>CM038677.1:771567364-772167364 GCA_021605205.1 Aegilops longissima | reverse complement strand
ACTTTGGAATCAACAATATAAGGTCTGAACTTATCACAAGCAAATACAACTGCTAAAAGTTCTTTTTCAGTAGTATCATAATTCCTTTGAGCATTATCTAGAGTCTTACTAGCATAATGGATAACATTTAATTTCTTATCAACTCTTTGCCCTAGAACAGCACCTACAGCATAATCACTAGCATCACACATAATTTCGAAGGGTAAATTCCAATCAGGTGGCTGAACAACAGGTGCAGAGACTAATGCTTTCTTAAGTATTTCAAATGCTTCTACACAATCATCATCAAAGACGAATGGTACCTCTTTTTGTAATAAATTAGTCAGAGGCCGAGAAATTTTTGAGAAGTCCTTAATGAACCTCCTATAAAATCCGGCGTGACCAAGGAAACTTCTTATACCTTTGATGTCCTTGGGATTTATCAACTTCAATACCTCTTTCAGAAACTTTATGCCCCAAGACAATTACTTCATTAACCATAAAGTGGCACTTTTTCCAATTCAATACAAGATTAGTTTCTTCACATCTCTGCAAAACTCGATCAAGATTGCTCAAGCAATCATCAAAAGAGGAACCATAGACGGAAAAATCGTCCATGAAAACCTCACAAATCTTTTCACAAAAGTCAGAGAATATAGCCATCATGCATCTTTGAAAGGTAGCAGGTGCATTACATAAACCAAAAGGCATCGTCTATAAGCAAAAGTACCAAAAGGGCATGTAAAAGTAGTCTTTGATTGATCTTTAGCCGACACGGTATTTGAGAGAAACCAGAATAACCATCTAGAAAGCAATAGTGTGTATGTTTGCATAATCTTTCTAGCATTTGATCAATAAAAGGTAAGGGGTAATGATCTTTCTTAGTAGCCTTATTTAATTTGCGGAAATCAATTACCATCCTATAACCTGTGATAATTCTTTATGGAATCAATTCATCTTTATCATTAGGAACAACAGTAATACCTCCCTTCTTAGGGACACAATGGACAGGACTTACCCACCGACTATCAGCAACGGGATAAATTATACCTGCCTCCAGAAGCTTGAGTATTTCTTTTCTTACAACTTCTTTCATGTTAGGATTCAGACGTCGTTGAGGATCACGAACTGGTTTGGCATCAGCTTCCAAATTTATTTTATGTTGACATAGAGTGGGACTAATGCCCTTAAGATCATCAAGAGTGTATCCAATAGTAGCACGGTGCTTCTTCAGAGTTTTCAATAATCTTATTTCTTCATGCTCTGAAAGGTTAGCACTAATAATAACAGGATATATCCTCTTTTCATCAAGATAAGCATATTTAAGATTATCATACAACGGTTTAAGCTCAAACACGGGATCAACCTTAGGTGGAGAAGGATCCCCTAAAATTTCAACAGGCAAATTGTGTTGCAGAATAGGTTCCTGTTTAAAGAATACTTTATCTATTTCCCTTCTTTCATTCATGAACATATCATTTTCATGGTCTAGCAAATAATGTTCTAAAGGATCACTAGGAGGTACGGCAATAGAAGCAAGACCAATAATTTCATCCTTACTAGGTAATTCTTCCTCAGGATGATGTTTACTAAATTTAGAGAAATTAAACTCATGAACCATATCATCCAAGCCAATAGTAACAACATTCTTTTCGCAATCTATCCTAGCATTAACAGTGTTCAGGAAGGGTCTACCAAATATAATGGGACAAAAGCTATCTTGTGGAGAAGTGAGAACAAGAAAATCAGCAGGATATTTAGTTTTCCCACACAAGACTTCAACATCTCTAACAATCCCAATTGGTGAAATAGTATCTCTATTGGCAAGTTTAATTGTGACATCAATACCTTCTAACTCAACAGGTGCAATTTCATTCTTAATTTCTTCGTATAAAGTATGCGGTATAACACTAGCACTCGCACCCATATCACATAAGCCATGATAACAATGATCTCCTATTTTAACAGAAATAACAGGCACGCCTACCACAGGTCTATGTTTATCTTTAGCATAAGGTTTAGCAATTCTAGCAGTTTCACCATTGAACTGAATAACATGCCCATCAATATTATCAGACAAGAGATCTTTAACAATAGCAATATTGGGTTCTACTTTAACTTGCTCAGGAGGTACATAAGTTCTAATATTGCTTTTACGAACAACAGTTGAAGCTTTAGCATGATCCTTTATTCTAACAGGAAAAGGTGGTTTCTCAACATAAGAAGTAGGAACAATAGGATCATTATAAGTGACAGTCTTTTCTTCAACTTTAATAGGTGCAGCTACTTTTACTTCTATGGGAGGATGATATTTAAACCACTTCTCCCTAGGGAGATCAACATAAGTAGCAAAAGATTCACAGAAAGAAGCTACTATCTCAGAGTCAAGTCCATATTTAGTGCTAAACTTACGGAAAATATCAGTATCCATAAAAGATTTAACACAATCAAACTTAGGTGTCATACCTGACTCCTTACCTTCGTCGAGGTCCCAATCTTCAGAGTTGCGTTTAATTCTATCCAATAAGTCCCATTTGAATTCAATAGTCTTCATCATAAAAGAGCCAGCACAAGAAGTATCGAGCATGGTGCGATTGTTTTCAGAAAGCCGAGCATACAAATTTTGAATAATTGTTTCCCTTGAAAACCTATGATTGGGGCATGAATATAACATTGATTTAAGCCTCCTCCAAGCTTGAGCGATGCTTTCTCCTTCGCGAGGCCAAAAATTATATATATAATTCCGATCACGATGAACAAGATGCATAGGGTAATACTTTTGATGAAATTCCAATTTCAATCTTTTATAATTCCATAATCTCGTATCATCACATAGCCTATACCGTGTCAATGCGTCTCCCTTCAAAGATAAAGGGAAGACCTTCTTCTTAGCAACATCATCGGGTATACCTGCAAGCTTAAATAATCCACAAACTTCATCCACATATATTAAGTGCTCATCAGGATGCTTTGTTCCATCTCCGTAAAAGGATTAGCTAGCAGTTTTCCATCATACCAAGTAAATTCAAAAGGAGTTTCATTTTCAATAGGTTCAGTAGGTTGAGGAGCAACTCTTTGCTTCATCGGACGGGGTGAAGATACCCCGAACAAGCCCCTCAGAGAATTACTTTCCATGGTAACAAGTGACAGTAAATTTTAGCACACTATATAAATTTTTCCTTACCAAATTCCACCTACCAAAGGCGCTACACTCCCTGGCAACGGCGCCAGAAAAGAGTCTTGATGACCGACAAGTATAGGGGATCTATCTAGTCCTTTCGATAAGTAAGAGTGTCGAACCCAACGAGGAGCAGAAGGAAATGATAAGCGGTTTTCAGCAATGTATTCTCTGCAAGTACTGAAATAAGTGGTAGCAGATAGTTTTGCGATAAGGTAAATTGTAACAAGCAACAAGTAACAAAAGTAAATAAAGTGCAGCAAGCTGGCCCAATCCTTTTTGAAGCAAAGGACAAGTCGGAACAAACTCTTATAATAGGAAAAGCGCTCCCGAGGACACATGGGAATATCGTCAAGCTAGTTTTCATCACGTTCATATGATTCGCGTTCGGTACTTTGATAATTTGATATGTGGGTGGACCGGTGCTTGGGTGTTGTTCTTACTTGAACAAGCATCCCACTTATGATTAACCTCTATTGCAAGAATCCACAACTACAACCAAGTATTAAGGTAAACCTAACCATAGCATGAAACATATGGATCCAAATCAGCCCCTTACGAAGCTACGCATAAACTAGGGTTTAAGCTTCTGTCGCTCTAGCAACCCATCATCTACTTATTACTTCCCAATGCCTTCCTCTAGGCCCAAATAATGGTGAAGTTTTATGTAGTCGACGTTCACATAACACCACTAGAGGCTAGACAACATACATCTTATCAAAATATCGAACGAATACCAAATTCACATGACTACTAATAGCAAGACTTCTCCCTTGTCCTCAGGAACAAACGTAACTACTCACAAAGCATATTCATGTTCATAATCAGAGGGGTAATAATATGCATAAAGGATCTAAACATATGATCTTCCACCAAATAAACCAACTAGCATCAACTACAAGGAGTAATCAACACTACTAGCAACCTACTAGCACCAATCCCGGACTTTGAGACAAGAATTGGATACAAGAGATGAACTAGGGTTTGGAGATGAGATGGTGCTGGTGAAGATGTTGATGAAGATTGCCCTCTCCCGATGAGAGGAGCGTTGGTGCTGACAATGGTGATGATTTCCCCCTTCCGGAGGGAAGTATCCCCGGCAGAACAGCTCTGCCGGAGCTCTAGATTGGTTCCGCCAAGGTTCCGCCTCGTGGCAGCGGAGTCTCATCCCGAAAGGTTCCTCCTGATTTTTTTCTCATCGAAAGACTTCATATAGCAGAAGATGGACGTCGAAGACCCACCAGGGGGCCCACGAGGTAGGGGGCGCGCCCTAGGGAGGAGGGCGCGCCCCCCACCCTCGTGAGCAGGGTGTGGGGCCCCTGGCCTTCATCTTTGGCGAGGATTTTTCTTTATTTATTTTAAGATGTTCCGTGGAGTTTCGGGACTTTTGGAGTTGCGCAGAATAGGTTTTGCTCCTTTTCCAGCCCAGAATTCCAGCTGCCGGCATTCTCCCTTCTTATGTAAACCTTGTAAAATAAGAGAGAATAGCCATAAGTATTGTGACATAATGTGAAATAACAACCCATAATGCAATAAATATCGATATAAAAGCATGATGCAAAATGGACGTATCAATACTGACCCATCACTCCCAGATGTACGGATGCCTGTTGTAGTAGCCTGCACACCTGCAACCGGCGGAGATGGTCGGCCGCTTGCATCAGAGCTAGTGGGAACAGTGGACGGTGCAGCAATAGTTTTGTCGACTGGCGCCTCATGAACATCTGAGTTGCCATCTGTCGACAGCTTTGAGTGAATGCGTTCGAGTGGGTCTCTGGGGTTCGGCTTGGTCACGCGTGTGGTAGTCTTCTTCACCCTGCAAAAAAAGCACATGAACAGTGTTAAAAAATGAAGAAAATAGTTTCCATGGTAGCCATCTTATAAAATGAAAAAAATGTGTGATGTGCCAGAGCTGCCATTTCAGAACTAGCTATGGATGAGCACACAAGACAATGTAAGGGGGGTGGAAGCCAGTGGAAAGCTGGCAGTTGCCATGTAAGTGGAATAAGAATTGCCATGTGGCCTAGCTAGCGGTTGCCATGCGAACAAAGAGGAGTTGCCATGCAAGAAAAAAGATCACGAAGACGGCGGTTGCCATGTGGGATGATGGCGTGAGCCCATGTGGCAAGTGGACAAGCTGCATTGAAAAGCAAAGCGGGTAGTTGCCGCATAAATGTATTCTAACTAATAAAGCACGGAGTGCTTCGGTCGTCCGTCACAAGATATTTTACGAAAACCCCTATAGTTCCATAAAATCAACCCGCACTACAGGTTTTAGTCAATCGAAAAACGTTTCAAATTTACAAACAGACCTCAGATTTCGTCTATTCAACCCGCGATCTGCGAACGGCGGCGACGGGTTTGGCTTGCAGCGAATGGATCCGTCGCGTGGCACGGGTTGGGAGGATTCAGAGGCGGACGGTGACCACGGAGGTCGCCGTGACGACGATTAAAGCTGAAGCGCGACTTCCGGCGAATTCATGGCATCTAGGCTCCGCCGAAAGGAGACGGGAGATGGGGGATGAGAAAACGGGAGAAAGGAGGGGAACGAGGCGGCTTGCTTGCGCAGCAGACGGCAGCAGAGCAGGAGGTGCGGCAGCGCGCTGCAGGGTGCTGCACGCGGCGGTGCTGTCCACAAAGGCCATCGAACGGAGGCGAGCGGCTCGGACATGGTGGCGCGATGCAACATGGGAGGAGGAGAGCTGAGGTGAGGAATAGCGAGGTCGAGGTGGTGCAGCCTCGCGGGATCAGTCAGATCTTGGCGGGTGCCATGGATCGGCGCGCAGATGGAGCGCCTCCCACGGCGTGAGGTGGAAGAGAGCGAGGATCGATCTATTTTTCTGAGGCAGGGGATCGATCTGCTAGCTAGGTTAAGGTACGCCTGGGCTGGGCCTTAGGCCAAATGGGCCAGCCGGTTTAGTTGCTGCTCTCTCTCTCTCTCTCCCCCAATTCTCCTATCTTTTTTCTAGATTACTAAAAAAATCCTACCTTTTTCTATTTATTAAATGTAAATAGAGAAATATTATAAAAGAGAGAGGGTTAGGAATTATCTTTTGGGAAGGTACTATTTTCTTGGACTCGAAAAAATGTGCTTGTTCCAAGAAAAATACAAATGGGCAATGCAAGGTTTAAACTCAAACTCATTTGAATTTTTGTGGAGGCTGGTAAAGTGATAAAACAATTATTGGCAAAGTCTGGGGACCAAAATTGAAGTACAAAAAGGCATGGTATTTTTCTAAAGGCTCAAAAAGGAATTTTGAAAAGCAATTGTATAAAATAGAAGTAAGGCTCAAATGATCTTCTAAAAATGTTCATAGTTTTTAACTTGGTGTGAAGTATTTCTTTATCTTTACCTAATTTTATTTATTTATTCTTACCTTATATATTTATATTTTTATATTAAATATTAAAAGGAGGTGATATTCTTGGTTTCGTCCCGCTTTGTTTGGTCCCGCTTCAATTAATTTCACGTATGCTATTTGGTTTTGTTACTTGCCATCCATTTTGGTCCAACGGAGGAAGTCCACATGGCGGCGTATTGTGGCCCAGGTCCGGAGAGCTTGCCGATGGGAGGGTTCGATCTGGCGGCGCACTGTAGCCCAGGTCGAAGAGCTGCCAAATAATAAAATTGCTGATGGGAGAGTTCGATCTGATAATTTGCCAACCGGACACGCATAGTTTGTCCAACTGACCAAGCTAGCGATATGAGAGGATTTTTCTTCCGTTACAACGCACGGGTCTTTTTGCTAATGTTGCAACAATTGAATTAAAAAAGCATAAAAATTACCAAACAAAAATTCCCACAAAATTAACACATAAAAAGTTTAAAAATATTTCAACAAATATGTTCGTACTTTTTAAAAACACCTAAAAATTCCCCAAAAAAGCACTACTAACTACAAAAAACATTAAAAAAATGCACAATAGAAATAATTAATTTACATAAAATATTTTATAGAGAAATGTGTGATTTATATAATTTTTTATACTACTCTTCAAAAGGTTTTACATTTTAAAGTGGCAAAAAAGGACCCATGAAGCAAGTTCTGCCATATTTATCGCCCGGTGCAACGCACGGGCATTTGTACTAGTAAACTAAAAAGGATGTATATGATGTACAATGCATCAGGCAAAAATGTAGCACTATGACAATGAAAAAACAGGGATAACCTACTTCTTGACTGTCTTCCTCAAGTCTACCAACACGACAGGATCCCCGGTGTTGGACGTCGACGTATGAGGAGACGACCTAGTGGAAGGGGTGTCACCAGCAATGGGGGCACCTGTTGGGGAACGTAGTAATTTCAAAAAAATTCCTACGATCACGCAAGACCATGGTGATGGCATAGCAACGAGAGGGGAGAGTGTCCGTCCACGTACCCTCGTAGACCGAAAGCGGAAGCGTTATAACAACGCAGTTGATGTAGTCGACGCCTCCACGATCCGACCGATCCAAGCACCGAACGTCGGCACCTCCGAGTTCTCGCACACGCTCAGCTCGATGACGATCCCGGACTCGATCCAGCAAAGTGTCGGGATGAGTTCCACAAGACGACGGCGTGGTGACGATGTTGATGCTCCCGACGCAGGCTTCGCCTAAGCTCATGACGATATGACTTCTCCGGCGCAGGCTTCTCCTAAGCTCCGCGACGATATGACCGAAGTGGAATATGGTGGAAGGGGCACCGCACACGGCTAAGGCAAGATCCGCAGATCAACTTGTGTGTCATGGGTGCCCCCGCCCCGATATAAAGGAGCCAAGGGGTGCGGCCAGCCTTGGGAGGTGCGCTTGAGGAGTCCTACTCCCACCGAGTAGGACTCCCCCTTCTCCTAGTTGGACTAGGACTTGAGGAAGGGGAAGAGGGAAGGGTGCGGCCTCCCCCTAGTCCACCCGGACTAGGCCATGGGCGCGCCCTGCCCTAGGCAGCCCTCTCTCTTTCCAGAGGCCCAATAAGGCCCAATACTTCTCCCGGCGAATTCCGTAACTCTCCGGTACTCGAAAATACCCAATCATTCGAACCTTTCCGAACTCGAATATAGTCGTCCAATATATAGATCTTTACGTCTCGACCATTTCGAGACTCCTCGTCATGTCCCCGATCTCATCCGGGACTCGAACTCCTTCGTACATCAAAACTCATAAACTCATAATATAAGCATCATCGAAACCTTAAGCGTGCGGACCCTACGGGTTCGAGAACTATGTAGACATGACCTAGAACCATTCTCGGTCAATAACCAATAGCGGGACCTGGATGCCCATATTGGTTCCTACATATTCTACGAAGATCTTTATCGGTCAAACCGCATAACGACATACGTTGTTCCTTTGTCATCGGTATGTTACTTACCCGAGATTCGATCGTCGGTATCCAATACCTAGTTCAATCTCGTTATCGGTAAGTCTCTTTACTCGCTCCGTAATACATCATCTCACAACTAACTCATTAGTTGTAATGCTTGCAAGGCTTAAGTGATGTGTATTACCGAGAAGGCCTAGAGATACCTCTCCGACAATCGGAGTGACAAAACCTAATCTCAAATACGCCAACCCAACAAGTACCTTTGGAGACACCTGTAGTACTCCTTTATAATCACCCGATTCGTTGTGACGCTTTGGTAGTACCAAAGTGTTCCTCCGTAAACGGAGTTGCATAATCTCATAGTTATAGGAACATGTATGGGTCATGAAGAAAGCATTAACATACTAAACGATCAAGTGTTAAGCTAACGGAATGGGTCATGTCAATCGATCATTCAACTAATGATGTGACCTTGTTAATCAAATAACAACTCCTTGTTCATGGTTAGGAAACATAACCATCTTTGATTAACAAGCTAGTCAAGTAGAGGCATACTAGTGACATACTGTTTGTCTATATATTCACACATGTATTATGTTTCCGGTTAATACAATTCTAGCATGAATAATAAACATTTATCATGAAATAAGGAAATAAATAATAACTTTATTATTGCCTCTAGGGCATATTTCCTTCATCTCCCACTTGCACTAGAGTCAATAATCTAGTTCACATCATCATGTGATTCAACACTAATATTCACATCTCAGTATGTGATTAACACCCATAGTTCACATCGTCATGTGACCAACACCCAAAGGGTTTACTAGAGTCAATAATCTAGCTCACATCGCTATGTGATTAACACCCAAAGAGTACTAAGGGATGATCATGTTTTGCTTGTGAGAGAAGCTTAGTCAACATGTCTGTCACATTCGTGAGTCGTATGTATTTTGCAAATATTCTATGTCTACAATGCTCTTGCAGGGCTACTCTAGCTAATTGCTCCCACTTACAATATGTATCCAGATTGAGACTTAGAGTCATCCGGATCGGTGTAAAAAGCTTGCATCGATGTAACTCTTTACGACGGGCTCTTTTATCACCTCCATAATCGAGAAATATTTCCTTAGTCCTCACTAAGGATGTTCTTGACCAATGTCCAATGATCTACTCCTAGATCACTATTGTACTCCTTGCCAAATTCAGAGCAAGGTATACAATAGGTGCGGTACATAGCATAGCATACTTTATAGAACCTATGATGAGGCATAGGGAATGACTTTCATTCTCTTTTCTATTTTCTCGTGGTCGGGATTTGAGTCTTACTCAATTTCATACCTTTGCAACACAGCAAGAACTTTTCTTTGATCGCTCCATTTTGAACTACTTCAAAATCTTGACAAGATATGTACTTATTGAAAAAACTTATCAAGCGTTTTGATCTATCTCAATAGATCTTGATGCTCAATTTGTACGCAGCTTCACCGAGGTCTCTCTTTGAAAAACTCCTTTCAAATACTCCTTTATGCTTTGCGAATAATTCTACATTATTTCCGATCAACAATATGTCATTCACATATACTTATCGAAATGCTGTAGTGCTCCCACTCACTTTCTTGTAAATACAGGCTTCACCGCAAGTCTCATAAAACTATATGCTTTGATCACACTATCAAAGCGTTTATTCCAACTCGAGATGCTTGCACCAGTCCATAGATGGATCATTGGAGCTTGCACATTTTGTTAGCTCCTTAGGATTGACAAAACCTTCTGGTTGCATCATATACAACTCTTCTTTAATAAATCCATTAAAGAATGTAGTTTTGACATCCATTTGCCAGATTTCATAAAATGTGGCGATTGCTAACATGATTCGGACAGACATAAGCATCGCTACAATTGAGTAAATCTCATTGTAGTCAACACCTTGAACTTGTCGAAAACCTTTCTGCGACAAGTCGAGCTTTGTAGATAGTAACACTACTATCAAGATCTGTCTTCCTCTTGAAGATCCATTTATATAATATGGCTTGCCGATCATCGAACAACTCCATCAAAGTCCACACTTTGTTCTCATATATGGATCCCATCTCAGATTTCATGGTCTCAAACCATTTCGCGGAATCTGGGCTCATCATCGCTTCATCATAGTTCGTAGGTTCATCATGGTCCAGTAACATGACTTCTAGAATGGGATTACCGTACCACTTTGGTGCGGATCTTACTCTGGAAGACCTACGAGGTTTGGTAGCAACTTGATCTGAAGTTTCATGATCATCATCATTAACTTCCTCACTAATTGGTGTAGGAATCACTGGAACTGATTCCTGTGATGAACTACTTTCCAATAAGGGAGAAGGTACAATTACCTCATCAAGTTCTACTTTCCTCCCACTTACTTCTTTCGAGAGAAACTTCTTCTCTAGAAAGGATCCATCTTAGCAACAAATATCTTGCTTTCGGATCTATGATAGAAGGTGTACCCAATAGTTACCTATGGGTATTCTATGAAGACGCATTTCTCCGATTTGGGTTCGAGCTTATCAGGTGAAAACTTTTTCACATAAGCATCACAACTCCAAACTTTAAGAAACGACACTTAGGTTTATTGCTAAACCATAGTTCATACGGTGTCATCTCAACGGATTTAGATGGTGCCCTATTAAATGTGAATGCAATTGTCTCTAATGCATAACCCCAAAACGACAAAGTGGTAAATCGGTAAGAGACATCATTGATCGCACCATATCAAAATAAAGTACGATTCTGACGTTCGGACACACCATAACGTTGTGGTGTTCCGGTGGCGTGAGTGTGAAACTATTCCACTTTGTTTTAATTGAAGACCAAACTCGTAACTCAAATATTCATCTCCACGATCATATCGCAGAAACTTTATTTTCTTGTTACGATGATTTTCCACTTCACTCTGAAATTCTTTGAACCTTTCAACTATTTCAGACTTATGTTTCATCAAGAATATATACCCATATCTGTTCAAATCATCTTGTGAAGGTCAGAAAATAACGATACTTGCCACGAGCATCAACACTCATTGGATCGCATACATCGGTATGTATTATTTCCAATAAGTCAAGATCTCGCTCCATTGTTCCAACAACGGAGTTTCAGTCATCTTGCCCAAAAGGCACGGTTCATAAGTATCAAATGATTCATAATCAAGTGATTCCAAAACCCATCAAGATGGAGTTTCTTCATGCGCTTTACACCGATATGACCCAAACGGCAAGTGCCACAAATAGGTTGCACTATCATTATTAACTTTGCATTTTTGGCATCAATATTATGAATATGTGTATCACTATGATCGAGATCCAATGAACCATTTTCATTGAGTGTGTAACCACATAAGGTTTTATTCATGTAAATGAACAACAATTTATTCTCTTACTTAAATGAATAACCGTATTGCAATAAACATGATCAAATCATATTCATGCTCAACACCAAATAACACTTATTTAGGTTCCACACTAATCCCGAAAGTATAGGGAGTGTGCGATGATGATCATATCAATCTTCCAACACTCATCGTCACTTCCCTTCAACTAGTCTCTGCTTATTCTCAGAACTCCTGCTTTGAGTTACTAATCTTAGCAACCGAACGAGTATCAAATACTCGGGGCTACTATAAACACTAGTAAGGCACACGTCAATAACCTGTATATCAAATATAACCTTGTTCACTTTGCCATCCTTCTTATCCACCAAATATCCAGGGTAGTTCGCTTCCGGTGACCAGTTCCATTGCAGCAAAAGTACTCGGTCTCGTGCTTAGGTTTAGACTTGGGCTTCTTCACTCGAGCAGCAACTTGCTTGCCGTTCCTTTTGAAGTTCCCTTCTTCCTTTGCCAATTTCCTTGAGACTAGTGGTCTTGTCAACCATCAACACTTGATGTTTTTCTTGATTTCTACCTTCGCGATTTTAGCATCGCGAAGAGCTCGAGAATCTTTTTCGTCATCCCTTGCATACTATAGTTCATCACGAAGTTCTACTAACTTAGTGATGGTGACTTAGAGAATTCATCAATCACTATCTTATCTCGAAGATTAACTCCCACTTGATTCAAGTGATTGAAGTACTCGCACAATCGAGCACATGCTCACTAGTTGAGCGATTCTCCTCCATCTTTTAGCTATAGAACTTGTTGGAGACTTCATATCTCTCAACTCGGTATTTGCTTGAAATATTAACTTCAATTCTGGAACATCTCATATGGTCCATGACGCTCAAAACGTCTTTGAAGTCCCGATTCTAAGCCGTTAAGCATGGTGCACTAAACTATCAAGTAGTCATCATATTGAGCTAGCCAAACGTTCATAACGTCTCAGATCGCTCATATTGAGCTAGCCAAACGCTCATAACGCCCGCATCCGCTCCTGCAATAGGTCCGCACCTAGCGGTGCATTAAGGACATAATTCTTCACAGCAGCAATGAGGATAAACCTCGGATCACGGATCCAATCCGCATCATTGCTACTAACATCTTTCAATACAATTTTCTCTAGGAACACATATAAAAACATAGGGAAGCAACAACGCGAGCTATTGATCTACAACATAATTTGCAAAATACTACCAGACTAAGTTCATGATAAATTAAAGTTTAATTAATCATATTAAAACTCCCACTTAGACGACATCTCTCTAGTCATCTAAGTGATCACGTGATCCAAATCAACTAAACCATGTCCGATCATCACGTGAGATGGAGTAGTTTTCAATGGTGAACATCACTATGTTGATCATATCTACTATATGATTCACGCTCGACCTTTCGGTCTCCGTGTTCCGAGGCCATATCTGTTATATGCTAGGCTCCTCGATAACATAGGGGCCTTCCCATTTAGAGAGAAGTTTTCCTGCAAAAAATCTTAAACGAGAGTTGTATAGTAATACATAATCACCTACATTAAACTCACGCTTTTGTATCCTTTTGTCATGCCATCTTTTAACTTTTTCTTTAAACAACTTGGCATTTTCATAAGCTTGGGTTCTCCATTCATCAAGTGAGCTAATATCAAATAAACTCTTCTCACCGGCAAGTTTGAAATCATAGTTGAGCCCTTTAATAGCCCAATATGCTTTATGTTCTAGTTCGAGAGGTAAGTGACATGCTTTTCCATAAACCATTTTATACGGAGACATACCCATAGGATTTTTGTATGCAGTTCTATAAGCCCATAATGCATCATCAAGTTTCTTAGACCAATTCTTTCTAGACCTATTAACAGTCTTTTGCAAAATTAATTTGAGCTTTCTATTGCTCAATTCTACTTGACCACTAGACTGTGGTGATAAGGAGATGCAATTCTATGATTAACATCATACTTAGCAAGCATTTTACGGAAAGCACCATGAATAAAGTGTGAACCACCATCACCATTAAATATCTAGGGACTCCAAACCTCGGAAAAATAACTTCCTTAAGCATTTTAATAGAAGTGTGATGATCAGCACTACTAGTTGGAAGAGCTTCTACCCACTTAGTAACGTAATCAACAGAACTAAAATATGTGTATATCCATTAGAGGCGTGAAAAGGTCCCATATAATCAAAGCCCCAAACATCAAATGGTTCAATAACAAGTGAATAATTCATAGGCATTTCTTGACGGTACTAATATTACTAATTCTTTGACATTCATCACAAGATAGGACAAACTTACGGGCATCCTTGAAGAGAGTAGGCCAATAAAATCCAGATTGCAATACCTTATGTGCGCTCATCTCCAAAGATGGTGTCCTCCATAAGCTTCGAGTGACACTTGCGTAGGACCTGTTCTGGTCATGCTCAGTACACAACGCCTAATAACACCATCTACTCCTTCTCTATAAAGATGTGGGTCATCCCAAAAGTAATGTCTCAAATCATAGAAAAACTTCTTCTTTTGTTGGTATGTGAAACTAGGTGGTATGAACTTAGCAACAATATAATTAGCATAATCAGCACACAAGGGAGTACTACGAGAAGTACTTATAACATTTAATTGTTCATCGTGAAAGCTATCATCAATAGGTAGTGGGTCATCAAGAACATTTTCTAGCCTAGACAAGTTGTGCAGCACGGGTTCTCAGCTCCTTTCTATCAACAATATGCAAATCAAATTCTTGTAGCAAGAGAACCCATCTAATAAGTCTAGGTTTAGCATCTTTCTTTTGCATAAGGTATTTAATAGCAGCATGATCGGTGTGAATAGTTACTTTGGAATCAACAATATAAGGTCCTGAACTTATCACAAGCAAATACAACTGCTAAAAGTTCTTTTCAAGAGTATCATAATTCCTTTGAGCATTATCTAGAGTCTTACTAGCATAATGGATAACATTTAATTTCTTATCAACTCTTTGCCCTAGAACAGCACCTACAAATAATCACTAGCATCACACATAATTTCAAGGGTAAATTCCAATCGGTGGTGAACAACAAAAAGAGACTAATGCTTTCTTAAGTATTTCAAATGCTTCTACACAATCATCATCAAAGACGAATGGTACCTCTTTTTGTAATAAATTAGTCAGAGGCCGAGAAATTTTTGAGAAGTCCTTAATGAACCTCCTATAAAATCCGGCGTGACCAAGGAAACTTCTTATACCTTTGATGTCCTTGGGATTTATCAACTTCAATACCTCTTTCAGAAACTTTATGCCCCAAGACAATTACTTCATTAACCATAAAGTGGCACTTTTTCCAATTCAATACAAGATTAGTTTCTTCACATCTCTGCAAAACTCGATCAAGATTGCTCAAGCAATCATCAAAAGAGGAACCATAGACGGAAAAATCGTCCATGAAAACCTCACAAATCTTTTCACAAAAGTCAGAGAATATAGCCATCATGCATCTTTGAAAGGTAGCAGGTGCATTACATAAACCAAAAGGCATACGTCTATAAGCAAAAGTACCAAAAGGGCATGTAAAAGTAGTCTTTGATTGATCTTTAGCCGACACAGGTATTTGAGAGAAACCAGAATAACCATCTAGAAAGCAATAGTGTGTATGTTTGCATAATCTTTCTAGCATTTGATCAATAAAAGGTAAGGGGTAATGATCTTTCTTAGTAGCCTTATTTAATTTGCGGAAATCAATTACCATCCTATAACCTGTGATAATTCTTTATGGAATCAATTCATCTTTATCATTAGGAACAACAGTAATACCTCCCTTCTTAGGGACACAATGGACAGGACTTACCCACCGACTATCAAAGAACGGATAAATTATACCTGCCTCCGAAGCTTGAGTATTTCTTTTCTTACAACTTCTTTCATGTTAGGATTCAGACGTCGTTGAGGATCACGAACTGGTTTGGCATCAGCTTCCAAATTTATTTTATGTTGACATAGAGTGGGACTAATGCCCTTAAGATCATCAAGAGTGTATCCAATAGTAGCACGGTGCTTCTTGAGTTTTCAATAATCTTATTTCTTCATGCTCGAAAGGTTAGCACTAATAATAACAGGATATATCCTCTTTTCATCAAGATAAGCATATTTAAGATTATCATACAACGGTTTAAGCTCAAACACGGGATCAACCTTAGGTGGAGAAGGATCCCCTAAAATTTCAACAGGCAAATTGTGTTGCAGAATAGGTTCCTGTTTAAAGAATACTTTATCTATTTCCCTTCTTTCATTCATGAACATATCATTTTCATGGTCTAGCAAATAATGTTCTAAAGGATCACTAGGAGGTACGGCAATAGAAGCAAGACCAATAATTTCATCCTTACTAGGTAATTCTTCCTCAGGATGATGTTTACTAAATTTAGAGAAATTAAACTCATGAACCATATCATCCAAGCCAATAGTAACAACATTCTTTTCGCAATCTATCCTAGCATTAACGAGTGTTCAGAAGGGTCTACCAAATATAATGGGACAAAAGCTATCTTGTGGAGAAGTGAGAACAAGAAAATCAGCAGGATATTTAGTTTTCCCACACAAGACTTCAACATCTCTAACAATCCCAATTGGTGAAATAGTATCTCTATTGGCAAGTTTAATTGTGACATCAATACCTTCTAACTCAACAGTGCAATTTCATTCTTAATTTCTTCAGATAAAGTATGCGGTATAACACTAGCACTCGCACCCATATCACATAAGCCATGATAACAATGATCTCCTATTTTAACAGAAATAACAGAGCACGCCTACCACAGTCTATGTTTATCTTTAGCATAAGGTTTAGCAATTCTAGCAGTTTCACCATTGAACTGAATAACATGCCCATCAATATTATCAGACAAGAGATCTTTAACAATAGCAATATTGGGTTCTACTTTAACTTGCTCAGGAGGTACATAAGTTCTAATATTGCTTTTACGAACAACAGTTGAAGCTTTAGCATGATCCTTTATTCTAACAGGAAAAGGTGGTTTCTCAACATAAGAAGTAGGAACAATAGGATCATTATAAGTGACAGTCTTTTCTTCAACTTTAATAGGTGCAGCTACTTTTACTTCTATGGGAGGATGATATTTAAACCACTTCTCCTAGGGAGATCAACATAAGTAGCAAAAGATTCACGAGAAAGAAGCTACTATCTCGAGTCAAGTCCATATTTAGTGCTAAACTTACGGAAAATATCAAGATCCATAAAAGATTTAACACAATCAAACTTAGGTGTCATACCGACTCCTTACCTTCGCCGAGGTCCCAATCTTCGAGTTGCGCTTAATTCTATCCAATAAGTCCCATTTGAATTCAATAGTCTTCATCATAAAAGAGCCAAAGACAAGAAGTATCGAGCATGGTGCGATTGTTTTCGAAAGCCGAGCATACAAATTTTGAATAATTGTTTCCTTGAAAACCTATGATTGGGGCATGAATATAACATTGATTTAAGCCTCCTCCAAGCTTGAGCGATGCTTTCTCCTTCATGAGGCCAAAATTATATATATAATTCGATCACGATGAACAAGATGCATAGGGTAATACTTTTGATGAAATTCCAATTTCAATCTTTTATAATTCCATAATCTCGTATCATCACATAGCCTATACTGTGTCAATGCGTCTCCTTCAAAGATAAAGGAAGACCTTCTTCTTAGCAACATCATCGGGTATACCGCAAGCTTAAATAATCCACAAACTTCATCCACATATATTAAGTGCTCATCAGATGCTTTGTTCCATCTCCGTAAAAGGATTAGCTAGCAGTTTTTCCATCATACCCAAGTAAATTCAAAAGGAGTTTCATTTTCAATAGGTTCAGAGGGTTGAGGAGCAACTCTTTGTTTCTTCGGACGGGTGAAGATACCCTAACAAGCCCTCGAGAATTACTTTCCATGGTAACAAGTGACAGTGAAATTTTAGCACACTATATAAATTTTTCCTTACCAAATTCCACCTACCAAAGGCGCTACACTCCATGGCAACGGCGCCAGAAAAGAGTCTTGATGACCGACAAGTATAGGGGATCTATCTAGTCCTTTCGATAAGTAAGAGTGTCGAACCCAACGAGGAGCGAAGGAAATGATAAGCGGTTTTCAGCAATGTATTCTCTGCAAATCTTGAAATAAGTGGTAGCGAGATAGTTTTGCGATAAGGTAAATTGTAACAAGCAACAAGTAACAAAAGTAAATAAAGTGCAGCAAGCTGGCCCAATCCTTTTGAAGCAAAGGACAAGTCGGAACAAACTCTTATAATAGGAAAAGCGCTCCGAGGACACATGGGAATATCGTCAAGCTAGTTTTCATCACGCTCATATGATTCGCGTTCGTACTTTGATAATTTGATATGTGGGTGGACGGTGCTTGGGTGTTGTTCTTACTTGAACAAGCATCCCACTTATGATTAACCTCTATTGCAAGAATCCACAACTACAACCAAGTATTAAGGTAAACCTAACCATAGCATGAAACATATGGATCCAAATCAGCCCCTTACGAAGCTACGCATAAACTAGGGTTTAAGCTTCTGTCGCTCTAGCAACCCATCATCTACTTATTACTTCCCAATGCCTTCCTCTAGGCCCAAATAATGGTGAAGTTTTATGTAGTCGACGTTCACATAACACCACTAGAGGCTAGACAACATACATCTTATCAAAATATCGAACGAATACCAAATTCACATGACTACTAATAGCAAGACTTCTCCCTTGTCCTCGTGAACAAACGTAACTACTCACAAAGCATATTCATGTTCATAATCGGAGGGGTAATAATATGCATAAAGGATCTAAACATATGATCTTCCACCAAATAAACCAACTAGCATCAACTACAAGGAGTAATCAACACTACTAGCAACCTACTAGCACCAATCCCGGACTTTGAGACAAGAATTGGATACAAGAGATGAACTAGGGTTTGGAGATGAGATGGTGCTGGTGAAGATGTTGATGAAGATTGCCCTCTCCCGATGAGAGGAGCGTTGGTGCTGACAATGGTGATGATTTCCCCCTTCCGGAGGGAAGTATCCCCGGCAGAACAGCTCTGCCGGAGCTCTAGATTGGTTCCGCCAAGGTTCCGCCTCGTGGCAGCGGAGTCTCATCCCGAAAGGTTCCTCCTGATTTTTTTCTCATCGAAAGACTTCATATAGCGAAGATGGACGTCAAGACCACGGGGGCCCACGAGGTAGGGGCGCGCCTAGGGGAGGCGCGCCCCACCCTCGTGAGCAGGTGTGGGCCCCGGCCTTCATCTTTGGCGAGGATTTTCTTTATTTATTTTAAGATGTTCCGTGGAGTTTGGGACTTTTGGAGTTCTGCAGAATAGGTTTTGCTCCTTTTCAGCCCGAATTCCAGTACCGGCATTCTCCTTCTTATGTAAACCTTGTAAAATAAGAGAAATAGCCATAAGTATTGTGACATAATGTGAAATAACAACCCATAATGCAATAAATATCGATATAAAAGCATGATGCAAAATGGACGATCAATCTCGACCCATCACTCCCGGATGTACGGATGCTCATTGTAGTAGCTCAGCACACCGCAACCGGCGGAGATGGTCGGCCGCTTGCATCGAGCTAGTGGGAACGATGGGCGGTGCAGCAATAGTTTTGTCATTGGCGCCTCATGAACATCTGAGTTGCCATCCGTCGACTTTTGAGTGAATGCGTTCGAGTGGGTCTCTGGGGTTCGGCTTGGTCACGCGGTGGTAGTCTTCTTCACCGCAAAAAAAGCACATGAACAGTGTTAAAAAATGAAGAAAATAGTTTCCATGGTAGCCATCTTATAAAATGAAAAAAATGTGTGATGTGCCAGAGCTGCCATTTCAGAACTAGCTATGGATGAGCACACAAGACAATGTAAGGGGGGTGGAAGCCAGTGGAAAGCTGGCAGTTGCCATGTAAGTGGAATAAGAATTGCCATGTGGCCTAGCTAGCAGTTGCCATGCAGAACAAAGAGGAGTTGCCATGCAGTAAAAAAAGATCACGAAGACAGCAGTTGCCATGTGGGACTGATGGCAGTAGCCCATGTGGCAAGCTGGACAACTGCATTGAAAAGCAAAACGGGTAGTTGCCGCATAAATGTATTCTAACTAATAAAGCACGGAGTGCTTCTGGTCGTCCGTCGCGCATATTTACAGAAAACCCCCTATAGTTCCATAAAATCAACCCGCACTACAGGTTTTAGTCAATCAGAAAAACGTTTCAAATTTACAAACAGGACCCTGTATTTTCGTCTATTCAACCCGCGATCTGCAGAACGGCGGCGACGGCACCAAGCTTGCGGCGAATGGATCCGTGCGTGGCACGGGTTGGGGAGGATTCAGAGGCGGACGGTGACCACGGAGGTCGCCGGTGACGACGATTAAAGCTGAAGCGCGACTTCCCGGGCGAATTCATGGCATCTAGGCTCCTGCCAGAAAGGAGACGGGGAGATGGGGGGATGAGAAAACGGGAGAAAGGAGGGGAAACGAGGCGGCGGCTTGCTGCAGCAGACGGCAGCAGGAGCAGGAGGTGCGGCAGCGCCGTGCAGGGTGCACGCACGGCGGTGCTGTCCACAGGCGTCATCGGAACGGAGGCGAGCGGCTCGGACATGGTGGCGCGATGCAACATGGGAGGAGGAGAGCTGAGGTGAGGAATAGCGAGGTCGAGGGTGGTGCAGCCTCGCCGGGATCAGGCTGTACTGGCGGGTGCCGCGGATCGGGCGCGCGCATGGAGCGCCTCCCTGACGGCGTGAGGTGGAAGAGAGCGAGGGGATCGATCTATTTTTCTGAGGCAGGGGATCGATCTGCTAGCTAGGTTAAAATGCGCTGGCTGGGCCTTAGGCCAAATGGGCCACCGGTTTAGTTGTGCTCTCTCTCTCTCTCCCCAATTCTCCTATCTTTTTTCTAGATTACTAAAAAAATCCTACCTTTTTCTATTTATTAAATGTAAATAGAGAAATATTATAAAAGAGAGAGGGTTAGGAATTATCTTTTGGGAAGGTACTATTTTCTTGGACTCGAAAAAATGTGCTTGTTCCAAGAAAAATACAAATGGGCAATGCAAGGTTTAAACTCAAACTCATTTGAATTTTTGTGGAGGCTGGTAAAGTGATAAAACAATTATTGGCAAAGTCTGGGGACCAAAATTGAAGTACAAAAAGGCATGGTATTTTTCTAAAGGCTCAAAAAGGAATTTTGAAAAGCAATTGTATAAAATAGAAGTAAGGCTCAAATGATCTTCTAAAAATGTTCATAGTTTTTAACTTGGTGTGAAGTATTTCTTTATCTTTACCTAATTTTATTTATTTATTCTTACCTTATATATTTATATTTTTATATTAAATATTAAAAGGAGGTGATATTCTTGGTTTCAATCCGCTTTGTTTGGTCCCGCTTCAATTAATTTCACGTATGCTATTTGGTTTTGTTACTTGCCATCCATTTTGGTCCAACGGAGGAAGTCCACATGGCGGCGTATTGTGGCCCAGGTCCGGAGAGCTTGCCGATGGGAGGGTTCGATCTGGCGGCGCACTGTAGCCCAGGTCGAAGAGCTGCCAAATAATAAAATTGCTGATGGGAGAGTTCGATCTGATAATTTGCCAACCGGACACGCATAGTTTGTCCAACTGACCAAGCTAGCGATATGAGAGGATTTTTCTTCCGTTACAACGCACGGGTCTTTTTGCTAATGTTGCAACAATTGAATTAAAAAAGCATAAAAATTACCAAACAAAAATTCCCACAAAATTAACACATAAAAAGTTTAAAAATATTTCAACAAATATGTTCGTACTTTTTAAAAACACCTAAAAATTCCCCAAAAAAGCACTACTAACTACAAAAAACATTAAAAAAATGCACAATAGAAATAATTAATTTACATAAAAATATTTTATAGAGAAATGTGTGGATTTATATAATTTTTTATACTACTCTTCAAAAGGTTTTACATTTTAAAGTGGCAAAAAAGGACCCATGAAGCAAGTTCTGCCATATTTATCGCCCGGTGCAACGCACGGGCATTTGTACTAGTAAACTAAAAAGGCTGTATATGATGTACAATGCATCAGGCAAAAATGTAGCACTATGACAATGAAAAAACAGGGATAACCTACTTCTTGACTGTCTTCCTCAAGTCTACCAACACGACAGATCCCGGTGTTGGGCGCCGACGATGAGGAGACGACCTAGTGGAAGGGTGTCACCAAAGAATGGGGGCACTGTTGGGGAACGAGTAATTTCAAAAAATTCCTACGATCACGCAAGACCATGGTGATGGCATAGCAACGAGAGGGAGAGTGTCCGCCCACGCACCCTCGTGAGACCGAAAGCGAAGCGTTATAACAACGCAGTTGATGTAGTCGACGCCTCCACGATCCGACCGATCCAAGCACCGAACGACGGCACCTCCGAGTTCGCACACGCTCAGCTCGATGACGATCCCGGACTCGATCCAGCAAAGTGTCGGGATGAGTTCCACAAGACGACGGCGTGGTGGACGATGTTGATGCTCCCGACGCAGGGCTTCGCTAAGCTCCGCGACGATATGACTTCTCCGGCGCAGGCTTCTCCTAAGCTCCGCGACGATATGACCAAGTGGAATATGGTGGAAGGGGCACCGACACGGCTAAGGCAAGATCCGCAGATCAACTTGTGTGTCATGGGTGCCCCCTGCCCAGATATAAAGGAGCCAAGGGGTGCGGCCAGCCTTGGGAGGTGCGCTTGAGGAGTCCTACTCCCACCGGAGTAGGACTCCCCTCTCCTAGTTGGACTAGGACTTGAGGAAGGGGAAGAGGAAGGGTGCGGCCCCTCCCTAGTCCAATCGGACTAGGCCATGGGGCGCGCGGCCTGCCCTAGGCAGCCCTCTCTCTCCCGCAGGCCCAATAAGGCCCAATACTTCTCCCGGCGAATTCCGTAACTCTCCCAGACTCAAAAATACCGAATCATTCGAACCTTTCCGAACTCGAATATAGTCGTCCAATATATAGATCTTTACGTCTCGACCATTTCGAGACTCCTCGTCATGTCCCCGATCTCATCCGGACTCAACTCCTTCGGTACATCAAAACTCATAAACTCATAATATAACCATCATCGAAACCTTAAGCGTGCGGACCCTACGGGTTCGAGAACTATGTAGACATGACCTAGAACCATTCTCGGTCAATAACCAATAGCGGACCTGGATGCCCATATTGGTTCCTACATATTCTACGAAGATCTTTATCGGTCAAACCGCATAACGACATACGTTGTTCCTTTGTCATCGGTATGTTACTTACCCGAGATTCGATCGTCGGTATCCAATACCTAGTTCAATCTCGTTACGGTAAGTCTCTTTACTCGTTCCGTAATACATCATCTCACAACTAACTCATTAGTTGTAATGCTTGCAAGGCTTAAGTGATGTGTATTACCGAGAAGGCCTAGAGATACCTCTCCGACAATCGGAGTGACAAAACCTAATCTCAAATACGCCAACCCAACAAGTACCTTTGGAGACACCTGTAGTACTCCTTTATAATCACCCAGATTCGTTGTGGCGTTTGGTAGTACCAAAGTGTTCCTCCGTGGCGGAGTTGCATAATCTCATAGTTATAGGAACATGTATGGGTCATGAAGAAAGCATTAACATACTAAACGATCAAGTGTTAAGCTAACGGAATGGGTCATGTCAATCAGATCATTCAACTAATGATGTGACCTTGTTAATCAAATAACAACTCCTTGTTCATGGTTAGGAAACATAACCATCTTTGATTAACAAGCTAGTCAAGTAGAGGCATACTAGTGACATACTGTTTGTCTATATATTCACACATGTATTATGTTTCCGTTAATACAATTCTAGCATGAATAATAAACATTTATCATGAAATAAGGAAATAAATAATAACTTTATTATTGCCTCTAGGGCATATTTCCTTCAGTCTCCCACTTGCACTAGAGTCAATAATCTAGTTCACATCATCATGTGATTCAACACTAATATTCACATCTGTATGTGATTAACACCCATAGTTCACATCGTCATGTGACCAACACCCAAAGGGTTTACTAGAGTCAATAATCTAGCTCACATCGCTATGTGATTAACACCCAAAGAGTACTAAGGGATGATCATGTTTTGCTTGTGAGAGAAGCTTAGTCAACATGTCTGTCACATTCAGAGTCGTATGTATTTTGCAAATATTCTATGTCTACAATGCTCTGCACGGGGCTACTCTAGCTAATTGCTCCCACTTACAATATGTATCCAGATTGAGACTTAGAGTCATCTGGATCGGTGTAAAAAGCTTGCATCGATGTAACTCTTTACGACGGGCTCTTTTATCACCTCCATAATCGAGAAATATTTCCTTAGTCCTCACTAAGGATGTTCTTGACCAATGTCCATGATCTACTCCTAGATCACTATTGTACTCCTTGCCAAATTCGAGCAAGGTATACAATAGGTCTGTACATAGCATAGCATACTTTATAGAACCTATGATGAGGCATAGGGAATGACTTTCATTCTCTTTTCTATTTTCTGCTGTGGTCGGGATTTGAGTCTTACTCAATTTCATACCTTTGCAACACAGGCAAGAACTTTTCTTTGACTGCTCCATTTTGAACTACTTCAAAATCTTGACAAGATATGTACTTATTGAAAAAACTTATCAAGCGTTTTGATCTATCTCAATAGATCTTGATGCTCAATTTGTAAGCAGCTTCACCGAGGTCTCTCTTTGAAAAACTCCTTTCAAATACTCCTTTATGCTTTGCGAATAATTCTACATTATTTCCGATCAACAATATGTCATTCACATATACTTATCGTAAATGCTGTAGTGCTCCCACTCACTTTCTTGTAAATACAGGCTTCACCGCAAGTCTCAGATAAAACTATATGCTTTGATCACACTATCAAAGCGTTTATTCCAACTCGAGATGCTTGCACCAGTCCATAGATGGATCATTGGAGCTTGCACATTTTGTTAGCTCCTTAGGATTGACAAAACCTTCTCGTTGCATCATATACAACTCTTCTTTAATAAATCCATTAAAGAATGTAGTTTTGACATCCATTTGCCGATTTCATAAAATGTGGCGATTGCTAACATGATTCGGACAGACATAAGCATCGCTACAATTGAGTAAATCTCATTGTAGTCAACACCTTGAACTTGTCGAAAACCTTTCTGCGACAAGTCGAGCTTTGTAGATAGTAACACTACTATCAAGATCTGCCTTCCTCTTGAAGATCCATTTATATAATATGGCTTGCCGATCATCGAGCAACTCCATCAAAGTCCACACTTTGTTCTCATATATGGATCCCATCTCAGATTTCATGGTCTCAAACCATTTCGCGAATCTGGGCTCATCATCGCTTCATCATAGTTCGTAGGTTCATCATGGTCCAGTAACATGACTTCTAGAATGGGATTACCGTATCACTTTGGTGCGGATCTTACTCTGGAAGACCTCGAGGTTTGGTAGCAACTTGATCTGAAGTTTCATGATCATCATCATTAACTTCCTCACTAATTGGTGTAGGAATCACCGAACTGATTCTGTGATGAACTACTTTCCAATAAGGGAGAAGGTACAATTACCTCATCAAGTTCTACTTTCCTCCCACTTACTTCTTTCGAGAGAAACTTCTTCTCTAGAAAGGATCCATCTTAGCAACAAATATCTTGCTTTCGGATCTGTGATAGAAGGTGTACCCAATAGTTACCTATGGGTATTCTATGAAGACGCATTCTCGATTTGGGTTCGAGCTTATCGGTGAAAACTTTTTCACATAAGCATCACAACTCCAAACTTTAAGAAACGACAGCTTAGGTTTACTGCTAAACCATAGTTCATACGGTGTCATCTCAACGGATTTAGATGGTGCCCTATTAAATGTGAATGCAGCTGTCTCTAATGCATAACCCCAAAACGACAGTGGTAAATCGGTAAGAGACATCATTGATCGCACCATATCAAAATAAAGTACGATTACGACGTTCGGACACACCATAACGTTGTGGTGTTCCAGGTGGCGTGAGCTGTGAAACTATTCCACTTTGTTTTAATTGAAGACCAAACTCGTAACTCAAATATTCATCTCCACGATCATATCGCAGAAACTTTATTTTCTTGTTACGATGATTTTCCACTTCACTCTGAAATTCTTTGAACCTTTCAACTATTTCAGACTTATGTTTCATCAAGAAGATATACCCATATCTGTTCAAATCATCTTGTGAAGGTCAGAAAATAACGATACTTGCCACGAGCATCAACACTCATTGGATCGCATACATCGGTATGTATTATTTCCAATAAGTCAAGATCTCGTTCCATTGTTCGAACAACGGAGTTTCAGTCATCTTGCCCAAAAGGCACGGTTCGCAAGTATCAAATGATTCATAATCAAGTGATTCCAAAACCCATCAAGATGGAGTTTCTTCATGCGCTTTACACCGATATGACCCAAACGGCAATTGCCACAAATAGGTTGCACTATCATTATTAACTTTGCATTTTGGCATCAATATTATGAATATGTGTATCACTATGATCGAGATCCAATGAACCATTTTCATTGAGTGTGTAACCACATAAGGTTTTATTCATGTAAACAGAACAACAATTTATTCTCTTACTTAAATGAATAACCGTATTGCAATAAACATGATCAAATCATATTCATGCTCAACACCAAATAACACTTATTTAGGTTCCACACTAATCCCGAAAGTATAGGGAGTGTGCGATGATGATCATATCAATCTTCCAACACTCATCGTCACTTCCCCTTCAACTAGTCTCTGTTTATTCTGTAACTCCTGTTTCGAGTTACTAATCTTAGCAACCGAACGAGTATCAAATACTCAGGGGCTACTATAAACACTAGTAAGGCACACGTCAATAACCTGTATATCAAATATAACCTTGTTCACTTTGCCATCCTTCTTATCCACCAAATATCCGGGGTAGTTCGCTTCGGTGACCAGTTCCATTGCAGCAAAAGTACTCGGTCTCGGGCTTAGGTTTAGACTTGGGCTTCTTCACTCGAGCAGCAACTTGCTTGCCGTTCCTTTTGAAGTTCCCTTCTTCCCTTTGCCAATTTCCTTGAGACTAGTGGTCTTGTCAACCATCAACACTTGATGTTTTTCTTGATTTCTACCTTCGCGATTTTAGCATCGCCAAGAGCTCGAGAATCTTTTTCGTCATCCCTTGCATACTATAGTTCATCACGAAGTTCTACTAACTTAGTGATGGTGACTTAGAGAATTCTGTCAATCACTATCTTATCTCGGAAGATTAACTCCCACTTGATTCAAGTGATTGAAGTACTCGCAATCTGAGCACATGCTCACTAGTTGAGCGATTCTCCTCCATCTTTTAGCTATAGAACTTGTTGGAGACTTCATATCTCTCAACTCGGTATTTGCTTGAAATATTAACTTCAATTCTGGAACATCTCATATGGTCCATGACGTTCAAAACGTCTTTGAAGTCCCGATTCTAAGCCGTTAAGCATGGTGCACTAAACTATCAAGTAGTCATCATATTGAGCTAGCCAAACGTTCATAACGTCATATTCGCTCATATTGAGCTAGCCAAACGTTCATAACGTCCGCATCCGCTCCTGCAATAGGTCCGCACCTAGCGGTGCATTAAGGACATAATTCTTCTGCGCAGCAATGAGGATAAACCTCGGATCACGGATCCAATCCGCATCATTGCTACTAACATCTTTCAATACAATTTTCTCTAGGAACACATATAAAAACATAGGGAAGCAACAACGCGAGCTATTGATCTACAACATAATTTGCAAAATACTACCAGGACTAAGTTCATGATAAATTAAAGTTTAATTAATCATATTAAAACTCCCACTTAGATGACATCTCTCTAGTCATCTAAGTGATCACGTGATCCAAATCAACTAAACCATGTCCGATCATCACGTGAGATGGAGTAGTTTCAATGGTGAACATCACTATGTTGATCATATCTACTATATGATTCACGCTCGACCTTTCGGTCTCCGTGTTCCGAGGCCATATCTGTTATATGCTAGGCTCGTCAAGTTTAACTGAGTATTCTGCGCGCAACTGTTTTGCACCCGTTGTATTTGAGCGTAGAGCCTATCACACCGATCATCACGTGGTGTCTCAAAGACGAAGAACTTTCGCAACGATGCATACTCGGGGAGAACACTTCTTGATAATTTTAGTGAGAGATCATCTTATAATGCTACCGTCAATCAAAGCAAGATAAGATGCATAAAGGATAAACATCACATGCAATCAATATAAGTGATATGATATGGTCATCATCATCTTGTGCTTGTGATCTCCATCGCCAAGCACCGTCATGATCACCATCGCCACCGGCGCGACACCTTGATCTCCATCGTAGCATCGTTGTCGTCTCGCCAACTATTGCTTCTCGACTATCGCTACTCCTTAGTGATAAAGTAAAGCAATTACATGGCGTTGCATTTCATACAATAAGCGACAACCATATGGCTCCTGCCATTGTCGATAACTCGGTTACAAAACATGATCATCTCATACAATAAAGTATAGCATCACGTTTGACCACATCACATCACATCATGCCCTGCAAAAACAAGTTAGACGTCCTCTACTTTGTTGTTGCAAGTTTTACGTGGCTGCTACGGGCTGAGCAAGAACCGTTCTTACCTCGCATCAAAACCACAACGATACTTCGTCAAATAGACTCCGTTTTAACCTTCTCAACGACCGGGCGTAGCCACACTCGATTCAACTAAAGTGAGAGAGCAGACACCGCGGTCACCTTTAAGCAACGAGTGCTCGGGCGGTGAAACCAGTCTCGCGTAAGCGTCTGCGTAATGTCGGTCCGGGCCGCTTCATCTCACAATACCGCTGAACCAAAGTATGACATGCTGGTAGGCAGTATGACTTGTATCGTCCACAACTCACTTGTGTTCTACTCGTGCACATGACATCAACGCATAAAACCAGGCTCGGATGCCATCGTTGGGGAACGTAGTAATTTCAAAAATTTCCTACGATCACGCAAGACCATGGTGATGGCATAGCAACGAGAGGGAGAGGTCCGTCCCACGCCCTCGTGAGACCGAAAGCGAAGCGTTATAACAACGCAGTTGATGTAGTCGTCGCCCCACGATCCGACCGATCCAAGCACCGAACGTCACGGCACCTCCGAGTTCGCACACGTTCAGCTCGATGGCGATCCCGGACTCGATCCAGCAAAGTGTCGGGATGAGTTCCACAAGACGACGGCGTGGTGGCGATGTTGATGCTCCACCGACGCAGGGCTTCGCCTAAGCTCATGACGATATGACTTCTCCGCGCAGGCTTCTCCTAAGCTCATGACGATATGACCGAAGTGGAATATGGTGGAAGGGGCACCGCACACGGCTAAGGCAAGATCCGTAGATCAACTTGTGTGTCATGGGGTGCCCCTGCCTCAGATATAAAGGAGCCAGGGGGGTGCGGCCAACCTTGGGAGGTGCGCTTGAGGAGTCCTACTCCCACCGAGTAGGACTCCCCTTCTCCTAGTTGGACTAGGACTTGAGGAAGGGGAAGAGGGAAGGGTGCGGCCTCCCCTAGTCCAATTCGGACTAGGCCATGGGGCGCGGCCTGCCCTAGGCAGCCCTCTCTCTTTCCCTTGCAGGGCCCAATAAGGCCCAATACTTCTCCCGGCGAATTCCGTAACTCTCCCAGACTCAAAAATACCGAATCATTCGAACCTTCCGAACTCGAATATAGTCGTCCAATATATCGATCTTTACGTCTCGATCATTTCGAGACTCCTCGTCATGTCCCCGATCTCATCCGGGACTCCGAACTCCTTCGGTACATCAAAACTCATAAACTCATAATATAACATCATCGAAACCTTAAGCGTGCGGACCCTACGGGTTCGAGAACTATGTAGACATGACCTAGAACCATTCTCGGTCAATAACCAATAGCGGACCTGGATGCCCATATTGGTTCCTACATATTCTACGAAGATCTTTATCGGTCAAACCGCATAACGACATACGTTGTTCCCTTTGTCATCGGTATGTTACTTACCCGAGATTCGATCGTCGGTATC
Organism: Aegilops longissima; assembly: GCA_021605205.1. Lineage (NCBI taxonomy): Eukaryota > Viridiplantae > Streptophyta > Magnoliopsida > Poales > Poaceae > Aegilops > Aegilops longissima. The sequence continues at coordinate 772,137,393 of CM038677.1, read as the reverse complement.
CAATACCTAGTTCAATCTCGTTACGGTAAGTCTCTTTACTCGTCCGTAATACATCATCTCACAACTAACTCATTAATTGTAATGCTTGCAAGGCTTAAGTGATGTGTATTACCGAGAAGGCCTAGAGATACCTCTCCGACAATCGGAGTGACAAAACCTAATCTCAAATACGCCAACCCAACAAGTACCTTTGGAGACACCTGTAGTACTCCTTTATAATCACCCGATTCGTTGTGGCGTTTGGTAGTACCAAAGTGTTCCTCCGTAAACGGAGTTGCATAATCTCATAGTTATAGGAACATGTATGGGTCATGAAGAAAGCATTAACATACTAAGCGATCAAGTGTTAAGCTAACGGAATGGGTCATGTCAATCAGATCATTCAACTAATGATGTGACCTTGTTAATCAAATAACAACTCCTTGTTCATGGTTAGGAAACATAACCATCTTTGATTAACAAGCTAGTCAAGTAGAGGCATACTAGTGACATACTGTTTGTCTATATATTCACACATGTATTATGTTTCCGGTTAATACAATTCTAGCATGAATAATAAACATTTATCATGAAATAAGGAAATAAATAATAACTTTATTATTGCCTCTAGGGCATATTTCCTTCAGCACCCTTGTTCAATCGGGCAGAAACACAGGTTGGCGTTGGTGCTTGTTTCTTCAAAACTGCTCGTCCACCAGCTGTCGCCTCACTACACGTATAAAAAATGGCAAAAAAGGTACCAAGTGTCAGACACGAAAATCATTGCCACGCTTAGCAAACAAATGAAAAAAAGGCCGGTCTGTTAAAAAGGAGAGACAAACAAAACACTAAAAACATGTCGAACCTCCTCCTAGCAGCTAAGGGATCGGTCCTAGACCTCTTGCCAGCAGAGCCCTGCCCAACATCCTCTGGAGCCCTTCCCCTCTTTGAGGGCGACACCCCCTTGTCTCTTACAACTGTCTGTTCTTTGACTTTCTCCGGTGGCGGGACATCTGGTGCAGCCTTGTCCTTCTTACCACATGCACGAACTTCAACATGTTCATCCTCGTCGGTTTCATGTTGCACGTTCTCCATGTCATCATCATCATCCTTGTCGAGACCAGCATCTCCATCTAGTTCACCTTGCGTGGCAGGAAGCTCCTGGGAGCTGTTGTAGTCGTACCGGCCACGACAACCAGTTGGCCGATGTGTCCGTTCTGCAACGAATGGAGTGAACTTCCTCGCAACCGCGTAGCTGTCAGAGCCATTAGGGGACGTCCAACCCTCAACCAACTTCCCGAGCAAGCTAGTCATTTCGGAAGCAAACTGCCCAATTAGATGCTCAACAGGAGCCCTCGCCTGTGCACGAAACAAGAAGCAACAGTAACCAACCATATTAGAGTCACGTGCACAAGATCAAATAAACCAAAACAACCATAGAGATATATCAAAAGAAAGAAGAAGAGAAAAACAATTTGAAAAAACAAAATAAAAATCCTTGATTACCTCAGCAGGACAAGACGGAGCTCAGTGCACGTCCATCCACTTGCCAAAGTTTTGAGGCCCACCAAACACACTGTAGTCTATAGCATGCTTGGCTATCAGCTGGAAATCATCAAAACAGCTATGATGTAAGAGAGAAAATAAGGAACACTAACTAACAGCTCATGTATTGCAAAAAAAAAGAGGGAGAGAATAGAAGTTTCAACACAGATGGCGGAGTTTCCATGTGGCGTCAAACATGGGTGCCATGCACAGACAGCCATGGCTAACAAGGTATTCATATCTTGTTAGTCATAGATGGTTGCCGTACGGGGATTTTTTTCATATGTTATGCAGCATCGAAATTGAAGAATGCCATGCAAAGAAAGGAGGCAGAACTAACCTGCAGTTTCCCATATTTCTTATCAGTTATCTTGTCTGCGGCAAGCACAGCCTTGACAGCATCGTGCGTCCATGTAGAGACAACAAACTTATGTGGAGGTGGGGGGCCTCCTATCCCAGTAAAGTCAACGGTGGATAGATCAAGACGATCGACGTACATGAGTTGGTGTACACAAATATGGAAAAGATGTCAGTTGCCATCATGCTATGTCGAAAAAGAAGCTACTGTAGAGTCCTTCAGTCATCAAGTTGAAGGGGGATGAAAAGGAAGAGATTTGCCATCTATCCGTGTTAGTTGCCACAATGCTGTGCTGGCAGTTGCCATCTTGTTATGATGATAGTTGCCACAAGGTCAACATCATGGTTGCCATGCATATTGTATAAACAGAGAGTGGATGTATGAAATGGACATTTTTTTGTGTGTTGTTGAAAAAGTGATATTGCCTTGTAGGCAGCAACCACGGATGCCATGGATCAAACAGAAGTCGCCTTCACACGTAAAAAAAATCACATAAACAAATGAAAACAAAAACGGGTTGCCATGCATGATCTTGTACGGTTCACACTTATCAACAGCTCACATGTTGATTTGGGAAAACATTCAACGTGGTAAGAGTGTTTGCAAAGGAGTAGGGAAAAATACCATTGAATGGAGTCGATACCCCTTCTGGTACATCTTGTTTGAAAATGCATCATGCAGGAAGTCCGCGATGAATTTACACCAATTCATGTTCTTCACGTCTTTCAGCTTCGCCTGCACGACACAAATTTCAGGACAAGAAGTTGCCGCATCAGCATTCAAAATGAAAACACATCAAAAAACTGGCAATGACTAGCTTACAGATGACATCAGAGTCAAAAGATTGAAGGAAGAAAGGAGCAGAGATAGAGCATTCACCAAGATGGGGAAGCACTTGTTGCTTGGGCGAAGAGATGTGGTAGGCGCAAAGACAGATGAGATCAAGTACATGAGTAGCTTCATCTTGAAAACCTCGCCATGGGTTTTCATGCTCTCCAGCAAATTTGCCAGCACAGTCGTGTTCGGCATGGATGCCATCCCAGGAAACAAACGGGCAAACAACGTTTCCTCAATCTTATTATTGACCTCATACGGGATTTTGATTTCTCCACAGGGCACACCCAAAGTGCAAAACACGGATTCCTCGTCCAACGGCAGTCTTCCACGTCCCAGAATCACAAATTCCCTGGAGGCGGGATCGTAAATCTCACTGAGCCAGTCGCATACAGGGTTCACTAGGTTCTTGCACCGAACATCCATCGAGCTCGCATCCCCATCTCAACAAGCAGCTCCCTTACGCTCACAAGAAATCCCTCGGTCAATATAGTCAGGCGTTCTTGTGAAGGCCTATTGCGATAACGTTTCTTCTTCTGCATAACAGACGAAATGATCAGTTGTTGCCATGTTTCAATGTCATGAGAGTTTAGTTCCTAACAAACGATTGCAAACTCAATGTGACATTCAAAGAAATGTGGGGTAGAAAGTTACCTCATCGCCATCTTTTGTCTGTCCAGTTGCGCGATTTTGTTGTGGTAACTCTATGAAGTCATCATCATCGTCTTGATGGTCGCTGCGAGCCATTGTGCTGAGGTAAGAACAAAACAAAATGTCAGGGTGAAATGAAAACACGGCCGACAGATACACAAAGAACTGCATAAAGTAAGTATTCACTTGATATCATAGATGAAACAGAAAATTAAAACTCTAAGGGTTGCCCCAATGTTTAAGCATCTGAAAAGAGGACAATAATTGCCATGTGATGAACATACAAAGAAAGGCATAAAAAATAAATCAAAATGGAAAAGTAAATGCAGAAGCATATCAAACTGGACGTGTAAGAACTTATGAAGGAGGCAGTTGCCACCTAACAGAATGTAATTGCCACATGGGCTGAATTGAAAGTGGCAAAAGATCAGGCAATATCATAGGAACACCCACACCCCCTATGATTGTCCAACAAGAAATGTGGCAACTAAACACATTGGCTTCATTTGAAAAATATACAGATCATAAGGCACTTAAACAAATGTTCAAGTTGCCATGTTAGCACAAGACAGTACAAAGAAAGGCACACATCTTCCACTTCAAAAACATATAATGTGGCAACTCACACCATGTCCTCATATAAAAATGAGTTGCCATATGTTCACAGGCAAATGTACTGGGTTGAAATTGCCATGTTAAAATGCAAGACAATTCAAAAAGTGCTGAAAACGTCCACTAAACAACCTGTAATGTGGCAATTCACACACTGGCCTCATATAAAAAATGAGTTGCCATGTAATACAGCCAAATATGTTCAGATATCACAAGTCAGCATGGCAAAACACAAATTGAGTATATGGTACAGTGAATTTGCCACATTATCCTGCCTACAGCATGGCAACAGCCATAGTGTGTTCAAAAATTTAGTTGCCACATGGAAAGCATATTTGTGGCAACTGACACAGTTGATCAGGAAATTAGTTGCCATCCAGTGCAGATAGTTGCTGAAACTGCCATGGCTGCCTTTATACTACACTTTGAAATACAACTACTTAGATCTAGGGTTCATTGGCAACTATAATAACCTGAAATTAAACAACGAAAAACTTCCTGCACTGATGGCAATAGCATTTCGAGGCAATACATAACTAACAACTAGAAAAATGTCGGCTCAATCGCAAGGCAAAACCAGGATGTGGCTGCGGACAGGCCAAGCCACACCGGCATGACTGCCGCCGCCGCGGCGACGAAACTGCGCAATGCCACCCTAAACGTCAAGAATGGGACTCCGCCGCCGACGGGAACGCCGGAGCACCGCGAATTCGCCGGAATCTCGATGAATCTCGAGCGGAAAATTGGCCACAAATGGGATGGGGGAATGCAGGCAAGGAATGTGAGCGTGAGAAGGAGCATTACCTTCAATATGCGGGGCACTCCGGCGAAGACGCTCCGGTCTGGCGAGCCCCACCGACGGTCGCGAGTGCCGTCGACTCTTCCGCCTCCGCCGCCGCCTTCTCCTCTCGGCTTCTCCTCCAATCGACTGAACTGCTATGTGGGTTGGGTGAGTAATGAAGTGGAGCGAGTAAATGGAACGGCGGGCGAGGGAGGGCGAAGTGGCGAGACGTGGTTGACGGCAACCGCGATCGGGCGTTGCGTGCGGGAGCCACGGCAGTTCCACCGCACGCCCCCGAGTGGCAACCGTTGACTGCGGAGAGGAAACCCGCGTGCGGGCGATCTCTCTCACACATCACACACGCGAGTTGTCCTACATGGCACACAAAATCAGCCAATTCGTGCAAAGATTCATGCAGAACTTATTGGACGGCAATGGAAGCGTGTGGATGAGTTGGCTAACGCCCACACATGTGGGCATTAGAAGCGGATGTTGCCACGAACTCGGCCTCCGCCGCCCGCGGCCTCACCTCGAGCCAGCCTCGCCTCGAGTCGCCCCGCCGGCCCGTGGTTCTCCGTCGTGGGTAAATTAAGATGTTAAATGACTAAAACTAGTAGTATGCTACAATCATATGGTACTGGTTAAAAAATGTGACCAGAGGACTACACTTGAACACATCACTTGCAATGCCTACTCGAAGGAGCAAGTGTATAGAAGAAAACAAACATTACACAGGCTGGCCATCAGTCTTAAAAACCTCAATTTTGTATTCCTCAAAGAGAATCTCAGGAATATGTTGTTGTAGCATCATCTGACCAGCCAATCCATCATTAACACATGTGCACACACAGAGCAGAGAACAATTTGAAATCAAGTGCAAGAATTGCTGCAGCACATACAACTAGCATGTTACGGTTTGTGGGTGATGGGGACAATGCATGTGAAGTGCATAAATCACAGAGGGGTGTGTACAATACACACCATCTTTGACAGCAAGCAAAACAGACAGGAATAGAGCATGTCAACTACTGTAAAGCACAATCACTAGCATGGTGGTGAGAGAAGTTTCCAGATGCCAACCATTCTTCTTGCAGGTGCTGGACGCCCCCGCCTTGTAGCGTGAGTGGAGGTAGCACGCAATCTGCACCAACAAAGCACCAAAAACAACGTCAATCCCTTGCGTCACAGTCGCACAGACAGCCAAACCCTCTTAATCCTAAAAACAAAAAAGGCGTCAGCACCACCGAGGAGGAGGACGCACCGAGATGAAGGTGAACTTCTAGGGCGGCGTGCCGACGCTGATCTCCCTGAAGTACTATTCGTTCATGTAGTTCTTGAGCAACACGATGTCGCCCTCCTCCTCAGAGCAGAGGGTGCCGGCTACGCCGCCGCCGAGGAGGAGGTGTCGTTGTGCCTCCTCGCCACCGGAGAGGCGCGTGGCAACGTGGCTGTTCTGGTTGATGGGGCGCTTCTTGAGTCATTATATGTCACCAAGTTGCCAGTAAAAATAATAAACTTATAATACGACAATTATTTTTAAAAAGTTTCTTAGAAATGAGCTATCATGCGTGAAGATTCATGGCTTTCAAGCCAAATGATCGATCTTATGGCCACATTCATGGCAGAGTTTGTTCAAATGATCTCATATTGTGCACAAGGGTGCATCTTGGAATTTCAAACAATGTTGCCTAAGGTAGTTTTCATTTTTTCTTTGCACGAAAATTTCCTTTTCCTTTTTTTGAGTGCCCAAAATGAGTTTTTTTTGTGAAGGACCTACCATATATTTGTTGCAAAATTGGACCAAATAAATTTTCTAAAATACTAGTCCATATTTAATGCACAGTTGACCAAATGGTTGGGTGTCAAAGCCTTGATCCACCTCTGGTGAAAAAGACAATTTTCTGCCGATTCAGCAGGAAGCGGGTCAAATTTGAACTGCAGCTGCCTCATGGTTTGCTCTTTATTTTTTCCAAAAATCATTTATAGGTACATAAGTATCTATTTAATCACAGAAACATCAAAAAATTTCTAAGATTCAACCAATAGCTTGGAACGGTCAAGCCGCCGTTTTGACCAATTTTGAAACGGGTATAAAAAATTCATGGCATAGTTTGTTCAAATGATCTCATATAGTGCACAAGGGTGCATCTTGCAATGACAAACAAAGTTTCTAAGGGCGTTTTTATTTTCTTTGGACAAAAAAAATCAATTTTTCTTTACTGCCTAAAATAAGGTTTTTTTGTGAAGAACCTATTATATATTTGTTGCAAAATTGGACCAAATCAGATTTCTAAAATACTAGGCATATTTAATGTACAATTGACCAAATGCTTGGGTGTAAAAAGTTTTTGATCCACCTCTCGTGAAAAAAACAAATTTCCGCATATACATTTCCCATTTTTCGAGTTCCCAAAATGAGTTTTTTGTGAAGAACCTAACAAATATTTTGTGTAAAAAAACTTCTCCATTTTTCAAGAATATTAGACCACATTTTATGAACAAATTTTTGTACACTAGAAATATTTTTATAGATATTAAACAGTTTTTTGTTACATCATTAACATTTTTAATAAATATTTTGATGTCTAATATTTTGAACACATTTCTAGATTTTTAAGACACATTGTACATATTGTTTATATATGTTTAACTTTTTTCAAATACATGATTAACATATTTTCATATATTTCCAACAAATAAATATATTTTCATACATATGTTTTGATGTCCATATATGTTTTTACACATTGTACATTTTTGTATACATATAAAACATTGTTGATATTGGTTAGAAAAATTTAAATACGTGGAAAAACTTATTCTTTTCCCATTTTCGTTGGGTTAAATATATGTTTTTTTAGTAATATGAGGGCATCCCACATTTCTTCCTGGATGGGCCGAGGCCTACATGGCACACAATTTTTTTTAAAAAAAAGAAGGTGGCCTCGTTCCACCAAGGCCAGAGCCCACCTTGAACGACACCTTAAGTACCAATGCATCCACGTTCACAACCTCATGACCATTTATATTGGTCGTAATCAGGTAGAAATAAGGTCGTTGACCATTCTTGTCTGCTTTATAACCATTTGGTGTAAGGCAATTTCAGGATTTGAGCCCTTCCAAGCGAAATGGCCATGGATTTACGACCAATTCAGCCGGGGTCACTGAGAGAAGGTCACAAGTTGACATATTTCTTATAGTGGATGCGTGGGCATGCTTCTAGGACACGAGGTGACGATGATAAGAGCATCTCTAGCAGACCGCTTAAACCGCAGAACTGAAAATGCGGTTTTCAATTTGCGGAAAACGCGTTTTAAGGGTCGGTTTGAGCTGCGGCCGAACAGACACCTTAAACATAAACTGTAAAAATCAAATATTCACTTATATTCTGTCCTTATGTTTTCTTTTTCCTTTCGTCAATGTCCATGGTTAGCTAGCTCGCTCCTACGAAGCCGGCGAACATCACATAAAATGCCCAAATACGGAGCCGCCGGCGTCAACAACGACTCACACGAAGCTAGCTAGCTCGAATCAATCCAAACGACCAAATATGAAGCCGCCGTCGTCATAGCTAGCTGAATCAATCCAGGAGCTAGCTAGCTACTTGAATCGATAAGTCGATTCGAGCGGACAACTAGCTAGGAATCGCTAGGAGGATCTTTTTTACCGCCCTCCTTAAAATCTTTTACAGGTCAGAGTCGTTTATGGGTTCTATTCGGGTCGCTTTTTTGTCTAAAATCGTAAACTGACGATTATTTTACAGTCTCGTGCGTTTTAAGAGGTCTGCTAGAGATGCTCTAAGCCCGGCAACGTGACCAACAGCGTAGGAGCAAGCTTGTGTGTGAGAGAGGACAGATGAACGGTGGCCACTGCTCAACGCGGCTATACGCTCACGTACTGCTCCTAGAAAAATCAATAAACCTGCTGCTTCCGAGCTAGCTTTAGAGTTTAGACGTACGTCTATCTACTAACATTGAATTGATCTAGAGCATCTTCAACGGACATGCTATATAAGCCGCCCATTGAAAAAGATGCTTCTACAGCGCATGCGGCCAAAAATAGTGCTTCAGCAGAAGTTGTAAAATAAAGCATGCATAAAGTTGAAGCTGTAAATTTGGCGCACACGTACTACGGGGATGTAGATTTAGAGCGCCGGCTTGTGCGCGCGGGGTGCTGCATGTGGGGCCGCGGGTTGGGCGTCGTGTTTTTGTACGTCAGGTAAACCTCCCGCGCGCAAAAACACTATTTTAGCGCTGCAAAACTTTTTTAGTGCGCCGCGCTACTGTGCGTCTGTTGGAGATGCTCTAAGAGCAACACCTGCTTGAAGACGGGCATCGTCCAAAGCCGATCCAAACGTCCACAGACGGCATGTGCAAGATCTGAAGCATCAGGCATGTGCAAGATATGAAGGGCGTGTTTGGTTGCCGTTGTGAACAGTTCCTGCATCATGCACTTCTCAACCCAGCTTGGTTGAGCAAAAACAGGCCCTAATACGCCATCTGAAGTTGTTTGGTTGCCTGCATCTAGTGTCCCTGCATTAGATTCTACGCAAGTGCACTTTGTTTGGTTACCTGCATTGGCCCGAGCGGTACATGAACACGGTGTTTGGTTGCATACGGCGTACATGTTGTGCTTATCTTGTACTCTAGTTGGTGAGCTTACCCACGCCTAGCACACCAACGCCACAACACAGCAATGGCGATGAACTGGGCGAAGATGATGAAGTTCTTCAGTTTCAGCCCAAACTGACGATCCACCTTGACACCTCCAACCTTGCCACTGTCAACACTGATGTCGTGCTTTCGCATCCACTCGGAGTAAGCTTGTTCTGCTGCCTGCCTAGTCGTGAACCCTCTATGGGTGTTGTTGCTATACGATGCCACTTGTGCACTGGCTTCTTCCCATGAACTATAAACCCCTGGGACCTTACCGATGAACACGGCATACCACTTGCCCTAGCAATGCACAAGAGCAAGAGTTGAAGCAGCAAATCAATGGAGCACACAAGTAGCAAGCAAAGTAGCACACAATCAACAATGGAGCAGAAGAGAAATAAAGCATGCATGATCATACGGCATAGCAAGTTCTTCCTAGCACTACCTTGGTGTTAACCTACCACCACATCCAAAAGAGGGTGTCGTCTTACCACCGCAAGTTCACCATCAGCGTGAGGGGTTAGTATATACCACCTCACCAAAATATATAGACCATCAAATAGTTTTCGAGCCCTACCTACACAAAATGTACGTCATCATCGTCATCGTTGTCGTCGTCGCCATCGCCATCGTCGTCGGGGATCATGCACGCTCACAGGCAGCACTACTCTAGTAGTAGTGCTTGCCCACCACTCTGAGCCACACCACCGTGAGCATCGGCCATGGCAACGAACCCAACACCACAGGCCTTGTTGTCAGCGGTGGTGAGAGCTGCCATGAGAGCCTCACACTGAAGCCACCTTGGGTCATGACAGCGCCATACAGGTCAGGGTGGACGTCGAGGGGCTTGCACTCCCTGATGGCTGTTGCCACCTCCTTCACCGCCTCAGTCATGCTGCAAAAGACATTGATCTCCTCCTCCATCAGGCCTCCTCTCTTCCTTTTCCTATCATGGACGGGGTCAAATGGCTTGTCGAAGGGCTTTGCAGCGGGCTTGTCAAGGCCATCAAGGACCTCGACGTCCGGGGTCCCAGGGAAGTCTGACATGGGAGAACCAAGAGGCTCCCTCGAGCCCATGGCATGCTTCCCAGTTGCCAGCCCGAAGGAGAAGATGTGATGCATCTGGCTGTAGTTCTGTATGGGTGTGTTGAGGAACTCAGCGTCCCTTGTGTGGTCCTAAGAATGAAACACAAGTGTTTTTTTTTGACAGAAAGACTGTAAGGGAACCCCCTACAGTATAATTGGTGCAACAAACCCAAATTCCAAGTACCATGCCTTGAACCTGGGTGGGTGGGAAGGCATCAACCCCTTCCCACCACTAGGCTATGCCTTAGTCTGCATGAAACACAAGGTGTTAGTTGCGATTAGGAGCAGGCAATGGTGGAAAGTATGAAAAGGAAGAGGGTTGTGAGCTAACCGCGACATGGCCGACATAGTGGTCTACCTCCAGAACTATGGAGCAAGTGTTCTCATCCCATGAGGCGCCGCTAAGGTCTCTCAGCTTGGACACTTGGATCCATCGACTTATCCACTTCCTCAGGTGGTTGTACGCTTGGGTGGCAGACACCTCCTGCCCACAGAACTCGAACACCTGTTTCGCAACGGTGTTCAAGTGCACCTCCTTGAAGCCCTTGTCAGTCCTAACTCCACTAGAGATGAGAACACACATCTTGTTCAACACTTCATGTTGTTCTACCTACCATCCTTCTTTGCCTTTGCTGCTGCTAGCTTGAGTGCAGCGGCAGTAGCAGGAGTTGGCTCAACGAGCACTACTAGCACATAGAGGGAATCAGACGCGAACACCTCTGAATCAGGTGCCATCTCGGACATAGGCTGCGAGTCCTCGACAAACGATGGAGCAAACTGGCTGTCGGACACGACAAAGGCCTGACTAAGATCTTGCGTCTGCGTGGTCATGTCCTACAATCGTAGCACGCATTAACAGTAAGCATAGCACACAACATACCAGACAATCCATGAAAGCAGAAACATACATGTACATGGTTCATCACTATCATAGTAAGCACATGCTTCATCGCTATCATACCAAGCATACCTGACAATCTATAAGCAGGAACATACATCTACAACAAACAGCATGCTACAAATGGACCACCAATAGCTACAAATCACATATCTAAGCATGAATCAACACAAGCACAAGGTTCAACTTCAAACTCTACTACTAATCTAGCCTACCACATGCTTGAACATCTAGCCCTACCACAAATTGCAACCGCACCATAGCAATCAACCATATCAGCTCATAAATCAGACCACTAACCAACCATGCATCTAGATCAAGCCCTAGCTGCAGCTCAGATCTAGCAAGAAGGAACAGAGAGAAAGGGGGATTGAACTCACAGAGGCCATGGCTGCAGCTCGAGGACGATGGGGGACGGTCGTGGAAGATCAACGCCGGCCGGTGAAGTCTTGCCGACGCCGTGGACCGCCGGCCGATGAAGATGCCGCTTACACCTTTCGTCGGTGCCGATGCGCGTCGGTGGGAAAGCTCGAACGGAGGGAGAATGGTGGCGGGAGTTGGGGCGGTGAGGGAGGGGCTAAATAGGGGTGGACTCGGCGGGAGGTGAGCCGAAATTCTCCTACCGATTTTTCGGCGACACGAGCGAGCTCGCGCCATCTCCCTTGCTCGCGCGAGGGGAGAAGCGCGTCGCCCTCCCCTCCCCTGCCTTGCCCGAGCCAGGCTCGCGAGCTACTGCCGATTCGGGCGTTTCCCCTGGGCCTGGCCTGGAGGTGCTTTTAAGTTCCGTGTGATGCGGGCCGCACAGTGAACGCAGGCAACCAAACGGGCCACTTTCTTCCCGCGTGGGCCTGGCTGGGCCTAATGCGGGCAACCAAACACGCCCGAAGCGTCACAGACGGCCGCGTCCCTGGATACACGCATACATACGCCGCAGCGACGAGTGCATAGCACGAGCTGGTTTTTGGGAGCCGGCGATGGATTGGCGAGAGAGATATGACAGGCAGGCCCATGTGATCAGTGAGAGAAACAAGGGATCCCGATCGGAATTGTCCTCCCAAACAAGTCTAGAGTGGATTTAGGGTTACAATCGACCGGGATAGATGAGGTGAGGGTACTGACTTAGATTTGGACGTGAGGGTTTGTTTGCGTCACGCTAGTTTTAGGGTTCAAAATAGATTTCACTCGTGTGGTTGGCGACCCATCCCGTACACCGCCCTTCCCTGTCGCGCGGCGCGGTTGAGTTTGTGGCGCGGGTCGACGTCACCGACCACAATCATGGCAGATCATTAGCGGATGCTGATTGGACACGGTGATGAGGTCGAGCGACTGGATCGTAGTAGAGGTAATATCACTGGAAGTCATAAAACTTGGCGCTCAATATTCAGTTTGGTGCTAAAACTTCAAAAATACGGATTTATGGTCACATAACTTGTTCCCGCATGCATATACGGTTCTTCCTCTCGTATCCAGCCACATGGCCTGTCCACATGGCGTGCCAGCCTGGTGGAGGCCCACTTGTCAGTGGTTAGGAATGCACAGGGCACTAGGTGACCATAGCATGCTGGTTTTTTATAGAGAACTCCTTCACAATTTATTTAATTGCGCACAAAGCCCTCAAATATAATGAAAAAAGATGGCACGCATGGGGTTCAAACACAGGACCTGTTAATAAAATAGTCCGCCATACATCATTCCATCAGTGCCGATTGACGTTCAACATGATCAACTAAAATTCGTTTAATCACAAACAGAAGCACCAACGCGAAGTGAGCGACAAAAAAGGGTGGCCCAACAGATTCGATCTCTCAACCTCAAGCGTGGACACACTGGAGCTAAACGCTACACTAAGTACCAACCAGTGTCTATAAAAAGAGAAGTCGGATTTTATATATTGTCGACGACCACTACTCGTATTCAGGTTCTTTTTCTCTCAGACCGAATTTTCAACAACCGATCAGTCCCCAGAAAATTTGGCGGTCCCCGGAAAAATGTTATCACCCGAAATTTTGAATTTAAACGACAAAAACTATGTCAAATATAATAACTTTTGTGTGCATACAATATCATAATGACACAGTTAGCTTAGTGGCAGGGGCCGCGATTCTATTCCTTGTATTGTGAAATATATTTTTCTTTATTCATGCTCATTTATAAAAATGGTCTCGAACTGTAACAATGAATTGAACATGCAAACTTCTATATAAGAGAGGAGTTGAGCTAACCACTGTCACTTTTTTTTGCCAGACTAAATATATTTAGACGATAAAAAGATTTGAATTCAAAATGCATTTCAAAATTTTGGTAGATAAAAATTGGAATTGCCAAGATATTTTGAAACCCGGATTTTTCCGACCCCTAAAAAAAATGGAATAAAAAATTCTTGCTCATGACAAAGTTTTGTATGGTATGGATTAAACATTATACATTTTGAAACAGTTTTATTAATTGTTTTTTGGTGAAAAAAGGCGAGATTTTCCTGTATCCAGTTTTTAATAGCCGAACCTTGGAAAAAACGGAATCTAGGAAGAACTGTGTCTAATATAAAATCAGGTTTACCTCTTTACCCCGAGGTGTATGGAGTTCAAATCCCTGCGCGTGTACTTTTTTTTTTCATTTTTCACACCACCTCATGCTCGACAAGTGGGACACACAGAGGGGATTATGTTCAATTAATTTAATTAAATACAGAGCAATGGTGCTTCTGCAAAGAAAAAACGCGGCGAGCTGTTTCGGTCACTAACAGTGGGCCATAGCCACGCTGAGGTGCCACGTAAGCGCAGGATACGTCTGAATATGACTAAAGTGACCGTATTTGCACAAGAACGCAAGTTGAATAACCACAAATCCGTATTTTTAAAGTTTTAGCACCAAACTGAACATCGAACACAAGTTCTATGAGTCCCGATGATATTACCTCATCGTAGTATCATTTATTCGATGGCGTGCCGTTTTCCAGTGGGCTAGCTAGGCTACGTGTACGTCACCTCAAACCCGAGGCCAAAGTTCATCCATACAAAGTGATCATCGAATAATATATATGCCCTGCAAGCTTTCTTGGGATCTCTACTCCTAATGAAGCAGTTGGTAATATCCGCTGGTCAATTTTCGTCCCGTCACTTTCGTCCGGGTTTTTTTTCTAGGTTAACCTTCGTAGATTTTTTTTGGTTCCGTCCACCAACTCCCTCCGTTGGTTTTACGGTCGCGATAGAACCGGTGGACTCCCTCTGTCAATCCCTCGCTAGCCCTACCTCGTCTCCCGTCTCCAGTCGCAGCCGCCGCCGCACCCCAATCCAACCCCGCCGCCGGCGATCTCCTCGCCCCCTGCGCCGCCGCCCCCAACCTTCTATTCCTCTTCCAAGGGAATGCCAAGGGAAGGGAAGAGAAGGGAAGGGAAGGCAAGGGAAGGGAAGGAAGAGGGAGCATCCAGATCCACGGCGGCATCAGCGCGCCATCGTCGACCTGATCCGCGTCCGTCCTCGAGGGAGGTCGGCCATGGAGGTTCGACCCGGCCCGGCAGCAGCCATGGACGGACGGAGATGCCCCAAACCCTACCCTCAAGGACGACGCCTCAACCTTCAAGGACGCGCGCCGGCGACCGCGGATCTCCGGTGACGGCTATGGTGAGTGTGTACCTGCGGACGTTCTTCCTCGGATTCATCATCTCCCCCTGCTCGTGATTCCTTCCTTGGTTTCTTTTCTTTTGTGTGCAGGATGACTGCCCCGGATCTGGACGCACGACCTGCAGCTGCAGCAGCAGCTGGACGACCGAACGCACGAGCCCTCCCTCCCTCCCTCATGGCTCTGCTTCCTCCTACCCTGTCCCCCTCACGTGGGCTTGGTGAGCTTCCTACCCCCCATGCACATCTCATCTCATCTCATCAAATCTAGATTGCTCTGGACGTATTTATCCTGTAAGGGTTGTGTCGTATGTTCTTCTTGCCATAAATATTTCCTCAAATATCATCATTTGATGAGTGGATGATATGAAGGCATCATGTTGTTAGCTCAACTGTGTTAACGATGCCTGTTATTGTTTTCCATGATTTGCTTTTCATTGTTACATTTTTTTAGCATATATGGAGGCCATCTACTATTCTGCTGATATTTTTTATCATATCATCTTGTTTGTGGACTTACATTTGACTACACTATCTTATAAAGGTCCCACAAATAGAAGCCTTGCTAATATGCTCCTGAATCAGGTGTGCAGTATGATGGAGTTTACAGAATTGAGAACTGTTAGATAAAGATTGTGTTCAGGTAATTTTACTTCCTGTACAGAGGTTCCACATGCTGCTTTCTACTTTGTGCCACTGAATGAAAGATCAATGTACATTCTTTTGATTTCTGTCACAGGGTACGTATAAGGTTTTGATGTTAAAGTGATGTATTTTTTATTGCTTACTAAACCCTCCTAAGTCCTAACTCAACCACTTGAAGTTAAACTGAAGTATTAATCAATCTTGTTTGCTTTCTTGTACGTGTATGCCTACTTACCTTGCCCTATATGGCGATCGATGGCCAGCCATAGAACGGTTCTGATTTTTTTTATTTTGTCAAGTTCAGTTCATATTTTTTAATCCATGTGGTGTTTAAACGATGACTATGTAGAGTTCATAGAAATTGTGAGGCATAGAATTAATTCAATCTTCATTTTTTTCCAATTTGGTTCAGAGCTATTACCTGCTACACCTACAGATGTGAAAAGCTTACACTTTGCAAATCCAAAATTAAGCAGCATAATTTCTCACAGATTATATATAAATTGAGTGACAACTGCTGGGGCATGTGCTTCTTTTGACCTATTATCTTGCTTTTGCATGATTAATTGGAGGTCCATAAGGCAGTTCTATCTCTCTCGCTAACACAATAAGTTTCTCTTTAACAAAAAAACAAACACAGGGCAGGAGCATAGATGGTGCACAGGAGAGCTGCCTTGTCATTGATAGAGGAAGTGTGAGAGCATGCTAATTGTGCAGGGAAGAGAAATAAAATGAAAACGAAAATGAGAAACAAAAGAGAAGAATGTTATGATCTCATGATAATGTCGGCCACCAGCCAGCACCCACAGGAGTATACCTATAGGCGGTCCAAAGGTACTAGCATGCTTGCCAATGAATGTCACATGCTCTGCCTAATATGTAATGCTTGGTTCTTTATTTTTTTTGCTTGTAGTTCATGCTTCTTTTCAATTATGCAATTTAGAAAGAGAAAAAGTATGTTATTATGTCATTATACCATGTCAGTATATGTCATGGAGTCCGGTAAAGTGATCATTAGTTTAAGAGTATAGGTCAAGCTTGATATGTTCTAATCTGTAGTTACTTAACCTTTGCTTCAAAGTAGTCATGCATTATGTGATTATTAAGCTTCAATTGAATGATGCTTTCATTGATTTCCAGGTTATCTAGGTTGGTAAAAAGCAAGGCTGCCTCATAGTTGAGGAAGATGATGTGCAACCAATGAAGAAGATATATTAGGATGGAACTCGAGGCATTTTGTGGATTAGTATCTATAGTTTTTTTATGCCTATAAAGCAGATGTCTGTGTGACAAAACAGAAGTATCCATGAATTACTACTTTATAAGATTTAGGTTCTACTATAATGTTGTTGATGATAGCCAAGCCGCCGCCTCTCCGCCGAGAAAGAAGGATCCCGATCTCCGCCGTGGTCGACAAACAGCGCGACGGGCGGAGCACCCAGCCCGTAGGCTCATTCCCTTCTCCGATCCACTCCAGCGGCGGCCATCGTTGGTACGTTGCGCTTGTGTCACCTCTCATGAATTTTTTTCTGGTTTGATTCCCCATGTCTCACGGGTGTGTGGTATGCAGTCAAGGCATCGGTTCATGTGGTTTCCTGCTGCTGGCATATGTAGGTTTACCGCTGGATTCAAGTCTAGAAATGTTTTATTTTCTTAAAATTGATTTATCATATGCTTTCATGATTTCATCAGGAAAGAGATGCAGACGAGAGGAAGAGAGCCTCCCCAAAGCTCGGTCTAGGCGATGCACGGGCGACGGCCACCCTTCCTGTTATTGCCTCCATGGCTAGCTGCTCATCCCCAGGAACCTCCTCCCCTCTCACGTGCGCCACACTCTGGGATTAAGGTCTGCTCCCTGGCTGACATTTGCGCAGACCGGTTCTCTGGTTTCTCTCCACCGAAGAATCAAAGAAACAAGCAAGCTGATGTCTAACATATTCGTTTCGTAATAGTTGGAACACAGGTATCTAGGGCAGGGCGTGGTCACATTGCAGGCAGCGAGGAGCAGCGCAAAGTTGTCTCGACCGTGCCCTACATCGAGGAGGAACACAAGTATTTACAAATCGAGGAGGAAAACATGTAGTTTTTTGTATTTTTCTGTTTGTTATTTTGTAACTTTATGCTTCACCTGTCCTGAATTATACGTATACTCATGTTGTCAGATACATAGGTATACAGATACATAGCTATCGAAGATACAATTTACTGATACATATTTGAATTTTATAGCTATAAAGATACCTGATTGTTATAGCTGAATGTAACAAAGAAAGTGGTATGGATGAATGGCATCGTTTCTTTACCCATGCTGTGGTTGAAATCGTTGTTTGGTTCCCAGGTTGAACAAATCCGACATCTGTAAATCATCGATGTTTTCTGGAAGTAGTACAGTAGGTTTAAGATTGGGCGATGATTCGTTCATTCGACTACTTATAATTTGGGTTTATACAGTTTCAAGAGGCTAACAATTCCACCTTGGGTGTCTTATCTCTAAGATTCTAACTATCAAATAACATTGCTTTGAAGTGTAGATGTTCTGGGATTGCTAGCTCCTGCCAGGTGATCAGAATTACTGCTTTGTTTATTACTCAACGATGTCGGACACTGGTTTCTCTAAATATCTTTTACAAGTACAACTTCTACTTTTTTCTGCAGAAATACTACATGGTAGTCTTGAAGTAAATACCAATTATGTGATCCGATATGTTGTTTCAGAACAATAGACCATCAATATTATTTTCGCCTCGGGTTCTAGAGGAGGACAGCTAATTAAGAGAAAACTTCGGTGGGATAGAGACAGAAGTTTGCTATATTTCACAATACCCAAACAGAATTTCATTGCTGATTCTTCTGCCCTGAACTTTGCTCATGCCAATTACATTTTGTAGACCCCTTTTTAAGGAAACTGCTTCGTTTACACCATCCCATTGGCATGTCTATTAGCAGTAATGAAACTTAAACGAACACTTCTAGGCTAGATATTATTGAGGTGTTGTGTACGTTGGTCCTTTTTATAGATCTTGCCATCTTTGTTTGCCAGGTGATCAGTCATTTAAAGTATTTGAGAAACTTGAAGGGAAGCACATGGCAAAGCCATAATTACCTTTTAGTTATATTTCAAGTTGTAGGAAAGTTGGAATCAATCTGGAAAGCATCTTTCTATTGCAGATATTTTATTAGTGGCTTGAAGACTTACACTCTGTTTGATGTTACAGAAATAGTGAGGTTATGCCACAATGCTGATAGACTTGGTACTTGTAGGATGGAGAGGAGAAGACTGAAAAGGATGTTGATATGAGGAATTCAAGGAAGTGGAAGAGGAAGAAAGTTCTGATGATGGTGATAATTAGGTTAGTACCTTAAAACTTTATATGCACTGAGGTTTTCTTTGGGGGTAGAAAATTGGGTTTTAAAAGGTTCATCATATTGGTAAAATTGTGTATTGTATGTGTGCTCCTTCACATGAACAAATATGAAATGGATAGACCAGTTGATGCATAACTTAGTTGTCATCCATATTGTCAAGTTTAACTCATATATTCTCGCTTTGCAGAATATCAAGTTTGACGACGATGATGATTGGAACCAAGAGGAGGAAGTACGTAAGTTTCCATCTATTCATAGGATGTTACCCTCGATGTACTGTGACCAAATATGTAATGCCTGGTTTGGTTTAATTATTTTCTTGTGTATCACTAGATAATCAGTAAACAAGTGTTGGCCATGGTGCATTGAACTTATTTAGTTGTGGTTTTGTATGCCTCCCCCAGCTGCCGCTAAAACCCACCAAAGAATTAGCAAGAAAATTGATGGTGGGAGCTAGCAATGCCGGCAGTGCCTCCTTTAGGATTACAAAATCGTTAATCCTATCTTCGCTTGCATGTGAGTGATGGTGATGCTACACAAGTTCTGAAGGCAGTGCCCTCCCCTTCAGCAGGTAACAAGGATATATTAAAAACATTTTAACTTTCTGACATATTAGTTCAACATATTAGTACCTAGCAAATTAAGAAAGTGCACAAACAGATATCATCAATATTTTGTGTTTTGCTTGTTTAGTCTTTTGAGGTAACTTCTATTGTGTATTCCATTCTCTTCAGGAGATCTTGCTGGTTCTGCATGGCACAACTGGATTAAATATGCTACAGCAAGCGAAGGAGTTCAACGATGTAATTGCCACTCTGTTGTTCTGATGCTTGATTCATCAGATATGTTTCTATTGGGTACTAATAATGAGGGACTTTCTTGGCTTCATACCAGGTTGTTGGAATCAAAGGATTCATCCTAACAAAATTAGACGGGACTGCTTGTGTTGGCTGTGTGGTACGGGCGATTTCCAGTCCTTTATTGTAACAAGTTACAAATTCCACTCCTGGATCTTAAATAAACGACACCTAAACTTGCTGACTTGAATCCTGTCTCAGGTGAGTGTTCATAGACGAACTTGGAGTTCCGGCCAAGTTTGTTGGCGTTGGCGAAGGGGTGGAAGATCTCCAACCTTTTGATGCAGAAGCATTTGTTGAAGCCATTTTCCCATAAATTTGACCCAGTTATTAGTGTTTCTCATGTAACAAGATTTTGGCTAACATGCTACTCCCTCCGTTTCTAAATATATGTCTTTTTAGGAATTCTAATATGGACTACATACGAAGAAAAATGAGTGAATCTACACTCTAGAATATGTCTACATTCATCCGTATGTAGTCCATATTCAAATCACTAAAAAGACCTATATTTAGGAATGGAGGGAGTAGAACTTGGTAGAAGCAATTTTTTCAACAATTACAGTTTTTTTGGTTCAGTCGTCGACTCGTCTGCCTGATTTGTTTCTGTCGTTGATCCTAACTATTCATACAGAAACAGAAGCAAGTATTTGTGATATTATATGTTTCTTGTGATTAAGCTCAGGGCACGTTGCAGATACATTGAGCAAGAGTACTAACGGAGAAGAGGAATTTTTCTTTTCAGACTAGCATGATACAAGAATATTTCATTAATAGTCATACATTCATAACATATATCTTGAATCATAAATACTTACACGTTCGATTTTGAGTCTTAAGAAAAAAGATTGAAAGTGCGTTATATCGACTAGAGGGGGGGTGAATAGGCGATTTTTATGAATTCTTCACTGAGGAATTTGCCGGTGAGGAAATTCCTTAGCGAAGAAATACTTGCAGCGGAATAAGTACTCAGAAGTAAGCATAACAGATTACAAGCATTGTCATCATGATGAAATGAAGACAATCACGGAGTACAGAAAGCGTAATCACAGGATAACACAAGATGAAGACAAACAGACTGAAGAAATTGAACTGAGGAAATTGAGAAAGTCTTCAGTCAAAGTCTTCAAACACAGATATGAACAAACATTCAACACAGTAATGAGGAAATGAAAGGGTTGAGGAAATAGAACCAGTGAGGTTGGTGAAGACAATGATTTGGTAGACCAGTTCCAACTGCTGTCTCAGTTATACGTCTGGTTGGAGCGGCTGAGTATTTAAACTCGAGGACACACAGTCCGGACACCCGATCATCGAAAGCACGCAGCTCAGACACCAAGTCCTCACCGTATTCTCCTTGAACTAAGGTCACAGACCTCGTCCAATCACTCGTGGTAAGTCTTCAGGCGACTTCCAAACCTTCACATACTTGGTCACTCGGCGATCCACAATTCCTCTTGGATGCTCTAGACCTTGACGCCTAACCGTCTGGAAGAAGCACAGTCTTCAAAGGTAACAAGCGTCGGATCCATGCAGGATCAATTTCTTCAGTGATGCTCAATCACTTTGGGTTTGTTGGGGTTTGGTTTTGGGTTTTCCTCACTTGATGATTTTCTTTCAAAGTCCTCGGAGGATGGGTTGCTCTCAAATGACAAGTGTCAAGTTCTCGAGCAGCCAACCAGCTAGTGGTTGTAGAAGCGGCTATTTATAGCCTAGGGAGCAGCCCGACATGATAAGACATAAATGCCCTTCAATGATATGACCGTTAGGTGGATAAGATATTTTGGGACAGGTGGCCAAGAAGACAAGAACGGTCGGAAATTTGAACATCAAATTCCTCGGGGCTATCATGTTCCTCATCAGGAGCAATTCAGACTGGCGAATTCCTAACTCTCGGTCGAACAAATTCTCAATGACTAGAAGAGCTTCGTCTCATCATTGAAGAAATTGACTGAATCTGTATGAGATTTCAAAAGCTTCACTCGAAGGGATTGGTAGGTGTAGGATTTTGAGTTGAGCATCAAATGGAAATTTTTCCTTAGTATTTCCTCGACCCCCTTTAACAGTACGGTGTTTCCTATGACTCAAGAAAGAGAAAATGAAACTACGAAAACAAAAGTCTTCACGCTTCATGTTCCTCAAACGAATACCAAGTCTTCAAGGTCACACCAATTTCTTCACTTTCAAAGTCTTCAGAAAGTCTTCAGAATATCAAAGTCTTCAGTTGAAGAACTTCATTTTTAGGGGTCGACTTTCTCTGTAAATATCAAACTCCTCATAGACTTATAGACCTGTGTACACTCACAAACGTATTAGTTACTTAACCTATAAGTCTTTAATACACCAAAATCACTAAGGGGCACTAGATGCACTTACAAAGATCCTCATGTGAAACTTCTTAAGATGAAAGTACTTCCACGTTGGATCTTTTTTCTTAATCAGGTGATATCATTTGATACCATGCTTGATTTGTACTACTACTTAAAAATTAGCTTTCTTGCAGCCGTGGTTGATTTGCAGGTGCAGTCAACTGAGACATGGACTCTCGACTGAACAATAATTATGTGCAACTATGTCAACATCAAGACCATACATTTTTAAGAGGTCATGAAGAGCATCACGTGTGCTATTTTCTGGCATAAAGCCTGATCTTAATGCTCATAAAACAAAAAAGAAAGACTGTACATATAGAAAATGGATATATACAAACATGAAAAAAATATAGTTTATATAAAAGCAGTGGATGTTAGAACATCACACCAATGAAAAGCACTGTACATATAGAACTATTTCAGGCTAAGCTGGTTTTGACAACAAAATTTGTCGCCCATAGCAATGCATGGCCATTTGGCTAGATGAGGCGTTGGGAGGGGATCAGTGTGGAGAGAGGGGAGATTAGCGGAGGACTCCTACTTGGCAGTCCATGGGAGGTATGGTGTGACAGAAAGGGGTCGTGATGGCGAAGATGAGGTGGGTGTCGTACGGTTTGAAAGGAGAGCACAATAGCGAGAAATGTCCTGCTACGACAGAAAACCGAGCGGGAAGGGGAGGGTCTGGCAAGAAAACAGAAATGTGCGTTGTGGGGGCCGGGTTTTTGTCGGACCGCGTGTTGGACATAACATGACGGATAGTCAAGATTGTTGGGCAAATAAGCCACGACGACGAGCCAGACGTGACCAGCGCGTGTATGGGCGCGAGCTGGGCGTGTCGGGCGCGTCGGTCCGCGGCATGTGTGTGCGTGTGTGTGGTGCACGGGGTGCCCGTGCAAGTGTACAACGTAGGCATGCGTGTGTGTGCGCGATGTTGGCGAGAATAGGGGGTGCATGGAGTTGGTCCAGGGCAGGCTCGCCGCAACCCGGACGTGTGTGTGCATGTTGGGCGCGGGAAGAGCGGGCCGGACCAGGTGCTCCGCGTGGACGGGGACGTGGGGTGCGCGCCCAGACGTGGCCCAGGATATAATAACCCCCCTAGACGTTGCAACAGGTGTGGGCTGAGTTTGTGCTCAGGGAAAACAGAAAACACCGTTCGTGGCGGCGGTGGCGTTCGTGCGCCGGCAAACCTCGTTGTGCTTCGTGTCTCCTTCTTCTTTCTGTCGTTCGAGGTAGCAAGCAGAGAGAGTGAGAGAGGCAGCAGCTAGGGCTAGCTAGGGTTTAGGGTTTGGTTCCAAAAATTGGCATTAGAGCCACATTGCGGGAGGTGATCGCCGGCGATCACCTCGTCCCGTACGCCGGCGGGTCGGGGAGCTCGCTGCCAACGCCGGTCCTGATGCTCACTGGTGATAATTACACCACGTGGGCAATCAAGGTCGAGGCCAATCTCGACGCGGCTGGGCTATGGGAGGCGGTGGTGCTGCCGAAGGACGCGGCCGCGGTGGTGATCGCCAAGAAGGACAAGCCGGCGTGGGCGTACCTGCTCAGGGCGCTGGCGGAGGATCTCCTGCTGCAGTTAGCGTCCAAGAGGACGACGGCGCAGGTCTGGGCCAGCCTGAAGGCGCGATTCATCGGCGCGGATCGAGTCCGGGCGGCGCGGCGGGGCACTCTCTGGGGTGAGTTCGAGCTGTTGTGCATGGCGGAGGCTGACACGCTGGATGAGTTCGCCGACAAACTCGGTGGTATGGCGGCGCGCTTCCCCGGGCTCGGTCGACATTGGAAGATGCCGCGTTGGTGAAGAAACTGCTCGACTCCGTGACGGATCGCCTGTACGCGGCGGTGGCCGGAATAGAGCAGTTCTACGACGTGTCCACCATGGCGTTCGAGGAGGCGCTGGGTCGCCTGAAGGCCTTCGACGAGTGGCTACGGCGAGGCGGACAAGCGGGCGGCGAGCGTGCGGACGGCCAACTCATGTACACGGCGGGGCAGTGGCGGGCGCGGGAGCGGCAGTAGGGCGGCGCTCGGGTCAACGATGACGGGCGGAGCGTGGCATCGGGCTACGGTGGCAACAGACGTGGCCGCTGCTACAAGTGCGGCGAGTGCAGCCATTTCAAACGTGACTGCCCTCAGCTGCGGAAGGCGCCAGCGGCGGAGCAAGCGTTGTTGGTGGACGTCAGCGTCGAAGACGAAGGCCTGCTCTGAGCCGCGGCTTAGGGGGTGAGTGTTGGGCAAATAAGCCGAGGCGACGAGCCGGACGCGACCAGCGCGTGTATGGGCGCAAGCTGGGCGTGTCGGGCGCGTCGAGTCCGCGGCGTGTGTGTGCGTGTGTGCGTGCGTGTGGTGCACGGGGTGCCCGTGCAAGTGTACACCGTAGGTGTGCGTTTGTATGCTCTCTGTTGGCGAGAATAGGAGGTGCGTAGAGTTGGTCCAGGACGGCAGTGTCGCCCGGGCCAAGCCCGCGTGCATGTCGGGCGCGGGCAAAGCGGGCCGGACCAGGCGCTCCGCGTGGGCGGGGACGTGGGGTGCGCGCCTAGACGTGGCCCAGGGTATAAGACCCCCCTAGACGTTGTAACAGGTGTGGGCTGAGTTCGTGCTCAGGGAAAACAGAAAACGCCGTTCGTGGCGGCGGTGGCGTTCGTGCGCCGGCAAACCTCGCTATGCCTCGTGTCTCCTTCTTCTTTCTGTCGTTCGAGCGTAACAAGCAGAGAGTGTGAGAGAGGCAGCAGCTAGGGCTAGCTAGGGTTTAGGGTTTGTTCCAACAAAGACAACTATATTTGTCTCCCACATATGGAGTGGATTTGTGAAAGTCTGGACTATTCAGATGGTTGGATTTGGAGGAGCCTACTGGGTGCTTGTTTGATGTGTGAACATGCACTGACATATGAGGGAGAAATAAACTTCAAACTTTGGGACGACCTTAATTACTTGTTTGATTTATTTATATGCATTGTAGCCCGTAGCAACGCACGGGCATTGTACTAGTAATGGATAATGGGCGAAGCAAGCATGGTCCAAACTAGCCGTGGTATTCTTTATTTTTCTTTGGAAAATCTCCTTGCTGCTAGTACAAGTAATTGCCACTTTTTCTTTCACCGGAACAAGTCGACGTGCCACTTAAAAATGTCCACAAACACTAGTACACTACAGCCGTCCCTTCCCCGGAAGAGCAGTACGATACCCACCACCGGCTCCCGTATCCAGAGACGCGGCGGCGGAGAGTGGTAAAAGTCCGATACACGTGCGGCTGGCGTCCCGCACAGGGCGCGCGCAATGCACGGGGAGCTGCGGTGCATGTACTACTTGGGTCGGCGTCACCGGCCAGCCACAACCATACAAGAGTAAGTACGTACTAGCAGGCAGCGATTGGTTGGACGCCGGATCGGCTCCCCTCGTCGATATGATTGGATTTGGAGGACCGAACCATAAGATGGCGTGGCTTCGTACCTCCTCGATCCGAAAAATCTTGTCCTAGCCTGCTCCCGCCATCGCGTCGTCCCCGCGCGCGACCGGTCGCGCCTCCCCACCCCTCCCAGCAAGCGTCCCCCTCTCCTCCTCCTCGCTGCCGCCGCCAAGACGTCATGGGCTTGGCCCGGCGACGCAAGGCGGCTTTGCTGTCGGCGTGCAGCAGCGCCGTGGCTAGGGCTTTGAGGTCCCGCTATGGGCTCGGCAGGGCCGGTCCTGATTTCGTAGCGCTGGGCTAACTAAAATTATATATATATATATATATATATATATATATATATATATATATATATATATATATATATATATATATATATATACACACACACACTATTATCAGTAACACTTAAATCCAAAATCTGTATGCGTATCAAAAAAATTATACATAATACCTTAAAAGTTTCTTCTAACATTCCTCGATGCAAAGTCACTTACGATGGGGTCGGTGTCAATCTCATTCAATATATTTTTTCTCGATGCATAATGTGGCCAAACCATTTAACCTCTCTTGAGTCATGGTTGATCTCAAATAATTCTTCAATAATTTCAACTTCGAAAAGCTTCTCTCGGCCGATGCGACCGTCACAGGCACAGTAAATAAGATGCGATAGGCAATGGAGATATTGGGGTAACAATCAACTTCTCTGACATGCCCAAAAATCTCCATGGCAGACATTGCGCCATCTGGCAAAGTGCATCTCATAATCTTCAATTCAGAAATAAGATCGTATACCTCAACATCAGATGAACCATTAAGAGAGAAAGTTTCTGCAAATTTTATGCAACATTCTTCAAGTTCATTGTCACTTAATGACTTGAGAGTGCCCGAGCTCAATAAAAGTCCGAATATATCTTTAAACACCATGATTTCTTTAAATCTACCATTCAAAGAAGTGATCGCCATATCAACCAAAACATTAAAATATTTAACTTGGAAAGCCTTCTCAGCTTCCAGGATTTCTTCTTGACAATCACTTTCATCATAATGTTTCTTCCTCGCAGCACGACGTTTCACTGGAAACATGTAACGCCCCGGATTCGATGCGCCAGGTGTCCGCCAGTTATTCGCCGTCGTTGCCATGTCATTTGCTTGCGTGTTGCATTTTATCATGTCATCATGTGCATTTCATTTCGCATTCGTGTTCGTCTCATGCATCCGAGCATTTTCCCCGTTGTCCGTTTTGCAATCCGGCACTCCTATGTCCTCCGGCGTTCCTCCTTTTGTCTCTTGTTGTGAGAGGATGTTAAACATTCTCGGAATGGACCGAGTCTTGCCAAGCGGCCTTGGTATACCACCGGTAGACCGCCTGTCAAGTTTCGTGCCATTTGGAGGTCGTTTGATACTCCAACGGTTAACCGGGGAACCGTAAAGCCTCTTTTGTTTGCAGTTCAACACCCCTCCAAAGTGGCCCAATAACCCATCCAAACCCCCTCCATGCTCTCGGTCGTTCGATCACGATCGTGTGGGCGAAAACCGCTCCTCATTTGGACTCTCCTAGCTCCCAGAATCTATAAATATGCCCCTCCCCCCGAAATTCGCGGATGAATTCGCCCCCCGAAACCCTAGCTTTTCCCCTCTCCGCCGCCGGACACGTCCGACTGCAGCCGGACACGTCCGCCCTCGCCCCCGCGCCAATCAGGAGCTGCCACATGGCGCGCCGCCGTCCTCCACCGCTGCCCATGGAGCCAGGGAGGCTCAGCGAGCCCAAGCCCGCCGCCGTCTCGCTTCCCCGGCCATGCCGCCCGCCGCCTGCTTCCCGCCGCCGCCGGCAGCCGTCCCTCTTCGCCGCCCGCCCGGCTCCTCCATCATCGCCGGCCGGACGCTGCCAAGCGCCGCCATCGATCATGGCGCCGCTTCGTGCCGCGACGCTTTCCCTTCCACCGCCTCGCCGGCGGGACCGTACCTCCGGCGCGCCCGCCCTTGCCGCCGCCCCCGCTCGTCCGGCCTCGTCTCGCCGCCGTGGCGCCGGATCCGCGCGAGCGCCTCGGATCCGGTCCCCTTCGCCCTCTCCAGTCGTCTTCCTCTTCTCCGGCCACGTCCCCGGCCAACTCCGGCGAGGCCCTGGATCGGGATGAGATCCACCAGGAGCCGAACCAAACGCGGCGTCCCCGGATCCCTCCGTCCCGCTCCGTCCCGTCCCGCATTGACTTTTCGGAGGGTATATTTTCGTCTCCCCAGATCTGCAGTATTTTTATGCCATGTTCATTGCATCATAACTCTGCATCCGTAGCTCCGTTTCGTGCGTGTAATATGTCCAATTGTTCGTATCGACGTGTAATTCATTTCATTCCATTGCACCATGTTCATTTGAGCTCATCTTGATGCCTGAATCATCGTTGCAAAAATGCTATATAATGTTAATCTGCTGAAACTGTTATAACTTGATGATTTGTCATTTTTGTTGCATTTGATGTGTGCATCTTATGAGAATGAGCTCTTCATGTGTTTTATGCTATGTCATGCCATCTTTACAGGGGTGCTATCTATGTATTTTTGTGAGTCTTGTAGTGAGTGCATCGAGTTTGTTAAGTAGGGTACTTGCTGTTACTGTTTTGCTAGGCTGTTTCTGTTATATCATGATGCTATATTAACCTGCTTCTACAAGTCATTCTATGCATAATCTGGAGATGCTCACTAAGGATGTTTTGTTATACATGTTATGCTCTATCCATCCAGGCCCCTGATTGCATTTATAGCCTGCGGTAGCTTGTCGTAATCTTGCTCCCAACTTGCTAAATAATGTTGCTGTCAGCCTGTTAACATTAAGTTCAGTTTTGCCATGAGCTTTGCTAGTGATCCATGCATCTTATGAACTTGTTCTTGCCATGTTTAGCTTCATAAACATGTCTTATTACTGTTGGTTGCCTTGCCATGCCATGTATTGCTCTGTGGTGAGTGGTTCAAGCTCACCAACATGCCTACTTATTATTGTTCCTGCCATGTATGAATCTGTAATATAACTTGCTATCTTTACATGGGTGCCATCATATTTTCTGTGCCCTATGGCTCATGGTAAATAAGGGACTTTTGTTCTATGCAATTAGTAGGTTCATGCCATGCTCTAGTTTGACATGATAGCTTGTTGTAACGTGTTGTTTGATAGCTCTAAACATTGCAACCTGATGTTATTTCTGCAAAGTCTGAAACTGTTATTATTTGCAATCTTGCCATGTCTTTTTGAGCATGTTCTAGTTGTTTCTGGAGATAGCTCAGTGTTCATGTTTTGTCATGCTTTACCTGTACTTCAAGCCCATGCCTTTTGTTATAACGTTGAGATGCTGTAGCATGTTGTTTTGGTGCTTGCAATATGCCTACTTGCTGTTTTGGACAGATTGTTGTTATGTCTTGTATAGTGTATGTGTTGCACCATTGCTTCGTTTTGGGTGTGCTCTATATGAAACTTGCTTAGAATTGCATGTAGCTTCATATTATCATGTTGCATCCTTATTTTGATGTGTTTGCTTGATGTTTGTATGCATTTTGCATCAATGCCATGTTTAACTTGCTTTGCTCATATCTTCTAGGCCGTAGCTCCGAATCTAATGAACTTTATATGTAACTTGACTAGAATTTTGTGTAGATCATCTTGGTGCATCTTAAATTGCTGTTTAACAACTTAAACTTAAGGTTTAATCAGATCTGGACCAATTTCGAAATTTGCATATGAGAACTTACCGGAATTGTTATATGTCGTTTCCGGCCTCATTTAAACTTGCTTTGATGTGTTGTTCTTGTTTGCATCATCTCTTGCCATGAGTAACTTCATGTAGCCTTTGTCATGCATCATACTTGGTTGAGCATCATCTCTTGTCTATGTGTGGTGTGTTTACTTTGTTGTGTGCTTCTTCTCGATAGTTCCCGTTTCGTTGCGATTGTGAGGATTCGTTCGTCTACGCTTGGTTCGTCTTCGTGGCTTCATCTTCTTCATGGACTCGTTCTTCTTCCTTGCGGGATTTCAGGCAAGATGACCGTCACCTTGGATCTCATTGCTATCATTGCTATGCTAGTTGCTTCGGTCTATCGCTATGTTGCGTTACCTACCACTTGCTGCTCAAGCCTCCCAAATTGCATGAACCTCTAACCTTTGTTACCCTTCCTAGCAAACCGTTGTTTGGCTATGTTACCACTTTTGCTCAGCCCCTCTTATAGCGTTGCTAGTTGCAGGTCAAGATGAAGATTGCTCCATGTTGGATTATGTTTATGTTGGGATATCACAATATCTCTTATATTATTAATGCATCTATATACTTGGTAAAGGGTGGAAGGCTCGGCCTTATGCCTGGTGTTTTGTTCCACTCTTGCCGCCCTAGTTTCCGTCATATTGGTATTATGTTCCTGGATTTTGCGTCCCTAACGCGGTTGGGTGATTTATGGGACCCCCTTGACAGTTCGCTTTGAATAAAACTTGTCCAGCAAGGGCAACCTTGGTTTTACCATTTGCCTCACCACCACCTATACCCTTCCCTTGGGTCGGCCAACCCAAGGGTCATCTTTATTTTAGCACCCCCGGGCCAGTGCTTCTCTAAGTGCTGGTCCGAACTGAGCAACCTGCGGGGCCACCTCGGGGCAACTTGAGGCTTGGTTTTACTCGTAGCTTGACTTATCCGGTGTTGCCCTGAGAACGAGATATGTGCAGCTCCTATCGGGATTGTCGGCGCATCGGGCGGCTTTGCTGGTCTTGTTTTATTACTGTCGAAATGTCTTGTAGCCGGGATTCCGAGACTGATCGGGTCTTCCCGGGGAGAAGGAATATCCTTCGTTGATCGCGATAGCTTATCATGGGCTAAGTTGGGACACCCCGCAGGTTTGAACTTTCAAAGCCGTGCCCGCGGTTATGTGGCAGATAGGAATTTGTTAATATCCGGTTGTAGTAAACTTGAAGTAAACTCTTCTAAAATACACCAACCGTGTGCGTAACCGTGAGTGTTTCTTTTTGGGGTTGATCGAGAGGAGAACACGGTTTCTGGGTTATGTCTAACGTAAGTTGTGACGCCCCCGATTCAATCGTACACTAATCATGCACGCAAATGTGTACGATCAAGATCAGGGACTCACGGGAAGATATCACAACACAACTCTAAAACATAAATAAGTCATACAAGCATCATAATACAAGCCAGGGGCCTCGAGGGCTCGAATACAAGTGCTCGATCATAAAAGAGTCAGCGGAAGCAACAATATCTGAGTACAGACATAAGTTAAACAAGTTTGCCTTAAGAAGGCTAGCACAAAGCCGGACAGATCGAAAGAGGCGCAGGCCTCCTGCCTGGGATCCTCCTAACTACTCCTGGTCGTCGTCAGCGGGCTGCACGTAGTAGTAGGCACCTCCGGGGTAGTAGTCGTCATCGACGGTGGCGTATGGCTCCTGGTCTCCATCGTCTGGTCGCAACAATCGAGTAGAGATAGGGGAAAAAAGGGGGAACAAGGCAACCGTGAGTACTCATCCAAAGTACTCGCAAGCAAGGAGCTACACTACATATGCATGGATATATGTGTAAAGGGCCATATCGATGGACTGAACTGCAGAATGCCGTAATAAGAGGGGATAGCTAATCCCGTCGAAGACTACGCTCGGCAGCCTCCGCCTTTGCAAAGATGTAGCGTAGAGTAGATCAAGTCCTCCAAGTAGCATCACATAGCAATAATCCTACCCGCGATCCCTCCTCAATGCCCCGTTAGAGAGCGACCACCGGGTTGTATCTCGCACTTCAAGGGTGTGTTTTATTAAGTATCCAGTTCTAGTTGTCATAAGGTCAAGGTACAACTCCAAGTCGCCCCATTATCAAGATCACGACTATTCAAATAGATTAACTTCCTGCAGGGTGCACCACATAACCCAACACGCTTGATCCCATTTGGCGGACACACTTTCTGGGTCATGCCCGCCGCGGAAGATCAACACGCCGCAGCCCCACCTAGGCACAACAGAGAGGTCAGACGCCGGTCTAAACCTAAGCGCATGGTGCAGGCCCATCGCCATTAGCACACCAAGACGTTATGAACGCGCCGGAAGCGTAACTAGCCCCTTAATACAAGAGCAGGCTTACGTTCCAATCCGGCGCGCCGCCGCGATCGCCGACGTCCACGAAGGCTTCGGTGATACCACGACGTCGAGTGCCCATAAGCTGTTCCCGCAGTAGTTGGTTAGTGCGATAGACCAAATGGCCAGACTCAGATCAAATACCAAGATCTCGTTAAGCGTGTTAAGTATCCGCGAACGCCGACCAAGGCCAGGCCCACCTCTCTCCTAGGTGGTCTCAACCTACCCTGTCGCTCCACCACACAGTAACAGTCGGGGGCCGTCGGGAACCCAGGCCCACGTCTACCGGGATGGATCCACCTATCCTTTCAGCCCCCATCTCCGAACAATATCACAGGTAATGTAATAGTGTAAAGTATATAGTATATGCCCGTGATCACCTCCCGAAGTGATCACAGCCCAGTAGTATAGCATGGCAGATGGACAAGAGTGTAGGGCCACTGATGGAACAATAGCATCCTATACTAAGCAGTAGGATAGCAGGTAAAGGTAACAACAGTAGTAGCAAGGACAGGCTATGCAGCAATATAGGATTAATCGAAAGCAAGAACATGCTACACTACTCTAATGCAAGCAGTATAGAGATGAAAAGGCGATATCTGGTGATCAAGGGGGGGGGGGGCTTGCCTGGAAGCTCCGTTGTACAGGAAGAAGGGTCGTTGGTGACGTAGTCGTACTCGGTGGCATCAGCGCTGGTCTCGAGGTCTACCAGAGAAGAAGAGGGGGAAGAAACAGTAAATACGGAGCAAACAAAGCATAACAAAACATAACGAGGCAATACACGGCGTAGGTATGCCCCAACGCAGTAGTAGGTGATACCGGCGAAGGGGGAAAACAAGCGGGAAAGTATTCCCGGTGTTTCACGTTTCCGGACAGACGGACCGGAGGGGGAAAGTTCCATGTTTGCTATGCTAGGGATGTGTGGCGGACGAACGGGCTGCATATCCGGATTCGTCTCGTCGTTCTGAGCAACTTTCATGTACAAAGTTTTCCCATCCGAGCTACCGTTAAATTTATATTAATTTTCAAGGTTTTATTCATTCTTTAAATTTAATTTAAATCGAAAATAAAAGTGAATTACTATGGGTACACAAGTGTACCCACACATGTGCTACTAAGTCCGACATGGGGTCAAATTGAGTCAGCCCAATCAACTGCTTACCACTGACCGTCAACAAAGTCAAAGGGCCTAGGGGTCCCACACACCTTGATCGGGACTACCCAATCAGCAGTTTGACCGGTCAACTAACCAGATGGGGCCCGTTGTCGCGATGTGAGTCTAACTTGGCGAGTTTTAACATTGAATTAGTTTAACTTAAAGGTGGGGCGGATCGTCGGTGGGTCAATTTTTTTAACAAAGTTTTATTTAACCAAACTAATTAATTAACGAGGTGGCCCCACGGGTCATAGTCACACTTAGCATTAGGGGAATTTTTAGTAGATTATTAACTCGAAGGGGCCCTACACGTCAGTGCCCACTGTTCTGGTTTAATTAGTGCTAACACTAAACAACCGGGCCCACTTGTCATTAAGACAGGGCCGGCCTAAATGAACCAAGCGCCGATGGTGATCTCTGAGGCGGCGATGGGGCCGGATCCTGACTCCGGCGACCAAATGGGTGTCTGCGACCACCCACAGGACCAGCGCAGCGCGGCGCGTAGGGGTGTGAGTCATTCTCGGAGACGGCCGAAGGTGGCCACGGTGATGACGTCGGACGACGGTGTCGGCGCGGCCTCGGCTGCATCCGAGTTACGGGGCGAGGGGGCGAAAGGGGAGAGGCCACAGAGGACCGGGAGCTCACAGTGAGCTCGGGAGCACGCCCGACGGAGACGAGGAAGCAGTGGTGGTGGTGGGTTGACGGTGACGACCGGCGGGGCGGAGGAGGTAGACGCGGCCGATCTAGCGACGAAGCTTGGCAGCGGGCTTCGGGGCGCCGACGAGGTGCGGCGGGGCGGCGTGCGGCTTCTGCGTCGGCGGGGTCGGGGCGCGTCTGCCCGATTCCGACCCAGACGAGATAGGAGCGAGGCTTCAAGGCGAGGGAGAGGAGAGGCGCGGAGGAAGCCGGGAGTGGCGGTGCTCGGCCGGTGGCGGCCTCTGAAGGCGCGGCGGGCGTCGGGCCGATGGGATCGGGGTTTGCCCGATCCAGATCGAGCGAGAGGAGGAGAGAGAGAGAGCGAGGGAGAGTGGGGGATCGGGAGGAGAGTGGGGCGGTTAGGGTTCGGGGAGGTTATGGAGGGAGTGGCCGATTGGGCGGCTGTTTGGTCAAGAAGGCCATCTGGGCCGTGGCCCAGTGGGGGTGTTCTCCTTTTTGTATTTTGATCTTTTCCTTTTCTTTATTTTCTTTTACATTTTTGCTAATTGTTTGGGCACCAAATGAGTTTGGTAAAATATGAGAGCTGGACCACAAATCACAGCACAATATATCCTACCACCAAAAACTAGTTTGGGGTAAATATCATTTCATATTTATTTTGTATTAATAAAAAGGTTATTAAATAATGTTTTCAGCCATTGTTTGAGGTTGTTTAAGTCACTTATCAAACTTCAATAATGTTGTTTACAATTTTATCATAGCCTCTGACTTATCTAATATTTATTGAACATTTTAGTTTTAATATTTAAAAACTTTATTGTTTACCTAAATCCAAATTTGATTTTGAAACGTTTCGATCTAACATGTGTTTAGCAACAGTGACAAGGGTGACATGGCATCATTAGCAGGGTTTTACTGTAGCCTAACTATGTGGGCGTCACAATTCTCCTCCACTACAAGAAATCTCGTCCCGAGATTTAGGAGCGGGAGTAAGGGGGAAGGGATCTGGTTACGAAATTCTAACGGATCTTCTCGGCCTTGGTTGCTCTTCTCGAAGAGGTCGATCCCTTACATTGACGTCTTCATTACTTTGCTTCAGGTCATCATGGTGAAGTCGTCCTTTTCTTCGGGAACTCCAACGTACTTACGAATAGGTAAGGGGCAGCTCGGCTACGACATAATGCTTATGAGGGAAACAATCTGGGGTTAACCCATGAATGAGCATAAGATTATCTCTCGAGTTGAACATATAAAATACATCGAGAGTAAGGTACGAAGGTACAATAAGAGGTTCCAAGCGGATAGGTAGTTGCTCGAAGTCCGAACCAGAGTGAGAAAGGGGTTCAGAGTAGCGACAGTAAGTATTGCGTCTGATACCATAATAGAGCACTAGGAAGGTGGCTCGCGAATTACCTACGAAACCAAGAGCAAGGGATAACTGTGTCAACAAGGTGTACAGGAGAGTCAGGTTTCGATCCTGTGGAACTTTGGGTTATGGGCCCACCATGTGGGTTAAAAGTAGGAAGGGCGGTGACGATTGCACGATCATGTAAGCAAGGCATGCCAGATGATAGCCTGTCAGTATGTCGGCAACAACATCGGTACCAAGGGCGAGGGACGAAGAGAACCATTTTCCTGCTCATTGAACGAGGCGGACCATTAGGCAAAGTTCTCATCCATGGTGGGTACCGGAATGTCATCAATAATAGTAACCGTTCTTACTGACAGAGTTGCACACCGAGGTGTTTACAAAAGCAGGAGAATATTACTGCTTAGATCATATAGATCACAAGAAAGGTTGAACCAAACAATGGAAAGGAGGATATGATTACCAGATTTAAACAGAGCAATGGAAAGGAAAATGTGTTTAAACACATATTTAAACACATATTTCAAGGGTATATCCTTCCCAAGGACAAACAGAGCATGATATCCATGACAGGATATAACGTAGAAATCCATTTAGGTTAGGGAAGAGGAAGTTCATGACATTACCCAAACAAGGGTGTTTGACTAATTGATAAAGGAAATTTAGCATGGCGCTTCAAATGTTCTTATTGATGATTAGAGTACCACAGACATGCTTCGAGGTAACATTGACATGGTGAACAGGTGAAGATCAGACTTTGGAAACAAAAGGATCCATCAGGAACAACTTATAGAATAAGTCTTACAATTTCCTCACGGAAGAATGACTAACATTGCTAAAAGGAAGAACTATAACAATAGGCCCTCCGGGCAGGTGTGTTAGGATGACATCACCTTATCGGGTTAAAGACCAATGTTATAACTCTTGGAAATATGTCCCAACCATCATATCTAACCGAGATTCAGATCTGATTGGTGTCAGGATACCTCAGACACATGATGCCCGAGAAGGAAAGGGGTCAACACAATTTAACGAGATGGAGTTGCAAGATTATCGGGAAATGGACTATGGAAGCAAGTTCCGAAACAAGAATTCATCATTAAATCAAGGAGAGGGTTAGGAGGTGGCTGATGGACCTAGCGACAATTCATTGAGATTCCCAAAAGATGGATTTCCACAATCATGTGAACAAGGAGATAACATTTTTCAGATCAAATGACATAATGATGTATGCTCGAGGGAAACATACACAATTTAACATTGGTTGATAGGTGCACCCAAAATATGGGATGGGTTGCACGATAAATGTTAGAACGACACTTAATGAAACAGAATCAATCGACCATTCACTTCAAAGCGATAGGGTTGCTAGAAGTTTTGAAATCGCACATCATAGTTCAATTGTCAGTTTTCCGGTTAGAAACAACACGTTGACCAAGGAACAAACAGATATGGCAAGAAGTATCACCTGTATCAAGATCTCTTAAGAGGTGGTGAAATTTTCACAACTTTCTTGGCATAAAAGATGGTAATACTTCTAAGGTAAAGAAGAACAAATGCTGGGTAGCAAGGATCTCAAGGTATAACACAAAATACAAACAAGTTTGTGTTGAGAGGGAAATCAAGGATGTTGTCGATGACAACACAAATCATCAAGGGGCAAGGATGGTATTTCCCATCATGAATTCAATTGATATCCTGGAAAAGCTCGGAATGCTGATGATGATCACGACACATTTGTCGAGAGATTTCATGAAGATGTAATCGATCGGCGATAACATCAAGTCAAAGGAATTATGAAGCAAAAGGTTATTGGAACCATGCGTATGACACAAACTCAAAATCAAGCTTGTTGTCCAAAGCGAAATGATATGATGAGGAATATCGACGTAAGCTTAGCTTATCGTCAAAAATTATGCTCTGGGAAGAGGACCAGGTAGCACAGTTAAAATCGGCACGACAAGGATATAGCCAAACAGGCTAGGAATGACGTGATTGAGTTCAAACTCGTAAGTAATGAAGGTTACCAAGAGTTGCTTAATCGCGATGCGGACTCGAGTCAGTTATCAGTGTCTTTGAGTGTTAAATAACTCAGAGCCCGTGAAAAATTGGAATCAATGAGAATGTAGCACTTGATGAAGAACTCATGTAACGCCCCGGATCCGATGCGCCAGGTGTCTGCCAGTTATTCGCCGTCGTTGCCATGTCATTGCTTGCGTGTTGCATTTTTCCATGTCATCATCTGCATGTTTTTCAAAACTTGCATCCGTTCGGGTTCCACCGGTTCTCTCCGTTGTCCGTTCCGAGTCTGGACACACTCGCACGCGCCCGCGGCACCTCCGAAATATTATTTTATAAGGGGCATAAAAATGTTCTCGGAATGGGTTGCAACTTGTCGTGCGGTCTTATTATAGCGTAGACAGGCCGCCTGCCAAGTTTCGGCGCATTCGGAGTTCGTTTGACTGCCTAACCGTTAAATTTATAACCGCGGTATAGTCGGTATATTCGTCGGACGTTTCGGTCTCTGAAACAGTTGCCGGGCTGCATTTCTCCCCTCTTCTCTCAACCCAACCCCCTCTACACAGCCCAACAACCCCTCTCTTAGTCCCTCTCCGCTCCGGAGCCGTTCGATGGCGATCGTACACTCCGAAAACCCCCTAGAGTCTAAACCCTAGCCCCCCTACCCTATATAATCACCCCTCCTTCTTAATTTGGGCATCCCTAGCCTTCACCTACCCCTAGACGCCTAACCACCGCAGCCAACCTCCCTCCTCCTCGGATTCAGCGCCGCCCCACTCCATCTCCGCCACTTGGCGCCGCCGCCGGCGCGCCCCGGACCAATCCGTACGTGCCACGTCGCCTCCTCGCGCCCGCCAGCCACTACCCCGCCGCCATGTGGCATCGCCACCTCACCCCGAGCCTCCCAGCCACATGCGTGCCCGCTGAAGCCTGAACCGCCCACCGGGCCGGATCTGGCCCGGAGGAGCCAGCGCCCGCCGCCTGGTTCCCAGCGCTGCCGCTCCTCCTGGCCCCAGCGCCTGCCCGAGCTCCGTCCCCGCCTTCTCCTCGTCGCCGCCTGCCGGGCCTTTCGCCGGGCGCCCGTCGCCGGCCCGGCTCCGCCGCCGCCGACCCTCGAGCCGATCGCCGCTGCCCTTTCTCCTTCTCCTCCTTCTCCCTCTTACTTCCGCCGGCCTTTTCTCTCCGCGAGAACCCACCATGGGCGCAGCCCTCGAGCTCGCTTTTGTCGCCTCCGTCGCCGGAATGGAGAGGTGGCCACCGGATCCGGCTTCGGCGCCGTTCCGCCCCCTCCGTGTCCTCCGCTTCGCCCGCCATCGCTTTCTCGCCGGAGCACCGGCGCGCCGCCGCCACTCGTCCCGATTGATCGGAGACGAACGCGCCCACCCAAGGTCCGCGTGGGCTGCCGGCCAGTAGCCCCCAGCTCCCCTCGCCCGACCTGCCTCTCCCGACCCGGGCCGAAGCCCAGTGGTGAGCAGCCCACTAAGACCCGCCCCGTGCACGTTATAGCTTTCCCCCGCTCGTTCTGTTTTTTTCAGAAAACGACTAAGTCCCCGGATCTGCTAATATTTTCATGCATTTGCATTGCATCATAACTCTCTGCATATTGCTCCGTTTCGTGCGTGTAATATGTCAAATTGTTTGTCTCGATGAGTACATCATTTCATCTCATTGCATCATTTACGTTTGAGCTCATCTTGATGCCTGAAATGCTGTTAGAAGAGTGCTATGTGATGTTAGTTTCAGATTCTTATCAGAATATGCACTTTTGTCATTTTTGCCATGATTGATGTGTGCACCCTATGGACTTGAGTCCTACATGTGTTTTGTAATATGCCATGCCATCTTTACAGGGGTGTATGCCATGTATTTTTGTGATCTATGTGGTGACTAGCACAAGCATGCAAACTAGGCTTCATGATGTTGCTGATTTCAGCCCCTGTTTTGCTGATATTTTTATGCCATGTTAACTTGATGCTACCGAGAGATCCATGCTTATTTTGAGATACTTCAGTAAGGATGTTTTGTTATACATGACTTGATCTATCCATCCATGCCCTTGTTTGCAATTATGGAGTGCCATAGCTTGAGTCAATCGAGCTCTACTTTTGCTATAAAATGTTTCCTGGCAGGTTGTTTACATGTTATTCAATTTTGCCAAGGTTGTTGTAGTTGATCCTTGCATGCTATGATGTTGTTCTTGCCATGTATAGCTTCTATGCCATGCGTTCTTACTGTTAGTTGCCTTGCCATGCCATGTATTGCTCCGTAGTGAGTGGTTCAAGCTCACCAACATGCCTACTTATTGTTGTTCTTGCCATGTATGAATCTGTTATATAACTTGCCATGTTTACATGGGTGCCATCATATCTTCTGATCCTTTTGGCTCATGGTCAGTAAAGGACTTTTGTTCTATGCAATTATTAGTTTCATGCCATGCCTTTGTTTGCCATGTTAAGTTCCTGTAACATGTTGTTTCATAGCTCTAAACATTGCAACCTGATGTTATTTCTGCCAATGTCTGAAACTGTTATTATTTGCAATCTTGCCATGTGTGTTGGAGCATGTTCTAGTTGTTTCTGGAGATAGATCAGTGTTCATGTTTTGTAATGCTTTACCTGTACTTCATGCCCATGCCTTTTGTTTTCATATTGAGGTGCTGTAGCATATTGTTTTGATGCTTGCAATATGCCTAGTTGCTGTTTTGGACAGCATGTCCTTTAAACTTGTATAGGGTGTATGTGTTGAACCGTTGCAACGTTTTGAGTGTGCTCTATATGAAACTTGTTTGATTTTGCATGTAGTTTCATATTATCATGTTGCATCCTTGTTTTGAGGTGTTTTCTTGATGTTTGCATGCATTTTGCATCAATGCCATGCTTATCTTGTTTTGCTCATATCTTCTAGACCGTAGCTCCGAATTAAATGAACTTTATATGTAACTTGACTAGATTTTCGTGTAGATCATCGTGGTGCATCTTAACTTGCTGTTTAACAACTTGAACATAAGGTTTATTCAGATCTGGACCAATTTTGAAATTTGCATATGAGGACTTACCGGAATGGTTATATGTTGTTTCCGGCCTCATTTAAACTTGCTTTGATGTGTTGCTCTTGTTTGCATCATCTCTTGCTATGAGTAGCTTCATGTAGTCTTGTCATGCATCATGCTTGTTGTGCATCATGCCTTGTTCATGTGTGGTGTGTTTACCATGTTGTGTGCTTCTTCTTGTTAGTTCCCGTTTCGTTGCGATCGTGAGGATTCGTTTGTCTACGTTTGGTTCGTCTTCGTGGCTTCATCTTCTTCATGGATTCGTTCTTCTTCCTAGCGGGATTTTAGGCAAGATGACCGCTACCCTGGATCTCACTACTATCATTGCTATGCTAGTTGCTTCGTTCTTTCGCTATGCTGCGCTACCTATCACTTGCTGCTCAAGCCATCCCAAATTGCCATGTCAGCCTCTAACCTGTTGCACCCTTCCTAGCAAACCATTGTTTGGCTATGTTACCGCTTTGCTCAGCCCCTCTTATAGCATTGTTAGTTGCAGTGAAGATGAAGTTTGTTCCTTGTTGGAACATGGAGATGTTGTTCCTTGTTGGAACATGTTTACTTGTTGGGATATCACAATATATCTTATTTAATTAATGCATCTATATACTTGGTAAAGGGTGGAAGGCTCGGCCTTATGCCTGGTGTTTTGTTCCACTCTTGCCGCCCTAGTTTCCGTCATATCGGTGTTATGTTCCCGGATTTTGCGTCCCTAACGCGGTCGGGTGATTTATGGGACCCCTTGACAGTTCGCTTTGAATAAGACTCCTCCAAAGAAGGCCCAACATTGGTTTTACCATTTGCCTCACCTACCCTTTTTCCCTTGGGTTTCGGAGCCCAAGGGTCATCTTTATTTTAGCCCCCGGGCGGTGCTTCTCTAAGTGCTGGCCTGAACCGAGTAGATCATGGGCCCCTCGTGGCAACTCGAGGTTTGGTTTTACTCGTAGGATGTCTCATCCGGTGTTGCCCTGATAACGAGATATGTGCAGCTCCTATCGGGATTGTCGGCGCATCGGGCGGCTTTACTGGTCTTGTTTTATTGCTGTCGAAATGTCTTGTAGCCGGGATTCCGAGACTGATCGGGTCTTCCCGGGGAGAAGGAATATCCTTCGTTGATCGCGCGAGCTTATCATGGGTTAAGTTGGGACACCCCTGCAGGGTATAAACTTTTGAGAGCCATGCCCGCGGTTATGTGGCAGATGGGAATTTGTTAATATCCGGCTGTAGTAAACTTGAAGTAAACTCTTCTAAAAAAACACCAACCGTGTGCGTAACCGTGAGTGTCTCTTTTCGGGTTGATCGAGAGGAGAACACGGTTTCGGGTTATGTCGGCGTAAGTAGGAGTTCAGGATCACTTCTTGATCATTACTAGTTGACGACCGTTCCTTTGTTTCTCTTCTCGCTCTCATTTGCGTATGTTAGCCACCATATATGCTTAGTCGCTGCTGCAACCTCACCACTTTACCCCTTCCTTTCCCATTAAGCTTTGCTAGTCTTGATACCCATGGTAATGGGATTGCTTGAGTCCTCGTGGCTCACAGATTACTACACCACCAGCCAGCAGTGTACAGGTTTGCGATGATCATGACGCGAGAGCGATGCTTGCTTGTCTTGAGTTCTTCTTCCGCTTCTTCGATCGGGGATAGGTTCCAGTCGGCAGCCTGGGCTAGCGGTGGATGTCGTTTGAGTTTCTTTTTATATTTCATCCGTAGTCGGATGTTGATCTTGTATATGATGTTGATGTATTCTGGTGGCATTTGTGCCTTATGTATGTATCCCTATGTATTATGTAATGTTGATGTAATGATATCCACCTTGCAAAAGCGTTCCAATATGCGGGTTTATCCTTGGTGGGACCGTCGAGTTCCTTTTGGGTAGGGTCGCATATTGGGCGTGACAACTCATAAGAAGTTATGCAGTTCCGTGATAATCTTGAGATACCAGGGGGGTAATACTCGACGACAAATCAAAGTAGAGGTTGGACTGGGGTATTACTCTGTAGAAGACAAGTGCTTAAACTTGCACGAGAAATGGTATTTAAAGGAGAACATGGTCGGAAACCACGATCATAAATGATCAAATCCCAGATATAAGATGAACTTATACCAAGGGAATAGTTATTATTTCAATAAGCTTCCATGATAGGATCTACATCGTGTCCATGGGCATGAACACAAAGGTTCAAGGTCGACTCCCACTTCCTTAATGCATAACCTTCAATTCACTTCTCATTTTTCGGAGAAGTTGTAATGTTTAAACTTTATCCAGCAAAACACTGGAAGAGTATGACTCGTGAAAATTTTCGAGTTCACACATATTAAGGAGGGCATAGGTTCAACCCATCAAGGCATCTTAGGAACGTATACCATCAACTTCAGGGGTAAATAACTCAAGCTCGGAGGTAGAGCATGGTTGACAAAGCAGAGGATACAATTTACCAAAGGCATTATGTATCAGGGGAAGGTCTCACAAAGTTATTGAATATGAAGGATGCTGACGGATAAAATCCAACAATGGACCTGATGGTCCACAAGGGGTCTGACGTGAGCATCGGTACTTAACTAGAGGAAGAAGAATGCAAGGAGATCAGATTATAGAAACAACTGACTAACTCAAATCTCAAATGCAAAGGAATTATGATTTCCAAATCAAGGGACCAGAAGCAATGCTCTGATTAGGGATGGATAAGTGGAATAGCCTTAGGGTACAATCAACGACAATTGGATTGGTCGGGAACCAATTCCAGTTAAAAGAATGGCGGCTCAGCCGGAAAGGTAATTCATAAGGATCA
Source organism: Aegilops longissima (assembly GCA_021605205.1). Lineage (NCBI taxonomy): Eukaryota > Viridiplantae > Streptophyta > Magnoliopsida > Poales > Poaceae > Aegilops > Aegilops longissima. The sequence goes on along the minus strand of CM038677.1, from coordinate 772,094,599 downwards.
ATGATGATTGCGTGTATTCGCAAACATATTGAGTCATCAGACTCAGAATGATAATGACAAGGGATGCCAATAAGACTACGAGACTTATGGGATTAACCATAATGCAAGCAAGCAAGAATTTCAAGAGGAATAGGCTGCTCGGGATTTTCGGAAGATCGAATGGCATTTCGAAGACTTTTGTGAAATACATGAATCAACTTGGGATGAGCGGATACTCGATAAGTGTGAGGAATTATCCATAGGGGGTATTCATGTGGCAAAGATCTGCAATGCAATGGCTCAAGAGATTCTTAAAAGTCAAAGAACAATTCGATGCATCTTGTAATAACAAGAGCAGCTAGGGATGAATGTAAGAATGGCAAGGGTAAGAAGTTATCCATAAGGATTTATCGGTGGTAGGGAATTGCAAAAGAAGTGGGCATAAAGTCTCGAGAGAACTTCGAGAGTATCTTCGAATCTTACAGTGCGATCGGTGATCATCTGGACTGAAGGGCCTCTCCGGGAGAAAGTATTTTCGAGAACCTAAAGTTAGATTTTAGTAAAAATCGTTTAACCCGAATAGAAGAGAGTTCAGAATCCCAGAGTAAAGGTCGAGGAGTAAAGATCCTAGTACCACCTAATGGCGGCGTGGGCACATAAGGCACACAGCCATGTTAGTAAAAGTTTTGTAATGTCTAGACTCGACTTCGGCCAAGGAGTTGGGAAGGGGGATTCCTACAGGCAGTCGGCTCTGATACCAACTTGTGACGCCCCCGATTTAATCGTACACTAATCATGCACGCAAATGTGTACGATCAAGATCAGAGACTCACGGGAAGATATCACAACACAACTCTAAAACATAAATAAGTCATACAAGCATCATAATACAAGCCAGGGGCCTCGAGGGCTCGAATACAAGTGCTCGATCATAGACGAGTCAGCGGAAGCAACAATATCTGAGTACAGACATAAGTTAAACAAGTTTGCCTTAAGAAGGCTAGCACAAACTGGGATCTGATCGAAGAGGCGCAGGCCTCCGCCTCGATCCTCCTAACTACTCTGGTCGCGTCATGGGCTGCACGTAGTAGTAGGCACCTCCGGGTAGTAGTCGCCATCGACAGTGGCGTCGGCTCCAGGCTCCATCGTGCAGTCGCAGCAATCGAGTAGAGATAGGGGAAAAAGGGGAACAAGGCAACCGTGAGTACTCATCCAAAGTACTGCAAGCAAGGAGCTACACTACATATGCATGGATATATGTGTAAAGGGCCATATCAATGGATTGAACTGCAGAATGCCAGAATAAGAGGGGGATGGCTAATCCTATCGAAGACTACGCTCCTGGCAGCCTCCGCCTTGCAAAGATGTAGCGAGAGTAGATCAAGTCCTCCAAGTAGCATCACATAGCAATAATCCTACCAGCGATCCCCTCCTCAATGCCCTGTTAGAGAGCGACCACCGGGTTGTATCTGGCACTTCGAAGGGTGTGTTTTATTAAGTATTCAGTTCTAGTTGTCATAAGGTCAAGGTACAACTCCAAGTCGTCCTGTTATCAAGATCACGGCTATTCAATAGATTAACTTCCTGCAGGGTGCACCACATAACCCAACACGCTTGATCCCATTTGGCGGGCACACTTTCTGGGTCATGCCCGCCGCGAAGATCAACACGCCGCAACCCCACCTAGGCACAACAGAGAGGTCAAGACGCCGGTCTAAACCTAAGCGCCACAGTGTCAGGCCCATCGCCTTAGCACACCAAGCATGTTCGAACGCGGCGGAAGCGAACTAGCCCCTTAATACAAGAGCAGGCTTACGTTCCAATCCGGCAGCGCCCGCTTCGATCGGCCGCGTCACGAAGGCTTCGGTTGATACCACGACATCGAGTGCCCATAATCTGTTCCTCACGTAGTTGGTTAGTGCGTATAGACCAAATGGCGGACTCGGATCAAATACCACGATCTCGTTAAGCGTGTTAAGTATCCCCGAACGCCGACCATGGCCAGCCCACCTCTCTCTAGGTGGTCTCAACCTACCCCTGCCGCTCCGCCACACAAGATGTGATCGGGGCCGTCGGGAACCCAGCCCACCTCACGGGATGGAGCCACCGTCCTTTCATTTCCATCTCCTAACAAATCACGGTAATGTAATAGTGTAAAGTATATAGTATATGCCCGTGATCACCTCCCAAGTGATCACAGCCCAAGAGTATAGCATGGCGACGGACAAGAGTGTAGGGCCACCGATGGAACAATAGCATCCTATACTAAGCGAGAGGATAGCGGTAAAGGTAACAACGAAGAGTAGCAAGGACAAAGCTATGCAGCGAGATAGGATTAATCGAAAGCAAGAACATGCTACACTACTCTAATGCAAGCAGTATAGAGATGAATAGGCGATATCTGGTGATCAAGGGGGGGGGGCTTGCCTGGAAGCTCCGTTGTACAGGAAGAAGGGTCGTTGGTGACGTAGTCGTACTCGGTGGCATCGGCGCTGGTCTCGGGGTCTACCGGAGAAGAAGAGGGGGAATAAACAGTAAATACGGAGCAAACAAAGCATAACAAATCATAACGAGGCAATACGCGGCGTAGGTATGCCCTAACGCGGTAGTAGGTGATATCGGCGAAGGGGGAAAACAAGCGGGAAAGTATTCCCAGTGTTTCGCGTTTCCGGACAGACGGACCGGAGGGGGAAATTTCCATGTTTGCTATGCTAGGGATGTGTGGCGGACGAACGGGCTGCGTATCCAGATTCGTCTCGTCGTTCTGAGCAACTTTCATGTACAAAGTTTTCCCATCCGAGCTACCGTTAAATTTATATTAATTTTCAAGGTTTTATTCATTCTTTAAATTTAATTTAAATCGAAAATAAAAGTGAAATTACTATGGGTACACAGAAGTGTACCCACACATGTGCTACTAAGTCCAACATGGGGTCGTCAATGAGTCAGCCAATCATCTGCTTACCATTGACCGTCAACTAAGTCAAAGGGGCCTAGGGGTCCCACATCCACCGATCGGACTACCCAATCAGCAGGTTTGACCGGTCAACTAACCATGGAGGCCCGTTGTCGGTGTGAGTCTAACTTGGCGAGTTTTAACATTGAATTAGTTTAACTTAAAGGTGGGGCGGGCCCGGTGGGTCAATTTTTTAACAAAGTTTTATTTTACCAAACTAATTAATTAACGAGGTGGCCCCACGGGTCATAGTCACACTTAGCATTAGGGGCATTTTAGTAGATTATTAATCGGGAGGGCCCTACACGTCGGTGCCCATCGCTCGCTTAATTAGTGCGAACACTAAACAGCCGGGCCCACCTGTCATTAAGACAGGGCCGGCCTAAACAGACCAAGCGCCGATGGTGATCTACAGGGGCGGCAGTAGGACGCCGGATCCTGACTCCGGCGACCAAATGGGTGTCTGCGACCACCCACAGGACCAGCGCAGCGCGGCGCACGCAGGGGTGTGAGTCGTTCTCGGAGACGGCCGAAGGTGGCCACGGTGATGACGTCGGACGATGGTGTCGGTGCGGCCTCGGCTGCATCCGAGTTGCGGGGCGAGGGGGAGAAAGGGGAGAGGCCACAGAGGACCGGGAGCTCACTGTGAGCTCGGGAGCACGCCCGACGGAGATGAGGAAGCAGTGGTGGTGGTGGGTTGACGGTGACGACCGGCGGGGCGGAGGAGGTAGACGCGGCCGATCCGGCGACGAAGCTTGGCAGCGGGCTTCGGGGCGCCGACGAGGTGCGGCGGGGCGGCGTGCGGCTTCTGCGTCGGCGGGGTCGGGGCGCGTCTGCCCGATTCCGACCCAGACGAGACAGGAGCGAGGCTTCGAGGCGAGGGAGAGGAGAGGCGGAGGAAGCCGGGAGTGGCGGTGCTCGGCGCCGGTGGCGGCCTCTGGGAAGGCGGCACAAGGCCGGGCCGATGGGATCGGGTTTGCCCGATCCAGATCGGCGAGAGGAGGAGAGAGAGAGAGAGCGAGGGAGAGTGGGGATCGGGAGGAGAGTGGGGCGGTTAGGGTTCGGGGAGGTTATGGAGGGAGTGGCGGTTGGGCGGCCTGTTTGGTCATAAGGCCATCTGGCCGTGGCCCAAAGAAGGGGGTGTTCTCCTTTTTTGTATTTTGATCTTTTCCCTTTTCTTTATTTTCTTTTCTGTTTTTGCTAATTGTTTGGGCACCAAATGAGTTTGGTAAAATAAGAGAGCTGGACCACAAATCACAGCACAATATATCCTACCACCAAAAACTAGTTTGGGGTAAATATCATTTCATATTTATTTTGTATTAATAAAAAGGTTATTAAATAATGTTTTCAGCCACTGTTTGAGGTTGTTTAAGTCACTTATCAAACTTCAATAATGTTGTTTACAATTTTATCATAGCCTCTGACTTATCTAATATTTATTGAACATTTTAGTTTTAATATTTAAAAACTTTATTGTTTACCTAAATCCAAATTTGATTTTGAAACGTTTCGATCTAACATGTGTTTAGCAACAGTGACAAGGGTGACATGGCATCATTAGCAGGGTTTTACTGTAGCCTAACTATCCGGGCGTCACATAAGTAGGAGTTTCAGGATCACTTCTTGATAATTACTAGTTGATGACCGTTCCTTTGTTTCTCTTCTCGCTCTCATTTGCGTATGTTAGCCACCAGATATGCTTAGCCGCTGCTGCAACCTCACCACTTTACCCCTTCCTTTCCCATTAAGCTTTGCTAGTCTTGATACCCATGGTAATGGGATTGCTGAGTCCTCGTGGCTCACAGATTACTACACCAACAGTTGCAGGTACAGGTTATGCGATGATCATGACGCGAGAGCGATGTTTGCTTGTTTTGGAGTTCTTCTTCTGCTTCTTCGATCTGGGGATAGGTTCCAGGTCGGCAGCCTCGGCTAGCAGGGTGGATATTGTTTGAGTTTCTGTGTATGATTCATCCGTAGTCGGATGTTGATCTTGTATGTTGTATTGTTGTATTCTTGCGGCATTTGTATGCCTTGTATGTATCCCCATCTATTATGTAATGTTGATGTAATGATATCCACCTTGCAAAAGCGTTTCAATATGCGGTTCTATCCTTGGTGGGACCTTCGAGTCTCTTTAGGATAGTATCGCATATTGGGCGTGACAAAACAATGGCTCTATTCCCATTTCAGTTGCAATACCTTTAGCGATGGTCAAACTTGAAGAAAACCCCTCATCTCTATACTTCTCAAAATATTTTGTTATACCTTTTATTTGCTTCAAAGTGGAGTCAATGCACATGGTTGACGATTGCAACATCTTGCTAACTTTATTTACAGCAAATAGAATATCATGCCAGATAATCATACCAACTAGAAACTCAAAGCGACCAAATGCATCAAATAAATTTTTGGCATCACTTTTATCTTTAGGATCAGTGTCAGAAGCATGACGTAACTCAGACAAAGATGACCTTAACTCAGCGGCTTGATATCTTATCGTTGTAACACTTTTGATTCTACTCTCCCAACGAGTATTGGACAATGATTTCACGGTCAAACTAGGAACATGTTTAAGCAAAACATTCCACCTTTTTGTAGAGCCAGCAAATAATACATATATGCGTTGAACAATTCCAAAAAATGAAACAACTTTCTTAGATGATTTTGCCATATCACAAAGAGTGAGATTTAGACTATGACAAGCACATGGCATATATAATGCTCTTGGATTCATATCAAGTAACCTAGATTGTACCCCTCAGTATTTTCCTTTCATATTATATCCGCTATCATATCCTTGACCCCTTATATCTTGAATATTTAGGCCAAAAGACTCAACATATTCAAGCAGTACTTTGAAAATCCCTAAGCCAGAAGTGTCATCCACTTTCAAGAACCCCAGAAAGTACTCCTCAATTTTTATTTTGCCATCAGACAGATTAACACATCGAACTAAAAAGGTCATTTGTTCTTGATGACTAACATCAGGGGTACAATTTAGGATAACAGAGAAATACTTGGCCGCTTTAACAACCTTTATGATAGAACATGTGATGTCAGAAGCCAAAAGAGATATCAACTCATTCTGTATTTTATGACTGAGATAGTGATAATGGATTTCCTTGTTCTCAACACGTCTAAGGTAATCTTGCATTACCATGTCAAATTCTGCAATCATCTCAATGCAAGCTAAGAAATTACCATTATCATCCTTGTAAAGCTGCTCACTACTTCCACGAAAAGCCAAGTTGCGTTTACCAAGATATTTCACAACTGCTATTATTCTTAACAGAACTTGCCTGACACGTTCTTTCTCCTTTGTTATTTTATGTTGCCATTCCTTGTCAATAGTTTCCTGTTTTCTCGGTCTAACTCTCAATTCATTCCATTTGTTCATGTTATTAATATGCTCAATACTATTTTCATGTTCTTTAAGCTTCTCACTAATATGCCTCCAATGTCCTAGTCCATCATGTGCTAAGGAACTCTGACTCCTGTTGGTGCTAGACTTGAAGATCTTACAACAGAAGCAAAAAACTTTGTTGACATTTTTTGAATAAACTAGCCATTTCCTATCATGTTCCTCTCCATTGCTTAATTTTCTATGATAATGAGCATACAAAAAATGTCTTCCTGCTTCATCTACATGGTATTCCATTTTTTCATCTCTGATAGGCCCTTTCTCAACTAAGACATCTCTTGCTTTATTATCAAGATTATCCCAATTTTTTGGATCATAAATATCGGCGGTATAAAGTGGTTGTTCATCAACACTAGCATATTGGGCATGTGCATCTACATTCTCGGAGCCACTTACATTGTCATCGCCGATGTTGGAGTTGATATTTTCTTCTTGCTGATCAGAGTCTGAGTTTTCATTAGTGTGTTGCTCTTCCACAAAGGGAACAATCGCCAACGCATCAGCTGGGTCTGGCAAAGTAGTGGAATCACCAATATTACTTGGCTTGAGAAATTTGCGAATACCTCCGCGCTGTGACTTCATCAATTTATTCTCTTTCTCCTTTTTTTTTTCCTTTTGTGGCTACCCGAGGGATAGTTCCTCTTGCTGGGCGCCATGAGAACAAACACAATGCTGAAAAGAATATTGAATCAACTGTTGAGCGGTGCTAGCTCTAAACCAATGTCCAAAGAATTTGGTGTGTGAATAATATACCTCAATACCTGATGTCCTGAACACTGATGATCAAACTTCAGTAGTCTGTATGTGTCTAGAGTCTGCAGATGAGCAAAAGGAGAGCAAATGAGCAATTGAGCAAAGGCCAAAGGAGGGTGAAGATGGGGCCCCAGAACTGAAAACGGCGACCAACATAACCGAATTAGGAAGGAAATTACCAGGGGACGGCGAGGTCGGGGTGCGTCTGTGCGTGCACGGCGTCGGCGGCCGGCAGGTAGGGCTGGGACCTGGAAACTCTTCGTGATGGAAGAAAGGCGTTGAACGTAACAGGAAGGGAACCGCGTCCGGCCGCTGATCGCTCGCTAATTCGCTATTTTTCCTTTTTTTTCCAGAGGATCTCTTGCAATGTTTCCTTTTTTTTTTGAGAAATTCTTGCAATGTTTCCTGAGAACGATCTAATCGATCGCTGGCCGCTGGGATATCTTTCCTGATCGCTATTGCCAGTTGCCGATCGGGCCTGGTTTCCTTTTTCTTTTTTGCCGATCGGGCCTCCTACTCCTGGCGCTCGGCCTACACTACATATGCCATCTAGGCGCATCTTGCCTCTGCTCGCTTGTCCTCGTGGTGATGTTTGCAACAAGACGGCGTGGATGGGTTCAAGACCGTGGTGGCGTGTGCTGGCGGGCAGCACGACGGTGGTTTGGATCCGTTCTAGTGGGTGCCGGGGCATGGGGGTGCGGGAGAAATCCCTGCCCGTTCTTCCGGCTCCGACGTGGTGACGCCGGTGGGTGCCGCCATTCCTTCCTGAAGGGCGTCGGTGCTACCAATCCCCTGTTCCCCTTCTGCGTGCCGGGGGAAACCCTAGGACTTGTCCGGACAGCAGCGTCGTTGGCGTCGCATTTCTTCTTGGAGGTGCTGTTTGGTACGCGGAGGTCCGATGCCATGGCGAGTGGTGGGACGTAGATGAAGGGTGCAGCGGTGGCGGACCATTCATGCTTGTCGAGCTGCCGTTGTTGGCATTTTGGTCTTCTTCTTTTTTCCTTTGGGCTTGATGTGCTTCGCTCAGGCAGTTACCTTATGGTTGATGTTCGTGCTTTATAATATAAAGCGGGGGAGAACCTAATTTGTAAGATCTTGTCCTACATTTGTTTTTTAAATGGATGTATCTAATACTAACTTGATGTTATATCTGATACTAACTTTGTGCTAGATACATTTATTTGAGGGACAAATTTTTTTTGACGAAGAGAGTATGGAGCGAACGAACCTGAGTGAGACCGAGAGGCCTGAGCCGAATTAGTTGAGGAGATGAACCTCATCCATCCGGATATACGCGTTGGTTACCGAAAGTGACCGTCGGATAAAACATTTACAATATGTGCACACTGCAGGAACGCTTAGGAACGGAGGGAGTACTTTTTTGGAGCTTTGGAGATTGGCTCGATGTTTGGGGCACGTGGATCCACAAATTTCTTCCGCATCTGTATGCATAAGTTGTTTTTGGAGCTTTGGGAATTGGCCCGATGTTTAGAGCATCTCTAATAGATAGTTCAAAATTTGATGGTTTAAAATTGGAGATGTACAATTTAGACCGTCAAAAAATGTGTTTGGAGCTCTAAAAAAAGTCAACTTCAACAGATGGTCCAAATTGATGGTCCAAAAAAGCAACTTCAATAGATGGTCCAAAATAAAGATGTAAATTTCTTAAAACAACAAACTACTAGTCCATTTAACATAGTTCAAACATCAAATTCAATATAGTTCATACATGAACTTCAACTACTACTTATTCAAACTACTAGATAAACTACTCCGCATCGTCGGAGCTGCGGAACTGCGCCCAGAACTCCTCCTTCTCCGGGTCGTCGCATCCCTCCTCCTCCTCCTCCTCCGAGAAGTCTGCCTAGTCCTCCTCGGAAGAGGACTCGATGGGGATCACCGTCGAGGGACCGGCCTCGTCCTCCTTCTTCGCCCCCTTCTTCTTCTGCTCCGCCTCACGCTTCCAGTAGTACTCCAGCTCGGCCTGGACGTACTCCGGATGCTCCCGAGCAAACCTCGCCATCGCCTCCTCGCCGGTCTCGCCAGCACTGATGACAACCGACGGCTTCTTCGTCGTCGGGATCTCCTTCATCTTGATGCCCCGCGTCACAAGCATCTCCGCTTCCGCCCGACTCTCGATCTCTGGGAAGTTGAGGTGCTCCCGAGGCCTCTCGGCACGCCATACCGCCACGTCGTAGGCATGCGCGGCCTCATGGGCGGAGGGGTATGTGTCGATCCACCAACGCCTCCGGCGTCGGAGAACTCCACTCCGAAGTTACCGGAGGGCTTCTGCCTCACGCCGAAGAAGTCCGACTTGCCCTTCGGCGTCTTCTTCGGCGCCATCGGAGAGCGGTGAGAGCGGTGGAGCGGCGCGGCGTCGGCGGCGGCGGTGGCGACGGCGCCGGCGGGCGGAGCTGCGGGCGGCGGCGGCGGCGGCGTAAGGGCGGTGGCGACGGAGCTACGGCGGGCGGGCGGGCGGGCGGAGCTGCGGCGACGGGCGGGCGGACGGCTGCGGCGCAATGGATCCGCGGCGGGTGGCGGCGGGCGACGTGGAAACAACGACGGGCGGGCGGGCCGGATCGCGGCGGCGTCTGGCGGGTGTGGAGGCGGCAGGGCGGCGCGATGGGCGGGAGGTCGCGGGCGGGCGGGCGGGAAAGGAAAGGAAGTGGCGGTTGGGCGTTCGCGGGCGGAGGCTGGTTTTGGACCAGATGCACCTCGTGATGTTGCACCGCGAGGTGTTGTATTTTACATCACGAGGCGGCCGCGGTTCAAATTATTTTACATATGAATCGTCTGTTGAAACTGTATTTTTTGCCTTAGACGGTCAAAAGTTAATTAATTTTACATTTGAACCATCTATTGAAGATGCTCTTACACAAAATAATCCCCGGCGCAAGCATGACTTCACGCGATCGAGAGCGCAACATCCCGCCGCTAAAGTCAGTGCCGCTTTTCCACCTTGACAGGAACAAGTCAATGCCACTCTGTGTGGTGAGGCCCCGAGAGTGCATCTTCTATAAGTTTCATTTCATTTGGAGAAAACGTTTCACTCGCACACGCAAGGTGAATTTCCTAAACTTTTGACAGGAACAAGTCAATGCCACTCTGGAACTCGATTTCCCGGCATCGAAAGGCAAAGCGAAACACACACGTAGGTGTACGCGGACAAAATACGTGGAAGAAACACCGAGGCAATTAGGGCCTATTTACTTTACAGCCATCCAACCTTAGACGTGCCACAATATTTTAGGCATGCGCTTGGTTTAGGGACCGCACTTATTGGTTTGCTAAACTTTACTAGCTATATGATTCATATGTCATAGGCTCAATCTTTTTCCATCTTGTCATATTTGTGATGATCAATTTGTTACCACACATTTTGTGACAGCTGCACTTTGCCTCTCTCGAAGATGTTCATAGGAATAGGGTGTGCGTGCGTGTATTCATAGGGATGAGTGTACTGCATACAGAAAAGCTAGACAATTCACAAATAACGTGTGGCACGAAAAATCAACACTTGAATAGACTCATAGGCCTATATGTGGACACATAGGTGGCAGCAACAATTTTTTAATAGATTGCAAAAGCCTGGACTTAAACTCAAGACCTTAGGCTCCGATACCATATTATGTTTCATGCACATCATTTTGTTACCACACATTTTGTGACAGCCGCACTTTGCCTCTCTCGAAGGTGTTCATAGGAATAGGTGTGCGTGCGTGTATTCATAGGAATGAGTGTAATGCATATAGAAAAGCTAGGCAATTCACGAATAACGTGTGGCACGAAAAATCAACACTTGAATAGACTCATAGGCCTATATGTGGACACATAGGTGGCAGCAACAATTTTTTAATAAATTGCGAACGTCCAGACTTGAACTCAAGACCTTAGGCTCCGATACCATATTATGCTTCATGCACTAGCCAATGCAATCAAAAATCTGAACTGACGAAAAAGACTAGGCAATTCACATATATACTTCAACAAAAATCCTTGTACAGACTTGTGATTTTCTCTCGTTTTTCTCCCCTAATCATAGGCGGTTAGGGAAAATCCCCCCTCCAGACTTTATCAGGAGCCCATGGATTCGCTTCCTCTTTGCCTGCCACTCCGACAGTCGGTGGCAGGGAGGGGAATCCTGATGCCTCTGCTTCGGTTAGTAGTTTAGGTTAGGTTTTTTCTAATCCTCACAGTTGCGGCACTCAGACGGATGGCGGCGCTACTTCTTCGAGTTTGTTTTCCGGGCTCGGATCCTCCTCGAGTCTGTCCGTGTGCACATAATCGACAGAGCCCAGGCGTAGATTTCTACTGTCTTCTTGAGGCGGTGATGTTAAGATTTCTCGTCATGTGGCGACAATTGGTGTCGGGTGCTTTAGATTATTGAAGGGTTCGACAACGACAACCGTGCTCTAGGACGCTGATCCTTAGGGCACGTGCACGAAGACTTCTTGGCTGGCATCGACAAGGTCAAGCCGGCTCTGATAGAGGAGCAGCGGTAGCGGCGCGTCGATGGCTTGGTCTATCGGCAATAGTGGTTGTTCAGTGGGAAGTGGCCTTGAAATTTCGATGTAATTTTTGATATGTTTGAGATGCTTTGTACTCCCACCGAACTTTGATAATAGATCTGGATTATTGTTGAAAAAAAAAGGAAAAGCAGGATCACGCGCACACGCACATGAATAAACAAACAAAGAAAGAAAGCTGCAATAAATCGCGATCGCAAAGGCATCTGTGAGTGACTCGGAGAGTAAATATTTAAGCCACCGGACCGAACGGCGCACGCACTGTGTGTCCCTTCCCGGAAGAATTCCCCAATTAAAAGAGATCTCTCTCTCTCTCGTCACATCCACCTCACTCCCTCGCTTCCTGCTGCCATTCCGCGGCCGGACATGTCGTCGTCGGGGCCCGGCGAGGAGGGCGCCGCCGCGCCGCAGGGGCCGCTCCCCGTGGAGCACCGCAAGGGCGCCAACGGGCTCGACAAGGTCGTCCTCCGCGAGGCCCGGCGCATCTCCGCCGAGGTACGATATTGCTGGGCGCGACGCACCTTGTCTCTCTATTTGAGTTCCAACCGGTAGGCGCTCCGGCGGCCAGATCTCGGCGCAGATCCGTGCCGCCTGACATGGGGCCGGATGGTATGGGCAGCCTCTGCAATTGCTGCTCCGATCCCGACCATTTTCCCGGCGGAAGTGTTATCGTAGCGGGTTTTCCTATGCGAGGTGGGGCTCGCTCGATCGCGTGGAGCCCGTGAGGAACTGATCTTGGGGTGGAGATGATTGTTCTGGGCTTCTGGCCATTATTTTTTTGAAAGAAAAAAAAACCCCAGTGTACGCTGTCGATCGTTGATATGACCCAAGTCTAAGCACGTTGTGTTCACTGTTAGGACCTTGCATCAGTAAAGCCTGTAGTTATTAATGGTGATCGAAAAATCAATAACATGATCAAAAAATGTCCACTGTGATCTATAATGGAGTTTGTGTAATTCCTGAATGCAAAGCTTTAATATGCTAATTGGTGTGAGCATAGGTTCATAATGGAATCATCAAAGGAGTCTCCAAGATAGTTGCTCGCTTAACTAGCTGTTAGGACACTGGAATGATGTGAAGCATGTCGTATGCCTTTATAGGCTAGGACTCGTCGATCAAACATATTGATTTTCTGTTGTTTGGTACTTCAGTTTACCGTATCGTTATATATGATTCTCCAAACCTGCAATCCTGTACCCGTAGAAGTGATAGGTGAGGTTATCAAGCAAACTGGTCAGATGATAAAAAAAAATCCGAGCCTCTTCCGATCTACCTCCTGTTCCCTACTTTATCACTCAGTTATCGTCGACGATAGCTAGACCGAGCAAGGTTGATGCATCAGTACAGTTCTGAAGATGGAGCGGTGGCAGTTGGAGGCGGCGGCCTCTGAGAGCACGCCGGACCAGTGTGTGCCCCAGACCCGGCAAGTGGCTAGGTTGGGGTCTCAGGTCTTAGATGTTAGGCTTGGCTGCGATGTCTGTTTGGTATTAGGCCCAGGCTATCTGCGCCCCTTCATCAACTGGATAGGTGTAGCGACAGTTTGTTGCTTAGACGGCGGCTTTAGTCTTACTGTTGTATGACTTTGTAAGGTCTTGTGAGAATAATTAATAAAGTGGCCGTATGCATCGCTCAGATGCAGAGGCCGGGGGCCATCCTCCTTTTCTAAAAAAAAAAAAGTTATCCAAACATCGATGATGAATAGCATGCCAGCTATTTGGGCTTCTGCCATGATGTTAGTTTCTGCTGCAATTCATGGAGAAGGCCATGAGGTCAGCAGTGGTGGATAGGTAAAATTGCCAGGTGAGAATTTGAGCTGTACAGAAATGATGGGTGGTGAGCTAGCGGTCATTTCTGATGTTGTTCCGAGTGATTTTTAAGTTTGTGACCCTACTGCCATGGTTATTATTCCACCTGTCATTTAGAAGTTACCCGAATCATGATTTTCCTAATGTCCGGACATGCTTCTATTGAGATGCACTAGATAGATCAGGCCATATTTTTTTTTGGCATATCAAATGTATACGAAGAAGACGAATGGGCTAAGTAACGACAGGCGTATATGTTTTATTGCTGTTCCACAAGGCTTGGCTATTGGAAGTTCAACACTCAGATCACTATAGTTGGACACGTTGATTTTTGTTCTTTGGGATATTCGGAATGCTTTTGCAACAAAAAATAGTATTTCTTCATGGCATAATTATTAGTCAGCAGTATGAATATTCCACTTGATGGACATCTGATAGTAATAGAAATTACACTAATATAGAACAACAAGCGCTTACTATAAATTATCTGCCCACTTGTTTGTGCATTCCAGAGTCCTATTTGCTACAGGATGAACCTGGATTTCATGACTGTCGAAATAGACCAAAAAACTGTGTGGTCTTTACAAGTTTTGACAGAAACAAACAGCAACTACCCATCCAAAATAGGCGTTGAGCTCCAAACCTCAAAAGCAGATACAAAACGAATTTGACTTGAGAAGTTCTGACCACCTTTTGAGAGCTTTTTTTAGTTAACCTGTTACAAACAAATAGCTATATACTTATTTAGTCCTATATGTGTTATTTCTGCCAGGTGTACCTGTATGGTGGCCATGTAACATCATGGAAAGATGAGCATGGGGAGGAGCTGCTTTTCGTTAGTAATAAGGTGCCATTGTTTTCCTTAAGTACAAAATATGTCAGTGCTTTTAAAATATTATCTCAGCATTGTTTCGATTATCAATCATGTCTAAGTCCTGACTTGAATTGATTATCATCCAGAACTTTATAACATACAAATACATATCTATTCTGAAAGCTAGTTCAGTACTTATCCGTTCGATGCTTGGGCAAAAATATGTGCTGTCAATAGCAAGTTTTATCTTGAGTTATGGTTGACATTTCAGTGCAGTAAGTCAAATAATCTTTACATAATTTTCATTACCATCTCTCTCATATATGCCATAATGATGTGGCGATGGCGGTATTCCAAAATAAGCATTTCCCTGGTGCTCATTTTTCCTTGTCAACATCAAAATATATGTGGATCTGAATTTTACTGGAATCTTGATCCCACACCTTCTTGATTGCCTAATATTTGCTTGACTGATTTGATTGTTCTGTCAGGCTATTTTCAAACCTCCAAAAGCTATACGTGGAGGTATACCAATCTGCTTTCCTCAGGTATGAGAGTTTTGTTTTCTGAACCTGCTTTTTACTCTTTTGCTTCATTAATTCCTTCTGTTTTGTCTGATTTTATTTTTGCTAAGTACTTCCCCGTTCTAGTTTTCCAACTTCGGACAGCTGGAAGCTCATGGATTTGCAAGGAACAAGATCTGGAGTGTTGACACTGATCCACCACCATTTCCAGTACCAAACTCTAGTAGAGCTTACATCGATTTAATCCTTAAACCTACTGATGAAGACTTAAAGATCTGGCCACATAGGTGGGCATCCTAAATAACTACATACTTATAGTGGATTCGTGCTATTGTAGAAACTGGGCATATTTTTTTCGTTATAATTTGTGTGTTCAAATGGATCCATAAGAGCAATTCTTTCGTTGCAGTTTTGAGTACCGTCTGAGGGTTGCACTTGGACCTGGTGGAGATCTGATGCTGACTTCACGTATAAGGAATACGAATGCAGATGGAAAGCCATTCTCTTTTACCTTTGCATATCACACGTACTTCTCAATTTCTGATATAAGGTATGTTTTTCAGCTCACTATCATAATAAAAAAACAATATCAAGAGTTTGAAGTGATCTCGTAACAGAAGCAGAATACTTAATCCCCACTCCTATTTGTTTGTCCCAAATCTAAACATTCCATAATTTCCACATCTGTTAACTGCCTCATTTTTATAGTAGTTCTTTTTCTCTCGTCATAATTCCATTCTAATATTTCAGTGAGATACGAGTAGAAGGCCTGGAAACTCTGGATTACCTAGACAACTTACAAGATAGGGCCCGCTTCACTGAACAAGGCGATGCTATTGTTTTTGAATCTGAGGTGCGTTACCACATTTGAATCATATTACCATTTTTTTATTTTTCTTTGCACCCCACTTTCTAATTCAAACATCTGTAAAATTCACAGTTGGACAGAATATATCTGGGCACGCCGTCAAAAATTGCCATTATTGATCATGAGAAAAAAAGAACATTTGTTGTGAGGAAAGGAGGACTTCCGGATGCTGGTATGGTGAACTCTTACATTTGTTTGCTCAGAACTGTAATAAATTATTGCATTATAATCGTTGCAAAATGATTTTAAAGAGTTTCTTCTTGGTTACAGTTGTTTGGAACCCATGGGACAAAAAAGCTAAGGCAATGGCAGATTTTGGGGATGACGAATATAAACGCATGGTATGTGTGGAAGCAGCTGCTATTGAAAAGGCGATTACTCTGAAGCCCGGCGAGGAGTGGACTGGAAAATTGGAACTATCTGCAGTTCCGTCTAGTTATTACAGTGGTCAATTGGACCCAGATCGTGTTATTCAGGATTCAGTTGTTCCGGAGGATTCAGTCAGCTAGCCCTTAGTCAAGTTCTGTGCAGGTAACATTTATACTAGTAATATAGCCATGTATGTAAGTTGTGAACATAGTATACTCATGCAGAGAACATATAATACCATCCATACTCCATATTCTATTGGAGCTAGTCTTTTCATTGAATGTAGTCACTCACATACAAAGTTTTTTTGCGAACGACACAGGAGAGCTGCGTGTCATTATCATTAAAAAGGAATAAAAAATACAAGGAAGGGCCAGCAGGCCAACTCCCAGAGATGTCTAATTACGGGCTCGTCATGAACAAAAGAAACTCAACCTCAACCAAACACACCCTGATCCAAGTGTCAGGGAGGGCTTTACACACTAATTTCTTGTACAATGGGCTCCAAATTATACATAGAAGTGCTTAAGTCCTTAGTTGGAACATAATGTGTTTTTAGACAGAATTAAGTCCATACGAGAACAGATGTTAGGTAATGTGTTGAGGTTAAGTAGTGGGCGTCCTGATCTCTAGACCAGATCAAGTGCTGGAACTTAGGCCGGATACTAGGTGATGTGTATATCTGGTAATGTGGTGGAGTACTTATTGGGATAGTGATTTCTGGACCATCTGAAGTGTTTGAACTTAGGAGTGGCCGATTAACATATAAAATTTCTCGCTAAGAATTGTGACCACAAACAGACTTGTTTTTATGGCTTGGTTAAGAACTTGACATGGTATGCATAACCTGTCTTTTCATATTTGGAAATCAGGATTCGATGGAGGCTAATATAAAGTTAATAGAATTTACTGGCAAAGTGGCAACCACATTGTGGAACCCTTTTATTTTAAGAACTTCAATTGCAAAAGGCTAGCTTGCTTGCACAATGTTTCATTTTGTTCCTTTTTTAGTTGTGAGTATCAAGATGCCGTGAACTGTGAACTTCCTGTCATATACATATATGTTCCAGGCCAATAATTGTTTTGCATCTGTTCTCATTAATAATTCCTTGTGTATGATTCATATTGACATGTTTCCTGCGTTGCAGGTAGACTATTAATATCATATGCACAAGGGAAATGGCAGCCACGAGTGTCAAAACATTTCTTCCATTCTATTCAAATCTTTGTTGTTTTCAGCGTACCGACCGGAACAGAGCGAAAATCTCAACACTGGTTTCTGTTTCGGGATCCACATGACATAAAGGGACAAATCAGTGTTTGTGCCCTGCATAGGGATGATCGAAGAAACATCTTAGATGGGTTGTAAAATAAATTTATAACTGTATTTTCTTTATCAGTTTCTTTTATTCCCAGATGAGTAAGTTTCATAGTGTGGCCAAAAGGCGAAGACGATGTTGAACCACCTTTCAGATAAACACACATGATGTGTAAACATGCCAAGGTTTTGAGCTGCATGGCTTGTTGGTGGTTGCGGAACCATGCCTTTTTTGGATGCAATGTGCCTGCGCTGTGCAATTATGCACCATTGGATAGTTATTTGTGTTTTTGGGTCCCTGAGTAAAGCTGTTATTTTTGGTGAATCAGTTATGCAATCTAAGCAACACATGTTGGGTTTTCGAATTTGTTAGCCTTAAAGGTTTCAGTTTTGTTTGGGCATTTTAGTTAGCATGCTTAGAAGAAGTTGATCTAACGTATAGCCAAGCATGATTAGCTTAGAAGAAATTTATACTGAATGCTTAGAAGAGATTTCTTTGCTGGTGCATAAACTGAAATGGTTAGCTTGCACAGGTGGAATGATTATGATCAACTGATTTGGTTGTGAGCTAGTTTGAAATAAAATGTGGGGGATGCATTTATTTTATACTGATGGAGCCATATGTATGAAAATGTTTGTCGTGAATGCACTGACGCATGGATTAGACAGTGAGAACTTTCTTTGCACTAAAAATTGGTTGGTAAAAATACGGTTGTATGAGAGGGGCCAATCACTTCGGCCTATGAGGCCCAAACCCACTTATACCAAGTGACCTAGAAGAAGAGCACGAGTGAGTCTGCCCACATAAAGCCGCGGCTATCGGCGAGAGGTTAGTCTCCATGCCTACTTGGTATCAGAGGGTGGGGCGTGAGGACGTGAGAGGATCTCCAGCCGTTGAGCCCCCCAGGAGGCATTTTTTCCGCCGCTTGGGGGGCTGCCGGCAAAAATTTAGGCCCGGGGATGAAAATTTTCCCAGCCGTGTCCACCCCCAAGCATCCAAGCCGTCGCCGTCGCCGTTGAAGAGGTGGTGCCGTTGGCACGCACGGGCGCCGGGTTGGCCGCTGCTCCCCTCCTCGAACGCGTCGAGCGCCGCGGCCGTGGAGGGTTGGGCAGCCGAGAAGGGGGTCGGCGAGCGCGTCGTGGCACCACTCGGGCGAGAAGCAGAGGGAAACCTCGCGGTGAAGCGGATGGAAACCTCATGGGCGCTGGTGGCGAAGCTACGGAACCAGCCTCGGCCATGGGACACGGCCATGGAAGGAGGTCCGGAGAGGCGAAAGCGTGACGGGCGGGGTGGGAGAGTGGGAGACTAGGGCGCGGTGTGACACGCGTCGGCCTTGCCACCGCTACTGAAGAAGTCGAGGCGGCGAGGAGGCGGGCGGCTCGAGGAGGCAGGCGACGCGGTGAGGAGGCGAAAGGGCGAGGCAGGCGGCGCTGCTAGGAGGCGAGCGGTGAGGGCGGCGCGGGCGAGGAGGCAAGACGACGAGGAGGCGAAAGCGAGGCAACAAGGGCGCGAGAAGGCAGGGAGCTGCTGAGTAGGCGGGCGGCGAGGAAGCGGGGCGGCGCGAGGAGGCAGGCAGAACGGCGGGTGGCGAGCGAGGAGAGAGGCGAGGAAAAGTTAGCAGAGATTCTTTTTTGCATGTGGGTGGCCCTGCATGAGGAGAGAGAGAGGGGAGAGAGGCTGACCTGTGGGGTTTCGGCATGCAAAAAGTAGTGCCGGCGGCCCCAAGTACCCCCCGGTGGGCTGGGTGTGGGCTGAGGTTGCCGGGGCTATTTTTGCCCCAATCCGGCGAAAAACAAGGACTTGGGGGCATGAGTGGGACGTTTTTTGCCCGCCGGCGCCCAAAAAGTGGCCTGGGGAGGCGTCTTGGGGGGCCTAGTGGAGATGCTCTGAGGAGATTTATGGGGTGGTGATATGTCTCAAATGTATATATAATTTCTTTTGATTTTTTATTGCTATGTTTATATCACATTGCCATCATTTCATATTATTTTTCTGGACTAACCTATTAACTCAATGCCTAGTGTCAATTATTGTTTTCTATATGTTTTTAGACTTTCAGTAAAATCAATTTTACGGGGCTCCAAAAATCTTGAAAAAAAATTAGAAAAAGTTTTGAGTCGGGAAGCTTCCAAAGGACCCGAGCCCCACCTGGGGAGCCCTATGAGGCCCACACGGCCAAGTGGCGCGGCTAGGGTGGCCGTGGTCCCTGGTGCTCCGTTCCATCGCCTCTTGACGCTTATATTTTTTGTTTGCTCCGAAAACCCTAAATATCATGGAGCCATACTGTTTTCGCTACCACACTTATCTGTTCAAAAGCGCTTCAATCTGTAGTCCTTTTCTGGTACTCTGACGAGGAGAAAGTCATCTTGGTGGCCATCTACATCAATTTGAAGGCCACCATGATCGCTCATGAGTAGTTTCCATTGGACTGTGATCCATAACAATAACTAGATGATTCTTTTCTCCCTTGCTTCTCTTTATAAAGATCACATGAGTTGCCTTACATGATTGTGATCCATCTGATGTAATCTGTTGGTGTGTTTGTTGCGGTGTGATGAATCGTCACTTTATGATAAGATCTGTCATGAGTTCTTTTGAGATGAATTTGGTTTCTTTGTTGCATAATTCTTATACATATATGTTCTCTAATCTATTTGTATTTCTTTGGCCAAGTTTGATGGTAATCTCCAAGAGGGAGTTGTGTATGTTGATTGGGTTCAATCTTGCAAGTAATCTACCGCAGTGATTTTTTTGAAAAATGCTTGCATTGTATTGTTGCGACCATGAATAAAAAGATGATTGCGTAGTTGTCCTTCAAAGGCAGGTTGAAGACAATATATCATCTACTTCATGTCATCATACTTAATCCACTACTTTGTTTCTTTACTTAATACTTTGAGATGCATTGGGTTGGAGTATTAGCTATACATGCAATTGGATAACGGTCTATAGATGTTTGGACTTTGGAGATGATGCTCATATGCAATTATGCCATGTATAATCCTAGTCATAAAAATGCAAAATCGATACACAACTGTAATTTATTCACCACACCTTGCTATTTCTTTTGGAGAGAAACCACTAGTGACCTATGGATCTCAATCCATTCTTCTTCCATTGCTTTCAACCTCGATCAAATGAGCTTTACAATTACTGCTTTCATTTCTTTTCCTTGTAGCTACGATCTTCCACACACTAGCATTTAATCCTTGTAACTAGAAAGGCTAGTAAGACTGGCAATCTTACTAGTTTCATTAGGGCCAGTGCAAGTATCTGTGTGTCTAAATACTTATCATTGGTAGTAGTTCGAAGCTCATACTGGTTCAATAAAACCTTAAGACCATCCACTTTGAGGGAAAATTGATGCTTGCCACAAACCCTTACACTTGAAGGCCCAACACCTTCCTAGTTGAGAGGAAGCATGTGGCGGTGCTGGGTGAGAGCTCGTGGTGCGGCAAGGCAGCACGAACGACGGTGGGAAGTGAATGGCGATGGTGGGGCTGGTGTTGGGGAACGTAGTAATTTCAAAAAAATAATTCTACGCACACGCAAGATCATGGTGGTGCATAGCAACGAGAGGTGAGAGTGTTGTCCACGTACCCTCATAGAACGTAAGCGGAAGCGTTATGACAACGCAGTTGATGTAGTCGTACGTCTTCACGATCGACCGATCCTAGTACCGAAAGTACGACACCTCCGCGATCTGCACACGTTCGGCTCGGTGACGTCCCACAAACTCACGATCTAGCAGAGTGTCGAGGGAGAGCTTCGTCAGCACGACGGCGTGATGACGGTGATGATGAAGCTACCGGCGCAGGGCTTCGCCTAAGCATTGCAACGATATGACCGAGGTGGATTATGGTGTAGGGGGCACCGCACACGGCTAAGAGATCAATGATCAACTTGTGTTGTTTATGGGGTGCCCCCTGGCCACATATATAAATGATGGAGGGAGGAGGAGGCCGGCCCTCATAGGGCGCGCCCAAAGTGTGGAGTCCTACTAGGACTCCCTAGTCCTAGTAGGATTCCACCTCCCACATGGAATAGGAAAAAGGGAAGTGTCGTGGTTTTATCACGGCAGATGTACTTAGTGTCAGGACTTAGTCGTGAGGCCAACGCATCTATGTGGTAGCTTGAGAGGGGTTGAGCGGAATCGAGAGACGCAACACAAGACAAGGGTTTAGACAGCTTCGGGCCCCGGGAAACATCATCCGGTAATAGCCCTACATGCTGTTTGAGGCTAGATCTCATTACGCTCATGAGGGAGTCGCCGTAAACCGGCTCTCCTCTGGTTGTGTCTAGCCCTAGAGATTATTGATTTTTGCTTGTAGCTTGTCCCTCTTTGGGGAGCCCTGCCCCTCCTTATATATGTTGAAGGGGCGGTTTACATGACTAGTCCTAGTTGGACTAGGATGACTCTATTACAAGTGGAGTCCTAGTCTTGCTTCCTTTGTAAGGGAACATTCCTTGTGCTTTCCTCATAAACCGGCCCACCATTAAACGTGAACCGGCCTTCTGGGCCATGGGCCTCGTCATCCATCTGACCCACCCGCCGGGTTACTAATGAACCGCCAAGACCGGGCGGGTAGCCCATGAACCGCCAAGCTCCGGGCGGGTTACCAGTGAGTCGTCCAGTCCGGCCGGGTTATGCTTCCGGCCGGTTTACGCCACGGGGTATATCCCCGACATTAGCCCCCAGTTTAATTTGGATTTATCCATGTTAAACTGATCCTGTAAAATAAACACAAGAACAAACTTGAGAAGAATTCTTGTAAACCGGCACCTGATCATCCTTAAGTCCTTGTCATTTCCTCCTTCTAGAAAATCCAGGTCAATAAGCCAGCGTCATACTCAATTTGCTGACATTGGTTTCTCACAGAAAAATATTGTGAAGAATAATCCACTTGAGTCGGCTTCCAAAGCGCCGGTTTTAGAAATATTGGTCTTGAAATATTCATCTGATATTCAGCCGGTTTGAAGATGTAAAAACTTGTCGGTTTAACATTACCAAAATGGCCGGATTATAAAAACTGATGATCCCGGATTATGACCATTTATAGACGCCGGGTTATGATTGTTGCCAACGCCAGATCACATAATTAATCTTCCTGATTTGCCAAAAACTGTGAATTTGAAGATGTTCCTCCTTTATATGCATATTACCTGTAGCCCCCAAGTCTTAAGAGGAGAACATAATGATACCTTAAGACTTGTGTCAATATAAATGTTGCAACCTTGAAGAAATCCAGATTGTTCATCTCAGTTACTAGTCACAACTGAATATTCCACATATGTAGCCCCCAAGTGCCGGGTTGTTATGCTTGCAGCAACCTGGGACTTGTAATTGCCTTATACTCATAAAAACTTCAACCAATGTAGCCCCCAAGGGCCAGGTCATTATGCAATAATGAGCAGGGACTTTGTAGATATGATCATATAGATTTGAACAGCAACGTGTAGCCCCCAAGGGCCGGGTCACTATGCAATAATGAGCAGGGACTTTATAAATATGATCATGTAAACTTGAGCAGTGATGTGTAGCCCCCAAGGGCCGGCTCATTATGATATGATGAGTCGGGTCTTCAATAAGATGAGCAAAAAATGACTTTGCATTAGCCCCCAAGTGTCATGGTGCATGCTCGCAGCGACATGAGACTTGCATATTTGATATAATCTCAACTTTGAATAATGTAGCCCCCAAGTGCCGGGTCGTAAGCCTGCAGCGACTTGGGACTTTATTCCTTCCATTGCAGAATAAATCATATTCATATCCATTGCGCTAAAGCGACTTTGAAAACCTCAATCATAGTATTAATAACCATAATAAAAATCCAGCCATGTTGGCTATTTGAATAATATAATCCAATGATTTATAAGCGCATGATTCCAATGGCGCAATCCAAATATATGCTGGCAACTTAAAGTCCAAAGCCAGGTCGGTTTGATAAACACCGGATAATTTCTCATCATATACTGGCGACTTATCGTCTTAAAGCCATGCCGGTTTAATAAACACCGGATAATTTATCATCATACTGGCGACATATAGTCGAAAGCCAGGCCGGTTTAATAAACACAGGTGACTTATAATCATGCTTTATTCAACCTGTTTATGCATACAACAAGTTTAAAGTGTCCTGGTGGTTTACCGCCGGACGGGTCATAATGCCCAACATATAACCTGGGTTTATAACCAAGGCTGCACTTAAGAATAATCAAATATAAAATATATCATACCTGCGACATTGAATCACATCATTGGTTTTACCAACTTTTTGTAGTAAGGGTGATGATCCCAATCTTGAGTACTGATAACTCTTTCCATATTGTGCCGGTTTATGATAAAACCGTACCGGGTTATGATAGACACCAGATTATCCATATATAATACTGGCGACTTATAGTCGAAACCAGACCGGGTTAATAATCGCCGGATTATAATTAGTCATGTACTGGCAACTTGTAGTTGAAAGTCAAACCGGGTTAATGAACACCGGTTTAATCCATGATAAGATGGTAACATAAAATCAAACCGGGCAGATAGTCTCCGGATTAAGATTTGACCGTGTTCCGCCAATTTGTAATTTGACAGTCGAACCAGATTAACAATGTCGGTTTAAAAACGCAACAGAAGTAAAAAGTTTTTAGCAAAAAAGAACAAAATTCAAGCAAAGGCAAAAATAAAACCATTGCAAATGAGGCTTTGAGCCGATCAAGAGGCATTACCATGGTCGGACACGACCAAGCCCCCCAAAAGGCGTAGCTATGGTTCGAGTCAGCCAGGTCCCCAAATGATGCTTTGGCATTACGCCGATCAAGAGGTGTAGCTATGGTTCGGGTTCGACCAAGCCCCCAAGTGATGCTGTGGCACTAGGCCGATCAAGAGGCGTGACTATGGTTCAGACGTGACCACAAATCCCCAAGTGATGCTTTGGCATTACGCCGATCAAGAGGTGTAGCTATGGTTCGGGTTCGACCAAGCCCCAAGTGATGTTGTGGCACTAGGCCGATCAAGAGGCGTGACTATGGTTCACACGTGACCACAAGTCCCCAAGTGATGTTGTGGCTTTACGCCTATCAAAAGGTGTTGCTATGGTTCGGACGCGACCAAAGCCCCAATGACGCTGTGGCATTGAGCCGATCAAGAGGTTTGACTATGGTTCAGACATGACCAAGCCCCCAAGTGATCAATAATATGATAAGCCAATAAGGCAGGATACCCATGTTTGAACCGCGCATCATGGCAGCAGGTCCTCTTTGGCACCCTTTAACTATTTGCAAGAGATAAATCCTTCTTGAACCGGATGTCAAACCGGATATTAAGAGCTTCAAAGCTTTGTGGGAGACATCTTTCCCTTGAACCGGATTTTAAACCGGAATCTTCATTTTCAGCCGGAAATTTTCTGACGGCCTTTAAACTCGAACTTGCGAGAAGTTAATTCCCTTTTGAACCGGACATTGTTAAACCGGATTTGAGCGCTTCAGAGCTTTGTGGGAGAATAGATTTTTCTTGAACCGGATTGTAAACCGGAGTCATTTCTGATGACCTGGAACTTCTTCATCGAACCGGGATTTTATAACTGTCATATACTTTCTAAGCCGGAAATTTTCTGACGGCCTTTAAACTTTCATCAATATAACAGTAGCCTCCGGGACCGGGTTATCCTTCCCTCCATCGTCCTGGGGTTCTTAAATTTGCTGAAACTGGCAAGATTCACTGAGTCATGTCATCGTAGCCCCCGAGTCTCAAAGGTGACTCGAGGAGTTGGCTTGAGACTCTCCATATTTGACGATGATATAAACCGGCATAACTTGTATATCATTGACGTTGATAGCACGATGTGAATCCATAGATGGTTGAGGTGACTGCGGCGGGTTGTAAATGATCCCATATGAGCCGTGTCAGCAACTCGGCCAATGGTTCCTTCCAACTGGCGATTTGAAGTTAATCAAAACTATAGTGGTGGCGACTTGTGCGCCTGCCCATTAAACCATCCAGTGCAAACGGCGGTTGATGATAATTTGTCTCCAATTTGAAAGAAAACCGGGCTACCCAAGCTGTGACTTGCTCATACCCAATAAACAGCTCATGCAGACAGGTGCGGCCCGGTGTGTTGATGTAGACCAGGCCGCGAGAGACAGACGGTAAAAACGACCGCAGCATCAGAGGCAACATAGATGAGTCGGCCACGGCGTTGTACGCCAGTGCAGACAAGCAAGTAGTTCTCCTCGTTGTAAGCCGGCGCAGATGCGTGAACCGACTGCGAGAGCGGACGGGCGAGCCGTCCGTGGCGTAAACCGGTGCGGACGCGCGAATCCATCACACGCGCAGTCCCAGCTAGTTGATGTAGAGCGGGCCGTACGGACGGTGGCTTGTGCGCGTCCACTCATCAGGTAATATGTTACGGACAATTGCCAGGCGGAATACTGTCAGCCCGTGCTCCATATCCATGGTATAAACCATATTTGTAGTGAAAGATTGTCCTGTATATAAAAATACACAGATCAAAGTAATTGTTCTTTGACAAAAAATAATACGTGCTAAAAAATAGACTTTAGATGGATAGCATCTGATTCGTTTAGGCCGAATAACCCGCCATGAAGTTGATGATCACCCCGGTAAAGGTGGGCGAGTCGGCTCATGTCTTGTGGGGCGAACACATCCCCTCTAGCTTCCTCTGTTTTATCAAGGAGACCACGCTATGCAGCATAATATCAAATTTATACTGAACCCTCTGCCGGCTCCGGTCGAAGCTGAGGTAAACCGGCAACGTGGGGTAAACCGGCAACTTGGTGAAGATTTGGCGGAAGAAGCGACTCAGAGGCACACTGGCTGTAGTTTAGCATGTTCCGGCGACTCAAGGAAGCCAACAGTGCTTTGAAGCAGAACGGCTCATCGACGGGGCCGAGGTCAAGCTTGACCAAAGTAAGGCCACGGCGGGGCCGGCTGATGAATTTGAGCGGCTCAGGTGTGGGAGACTCGGCAGGGCGCAGCGGTGAAGCGGAGGCGATTCCAGACCGGCCGGCTCAGGGCGCTGGAGTCAGCGGTGAAGCGGATCAGCGTGCACCCGCGGACGCCGTAGGGGTGGTTTAACACCTGGCGGCGCAGCGGTGAAGCGGTGGCGGTTTGGCGACGGAGACCTGCAGTGCCGTAGAAGGAGCAGCAACTTGTCCCGCTGTAGTTAAGGCGACATGGGGGTGGTGATTTGGAAACGGAACCGCGGCGGCTGAGTGTGGCAGCACTCAAGGCGAAGCTGGCATGGCGTAGAGGCGGTCGACAGCTAAGGCGGCCCGCGGCAGTGAGATCCGGCGGAAACAGGGCGAGGATGATCCGGCGAAGATGGCGAGGTGAAGCCCGGCAGCGGCTCGACCAGGGCGGCCCAAGGTGGTCGGCGAGGTGATTTAGCGACAGCATGAGACCGCAATGGCCTGTGGCGCTAGTCAACCCATGGTCGCCGATGTGGCAGCTCAGACAGGGCAGAAATGGCGCCGGCCACAGGCAGAGATAACCCGGCGGGGCTGCAGCTGAAGCGGGCAGAGGATCGGCGACTTGGGGTCGCACTTGGTTGCTTAAAGTGAGCGAGGCCAGGGCGACTTGGCGCAGCGGTTCAAGGCGCATCGACGGAAGACGCAGGAGCCGGCCGACGCACCAGAGACGGCGAGCGTGCGGGAGGCAACCGGTAGAGACGGAAGCGGCTCGAGGCCTCGGAGGTCGGTCGACGAGGCGGTTTGACTAGGCAATTTGATCCTCTGATGCTTGGTGACTTGATGACGACTTGAAACAGAAGCGACGGCGGCTCTCCTACTGCTTAGAAGTTAGAACGGCTTGAAACGACAGCGGAGGTAGCGGGCGGTTCAAGAACTGCCGGTTCGGAGGCGGAGTCGCGCGGCGGGAGGGCGGCTCGAGACGAGGCCGGGCGTGGCTCGTTGTTGACCCCGACCGAGAGACAGGGCCGGCTCAACCCGGCGGCGGAAGCACCCGCGAAGCGAGGTTGCAGCGGAGGTTGCTTCCGAGTTGTAATCGGTTGTGGCCTTTTTCTCTCTTTATAGTAATTTTCCCTTGAGGATCTGAGTACTGACACATGCATCTAATACCCTGGCGATTTGATGTGATGGCTTTGTCTTCACCTTGGCTTCCGTCCAACACGTGAAAAGTACTAGTTGAATGAGTACTTTGACTGTAAGCGGTGAATTGGGTCTCCCGTGAGGACATAAGTAGCTCGTCAGATTGTTTGCTTCCCAAACCTTGAGATTTGAAGCGAACCTGCATACATCAGCTGCTCGGATGCAATCTGCCTTACGCGTAGTTTTTCATCCTGTGCCAAAACGGAGATAGGGTTTGTAGTAAGCCGGCGGCAGCAGCGTCTGAGGTGTTACTGCAGAAAAAATTTCTCTGTTCCAGCTTCTGACAACGGTGTAGCGAAAATAGATCCGGTTCAACGGATCGCGTGGTCGCAGCGGCACACAGCACGCAACCCTCGTCATAGGCTCAGTGAATTGGTAGTATGTTGACTTTAGAGAAAAAGCTTCAGTCCGTCTCGACGGATTAAGAAGTGATCAGATAAACCGCCGGACAGTAGCTATGAAGAGACCGTAAGCTTCACTGCTTTTGATTTTGGGCAAATTTTGTATTTTGTTGCTCTGACTCTTCTTCAACTCGAAAAATTGCGAACTTCTCGAACCCTAGAAAAAGATCCCTCCAAGAACTCAACACCACCGTGCGCAGGCCCCACGGTGGGCGCCAACTGTCGTGGTTTTATCACGGCAGATGTCCTTAGTGTCAGGACTTAGTCGCGAGGCCAACACATCTATATGGTAGCTTGAGAGGGGTTGAGCGGAATCGAGAGACGCAACACAAGACAAGGATTTAGACAGCTTCGGGCCCCGGGAAACATCATCCAGTAATAGCCCTACATGCTGTTTGAGGCTAGATCTCATTACGCTCATGAGGGAGTCGCCGTAAACCGGCTCTCCTCTGGTTGTGTCTAGCCCTAGAGATTATTGATTGTTGCTTGTAGCTTGTCCCTCTTTGGGGAGCCCTGCCCCTCCTTATATATGTTGAAGGGGCGGTTTACATGACTAGTCCTAGTTGGACTAGGATTACTCTATTACAAGTGGAGTCCTAGTCTTGCTTCCTTTGTAAGGGAACATTCCTTGTGCTTTCCTCATAAACCAGCCCACCATTAAACGTGAACCGGCCTTCTGGGCCATGGGCCTCGTCATCCATCTGACTCGCCCGCCGGGTTACTAATGAACCGCCAAGACCGGGCGGGTAGCCCATGAACCGCCAAGCTCCGGGCGGGTTACCAGTGAGTCGTCCAGTCTGGCCGGGTTATGCTTCCGGCCGGTTTACGCCACGGGGTATATCCCCGACAGGAAGGGAGAAGGAGAAGGAAGGAAGGAAGGGGGCGCCCCCTTTCCCTAGTCCAATTCGGACCAGTCCATGGGGAAGGGGTGTGGCCACCCTTGAGGCCTTTCTCTCCTTTTCCGTATGGCCCATTAAGGCCCAATACGAATTCTCGTAACTCTCCGGTACTCAGAAAAATACCCGAATCACTCGGAACCTTTCCGATGTCTGAATATAGCCTTCCAATATATCGATCTTTACGTCTCGACCATTTCGAGACTCCTCGTCATGTCCCCGATCTCATCCGGGTCTCCGAACAAACTTCGGTCATCAAATCACATAACTCATAATACAAATCGTCACCGAACGTTAAGCGCGCGGACCCTACCGGTTCGAGAACTATGTAGACATGACCGAGACACGTTTCCGGTCAATAACCAATAGCGGAACCTGGATGTTCATATTGGCTCCCACATATTCTACGAAGATCTTTATCGGTCAAACCGCATAACAACATACGTTGTTCCCTTTGTCATCGGTATGTTACTTGCCCGAGATTCGATCGTCGGTATCTCAATACCTAGTTTAATCTCGTTACTGGCAAGTCTCTTTACTCGTTCCGTAATGCATCATCCCATAACCAACTCATTAGTCACATTGCTTGCAAGGCTTATAGTGATGTGCATTACTGAGAGGGCCCAGAGATACCTCTCCGATACACGGAGTGACAAATCCTAATATTGATCTATGCCAACTCAACAAACACCACCGGAGACACCTGTAGAGCACCTTTATAATCACCCAGTTATGTTGTGACGTTTGGTAGCACACAAAGTGTTCCTCCGGTATTCGGGAGTTGCATAATGTCATAGTTATAGGAACATGTATATGTCATGAAGAAAGCAATAGCAATATACTAAACGATCAAGTGCTAAGCTAATGGAATGGGTCAAGTCAATCACATCATTCTCTGATGATGTGATCCCGTTAATCAAATGACAACTCATGTCTATGGCTAGGAAACTTAACCATCTTTGATTCAACGAGCTAGTCAAGTAGAGGCATACTAGTGACACTCTGTTTGTCTATGTATTCACACATGTACTAAGTTTTCGGTTAATACAATTCTAGCATGAATAATAAACATTTATCATGATATAAGGAAATATAAATAACAACTTTATTATTGCCTCTAGGGCATATTTCCTTCAGTCTCCCACTTGCACTAGAGTCAATAATTTAGTTCACATCGCCATGTGATTTAACACCAATAGTTCACATCACCATGTGATTAATACCCATAGTTCACATCGCCATGTGACCAACACTCAAAAGGTTTACTAGAGTCAGTAATCATAGTTCACATCGCCATGTGATTAACACCCAAAGAGTACTAAGGTGTGATCATGTTTTTCTTGTGAGAGAAGTTTAGTCAACGGGTGTGCCATATTTAGATCCATGTGTATTTTGCAAATTTCTATGCCAACAATGCTCTGCACGGAGCTACTCTAGCTAATTGCTCCCACTTACAATATGTATCCAGATTGAGACTTAGAGTCATCTGGTTCAGTGTCATAACTTGCATCGACGTAACCCTTTACGATGAACCTTTTGTCACTTCCATAATCGAGAAACATATCCTTATTCCACTAAGGATAATTTTGACCGCTGTCCAGTGATCTACTCCTAGATCACTATTGTACTCCCTTGCCAAACACAGTGCAGGGTATACAATAGGTCTGGTACACAACATGGCATACTTTTATAGAACCTATGGCTAAGGCATAGGGAATGACTTTCATTCTCTTCCTATCTTCTGCCGTGGTCGGGCTGTGAGTCTTACTCACCTTACAACACATGCAAGAACTCCTTCTTTGACTGTTCCATTTCGAACTACTTCAAAAATTTGTCAAGGTATGTACTCATTGAAAAAAAACTTATCAAGCGTCTTGATCTATCTCTATAGATCTTGATGCTCAATATGTAAGCAGCTTCATCGAGGTCTTTCATTGAAAAACTCCTTTATCCTTTCTAGAAAATTCTACATCATTTCCGATCAACAATATGTCATTCACATATACTTATCAGAAAGGATGTAGTGCTCGCACTCACTTTCTTGTAAATACATGCTTTATCGCGAGTCTGTATAAAACTATATGCTTCGATCAACTCATCAAAGCGTATATTCCAACTCCGAGATGCTTGCACCAGTCCATAGATGGATCGCTGGAGCTTGCACATTTTGTTAGCACTTTTAGGATCGACAAAACCTTCTGGTTGCATCATATACAACTCTTCTTTAAGAAATCCATTAAGGAATGTAGTTTTGACATCCAATTGCCAGATTTCATAAAATGTGGCAATTCGCTAACATGATTCGGACAGACTTAAGCATCGCTATGAGGGAGAAAATCTCATCGTAGTCAACACCTTGTCGGAGTAATGGGCCACGGGTAGCCTAACCCGAGTCCCTGAGCCTTTCAAGACATTGGGCCGGCTGCGCCCCACAAACATCCAGAATGAGGCGCCGCCTTCTGGTTGCCGGCTGGTTCAAATGGCCGGCTGCCAGAAGACGGCCAAGCTCCAGAAGACGGCACCAAGACAGGCCGACTCCTAGCATGCAGCCTCCAGAGAGGCCGGCACCTAGCAGGCGGCCCACGGTGCCCTCAGAGTCTGCGCCCCCATTAAGAAGACAAGACGGGATGTGGCTACAGTGTGACCCATCACCCCCATATCCAGGGCGAGGCGCGGCCACAGTGCCCCGTACGGGCGGAGATCTCCGCACGATGCGGCACTGTTGCCGCTCCACCCTTGACGTCACTCCTGTCAGGCGTAGCCATGTTCCCACAACGGCCTGTCGGTACGGCCTGCAGGCGGTGGGGCCCACCAGGCAGCGAGAGCCCGGAAGACGGCGGAAGCCTGACCAGTTGGACCCAAGGGAGGCCGGCCTCTAGCAGGCGGCCCACTCCTCCCTCGAGGACCGTGCACCATTAATCAAATGAGACACGGTGTGGCTACAGTGATCTCCCACAAGGCGACGGGACTGTAGCCACACTCCCCTGACCAAGTATGCGTCATTAGCATTACGACTATAGTAACCAACAGGAGCGGCATGTAGGCTCCGTACCAGACTAGTCGGCGGGCCCCAGCAGCCGGCGGAGAAGCTGGCGACTAGAGTCACTGACAGCCGGGTCCTACACCCGGCCAGATTACCATTGTACCCCTAGGGGGGGGGGTAGGCCTATATAAACCCCCCAGGGCACCCATGCAAAGGGTTCCCAACCTGTTAGACCTAGACTCATACATAGAGAGAGGAGAGAGCTAGCCCTGCTTCCTCCCACCTCTGGCATACAACTCAAGGAGCACCATTATACTCACTAGTGCCTTAGTGATCATGCAGAGACCCTGCAGAGCAGGACTAGGGGTGCTATCTCCTAGGAGAGCCCCGAACCTGGGTAAAGTACGCCGACGTTCGTGTCTACGCCTCATCCCGCTTCCGGGCACCGGCGACGTTCTACTCGCTTCCACCATGATAAGCCATCCCTTGGCATATGTTGCACCCAACCCCTGACATTTGGCGCCCACCATGGGGCGAGGTGCACCGTCGTCCGGAGACCTGCTCTGGATGGGAACCCTATTCCTTCCTGGCGAGCGCAACCAGCCCGACACACTAGAAGGTGTCTGCGCCGACACGCTGCACGACGTAGAGGTCGCCTGTGTGGCGAGCTGCCTCGCCGATCTTTTTGGCGAGATTCGCCTCTCCGACGAGCCCGCATCCGACGCGGGCACAGATTGCCCCGAGAGCCGCCTCGTCAGCCTCCTTGATCAGATCCACGTCGTCAGCGAGCCTGCTGTGGACTTGGAGTCGGTTGGCTCCATCGACCCGATGCTTGTCGACTCTGACACGGCGTCGCTCGACGCTTTCCCCGCCAACGTGGTGGTCTACAACGAGCCGCCTCCTCGCGAGCACAGCGGCGGGAGCACCGTCACAGAGGTGTATGTCATTAGCCATGGCGAGCACTCTGGCGGAGTTGCTCGAGACCCACTCGAGGTAGCGTTGCAAGACCTGACTGCGCCCATCCCAGAGGACGCCGACGCCGAGCCGCTGGAAGCACGCCTCGTCCAGCTTGTCGAGAGCGCCAAGAAGCTAGCCAGCATGAGACGCCTTCCGGAGGCTTACCGGCATGAGATGGACCGCGCCGTTGGCGGCACGCCGGCTCCTGGTGGGCCTAGCCGCATCGGCACGTCCAGCTGCGCGGCGCGGCCATTGCCAGCATGTTCGGGGCGGATCGCCCTGTCTACGCCACGCCCGCGGAGAATATACGAGCTGCCGAGGCGGTAGCAGACGAGCTGGACAAGTTCGAGGGCGACGAGCATCGCCTCATGACGGAGCGCGTCCAGCGGCTTATTGACACGGCTGCCGAGCAGCAAGAGGCCGGCTGCCACACTGAAGCGCCCAACCGGCGGAACGACGATCCGCCTCCTCTCGCCGAGATCAAGGCGCGACCTCCCGGACGCCGACTGGTGGCGGCCGCGATAGAAGAGACAAGGAGCCGGCTGCCAGCCGCAGCCAGACTCGCATCACCATCAAGCGCGACCAAGACGGCCGCCTGAGAGCAGTGGAACAACGGGACGACTGTCCGCCTCCCCCTCCCCCTCGCAGGGAGAGGCGCGCTTCCCCACCACCTGTTGACCACTCGACACTCGGCGACCGCCTTGGTCGTCGAGAAGGAGTCGAAGAGAACGATGCCCGCCACCGGATCGACCGCCTAAACCGATCCCTAGCACTAGAAGAAGAAGACGCATTGGGTCCGCCCTATTTTGGCCGCTAAATCCGAGATGAGCCCTTCCCCAAAGGGTTCACGCTCCCAAGAGATACGCCCAAATATACCGGCTCCGTGAAGCCGGAAGACTGGCTGGTCGACTACTCCACGGCCGTCAGCAAAGCGTACGGCAACAAGCGAGTTGCCGTGAAGTATGTTCCGCTCATGCTCCAGGGCACAGCCCGGACATGGCTGAACAGCCTGAAGCCCTGCAACATCAACAGTTGGGTTGATTTCACTGAAGCCTTCATTCGCAACTTCACCAGCACGTACAAGCGGCCGCCCAAGCCTCGCCAGCTCTCTTTGTGCATCCAAGGCCCCAACGAGTCGACTCGCGACTACCTCACGCGCTGAGCTGAGTTGCGCAACTCCTGCGAAGGCGTGCATGAGGTGCAGGCTATCGAGTACTTCACAACCGGGTGCAGAGAAGGCACTCTGCTCAAGCACAAGCTTCTCTGCGACAAGCCGGCGACCCTCGACAAACTGCTAATCATAGCAGACAAGTACGCCACGGCCGACTCCTCCATGAAGGCGGAGATTCAAGTCGATGCATCCGGCAAAGTGGCCCCTCAAGCTCCTCGGACTCCGGCCGGTGACACGAGTCGGCGTCGGCAACAAAATGACAACAAGCGCAAGGCCACGCAGCTGGCTTCCACAAGCTGGCAGGTAGCAACTGCCGAAGGCCAACAGCCGGAAGGGCAGCCTCTACCCAAGCGTCAGAAGGGCGGCAAGCCCAACTGATTGCCCGCCTTCTCGTACGAGCAGACTCTTGATGCACCCTGCAAGTTTCACAGCGGCGCGAAGCCATCCAACCACACCACTCGGAAATGTCATTGGCTCACCAGAATCGCCAAGGGTGATGGACTCCTGCCTCCTCCGCCTGCCGGCCCGCCGCCTCCTCCTCCCCATCAGCCAGAGGCTCGGCTAGTCGGTGCAATACAAGATAAGTATCCTAAAGAGCATGGAGCTTATGTCGTGTTCACCAGCGTGGCCGACGATAAGCACATCAGACGGCAACGGCAGCAAGAAGTACATGCAGTAGCATCAGAGACCCCAGAGTTCATGCATTGGTCTGAGAAGCCTATCAGTTGGAGTAGAGCTGACCATCCAGAGGTGATGCCCTCTCCTGATTCTTATGCCTTGGTCTTAGCTGCCACCTTCGCAACAGAGAGGCCGCGGGCTGCTCATTTCTCCCGAGTCCTGATAGATGGCGGCAGCAGCATCAACATGCTATACCGTGACACTATGGAGAAGTTGGGAATCAAGCAGAGGCAGCTTCAGCCCAGTCGGACTGTTTTCCATGGCATAGTTCCTGGCCTTTCCTGCTCACCAATCGGCAAGATCCAGATAGATGTCCTCTTCGGAGACAAAGATCACTTCCGCCGAGAGCCAGTCTGGTTTGAGGTGGTGGACCTTGAGAGCCCCTATCATGCGCTACTTGGCCGGCCTGCTCTGGCCAAGTTCATGGTGGTCCCCCACTATGCCTACCTCAAGATGAAGATGCCAAGCACCAAGGGAATCCTAACCATAGTCAGAGACTACAAGAAGTCGTCCGCCTGTGTGGCAGACAGCAGCCGGCTAGCCGAGTCCCTCGTGATTGCAGCAGAGAAGCGGCTCCTTGACCGGGTTGTGGCAATGGCAGGCAAGCAGCCGGAAATGTCGCCAGACCCCAAGGATTCAGAAGCTGAGGGCTCGTTCAAGCCGACAAAAGAAACAAAGAAGATACCCTTGGACCCGGAGCACCTGGAGAGGCACACTTTCATAGGTGCAAACCTTGACAGCAAATAGGAAAGCGAGCTCGTTGATTTCCTCCGTGAGAATCGAGACATCTTTGCATGGTCTCCCAAGGACATGCCGTGGAATCTGCATATGACTTCCGATGGAGACGGCAAATATCAATTTTGTGTGCTTCGACGAGGCCAACAATCCGTATGTTGATCACTTTTCCAAATAAGGCCATCTTGAATACTTCACGGGGTCATCTCTAATTTCGAGTCGGACTCGTTCATGTAGCTGACTGGACCGTCCGACTCTTGCAGCGTCTCTACAGGTTGTATACTATGTCGGACGATGATGACTCCAAAAGCAAAGTTGACCGTTTCGACGTTACGAACAACTCGCGTGTTGAACACTTTTTCATCCGAAGCAATCTAGATAAGTATTTGAGCCCATCTCCAAAGATCTGGTCGATTGGCCTCGATAGTTTCTACTGTTCACGGCGCAAGCTTTCCCGGCAAGGTTATCGTTCACGGCAGCAAGCTTTCCCGGCAAGGTTACTGTTCACGGCGGCAAGCTCTCCCCGCAAGGTTATCGTTCATGGCGGCAAGCTTTTCCCGGCAAGGTTATCGCTCACGGCGGCAAGCTTTCCGGCAAGGTTACTGTTCACGGCGGCAAGCTTTCCCCGGCAAGGTTACTGTTCACGGAGGCAAGCTCTCCCCCGGCAAGGTTACTGTTCATGGCGGCAAGCTTTTCCTGGCAAGGTTACTGTTCACGGCGGCAAGCTCTCCCGGCAAGGTTACTGTTCACGGCGGCAAGATTTCCCCGGCAAGAGTTTTGAGGCAGTAAACGACCTTGGATGAAAATGTGCCCAAAATCAAAGTTGACCGTTTTGACGAGACGAAAAACTCTCGTGTTGATGTTTTCCGATTCGAGGCCATCTTCTGGGCCAAAACACTCACGCATTACATCAGACACTTGCCAAGACATGTCTGGTCTCCCGCGTCATATTTCGCCTCTTGACAGGGCTGCATTCAGATAGCTCTAACTTTTGCATATGAACTCGGATTGAGATGATTTTTATATCAAAATCGACCGATTAGACGAGACGAAGACAATTCATGTAGATCATTCCTTCATCTGAGGTTGTCCTGGAGGCGTAATTGACCAAAAAGCACTCAGAACACCTAAACATGGCAATCTGAGTGTAGTTTTGGTCTTTGATATGATCCCTAATAATTATGGTCCAAACATCAAATTTGTTCCATTCAGCAATGTGAAATTTCTCATTTAAAATATTTTGTCATTTGAGGCCATCTCCATTGCATTCTGTATTGTGCCAAAATCAGGTGTCAACAAGGATGATTAAGAAAAAAAGGAGCATGGTCTTCTCCATGTTATCCTCTCCACGTTAAAACATCCAGGTGATATTTTTCTAGTACTAATGTTGTACAAACAATTTGTAGAAATTATTACTTCGGTTGTCTATGTTTTTTCATAGATCACAACCTGGCCTCGCCGTTACCGCCCTAGGTCAACATTGTCTGCTGGCGGCAACAAGTTTTGCGACTAACTTGGTCACAATATCATCTGTTTGATGCCGTCGCCCCACGGATGACCGCCCTGCATCGACATCTCTGATCCGCCGCAACCTCGGCCCTCAGTCCATATTCCTTTTTTTTACTTCACTTAAATTAATTAAGTAGAAGATTTTTTCAATTACTGTTCATTGCTGAGGCCGTATTTCTTTTCTTTTTACTTCATTGTCGGATTGCGAGCGGGCGCAGGTCTCTTCCTGGCCACTGTTTCCAAACAGCAGCAGCCGAAAACGCCAATTGGGGGAGCAGGGTTTGAGTCCCTGGACCGATCTGTTGATGCTCTCCGGCAACGCCGAGTCCCAACTATCAGGACTGCTGCCGCCTCAGGAATCCTACAGGCGTACGCGATGTGGTCCTGAGCAGCCACACATCCAGGGAAGCCTCTTTGCTTGCTTTTCCTTTTTCAAACTAAGTATAAAAGCTGCCGCTGCTGGTCGGCCATTGTTTTTCTATTATAATTGAAATATGCATGG
Source organism: Aegilops longissima (assembly GCA_021605205.1). Taxonomy (NCBI): domain Eukaryota; kingdom Viridiplantae; phylum Streptophyta; class Magnoliopsida; order Poales; family Poaceae; genus Aegilops; species Aegilops longissima. Next base: position 772,057,302 of record CM038677.1, on the reverse strand, counting down.
CTATGTACTAACGCACTACTAATTTGCAACATGATTTCCGAGGTCCGAGTGTTGAACAGTACAGTCAGTTTCGCATGTAGTAAGCCATGCCAAGCAAACTTCATTCACGGCATCCGGCATCATCATGCTGTCATCAGGCCACATGGATGTAGTCATCCTATGGATGTCGACATACCGCCTCCGCCAAACTGATCTTGGCGTCTAAGCCATAATTTTTTTCTTCTTCTTTAAATATATTTCATATATATTAATTATGCAGAGAATTATGTTCTTTTCCTGGCCTGCATTGTTTTATGCATGTAGGTATATTGGTACGGTACGCCGTTACTTGGCGAGCGACTAGGCGATCCAGGCCGAAGAGATCACACATGAGTATATTTAGTTATGTATCGAGACAGTCTACTTAATAAGTGATCGGCGGACAGTGCCTTCGTGACACGGTTTATTCCGTATATTGGAACCTTGACCTATGTCCACGTCTCCGTGTCGCGTCACCAAATCGACCTCGGAACTAAGGCCATGCTTTTTTATTCACTTTGCATAAATTAATTATGCATCCTTTTTCACTTATTATGATTATTATTATCTCCGGCTTGCGCTATTTTATGTGTGCAGGTAAATGATTTGGGTCGGGCAGCGCTGTCACCACACCGTACCGGCGTGGCACGTTGATGTCACCCTGCCGCGTCAACTTGGCTAGACCGGGGACTTCGCCATTGCTTCATTAACCCACTCCGGAGACTTCAGCATCACCCTATCGGCCTGTTCCGTCGCCTCGGTCGGACTGGGGGTTTCACCTCGTCACATCGGCCATGCTATGTCACCACTTCGGAATGCCGAACTCCTCGCTCAGCCACCTCGGGACCAGCCTGGGGGCTGGAACCTTGTCCCGCATCAAGCTCGGATCATGTCATCAATGCCGAACACATTAACCAGCTAAGTCGCTTTCATGCTCAAAGTCTTAAATTTTTAACTTGTGTTCGGTTCTACCAAGCATTATACTTTTTTTTGGCAAAAAGTTGTTTGTGAAAAACTTCCGTGTCATAACTTTGTTTGTGACACACAAATTAAAATACCCCGTTTATTTGGGGGCTTCCTTTATGAAGCTTTTTCTCTTGCATATGATTATACTTGTACGGCTTCGTTCCTTGTTCGTGTATTACGCCACAATATGCACCATATTTACTTAAGTGTTTCGCAAGCTGGGTTACCTTGCTCCTGTGTTTACCCCTACGTTCCCAATTGTTCGGCTAGGGAGTAAAGGGAGCACCTCTGCGATTGTCACGATCGGGTCATCCGAGCTCAGACCTCAGACTGGGTGAAGCCTAAAGCTAGCGCTCTTGTTGTTTTCAATCATGGTAGGCACATAACGTAACTCATGAGTACAAAAAATCTATTGCACAAGTCTCATAGTGACAATGAGCAACCGAAGAAAGGTATCGGTGGAGGTACTATTTTCTTCGAAGATGCTTCTTACACTTCGTCAGTAATATAGCATAAGTTCCCTCAGCGCGCTTTGTCTGTTACAGCCTTATGGCCTGATTGCCTGGTTATCGGAAACACCGTTGATATTCTCGACAGGTGGAGTACATAACACTTTTTGGCCCTTGACCGAAGAGGGAGAAGCCGACGATCGGTTAAGATGCGTTTAAAGTTCGGGTGAACATAGATATGATACAAGTACTTCGGTAGATACGATCATTATACATAAAAACTCTTTTACCCAAGTCATTTGGGGGCTCTTAAATTTATATGAGTCGTTTTATAATAAATGATTTCTTCCTAGTCGTTGCAAAGTCTTTTTCTATCACTCCTTTTTCGACGCGAGTGTGTGGTCAATAGCCGGGGAGCCTAATTTGTCTCTCAAAGTCGCTAGAGTTTAGTTTGCTAAATTGGCATAACGAGAAGTACCCCGCCTTAGGGATAGGAGGTTGAAGCCGTAGGCTGACCCGCTTGAAGTCTTGAGATAGGATGTGCCATATTAAAGCACGACATAAGCACTTTTTTTTCTAAAGACCAATTTTCGGATTGGCACCGAACACATGATCTTGTTCGGACGTCAGGTTTTTACTGACGATTTTTGGTTTTCCAAGCCTATGGCACTTTTAAACTATTTATGTGTTTCCAGCATGAGTCTCGCAGTGCAACGCCGGACACCTTTAGAGATTCGGCAAAAACATTCTTGGATATTACTATATATGCATCAGTTTCGAATTGTGTCTTTGGTCAATAGTTGGGTTGCCCAGCTCCTGTGCTTGCCTCCTACGTTCCACTTTGTCCGGCTAGGTGTGCAAAGGGAGAACCACTATGATTGGGCTTCCGGCTCGCATGGTAAAGTACCCCAGTGGAGAAAGCCGAAAACTGACTATCACAATAAGCGTAAACTGGTCAGTGATCCGACGACTATGTTAAATGACGGGCTATTCATAACATTGGCCGAAGCATTTACGGCTTGACCTCGACTGTCACCGAACACTAACCCGGGGCTAGTTACTGGCTTCCCAACTTAAAACTCCTATGACTAAGTGAAAGTTATAAAGCCCGCATATCTGATTGCCTCATTTCGGCTAACACAACCGCTTTCAGGCACCGAGACATCGGCTAAGGGTTGTTTTGTTATTGTGGAAACACCTTGTGTAGTATCTACAAGGGGGTGGAAGCCGACGATGGGCCACTTTCAACTGATAAACGGTCGCAACGGAGTCAAAGTAAACATATCATCGGCATTTGTATTTAATATATAAGGGTTGCCTTCCATAATCATCGTTATAATGCCATACATATGCATCAATTTGACTTAAGATTTTGGCCAAGCTGGGTTGCCTGGCTCCTGTGCTTACCCCTACGTTCCCGATTGTTCGGCTAGGTGGTAAGGGAGCACCTCTGTGATTGTTACTACCGGGTCATCCGAGTTAGTACCTCAGACTGGGTGAAGCCGAAAGCTGGCAATCTTAAAGGATCACATTGGTCGGCAACGACGGAAGTGAAAATTTTGGTTCATTAATACCATAGAGTTCGGGAACTTTCCCCGAACTAAATCCTCAATATTTTCCTCCCACATTGATCGAAGGTGAGGTTTCATGATCATGATAAGCATGACGACCCAAAGAAAGGAACCGATAGCGGAACTATTTTCTTTGGAAGATGTTTCTTATGTTAAAACGTAATATAACATATCTCTCCGTGTACCTTTGTTTATAAAACTGTATGGCCGGATTGCCTTTTTTTCCATAAATCTTTGCCCATATAAAGACTTTATAAAGTAGGAAACACTCCTCGGCTACTGGTTTTGTACAATACGGATCCGAGCATTAATGATGTAAAATTACTTAGGTACATAGAGTCATTACACTTAAATTGTGAGCAAAAATCAATTTTCTCGCAGCCAATCTTTTAAAGAGTCGATGGGACAGTCTCTTTGAGACAACCGATCAGCTGACATAACGCTCTCATAGTTCCCTATTGGCATTGATTTCCTATTAAGCCCCTTAAGGCCGAACTTGGTGAGCTCAAGTTTCGTTAGCTTTAACTCCTTTTTGAGATCTTTATTCTCTTTCTGAGAAGTTTGTGTTAAACACAACAACATTTTCTGTCAAACGGATATCGATCCTTAATTCGGCCACCCATGCCCACATTAAGGCTCGGGGGCTATTATTTACAAATATTACAGGGGCACATCGATCCCCTGATCTGGTGTTGCCACCCGACCAGTGTCTCGGGGGCTACTGCATTGCCTATTCAACACAGAAAATTCAAAGTACTTAGTGTTCGGCTTGACCGAACTATGGGCAAACGCGTCTTCGGACAACAATAGGTACCATCCGGACCTATCTGGCATTAAGCTCGGCTAACCTCCTTTAAAAATTCGTCAAGCCAAGTTTATCTATAACACCTCGGATACAGTCCGGCGTTGGAGCTCGGATACAGTCCGGTGTTGGAGCTCGGATACAGTCCGGCGTTGGAGCTCGGATACAGTCCGGCGTTGGTGCTCGACTGCAAAAGATACCTTGAATGCAGTCCGGCGTTGGGTCTCGGACGCGAGAGAACACCACCGCACGAGTAACACTTCAAACCCGAGGTGGGCGTAAAATTAATAAGGAATTGATAAAGGCCGATAACTTAAAGGGGCTCCTCAGATACCCGACGTGTAAACTCTTCGGATTCTCTTCGGCGATCCTCAAGATTGAAGATGAGAAGATTTGTTGAACCAGTTTTCAAGACCGGCGACAGATGATGAAGAACAGTTCAGAAGAATCGAGGAGCGTCCCCAACTTGAAGACCGGTTCAGGGGGCTACTAACGGTGTCTTGGACTAGGGGGTACTCACCACGTCATCTCCCGACCAGCTGGATCGGGCCGAGGACCCCCGTGGCGGTTCACTATTGGGCCAGTACGGACAACCCATGCCGCGTACAAGGAAGACTCCACAAGACTTGGCACTCAAGCCAAGGACTCTCCAAAACCCTAGGCCTCTGGTGTGTTATATAAACCGAGGCCAGTCTAGTCGATGGAAAACCTCATATTCATTACTACTATCTCGTGGTAGATACATGTACTCTGTACTACACCCCATATGAATACAATCAAAAGCAACATGTAGGGTATTATCTTTTCAAGAGAGCCCGAAGCTGGGTAAAATCCCGTGTCCATGTTACCATCGCTCCAAGACGCCTAGCTTAGGAGCCCTACTACGAGATACACCAGATATAGAACCGACAACGTTCGGCCGACTATTGGCTCCATTGTTGGAAATATGCCCTAGAGGCAATAATAAATTAGTTATTATTATATTTCCTTGTTCATGATAATCGTTTATTATCCATGCTATAATTGTATTGATAGGAAACTCAGATACATGTGTGGATACATAGACAACACCATGTCCCTAGTAAGCCTCTAGTTGACTAGCTCGTTGATCAATAGATGGTTACGGTTTCCTGACCATGGACATTGGATGTCGTTGATAACGGGATCACATCATTAGAAGAATGATGTGATGGACAAGACCCAATCCTAAGCCTAGCACAAAGATCGTAGTTCGTATGCTAAAGCTTTTCTAATGTCAAGTATCATTTCCTTAGACCATGAGATTGTGCAACTTCCGGATGCCGTAGGAATGCTTTGGTGTACCAAACGTCACAACGAATCGGGTGGCTATAAAGGTGCACTACAGGTATCTCCGAAAGTGTCTTGGGTTGGCACGAATCGAGATCGGATTTGTCACTCCGTAACGGAGAGGTATCTCTGGCCCACTCGGTAGGGCATCATCATAATGTGCACAATGTGACCAAGGGGTTGATCACGGATGATGTGTTACGGAACGAGTAAAGAGACTTGCCAGAACGAGATTGAACAAGGTATCGGGATACCGACGATCGAATCTCGGGCAAGTACAACACCGCTAGACAAAGGGAATTGAATACGGGATTGATTGAATCCTCGACATCGTGGTTCATCCGATGAGATCATCGTGGAACATGTGGGAGCCAACATGGGTATCCAGATCCCGCTGTTGGTTATTGACCAGAGAACGTCTCGGTCATGTCTGCATGGTTCCCGAACCCGTAGGGTCTACACACTTAAGGTTCGGTGACGCTAGGGTTATAGGGAATAGATATACGTGGTTACCGAATGTTGTTCAGAGTCCCGGATGAGATCCCGGACATCACAAGGAGTTCCGGAATGGTCCGGAGGTAAAGATTGATATATTGGACGAAGGGTTTTGGAGTCCGGAAGTGTTCCGGAGGTACCGGGTGATGACCAGCATGACCGAAAGGTGTTTCGGGAGCCCCGGCAAGTGTTGGGAGGCTTCATGGGCCAAGGGAAGGGGGAAAACCAGCCCACTAAGGGGCTGTGCGCCCCCCTCACCTATTCCCACGTGACTAGGGGGTTTGGGGCGCCCCATCTAGGGTTCCCACCTCCTGGCTTGGGGGCCAAGTCACCCAAGGGGGAGATCCCATCTGCCCTGGCCGCCGCCCCCCCTAGGGGAAACCCTAGGGCGCCTCCCCTCCCCTTTCCCCCTATATATAGTGGAGGTTTTGGGGCTGCCTAACACACGAGAACTTCTCCTCTTGGCGCAGCCGTACCTCTCTCCTCCTCGCTCTCGTAGTGCTTGGCGAAGCCTCGCTGAGTATCACGCCCTCCACCACCACCACGCCGTCGTGCTGCTGCTGGACGGAGTCTTCCCAACCTCTCCTCTCTCCTTGCTGGATCAAGGCATGGGAGACGCCACCGCTTGCACGTGTGTTGAACGCGAGGTGCCGTCTGCTCGGCGCTAGGATCATCGGTGATTTGGATCACGACGAGTACGACTCCATCAACCCCGCTCACTTTAACGCTTTAAGCTTAGCGATCTACAAGGGTATGTAGATGCACTCTCCTTCCCTCGCTGCTGGTTTCTCCATAGATAGATCTTGGTGACACGAGGAAAATTTTGAATTTCTGCTATGTTCCCCAACAGTGGCATCATGAGCTAGGTCTATTGCGTAGATTCTTTGCACGAGTAGAACACAAAGTAATTGTGGGCGTTGATGATGTTCAATATGCTTACCGTTACTAGTCCAATCTTGTTTCGACGGTATTGTGGGATGAAGCGGCCGGACCGACCTTACACGTACTCTTCGTGAGACAGGTTCCACCGATCGACATGCACTTGGTGCATAAGGTGGCTAGCGGTGCCGCCTCTCCACTTTAGTCGGAACGGATTCGATGAAAAGGGTCCTTATGAAGGGTAAATAGCAATTGGCATATCACGCTGTGGTTTTATGAGGTAAGAAACGTTTTGCTAGAAACCCATAGCAGCCATCAAAACATGCAAACAACAATTAGAGGACGTCTAACTTGTTTTTGCAGGGTATGCTATGTGATGTGATATGGCCAAGAAGAATGTGATGAATGATATGTGATGTAAGATATTGATCATGTTCTTGTAATAGGAATCACGACTTGCATGTCGATGAGTATGACAACCGGCAGGAGCCATAAGAGTTGTCTTTATTTATTGTATGACCTGCGTGTCATTAAACAACGCCATGTAATTACTTTACTTTATTGCTAACCGGTAGCCATAGTAGTAGAAGTAATAGTTGGCGAGACAACTTCATGAAGACACGATGATGGAGATCATGATGATGGAGATCATGGTGTCATGCCGGTGACGATGATGATCATGGAGCCCCGAAGATGGAGATCAATGGAGCTATATGATATTGGCCATATCATGTCACTACTATATAATTGCATGTGATGTTTATTATGTTTATGCATCTTGTTTACTTAGAACGACGGTAGTAAATAAGATGATCCTTACAACAATTTCAAGAAGTGTTCTCCCTAATCGTGCACCGCTGCTAAAGTTTGTCGCTTCTAAGCACCACGTGATGATCGGGTGTGATGGATTCTTACGTTCACATACAACGGGTGTAAGACAGATTTACACACGCCAAACACTTAGGGTTAACTTGACGATCCTAGCATGTACAGACATGGCCTCGGAACACGAGACCGAAAGGTCGAGCATGAGTCGATAGTAGATACGATCAACATGAAGATGTTCACCGATGATGACTAGTCCGTCTCACGTGATGATCGGACACGGCCTAGTTGACTCGGATCATGTAATCACTTAGATGACTAGAGGGATGTCTATCTCGTGGGAGTTCATAAGATGAACTTAATTATCCCGAACATAGTCAAAACCCTTTGCAAATTATGTCATAGCTCACGCTTTAGTTCCACTGCTTAGATATGTTCCTAGAGAAAATATAGTTGAAAGTTGACAGTAGCGATTATGCGATCGGTAGAAAGCTTGTGTCCTTAATGCACCGCTCAGTGTGCTGAACCCCAAACGTCGGACATACACGTTTTGATAGCTACGTGATAGTTCAGTTAAATGGTTTAAGTAGAGGCACCAAAGACGTTTTCGAAACGTCGTGGAACATATGAGATGTTTCGAGGGCTGAAATTAGGATTTCAGGCTCGTGCCCACGTCAAGAGGTATAAGACCTCCGACGATTTTCTTAGCCTGCAAACTAAGGAGAAAAGCTCAATCGTTGAGCTTGTGCTCAGATTGTCTGAGTGCAACAATCACTTGAATCGAGTGGGAGTTGATCTTCCAGAGATAGTGATGTTTCTCCAAAGTCATTGCCACCAAGCTGCTAGAGCTTCGTGATGAACTATAACAAATCAGGGATAAATATGATGATCCTTGAGATATTCGCGATGTTTGAAACCGCGAAAGTAGGAATCAAGAAGGAGCATCAATTGTTGATGGTTGGTGAAACCACTAGTTTCAAGAAGGGCAAGGGTAAGAAGGGATACTTCATGAAACAGCAAATCAGCTGCTGCTCTAATGAAGAAACCCAAGGTTGAACCCAAACCCGAGACTAAGTGCTTCGTAATAAGGGGAACAGCCACGGAGCAGAATTACCCTAGATACTTGGTAGATGAGAAGGTGGCAAGGTCGATAGAAGTATATTGATATACATTAAGTTATTGTGTACTTTACTAGTACTCCTAGTAGCACCAGGGTATTAGATACCGGTTCGGTTGCTAAGTGTTAGTAACTCAAATAAAAGGCTACGGAATAAACGGAGACTAGCTAAAGGTGAGTGACGATATGTGTTGAAGTGTTTCCAAGTTTGATGTGATCAAACATCGCACGCTCCTCTACCATCAAGATTAGTATTAAACCAGAATAATTGTCATTTGGTGTTTATGCTGAGCATAGACATGATTGGATTATGTCTATCGCAATACGGTTATTAATTTAAGGAGAATAATGGTTGCTCTATTTATTTGAATAATACCTTCAATGGTCTTGCACCTAAAGGAATGGTTTATTGAATCTCGATCATAGCGATATACATTTTCATGCCAAAAGATATAAGATAGTAATGATAGTACCACCTGCTTGTGGCACTGCCATTTGAGTCATATTGATATAGAACACATGAAGAAGCTCCATGTTGATGGATCTTTGGACTCACTCGTTTTGAAAAGTTTGAGACATGCGAACCATGTCTATTGGTGTATACGCATGAAGAAACTCCATGCAGATGGATCGTTTGGACTCACTTGATTTTGAATCACTTGAGATATGCAAATCATACCACATGGGCAAGATGACTGAAAAGCCTCGATTTCAGTAAGATGGAACAAGATAGCAACTTGTTGTAAGTAACACATTTTGATGTGTGCAGCCCAATGAGTGCTGAGGCATGCAGTGAATATCGTTATGTTCTTACTTCACAGATGATTTGAGTAGATGTTGAGTATATTTACTTGATGAAACACAAATCTGAATTATTGAATGGTTCAAGTAATTTCAGAGTGAAGTTGAAGATCATCGTGACAAAAGGATAAAATGTCTATGATATGATCATAGAGATGAGTATCTGAGTTACGAGCTTTGGCACGCAATTAAGACACCGTGGAAATTGTTTCACAATTAATACCGCCTGGAACACCATAGTGTAATGGTGTGTCCGAACGTCATAGTTGCACCCTATTGGATATGGTGCGTACCATGATGTTTCTTATCGAATTACCACTATCGTTCATGGGTTAGGCATTAGAGACAACCGCACTCACTTTAATAGGGCACCACGTTACTCCGTTGAGACGACACCGTATGAACTATGGTTTAGAGAAACCTAAGCTGTCGTTTCTTGAAAGGTTTGGGGCTGCGATGCTTATGTGGAAAAGTTTCAGGTTGATAAGCTCGAACCCAAAACGGATAAAATGCATCTTCATAGGACACCCAAAACAGTTGGGTACCTCCTAATTCAGATCCGAAAGCAATAGGGATTGTTTCTTGAATCGGGTCCTTTCTCGAGGAAAGGTTTGTCTCGAGAATTGAGTGGGAGGATAGTGGAGACTTGATGAGGTTACTGAACCATCACTTCAACCAGTGTGTAGCAGGGCACAGGAAGTTGTTCCCGTGGCACCTACACCAATTGAAGTGGAAGCTTATGATATTGATCATGAAGCTTCGGATCAAGTCACTACCGAACCTCGTAGGACGACAAGGACGCGTACTGCTTCGTAGTGGTACGGTGATCCTGTCTTAGAGGTCATGTTGCTAGACAACAATGAACCTACGAGTTATGGAGAAGCGATGGTGGGCCCAAATTCTGAAAAATGGTTAGGAGCCATGAAATCCGAGATAGGATCCATGTATCAAAACAAAGCATGGACTTTGGTGGACTTGCCCAATGATCGGCAAGCCATTGAGATAAATGGATATTTAAGAAGAAGACGGACGTGGACGGTAATGTCACCGTCTATGAAGCTCGACTTGTGACGAAGAGTTTTTTTTCACAAGTTCAAGGAGTTGACTACGATGAGATTTGCTCATCCGTAGCGATGCTTAAGTCTGTCGGAATCATGTTAGCATTAGCTGCATTTATGAAATCTGGCAGACGGATGTCAAAACGAGTTTCCTTACCAGTTTTCGTAAGGAAAGGTTGTATGCGATACAATCAGAAAGGTTTTGTCGATCCTAAGGATGCTAAAAGGTATGCAAAGCTCCAGCAATCCTTCTAAGGACCGGAGGAAGCATCTCGGAGTTGGAATGTACACTTTGATGAGATGATCAAAGATCTTGGGTGTATACAAAGTTTATGAGAAACTTGTATTTCCAAAGAAGTGAGTGGGAGCACTATAGAATTTCTGATGAGTATATGTTGTTGACATATTGTTGATCAGAAATGATGTAGAATTTCTGGAAAGCATATAGGGTTATTTGAAAGATGTTTTTCAATAGAAAACCTGGATTAAGCTACTTGAACATTGAGCATCAAGATCTATAGGGATAGATCAAAACCGCTTAATGGTACTTTCAAATGAGCATATACCTTGACATGATCTTGAAGGTGTTCAAGATGGATCAGTCAAAGAAGGAGTTCTTGCCTGAGATGTAAGGTATGAAGTTAAGACTTAAAGCTCGACCACGGCAGAACAGAGAGAAAGGACGAAGGTCGTCCCCTATGCCTTAGACGTAGGCTCTACAGTATGCTATGCTAAGTACCGCACCTGATGCGTGCCTTGCCATATGTCTGGCAAGAGGGTACAAAGGTAATCAAGGAGTGGATCACCAGATAGCGGTCAAAATTGCCCTTGAAGTAAATAAGGACATGTTTCTCGATTATGGAGGTGATAAAGAGTTCGGCGTAAAGGGTTATGTCGGTGCAAGCTTTAACACCTATCCGAGTGACTCTGAGTAGCAAACCGGATACGTATAGTGGAGCAACCATTTGGAATAGCTCCAAGTGGAGCGTGGAAGCAGCGTTTACAATATGACCTAGAAATTTGCAAAGCACACATGGATCTGAAAGGTTCAAACCCGTTGACTAAAACCTCTCTCACAAGCAAAACATGATCAAACCTCAGAACTCATTGAGTCTTAATCACATGATGATGTGAACTAGTTTACAGACACTAGTAAACTCTTTGGATGTTGGTCACATGGCGATGTGAACTAGATTATTGACTCTAGTGCAAGTGGGAGACTGTTGGAAATATGCCCTAGAGGCAATAATAAATTAGTTATTATTATATTTCCTTGTTCATGATAATCGTTTATTATCCATGCTATAATTGTATTGATAGGAAACTCAGATACATGTGTGGATACATAGACAACACCATGTCCCTAGTAAGCCTCTAGTTGACTAGCTCGTTGATCAATAGATGGTTACGGTTTCCGACCATGGACATTGGATGTCGTTGATAACGGATCACATCATTAGAAGAATGATGTGATGGACAAGACCCAATCCTAAGCCTAGCACAAAGATCGTAGTTCGTATGCTAAAGCTTTTCTAATGTCAAGTATCATTTCCTTAGACCATGAGATTGTGCAACTCCGGATGCCGTAGGAATGCTTTGGTGTACCAAACGTCACAACGAATCGGGTGGCTATAAAGGTGCACTACAGGTATCTCCGAAAGTGTCTGCGGGTTGGCACGAATCGAGATCGGATTTGTCACTCCGTAACGAGAGGTATCTCTGGGCCCACTCGGTAGGACATCATCATATGTGCACAATGTGACCAAGGGGTTGATCACGGATGATGTGTTACGGAACGAGTAAAGAGACTTGTCAAGAACGAGATTGAACAAGGTATCGGGATACCGACGATCGAATCTCGGCAAGTACAACACCGCTAGACAAAGGGAATTGAATACGGATTGATTGAATCCTCGACATCGTGGTTCATCCGATGAGATCATCGTGGAACATGTGGGAGCCAACATGGGTATCCAGATCCCGCTGTTGGTTATTGACCGAGAACGCCTCGGTCATGTTCAGATGGTTCCCGAACCCGTAGGGTCTACACACTTAAGGTTCGGTGACGCTAGGGTTATAGGGAATAGATATACGTGGTTACCGAATGTTGTTGAGTCCCTGATGAGATCCCGGACGTCACGAGGAGTTCGGAATGGTCCGGAGGTAAAGATTGATATATTGGACGAAGGGTTTTGGAGTCCGGAAGTGTTCCGGAGGTACCGGGTGATGACCAAAGATGACCGAAAGGTGTTTCGGGAGCCCCGGCAAGTGTTGGGGGGCTTCATGGGCCAAGGGAAGGGGCAAACCAGCCCACTAAGGGGCTGTGCGCCCCCCTCACCTATTCCCACGTGACCAGGGGGTTTGGGGCGCCCCATCTAGGGTTCCCACCTCCTGGCTTGGGGGCCAAGTCACCCAAGGGGGATATCCCATCTGCCCTAGCTGCCGCCCCCCCTAGGGGAAACCCTAGGGCGCCTCCCCTCCCCTTTTCCCCCATATATATAGTGGAGGTTTTGGGGCTGCCTAACACACGAGAACATCTCCCTTTGGCGCAGCCCTACCTCTCTCCCTCCTCGTCTCTCGTAGTGCTTGGCGAAGCCCTGCTGGAGTACCACGCCCCTCCACCACCACCACGCCGTCGGCTTGCTGCTGGACGGAGTCTTCCCAACCTCTCCTCTCTCCTTGCTGGATCAAGGCATGGGAGACGCCACTGCTCTGCACGTGTGTTGAACGCGAGGTGCCGTCTGCTCGGCGCTAGGATCATCGGTGATTTGGATCACGACGAGTACGACTCCATCAACCCCGTTCACTTGAACGCTTCCGCTTAGCGATCTACAAGGGTATGTAGATGCACTCTCCTTCCCCTCGTTGCAGGTTTCTCCATAGATTGATCTTGGTGACACGTAGGAAAATTTTGAATTTCTGCTACGTTCCCGAACATCCATGAGCTGCTGGCCGTCCTCTGAAGCCTGTGCACAACTCCAAACAAGTCAACCGGCTTCACACCTTTCTTCCTCGTCTACGATGCTGAAGCCGTCATCCCGACAGACATAGAATTCGACTTGCCTCGAGTCACCATGTACACCGAAGAGGAGGCAAAAGAAGCACGAGAAGACGGTGTCGATCTGCTGGAAGAGGGCCGGCTGGTGGCACTCAGCCGGTCCACCATCTACCAGCAGAGTCTATGCCGATACTACAACCGGAAGGTCAAGCCAAGATCCTTCCAAGAGGGAGACCTTGTGCTCCGGCTGATCCAGCAAACAGCCGGCCAGCACAAGCTCTCGGCACCTTGAGAAGGCCCCTTCATCATCAGCAAAGTTCTGGGCAATGACTCCTACTACCTGATCGACGCTCAGAAGCCCAGAGCATGCAAAAGAGACGACTCCGACAAGGAGACTGAGCGGTCATGGAATGCAAACCTCCTTCGAAGATTTTATAGTTGATGCAGTATGTACCATGCTACCTTTTTATTAAGTACGAAGACTCTGGGTCCCCTGAGAAGAGCTCGGGGACTACCCTCTTTTATCTATATGATAAGTATTATGCCTATGAATGTGTTATTTCATTATTCCGCCTGGCACCGGGTTCAACTAGTCGGCCCGGGGGCTCGCCGCCTTGTGCTATGTGGTGCTTCCTGCAGTCGGACAAGTAGTGTGTTGGCACCTAAACCTTCTCCTGCCAGAAGCCGCACCTTGCAGAAGCGACTGCCCGGCGGGCAGGAGTCAAAGGCAGAAAAAAGGGTGTCCACATGAAAAAATGGCTAAGGACCCAAAGCAAGTACATAGCTCAGGTCGGCTTCCCGCCTCATCGACCGGCTGCTCAGCAGCCGGCCGACCGGCTTCTACTTAACTTTCTAGCGCTCTAGTCGGCTAAGTACTTGCCCTCCCAAAAGTGGCTAAGTACTTGACCCAGCCACAATCCACAGAGCGGCTGTTTGGCTGGCAAGACGGCAGCCAAGGGAGGGCGGCAAAGGAAAAAGCCAAGGAGAAGAAAGCAAGAAAAGGCAGAACTCGGCAAAAATATTTACAGGTCAAAAGGCCCATTGGCCAGCATTCAACAAAGTTTGAAATAGAGCCCGCGGGTGGAATTGTGCAAATTTAGCAAAGTTTGTCGAGACTGATAAAGCAGGAAAAAGAAAAGTCGAGGGCCTAGGGAGCAGCAGAGGGGTCCGTCTGGGTGGCGGAGTCGGTGGTGTCGGTTGGTGGAGTGGACGGCTGGTCAGTCTCCGCTTGGTCGCCTCCGGCAGCAGTCAGCGCGCTCGAGCGCGGCTTGTTGTTTGAGGCGCGGTCAAGCTGAGGCTGGCCGTCCGCTCCGACCTCTGGCGCATCTTCTCAGCTTTCCTCGTCCTCCTCGTCTTCTCCCTCGTCGCTGGAATCGATCACCTCGGCCGAGTCCTCGCCATCCTCCGGGTTCAGCCCGAACCACTCCGGTGGCGCCTCGGCACCATTCTCAGCCAGCTCCGGGATGAAGATGGTGGTGTTGGTGTACTCGGAGATCGCTACCGCCCGTTTGACAAGATCACGCTCCACCGCCACCAACTCCTCCTGGGCTTCCTGCCGAAACATGGTCAACTGGGCTAGATTTAGCCCAGGGTACCACGCCTTGACGAACTCCAAGTCCCGGCGTGCTCCAACCCGGGCCGAGGAACCCTTCCAAGCCTCAAGGCGGCCGACCGCCACCTCCAGCCAGTCGGCAGTCCGACTGGGAGTGCGCGGGGCCGGCATGTCTGGCCAAAGTGTGGAGATCGTCTGGGTCCCGACACACTAAAGACGACACATCATTCGATGAGCCGGCCGAAGGCGGGCTTGGATACTGAGAAGCTGCTCGCTAAGGGTTCGGGGGGCATCGACAGCGATCTGTGCACCTTCCGCCCTCCGTTCCTCGCGATAAGCCTCAATAGCCTGGTTGGCGGCGCCAGAGTGGCCAGGGAAGGAGTCTGCACGAGCAGAAAGCAAGTAAGGCAGAAGTTAGAAGCTAGAAGCCGGCCTGGTCAGCAGCCGGCGGCTCAAAAAAAAAGAAGAAGCTTACCATCAACCATGTCTTCAATACTACCGAAGCCGGCAGTCAGCAGCGTCTCTTTGTCGGCCCAGTCAGAGCGTTCGGTCTCTAAATCAGCGAGGAGATTGGACTCTTTCACCTCCGCCTCCTTCTGGGCCTTCTGGAGAAGCTCCGCCTGCTCCACCAGTTGCGTGGCTAGCCGGTCATGCTCCTCGACCAGCTTGCTGCAGTCTGCTTCCTTGGCACGCAACGCGGCATTGGCTCAGTAGTCGGCCCGAATCTCGGGGACTACAGCCTGCGGGTGCGCCAGCGCGCCCTCGTAGAGAAAGAAAACAAAGACTTACTCCGGCTTTCCGACAAGTCGGCGGTCCGTTGGTCCAGCTCCCGGACATTGGAGTTGAAGATGGCTGCACGAAGGTTGTGATAATCCTACAACGGGGATATCATACGAAGTTAGCACTCGGAGCTTGCAAATTAAAGTTCCGAGTCACTGCTCAAAGACCGCCCGAAACTCGGGGTTCCACCATCGGTGAGGCCGCGCCTTCACCTTGAGAAGTACAAGAATCAGAGATGGAGAAGTAAGAAACATACCCGAATGGCCGCTCGCGAATCCAAGAACGCCTTGTTGCAATGCTTGAGAGCATCGGCCTCAGCTCGGAGCTTGGCCTGGACGTCTAGGATCGCCTTGTTTAAGGCTCCCGTCCCGCCTCCCCGCACCCAGTCAGCGGGTGCAGCGCTGGTCGCTTCGGCATCCAGGGTTGATGAGCTCGTGGCACAGGCTTCCAGCGGTCGTGGCGCTGAGGCCGCTTTTGCAAGACGACGGCGCGTTGGTGTGAGGGCCTCAGGAGTCGGGCCCGTCACCACCTTGTTTCCAGCTGGTGGCGCCGGCGGAGCAGCCGGCTGCTTGTCTCGCGCCCCTCCAGATAGGAGTGGCGAAGGCGCGGCCACGTCCGGCATGACGACATCGCCGCCTTCCCTCTCCATGATCGGGTGCTCGTTGACGGCTCCCCCAGTCGGCGCCGTGAACTCTGGTGGAGGCGGCGCGGAGTTCAAGGGAACGACGAATAGCGGCTCCTTGCGGCGCGCGGCTTCTTCAAGCCGCTTCTTCGCTGCAGCATCGGCCTCGGCCTCCACTAGCTTCTTCAGTGCGGCGGCCTCCGCCTTGTCTGCCTCCACCTTCTCCAGGCGGGTGGCTTCCTGCTCCTCGCGCGCCTCTCGTGCATTTAGCTCCTGTGCCTCCTGGAGGTCGGCGACAGGATCGATTCGCCGGGTGGTGGTGGAGGTCTCCGCCGACCCATTGACGGAGGCGGCGGCCGACTTCTCAAGAGAGAGCGGGGCCCTAAGTCAAGGAAAATAAAGCAAGGAAGCTTAGACAAAATCAACAAGAAAGGAAAAGCTCAAGGAAACGGTACTTACGCCGACACCATGGGAGGTGCCTTCGGGAGCTTCTGAAACTTGTCCGCCTTCGCGGCAGTCGAGTTCTTGGCCTTCTTCGGCGCGCTGCCAAACAAGGCCGCACCCTGTTTACACTTACGCGTGCCACCTCAAGCAACCGGCTCGGTGGAGGGGCCCACGACCGCCTTGCCGGCGCCTCGCGCAGGGCGCGGATCGTCTTCCTCATCGTTATCATCGGGCCAAGTCTCGATGCCGCCTCCTTCTTCGGAGCCGCCCGCTCCGCCGCCACCGCCTACGGAGTCGTCCTCCAGGGCGGCCGCCCCCAAGTCGGGGTCGTCCACGTCGCTCACCTCCCAGTACGGCTGGTAGTCTCCACCCGGCCCTACGATGGCGGCCGTCGCCGGAGACATATAGATCTGCGTCCAATGGATCGACTGTTCAGAGACCAAGATCAAGACCGACACAAGTACTAAAAAGAAAGAATTGAAGAACTTACATCAGGCGGCGGGTTGGCGCGGGGGTATGGCCGCTTGCCGAACCGCCAAGACCCCTCCGATAGCTTGAGGTAGGTGATCTCGTTCACCATCTGGGCCACCTCGGCAGTCGGCATGTCCCTCATGCACATCCAGCTCAGGTCGCGGTGCCCGCTCATCCGACAGATTAGATGAGGCTGGCCTTAGAGCGGGAGAACCCAGCGCTCAACGAAGGCGACCAGCAGGTCGGATGCCACGAGACGCTCTGCCTCCGTCAGCACCCAGAGCCGGTTGATGGCGGCGGCGGCTGCCGATATGGGCTTCGACTTGTAGCCCCAGTTGGCCCGAGGCTCAGCCAGGGGGCCGGCTTCGTAGGGCGGCAAGTTAATGAAGTCGATTGTCGGGTCGACGTTCTCCACGTAGAAATAAGATTTCTGCCACAATTTCACCGACTGTGACAGCTTGATGGCGGGGAAGACATTCTTTGGCGACGGTCGGCGCACCGCGATGAAGGCACCACACTGGGCCGCCATCTCCTTGGCGGAGGTGCCCAGTTTGGTGTAGAAGAAAGCTCCCCACAACTCGATGGTGGGGAGGATGCCGAGGTAGCCCTCGCACGCCATGACGAAGGCGGACAACAGCGTCACGGTGTTGGGCGTCAAGTAGTGCGGCTGAAGATGGTAGAACTCCATAAAGGAGCGGAGGAATCCGTTTGCTGGTAGGCCGAAGCCGCGGAGGAAGTGCGAGCGGAAGAAGACCCTCTCGCCTCCTTGCGGCGCCGATGAGATCTCCTCCTTCAGCGGCATGCGCACCTTGACGAAACCCTCGCCGGGCAACCGCCGTGTGGCGTGGAGGAAGGAGAGATGGTCTTAGATCACGAGCGAGCCATCCCAGTCCCCTCCCTTCTCGCGCGCCATGGACCAAGCAGGAGCGAGCAAGAAGCTTGAGACAAAGGAGCCTAACGGCGGCGAGCTGCGGCGGCGCCTCGGCGGAGCACGGAGGTGCGGTAGCAGCAAGGAGAGGAATAAGATGGAAATGGCGAAGGGAGAGGAGGGCGCGCGTGCTCCGCCGCTCCCCCCTCCCCCTACTTATAGCCCTCGGGCTACGAAGCCGAGGGGCGGGGCGTGGGATCGTGGGATTAACTGCGCCCACAACCCCATGACCCCACGTTTATTTCGCAAGTTACTGCGCAGTAACTCCCCTCGGAATCGCAACCGCTTGCCTCGGCTGTAGCGGATCCGCGCGCGCCGAGGCTCGGTAGTGGCGGGCCCGGCCCGCTGTCACGTCCCATCGTGAGCCTGGGTTGGCAAGCTGGCCCGGCTGGCTGGCGCCGCATGGCATACTTGCAGCGGGCGGCGAGCCTAGAGGCTTAGCAAGCACGCCCCCTGGTTCCCGCCTTGTCATTTCAAAAACATCGCACGAGGCCGCCTGGTCGTGTCCGACTCCCAACAGGCGGCGCGCCAGAAGACGGATGAGGAATTCAGCAACAACACTCGGAGAAGGAAACTGCTGAGGCCTCTCGGCTTGTCAGCCGCGACACCTCACCAGCTTCGGGGACTACTGTTGAAGTAATGGGCCACGGGTAGCCTAACCCGAGTCCCTAAGCCTTTCAAGACATTGGGCTGGCTGCGCCCCACAAACATCCAGAATGAAGCGCCGCCTTCTGGTGGCTGGCTGGTTCAAATGGCGGCTGCTAGAAGACGGCCAAGCTCCAGAAGACGACACTAAGACAGGCCGACTCCTAGCAGGCGGCCCACGGCGCCCTTAGAGTCTGCGCCCCCTGAGGGAGTCCTGGATTAGGGGGTATCCAGACAGTCGGACTATAACCTTTGGCCGGACTTTTGGACTATGAAGATACAAGATTGAAGACTTCGTCCCTTGTCCGGATGGGACTTTCCTTGGCGTGGAAGGCAAGCTTGGCAATACGGGTATGTTGATCTCCTTCCTTGTAACCGACTCTGTGTAACCCTAGCCCCCTCCGGTGTCTATATAAACCGGAGGGTTTAGTCCGTAGGACAGAACAAGAACAATAATCATACCATAGGCTAGCTTCTAGGGTTTAGCCTCTCTGATCTCGTGGTAGGTCTACTCTTGTAATACCCATATCATCAATATTAATCAAGCAGGAGTAGGGTTTTACCTCCATCGAGAGGGCCCGAACCTGGGTAAAAACATCGTGTCCCTTGTCTCCTATTACCATCCGCCTAGATGCACAGTTCGGGACCCCCTACCCGAGATCTGCCGGTTTTGACACCGACATTGGTGCTTTCATTGAGAGTTCCTCTGTGTCGTCATATTTAGGCTTGATGGCTCCTCCGATCATCAATAGCGATGCAATCCGGGGTGAGAATTTTCTCCCCGGACAGATCTTCGTGTTTGGCGGCTTTGCACTGCGGGCCAATTCACTTGGCCATCTGGAGCAGATTGAAAGTTACGCCCCTGGCCATCAGGTCAGGTTTGGAAGCTTGAACTACACGGCCGATGTCCGCGGAGACTTGATCTTCGACGGATTCAAGCCCCGACCGAGTGCGTCACACTGTCACGATGGGCATGATTTGGCTCTGCCGCCGAACAGTGTCCTGGAAACCGCACCCGCATCCGCTCCGACCTTTAATTCGGAGCCAACTGCGCCATCCGAGGCCGGTGGTTAGACCCCGCCGCGGAGGCAGCAGCCTCAACGGCGATCGAGCCAAACACGAACCTTACCCTTCGCAAGGTCCGTGACTCCACCTTGCCGGACTCTCCTTCGAACTCTGAACCATCCGCGCCCCTGCTAATCGAATCCGATTGGGCGCCGATCATGGAGTTCACCGCCGTGGATATCTTTCAGCACTCGCCCTTCGGCGACATACTGAATTCACTAAGCTCTCTCTCTTTGTCAGGAGAGTCCTGGCAGGATTATGACCGGCAGGATTGGGACGTGGATTACGAAGAAATTCGACGCCCACCCACCACCCACTTCATAGCCATTGTCGATGATCTGACCGACATGCTCGACTTCGACTCCGAAGACATCGACGGTATGGACGACGATGCAGGAGACGAACAAGAACCAGCGCCCATAGGGAACTTGACAGCCACCTCATCCCACGATGTATACATGGTGGACACACCCAAAGGGAACGACGACAAGGAACGGAAGGACGCAGCGAAGGATCGTTCCCTCGAAAAGCAGTCAAAGCGGCGGCGTAAGCGCCGCTCCAAACCCCGCCTCGACAGAAACAGCGGTCATACAGACCCAACCACAGAGCAGGGCGAGCCGGCGGACGACAAACATGGCATCGAGCAACCGTCCGAACAAGGCAACTCGGATAATCAAACCGAACAACCCGTCTCCGGCGAAGATAACAGTCCGGATGACCTCACGCCGGACAAGCTCCTGGAGCAGAAGAACCTCCATAAAAGGCTCGTTGCCACTACGCGCAGCCTGAAAAAGCAGAAGCGGAAGCTCAAGGCTGCGGAAGATGCACTCAGAATCAGATGGAGCAAAGTACTCAATACCGTAGACAAATATGGCGGTAGTCGCCACACAAAGAGCTACCCGAAGCGAAAGCTACTACCTGAATTTGATGAGGAGGCCTTAGAGCCCCCGCAATAAAAAAAAGCAGCCATCCAGTCGGATAGACGACCTCATGGCCAATATAGAGCGACAAACGACGCCGCACACAAGCTAGCACGCGATCCACATGAGGACTCGCATAAAAAAGATGGCCCAACCAGATCTATCTACGGGCAAAGAAAGCACACTCTAGCAAGCAATGCAACACAACAAATACCCGAACACCACGGTACACCCAAATGCATGGGTGCCGCACACCCCCTATGTTTCACCGATGAGGTGCTGGACCATGAATTTCCAGAGGGATTCAAACCCGTAAACATAGAGGCATACGACGGAACGACAGACCCTGGGGTCTGGATTGAGGATTATATCCTCCATATCCACATGGCTAGAGGAGACGACCTCCATGCCATAAAGTACTTACCCCTCAAGCTTAGAGGGCCAGCCCGGCATTGGCTTAAAGGCCTTCTCGAAAACAACATTGGAAGTTGGGAAGAACTCGAGGACGATTTTCGGGCAAATTTTCAAGGGACCTATGTCCGACCACCGGATGCAGACGATATAAGTCATATAACTCAACAGCCCGGAGAGTCAGCCCGAAAGCTTTGGAACATATATATTAATAAAAAGAACCAAATAGTTGACTGTCCGGACGCCGAAGCCTTAGCAGCTTTTAAACACATCGTTCAAGACGAGTGGCTCGCCAGACACCTCGGCCAAGAAAAGCTAAGAACAATGGCTGCACTAACAAGCCTTATGACCCTCTTTTGCGCGGGCGAGGACAGCTGGTTCGCAAGATGCAGCACCAGCGACCCAAGTACATCCGAAGTCAGGGATGGGAACGGGAAGCCACGACGCATCAAAAACCAGCGCCGGAATAAGGAAACCAGCCTGAAGAGCATGGCAGTAAACGCCGGATTCAAAAGCTCTCGGCGGGGTCAGCAAAAGCTGCCCCTCAAAGATAACAAGGATGAACTGTCCAGCCTAAACAAAATTCTGGACAAGATATGCCAAATTCACAGCACCCCCGATAAGCCTGCAAAACATACTCATAGAGAATATTGGGTCTTCAAGCAATCCGGCAAACTCAACGCCGAGCACAAGGGGCTAGATACACCAAGTGAAGAAGATGACGAACCCCGCAAACAAAGAACTAGGGAACAGAAGAAATTCCCACAAGAAGTCAAAACAGTAAACGTGTTACACGTGACAAAGGGAAGAAACGAAGTGGCGCCCATAGAGATACGTGCCCTACGGCTTATCACAACAGAGTTCCGCCACTGGTTGTCCAAACCAATCACCTTCGACCATCGGGATTACTCTGCAGGTATCCGGCATGCGGGATGGGCTGCCTTGGTGTTAGACCCGATAATTGACGAATACCACTTTACACGAGTCCTGATGGATGGTGGCAGTAGTTTAAACCTGATATATCAGGACACAATCCGTAAAATGGGGATGGACCCAACAAAAACTAGCCATAGCAACATTTCCTTTAAAGGAGTAACGCCAGGCCCAGGGGCTCATTGCACGGGCTCCCTCATACTAGAAGTTACGTTCGGCTCTCCCGATAACTTCCGTAGCGAAAAGCTAACCTTCCACATCGCTCCATTTAAAATTGGTTATCAAGCACTACTGGGACGTGAAGCTTTCGCTCGCTTTAACGCAATACCGCATTATGCGTCTCTCACGCTTAAGATGCCCGGTCCATGAGGCATCATTTCATTAAAGGGAAATATTGAGCGCTCCTCGCGCGCGGAAGACTGTGCGGCTGCCTTGGCAGCCACACACTAAAACGGCTTCACCAACCAAAGCATCTAACAGGTCGTTAAGACCACAGACACGGCTAGACGAGTCTGGCGTAACCATATAATTGATAAAGGTTTAATAGATGTATACCCCTATACAAGGGGCTCCGCGCATGTAAAACAAGCGATAATAAGGATCAATTTTACCATCTTGAATTATACTTTGTTTATTTAGTATAACATACATTTTGCACGACTACTTTTTCAACTAAGTTCCACTCTTTTCCAAATGAACATCGTGCTACACCCGTCCAGGATACGGCACAACGGAGACACAAAGCGCAGACGCAAGCAGCGAGGACCTGCTCCAAGGATTCTTTTCAGATTAAGACCCTGCGTAAACCTTTTTTACTGTCTCTTGTTCATACACATCCCCCGGATTCTCGGCGCAACTGAGGAGGAGGCTGGCGTCTTGGCATGTGGCCACGTCAGAATAATGCACGTACCTAGACACTAGGGGCTTATTACAAAGGGAGCTTCAGCCCGTTTAAAATCACAAAGACCAAATACCTTAGGGAGTGTTCGGCGTCGCGAGTTTGGCCTTATATGCATCAGCTCCGAATCATGTCTTTGGTCAAATGTTGGGTTTGCCCGGCTCCTATGTTTTGTTGCCTTACGTTCCGCTCTATCGGCTAAGGCGGCACCAGGAGAACAATCGCGACAGTGCCCCAGCTCAGCCAAAGAGCACCTCAGTAGAGAAAGCCGAAAACTGACTGTCATGATATAGCGTGAGACTGGTCAACCACTCGATGACCTAGCGGAATCTTCAGGATTCCTCCGCCTAAACGAAGGGCCGTTTCCCGGCCAGGCACACACGCGCCCCGAATTCGGGTGAGCGCGGAGCCACCAGGAGCTATATAGTAGCCCCACTGTCAAACTCCTATGGCTAAGTGAAAGTGATAAAGCATTATAGTCTGATTGCCTAGTTCGCTGCGCTATCACCTCCTTAATGGACCAAGACGTTGGATCAAGTGTGAGAATGCGCCTTCTGTGAACACCCCCGCATTATATGCGTGGGGGCTGAAGCCGACGAGTGCCATATTTCAGGTTATATATATACGTAAACGGCCGCACAGGAGGTATTATAATTCTTGCAGGCACAAGTATAAAATAGCCTTTATATTTCAGCAAAACATTGTTTTCAATACGAATACATGTTATTAGAACATAATGTTCTTCGAGCACTGCGCCTCTATCGAACGAGCGCCCTCCAGAACTTCTTGAAAGTAGTGCTCGGCAGGTACTCGACTTTCGTCCGAGTCGTGGGCTGCAATGGCGGTGGCCTCCATTTCCGCCCAGTATGTCTTGACACGGGCAAGGGCCATCCGCGCACCCTCCACGCACGCTGACCTCCTAATTGCGTTGATATGCGGCACCGCACCAAGGAACTGTTGCACCAAGCTAAGATAACTGTTCGACTTTGGCCTTTCCGGCCACAGATGATCCACGACATATCTCATGGCATGTCCGGACAATCTATTCAGCTCGGCCCATTCGGCCAGCCGATCAGTCAATGGAAGCAGACGCTCTGGATTGTTGAATTGTGACCAGAACAACTTTTCCACTTCGCGATCCTGTTGATCTCGGAAGTGTTCGATCGCATCAGCAGCACTCGCCGGTAAGTCCATATATGCGTCCGCAGAACTCCACATCCGATCCAAAGGAGCATATTTAGGATCTCCGAACTTCATCCGCAGCATAAAGGGATTCCCAGCCGCGATATCTCTGGACTGACGCAGCTCCTCCTTCATCGCTCTCATTGCAGAACGAGTTTCCTTGGCCGCTGTCGTGGCCTTCTCCAGGTCTGTCCGCTTCGCCTGGTCTTCCTTTTCAAGAAGCTTGCAACGGTCAGCAGCGTTCTTCAACTTCACAGCCATTTTGGCCATCTCCTCCTTGCTTTGGAAGTGAGCAGCCTGTTCGGCTTTTAGCTCCTCACCCGCCTTTAGGGCAGCCGCATCACTTTCCCTGGCTTTGGCTTGGGCAAGCTTTGCCCGAAGGTTCTCCATGGCAGCAGCCCCATCTGCATTAAGCACACACGTTATAAGATACTGGCATCAGGCCCCTCTTACCAGGTGTCTCCGGAGAGATTACATACCTTGTGCCTCGTCAAGCCGCTTGTTGACAAGCGTGATGTCGGCATCTGCCACGTCAAGTTGCCGCCTTAGCTCGGCAAATTCATCAGTCCGGCCGCCCGCCGGACACTTCGCCACCTACATATGAAGGCGGCAAAATTATACCTGGGACTATGATCCTCTACGTGTCGTCGTCTTCGACAGCACCCAGAGTCTCAGGGGCTACTATCTACACAGGGCACATCTTAAAGTATGCGGTACTGTCAAAAGGTACATCATTTCAAGCACCTCAAAACCTGCTAGTAAACTCATGAAAACTTCATGCAACCCGCTCTCCGTAGACGAAATCCTTTCAATTACCGTACCCATCAACGCACGGTGTTCTTCTAAGATAGACGCCCGCCCTAGCAGATCCTTCAGTACCTCCGATCATGCACTGGGCGGTGCCGGACTCGTTCGATTGCTTTTTTCAAAAGCCGGACATGGAGGGCTTCGGGTGGCCATATGACTACCTTCCAGCCCTGCCGGATCAGGAGAAACCCTCCGCGACGACACCTCGGGGTCGCCCGCCTCGTAAGGCGGTACGGCAGGGGGAGGCGTTCCGCTCTCCATCATCTCTGGAAGAAGATCCCCCGAAGACGAGCTCTGCTGAGAGGAGCTAAGATCCGAACTACAAGGTAAATTTTCGGTTATTTCCCTCAGAAGTAAAGCAAGGATTTCTCTCATTATTAAACACCTTTTGACTTACGACTCGATGGAGGGCTGATCCCCTTGAGGGCATAGTACGTCCAAGGTATCCCCCGGCATAGGACCCTCTGGCGAAGACTTCTTCCCCCGCTTTGAGATTATTGTCTCCGGGTCTTCAGAGGCGGTCCTCTTCTTCCCCTGAGGAGAGGAATTCTTGATTCCTCCCTTCCGGACCACCTCCTCTGCGGAGGCAGTAGCTTCCATGTTCCCCCCTTCGTTTTCTTATGATGGCGCGATCTCCAGCATCCTGGTTAACATGGGATCTGGCGAGGTCTCAGGAAGGGGGGGCCGAACACCTGATTAACTTCGCCTTCGCTATCCACTCCTGTTTAAAGAATAGCTCTTTTAAGAGCGATGTTGCGATAAATGAACAGATGGCGTGTCCACGCACATGGTTACTTACTTGGGTATCTGGACGATTGCAGCTCAGACCTGCATCCTCAGTAGAATCCTGACACATTACTTGTGGTCCGAAGAACAATTTGTACATCTCCATGGGCATCATGCCAAGAAAATGTTGGAGAGATCGCAGTCCCTCCGGATTGAACTCCCACAGGTGGAGGGGGCGACGTTTGCAGGGCAGGACCCGGCGAATCAACATGACCTGCATCACCACGACCGGGCTGACACCTCTTTCCAGTAGATCTTGGATGCGGCTCTGCAATATGGGCACATCCTTTACTGGCCCCCAGTCTAGCCCCTTGCTGACCCATGACGTTAGTCGTGGCGGGGGACCCGAGCGAAAAGCAGGTGGAGCCACCCACTTGGTACCCCTGGGAGCTGTGATATAAAACCACTCTTGTTGCCATAAGCTGGGCTCCTCTTGAAAAGACCCCTCGGGCCATGGGGCATTAGCATTTTTTCTTATTACAGCGCCTCCGCATTCTGCGTGTTGTCCCTCGACCATCTTCGGCTCCACCTTGAAGGTCTTGAGCCACAGTCCGAAGTGAGGGGTAATACAGAGGAAGGCTTCGCACACGACGATGAACGATGAGATGTGGAGGATGGACTCCGGAGCTAAGTCGTGGAAGTCCAGCCCATAATAGAACATGAGCCCCCTCACGAAGGGGTCCGGCGTGA
Source organism: Aegilops longissima (assembly GCA_021605205.1). NCBI lineage: Eukaryota > Viridiplantae > Streptophyta > Magnoliopsida > Poales > Poaceae > Aegilops > Aegilops longissima. Next base: position 772,030,881 of record CM038677.1, on the reverse strand, counting down.
AGCCTAGCCCTCGGAGGAAGTGAGATACGAACACGACGCTCTCACTAGGCTTAGGAGTGGGAATGACATGCCCTTGAGCAGGTAGCCTATGCAGGATTTCGCCGATCAAGTACCTGGCCTCCCTTAGCTTTAGTACGTCTTCCTCCGTCCCATCGGCCTTGACGGTCGGATCCGGACATAATCGAAAGTCCAAAGTGCCTGGATCTGAAGCTTCGGGTGTTGGAACTCGAGGCGAGAGGCGGATTCGATTGAGATCGAAAGAAAGGAGTAAGGCCTTGGTCTCTTTATAAGAGGTTGAATACCAAGAGCCCTCCCTGTGACCGTTTGGGACTTACCTTCGATCGAGGGGATATACCAGCGGGCACGACTGGGTTACCCACGTCCGTGTTGATGAGGATCCCATAAATAAAGGGGACACGATCTCTGCTTCGACAAGACGTGCCAAGGAAACCGCCTCGCAAAACACGCTGAGGTGGGAAATAAAGGCTTGGCTGTGGTGTGACGTCACCTTACAGGATACGTCAGCAGATTAGATTTGTGGAAATGTTATTTTCTCTACGGTGGTATGTGGAACTTGTTTTGCAGAGCCGGACACAATCCTCGTGTTCAAAATCTTCTATGAAGTATTCGGAGGAGGAACCCGCCTTGCAATGCCGAAGACAATCTGCGCGCCGGACTCATCGTCATTGAAGCTAGTTCAGGGGCTACTGAGGGAGTCCTGGATTAGGGGGTATCCAGACAGCCGGACTATAACCTTTGGCCGGACTGTTTGACTATGAAGATACAAGATTGAAGACTTCGTCCCGTGTCCGGATGGGACTTTCCTTGGCGTGGAAGGAAAGCTTGGCAATACGGATATGTAGATCTCCTTCCTTGTAACCAACTCTGTGTAACCCTAGCCCCCTCCGGTGTCTATATAAACCGGAGGGTTTAGTCCGTAGGACAGAACAAGAACAACAATCATACCATAGGCTAGCTTCTAGGGTTTAGCCTCTCTGATCTCGTGGTAGATCTACTCTTGTACTACCCATATCATCAATATTAATCAAGCAGGAGTAGGGTTTTACCTCCATCGAGAGGGCCCGAACCTGGGTAAAAACATCGTGTCCCTTGTCTCCTGTTACCATCCGCCTAGACGCACAGTACGGGGCCCCCTACCCGAGATCCACCGGTTTTGACACCGACACCCCCATTAAGAAGACAAGACATGATGTGGCTACAGTGTGACCCATCACCCCCATATCCAGGGCGAGGCGCGACCACAGTGCCCCGTACGGGCGGAGATCTCCGTACGACGCGGCACTACTGCCGCTCCACCCTTGACGTCACTCGTGTCAGGCGGAGCCCTGTTCCCATGATGGCCTGTCGTTACGGCCTGCAGGCGGCGGGCCCTACCAGGCAGCGAGAGCCCGGAAGATGACGGAAGCCTGAACAATCGGACCTGAGGGAGTCCGACCTCTAGCAGGTGGCCCACTCCTCCCTCGGGGACCGTGCGCCATTAACCAGATGAGACATGGTGTGGCTACAGTGATGTCCCACCAGGCGGAGGGACTGTATAGCCACGCTCCCCTGACCAAGTATGCGTCATTAGCATTACGGCTACAGTAACCAGCAGCCGGCAAGACCCGCGAGCGGCGGGAGAGGCCTGTCGGCTCCGTACCATACCAGTCGGTGGGGCCCACCAGGCGGCGGGCCCTAGCAGCCGGCAGAGAAGCCGACGACCAGAGTCACTGACAGCCGGGTCCTACACCCGGCCATATTACCATTGTACCCCTGGGGGGTAGGCCTATATAAACCCCCCAGGGCACCCATGCAAAGGGTTCCCAACCTGCTAGACCTAGACTCATACATAGAGAGATGAGAGAGCTAGCCCTGCTTCCTCCCACCTCTGGCATACAGCTCACGGAGCACCATTATACTCACTAGTGCCTTAGTGATCATGCGGAGACCCCGCAGAGCAGGACTAGGGGTGTTATCTCCTAGGAGAGCCCCGAACCTGGGTAAAGTACGCCGGCGTTCGTGTCTATGCCTCATCCCGCTTCCGGGCACCGGCGACATTCTATTCGCTCCCACCATGATAAGCCATCCCTTGGCATATGTCGCACCCAACCCCCGACACACCTTGAACTTTGTCAAAAACCTTTTTCGACAAATCTAGCTTTGTAGATAGTAACACTACTATCCGCGTCAGCCTTCCTCTTGAAGATCCATTTATTCTCTATTGCTTGCCGATCATCGGGCAAGTCAACCAAAGTCCATACTTTGTTCTCATACATGGATCCCATCTCAGATTTCATGGCCTCAAGCCATTTCGCGGAATCTTGGCTCATCATCGCTTCCTCATGGTTCATAGGTTCGTCATGGTCAAGTAACATGAACTCCAGAATAGGATTACCGTACCACTCTGGTGCGGAACATACTCTGGTTGACCTACAAGGTTCGGTAGTAACTTGATCTGAAGCTTCATGATCATCATCATTAACTTCATCACTAATTGGTGTAAGCATCACTTGAACTGATATCAGGTTGAAACTTTTTCACATAAGCATTGCAACCCCAAACTTTAAGAAACGACAGCTTAGGTTTCTTGCCAAACCATAGTTCATACGGTGTCATCTCAACGGATTTAGATGGTGCCCTATTTAACATGAATGCAGCTGTCTCTAATGCATAACCCCAAAACGATAGTGGTAAATCGATAAGAGACATCATAGATCGCACCATATCTAGTAAAGTACGATTACGATGTTCGGACACACCATTACGCTGTGGTGTTCCGGGTGGCGTGAGTTGAGAAACTATTCTGCATTGTTTCAAATTAAGACCAAACTCATAACTCAAATATTCACCTCTACGATCAGATCGTAGAAACTTTATGTTCATTTTATGATGATTTTCCACTTCACTCTGAAATTCCTTGAACTTTTCAAATGTTTCAGGCTTTATGTTTCATCAAGTAGATATACCCATATCTGCTCAAATCATATGTGAAGGTCAGAAAAAAACGATACCCGCCGCAAGCCTCAACACTCATCGAACCGCTTACATCAATATGTATTATTTCCAACAAGTCTGTTGCTCGCTCCGTTGTTCTGGAGAACGGAGTCTTAGTCATCTTGCCCATGAGGCATGGTTCGCAAGCATCAAATGATTCATAATCAAGTAATTCCAAAAGTCCATATGCATGGAGTTTTTTCATGCGCTTTACACCAATATGACCTAAACAGCAGTGCCAGAAATAAGTTGCACTATCATTATTAACTTTGCATCTTTTGGCTTCATTATTATGAATATGTGTATCACTACGATCGAGATCCAACAAACTATTTTCATTGGGTGTATGACCATCGAAGATTTTATTAATGTAAACCGAACAACAATTATTCTCTGACTTTAAATAAATAAACGTATTGCAATAAACATGATCAAATCATATTCATGCTCAACACAAGCACCAAATAACATTTATTTAGGTTCAACACTAATCCCGAAAGTATAGGGAGTGTGCGATGATGATCATATCAATCTTGGAACCACTTCCAACACACATCGTCACTTCACCCTTAACTAGTCTCTGTTCATTCTGCAACTCCCGTTTCGAGTTACTAATCTTAGCAACTGAACTAGTATCAAATACTGATGAGTTGCTATAAACACTAGTAAAGTACACATCAGTAACATGTATATCAAATATACTTTGGTTCACTTTGCCATCCTTCTTATCCGCCAAATACTTGGGGTAGTCCCGCTTCCAGTGACCAGTCCCTTTGCAGTAGAAGCACTTAGTCTCCGGCTTAGGTCCAGACTTGGGTTTTTTCACTTGAGCAGCAACTTGCTTGCCGTTCTTCTTGAAATTCCCCTTCTTCCCATTGCCCTTTTTCTTGAAACTAGTGGTCTTGTCAACCATCAACATTTAATGCTTTTCTTGATTTCTACCTTCGTCGATTTCAGCATCACGAAGAGCTCGGGAATCGTTTTCGTCATCCCTTGTATATTATAGTTCATCACGAAGTTCCAGTAACTTGGTGATAGTGACTAGAGAACTCTGTCAATCACTATTTTATCTGGAAGATTAACTCCCACATGATTCAAGCGATTGTAGTACTCAGACAATCTGAGCACATGCTCCCTAGTTGAGCTATTATCCTCCATCTTGTAGGCAAAGTACTTGTAAGAGGGCTCATACCTCTAGACTCGGGCATGAGTCTGAAATACCAATTTCAGATCTTGGAACATCTTATATGCTCCGTGGCTTTCAAAACATTTTTGAAGTCCCGGTTCTAACCGTAAAGCATGGTGCACTAAACTATCAAGTAGTCATCGTACTGAGCTTGTCAAAATGTTCATAACGTCTGCATATGCTCCTGCAATAGTTCTGTCACCTAGTGGTGCATCAAGGACATAATTTTTCTGTGCAGCAATGAGGGAAATCCTCAGATCACGGACCAAGTCCGCATCATTGCTACTATAATCTTTCAACTTATATTTCTCTAGGAACTTATACAAATGGGGAGCTACATCGCGACCTATTGATCTACAACATAGATATGCTAATACTACCAGGACTAAGTTCATGATAAATTAAAGTTCAATTAATCATATTACTTAAGAACTCCCACTTAGATAGACATCCCTCTAGTCATCTAAATGACCACTGATTCAAATCAACTAAACCATGTCCGATCATCACGTGAGGTGTCAAAACCGGCGGATCTCAGGTAGGGGGTCCCGAACTGTGCGTCTAAGGAGGATGGTAACAGGAGGGGAGGGACACAATGTTTACCCAGGTTCGGGCCCTCTCGATGGAGTTAATACCCTACTTCCTGCTTGATTGATCTTGATGATATGAGTAGTACAAGAGTTGATCTACCACGAGATCGTAGAGGCTAAACCCTAGAAGCTAGCCTATGGTATGATTGTTGTTGGTCCTCTTTGACTAAACCCTCCGGTTTATATAGACACCGGAGGGCCAGGGTTACACAGAGTCGGTTACAATGGGAGGAGATCTACATATCCGTATTGCCAAGCTTGCCTTCCACGCCAAGGAAAGTCCCATCCAGACACGGGACGAAGTCTTCAATCTTGTATCTTCATAGTCCAAGAGTCCGGCCAAAGGTTATAGTCCGGCTGTCCGGACACCCCCTAATCCAGGACTCCCTCAGTAGCCCCTGAACCAGGCTTCAATGACGACGAGTCCGGCGCGCAGATTGTCTTCGGCATTGCAAGGCGGGTTCCTCCTCCGAATACTCCATAGAAGATCTTGAACACAAGGATAGTGTCCGGCTCTGCAAAACAAGTTCCACATACCACCGCAGAGAGAATAATACTTCCACAAATCTAATCCGCTGACACATTTCGTAATATGACATTACACCACGGCCCGGTCATTATTCGAACCGTTTTTCCTGGCACGTCTTGTCGAAGCAGATATTGTGTCCCCTTATCACGGGATTCTCGTCAATACGGGTGTGGGTAACCCAACCGCGCCATCCATTATGGCGTTTGGGGAATAAGAGGTTTTACCAGATAGGTGGGGAGGCGCATCGCCTCCTTCGTCCTTATAAAGGGACAAGGATTCATTCTATTCACCCACGCCTTCCTCTCGGCTCATTCCCTTCTGCTCAAGCTCCAACGCTCAAGCGTTCCTCTTCCCTGTCCACAAGAGATCCTCCAAAGATGTCCGGATCCAGAGCGGGAGGCAAATGGATGGCCTCTACCGTCCAAGAGAAGGATATTAAAAAGCTTCAGAAGGCTAGGTACTTGGCCAAAAAAATCAGCCATCGTCTTCCGACGGCGGGACAAATCGTCCTACTCCGGAACCCCAAGAGAGGGTTGTATTCCTCCCTCACTTTGTCCGCGGGCTAGGGTTTCCCCTCCATCCGTTCGTTCGCGGCATCATGTACTATTATGGGATCGATCTTCACGATCTGTCCCCCAATTCCTTCCTCAACATCTCGGCGTTTATTGTCGTGTGCGAGGCTTTTCTCCGTATTTCACCGCACTTTGGCTTATGGCTGAAGATTTTTAATGTGAATCCCAAGGTGGTGGGCGGCGAGCACACGAATGTGGGGGCGCCATGGTGAGCAAGATGCCCAATGTCATATGGCCAACAGGAACCTTCAATGATTCTGTCAAGGAGTGGCAACGGCAATGGTTTTATATCTCTGAGCCGCGCGACACAGAGTGGGCCGCCTCTCCCGAGTTCTGATCCGATGCGCCCCTGCGGCTTACATCCTAGGTCAAGAAAGGCCTGGACTGGTCCTCGCCTGACGAATTGTTGGCGCTCCAGATGCGCGTTGGAGATATGGGAGACAAGAACATTGAACTTGTCAATGTGGTCCAGGTGATGTTGATTCGCCGGATCCTGCCTTGTCAGCACCAGACTTGCAATTTGTGGGAATTAGATCCGGCCCAGCACCAAACCTTGCGGGAGCTTTTCGGCTCCTTGCACAAAGACATCTGGAAGGTGCTTTTCAAGTCCGGCAAATCGTGGCCGGACTCTACCGAAGACCGTGGGTACCAACTGTCCTGCCCGGCAAGTTCGGTGAGTTATCAAACTTTTCTATCCGCGTAACCCAAAAGAAACGCTTAACATGTTTTATACGACTCTCCTAGGGCTGGACGAAGAAGGCGGAGCGGATCCATTGTCCGAACCCGCTGCCCGAAGAACCGGCCATCCCACTTGTAACAAAGGTGTTGGTCCCGGCACCTTACGAGGTGCCGAAGAAGACGGCCGAGAAGGAGGCCAAGAAGACCCGAGGCGGCCTTTGTCGCCGCGGCACTTCGGACACAATATCCGAAGGATTCAATGCCCATTCCGCCTCTGAAGAGGACGAGGAGGAGGAGGAAGATGAATCCCCTGCGGGGGGAAGAAATAAGAGGGCGGCCTCTGTACACTTGGAGGCTGAGCTGCCCAAAAGGGCGAAGGCTCCTCTTCTGGAGGAGCCCACTGTCGCCGCCGACAGCGGCCCGGCGTGGGATCCCAGGGCCCAGCCCCTGGTGAACTCGTAAGTGTATAAAATCCGAGTACATTTTGGATGTCCGGACTCATCGTGGCTTAGTAGTTTAACCCAAGCCATATTTTTGTAGTCCGACGGGGTCTCGTGCCAAACAATCTTCATCAGAAGACTTGCTGAGCTCAAATGCTATGGAGAGCGGGATGCCCCCAAAGGCCCCTTCCTCCAAACAGGTGCATAACACCGAGGCTTCGTCCCCGAGGGACCCCGGCCAAGGAGGAAAGAAAAAAGCCGTGAAGGAGGCGCCTGGAGGTCAAACCTCAGGGGCCGGACACATGGGGGAAAAGATTCATATGGGGGCTGATGTTGGGAGCGATACTGAGTTCGGCCCCCAGCCGAATACGATTCCGAAGACCTACATGGCTCCAGGATCAAACATGCAGCCTCTTTTAGCTGGAGGGGGAGTTCCTGTCCCATCAGTGACCTCTGTTTGTCCAGAAGTGTCAGATGCTTTGTTAGTGGCGTTGAAAGACGCCTTAGTCGTTGATGAACACCGTGCCCTTATGGGTGTGGTGATTAAGAAAATTCAGTCAACTGAGAGTGGACTGAACGAAGCCTGTATCAGCCTTATAAGAGGCTTTGAGGTATGTTTTATGGGTTTTCGTAGAGTGTCATGGTATAGATAGTAGCCCCTGATACTCTGTTCGGTGAAAAAAGGAACCAGACAGAGGATCGAATTTATGTTCGCAGGAAGACTCATTGAATGGTATCTATTTCTCTACTGTTATAAGCAGATGCCTGTAACGGCTGCTACTTCTCATACCGCGGAGGTCTCCGGGCTGAAACAAAGTCTGGAGCGGGCCACAGAAGAACTTGGCCAATTGAAAATGCAGTTGAGGGATAAACTAGGTATGCACAAGTCTTGTTCGCGTTTAATGCGAAACAACTTTCAGTATGAACTGAGCTTTATGACTTGCGCTAGGTATTGTGACCGAAGTCGAAGCCCTTAAGAAGGCTGTGGCCAAGGCCGAGAAAAGGTCCGGCACTGAGCAGGCTCGTCGTGAGAAACACTGAGCAGGAGCTTCAAGAGGCTGTAAGGAAATGTGAGACCTTGGAGCAGAGTTTAATGGAGAAAGAATCCGAACTCACCAGGGCTCATCAGGCCACGAGCGATTCCCGGGGGGGGGGGGGGACCCGAAGTGCTCTGCAGGAGATCCAAGAGGCGAGAAAGATCGCGGCTGTAAGGTTTTTTGTTTTGTGTAGAGTAAGTATTTGGGAGGACTTACGTTTTTAATTTGGAATCTGGATTTCTCAGGGGTATCTGCCGAGCTTCCTCGCAGCATATCAGATGCCGCTCAATTCTATCGAGCCGAAGGGACGAATACTGCGGATAGGCTCTTCTGGTTGCAATATTTGGCACCGAATTATCCGGTGCCTTTTGCTGATCGGATGAAGCAACTGATCGAGCTCCAGAAGGCGGCGGAACTAGCCATGAAGGATGTAATAATCCGGCTATGGCCTGCGGAGCCGATCTCGACCAGCTACTTCGGTCTCGTGAAGCGGTTTGCGGGTGCCTGTCCTTGACTTGACGTCATCAAGCGGTCGGTCTGTATAGAGGGTGCGCGAATGGCCTTCGCCCGCACAAAGGCGCACTGGGGGGAGATGGATGCTGAAAAGTTGATTACCGAAGGACCGCCGGAGGGGAAGGAGCACCTCCAGCCCGAGTTGTATTATGAGAGTGTCCTGAAAGGATCCCACCTTGCCGCGGAGCTGTGCACCAAGGACATTATATTTCCATGAATGCGAATCATGTTCTCCTTTGTAATGTTGAACAAGGCCAGTGATATTATTTACTGCCTGTTATAGGAAAGTTTACCCTCCTATGCGGCCGTTTTATATATTAAACCTGAGAGTTGGCGATTAAAAAACCGCCTCCACGCCTGAAATACGGGGTGTTCGGGATAAACCTGAGCACTCTTTATCCCAGTTTTGGGTCCTCCGAAGGAGGTGCTCAGCACAACGAACCAGGCAATCAGACTATAGGGCTTTATCACTCTCACTTAGCCATAGGAGCTTTAGTATGGTCGGCGCAACCCCTGGTGTTCGGAAGACCGTACTAGGGGCTCTATAAGTGCCTGATCGGAGAAAGAACCGATCCATCGCACGCTGCATTGGCTATGGCATTGTACAGAAGAAATCCTTAAAGATTTTGCAACCTCTCGAACAGCTGACCAGCTCTCGCCTTATCATGACAGTCAGTTTTAGCTTTCTCTACTGAGGTGTTCGTCCGGAAGAACCGGGACACAATCATAGCAGTTCTCCCAGTGCTACCTTAGCTGATATAGCGGAACGTAAGGTACCAAAACATGGGAGCCGGGCAAACCCAACTATTGACCCAAGACATGATTCAGAGCTGATGCATATAATGCTATAAGTTCGGGGTGCCGAACTTCCATGAAGGTGTGGACTTTACTGCCGTGCTATAGATAAAATGTAGCCCCTGGCATGTTTTAAGGCATATCGCTATTTGCGGATGCCATTTTAACAAAAGAATTTCAACAAGAAATAATCAGCAGATAAGCGTCATGTAAATCCTCATGTTGTATTTAGGTGGTACGTCTATGCGTAGAGGTAAAAATAATGTGTTATATAAAAGAAAGGAATATGACTGCGAAACCTGCTAAAACCAGGTGGAAGAGGCTAAGTGCGGATCCGTAGTATAACCGGATGTTCATTGCGGGGAATGTCAAAGGATTCCCTTACGCGTTCAAGATGCCTTCATATAGTCCATCCTGGTCGGCGCAAAGGTGAACCTGCGAGGGAAATGTAAGAAATATTTATGTGCCGCAGGGCGGTTAAGCCGCCGAGTGCGGCCTGTCCTGACCTTCGCCGGAGTGCTTAATTGAGCCCTGGACGGGCCATGCTGTCCTTCCGTGAAGTAGGCGGGAGGTCCTTGACGGTATCCGTAGGCCCGGACGTCTGATCGAGGTCCCACTGCCAGGTGCTGCTCGTTGTCTCTGCTGCTAAGGCGGTGGTGTATATGCTGGCGCCGAGGGAAAGTTCGGCCTTGCCATTAACCGTGATGACGCCGCGTGGACCGGGCATCTTGAGCTTACGGTAGGCATAATGTGGCACCGCATTGAATCGAGCAAATGCGGTTCGTCCGAGCAGTGCTTGATAACTACTGCGGAAAGGGACGATTTGGAAGTTTAACTCTTCGATACGGTAATTTTTTGGTGAACCGAAGACTACCTCAAGGGTAATTGAGCCTGTACACCGAGCATCCTCACATGGTATAATGCCTCTGAGAGTGGATTTAGTGGGTTTGATCGCCGATGATCGATGCCCATCTTGCGCACTTTGTCTTGGTAAAGCAGATTTAAATTGCTGTCGCCGTCCATAAGGACTCGAGTGAGGTGGAACCCGTATATTATTGGGTCCAGGACTAGTGCGGCAGGATTGCCCTGATTGGCGTTGACCGAACGATCCGTGCGGTTGAAGGTGACTGGCCCCAGTTTATATTGTGGGACGACAAGTTCCGTTGAGTCACCATCCCTAAGGATGGATATCCGGTCCGAGTTGGTAATTTGGGTGGTATGTACCACGTTCACCGATTGAATATGCGGGGGAAATTTCTTTTGCCCTCCTGTGTTCGGTGGTCTGGGCTATTTGTCGCTATCGTCGCTTTGAGACCCCCCTTTGTCTCTGGCGCCTGCACCGCCGGCTTGTTTGAAGACCCAGCATTCTCTGTTGGTATGGGTGGCTGGCGTTTCTGGGTGCCATGAATTTGGCATTGGCGATCGAGTATGCGGTCCAGACTGGAAGGACCCGGATTTTTATTTTTGGGTGTCCCATTCCGCTGACCGGACTTTGAGCCCCTGAACCCGGCATTAACTGCCGTGTTTTCGGCATTTTCACCATATTTGCGGGGCTTATGTTTGTTGCATCTGTTGGAAATATGCCCCAGAGGCAATAATAAAATGGTTATTATTATATTTCTTTGTTCATGATAATTTTCTATTGTTCATGCTATAATTGTGTTATCCGGAAATCATAATACATGTGTGAATAAATAGACCACAACGTGTCCCTAGTGAGCCTCTAGTTGACTAGCTCGTTGATCAACAGATAGTCATGGTTTCCTTACTATGGACATTGGATGTCAGTGATAACGGGATCACATCATTAGGAGAATGATGTGATGGACAAGACCCAATCCTAAGCATAGCACAAAGATCGTGTAGTTCGTTTGCTAGAGCTTTTCCAAATGTCAAGTATCATTTCCTTAGACCATGAGATTGTGCAACTCCCGGATACCGTAGGAGTGCTTTGGGTGCGCCAAACGTCACAACGGGTATCTCCGAAAGTGTCTGTTGGGTTGGCACGAATCGAGACTGGGATTTGTCACTCCGTATGATGGAGAGGTATCTCTGGGCCCACTCGGTAATGCATCATCATAATGAGCTCAATGTGACCAAGTGGTTGATCACGGGATCATGCATTACGGTACGACTAAAGTGACTTGCCGGTAACGAGATTGAACAAGGTACTAGGATACCGACGATCGAGTCTCGAGCAAGTAACGTACCGATTGATAAAGGGAATTGTATACGGGATTGATTGAATCCTCGACATTGTGGTTCATCCGATGAGATCATCGAGGAGCATGTGGGAGCCAACATGGGTATCCAGATCCCGCTGTTGGTTATTGACCGGAGAGTCGTCTCGGTCATGTCTGCATGTCTCCCAAACCCGTAGGGTCTACACACTTAAGGTTCGGTGACGCTAGGGTTGTAGAGATATTAGTATGCAGTAACCCGAAAGTTGTTCGGAGTCCCGAACGCCGCGAGGAGTTCCGGAATGGTCCGGAGGTAAAGATTTATATATAGGAAGTCAAGTTTCGGCATCGGGAAAGTTTCGGGGGTAATCGGTATTGTACCGGGACCACCGGAAGGGTCCCGGGGGTCCACCGGGTGGGGCCACCTATCCCGGAGTGCCCCATGGGCTGAAGTGGGAGGGGAACCAGCCCCTGGTGGGCTGGTGCGCCCCCCTTGGGCCTCCCCCTGCGCCTAGGGTTGGAAACCCTAGGGGTGGGGGGCGCCCCACTTGGCTTGGGGGGGCACCCCCCTTTGCTGCCGCCCCCTGGAGATTGCATCTCCTAGGGCCGGCGCCCCCCCAGGGGGCCTATATATAGTGGGGGGGGAGCGAGGGAAGCCGCACCCCAGCCCCTGGCGCCTCCCTCTCCCTCCCCGTAACACCTCTCCCTCTCGCTGAGCTTGGCGAAGCCCTGCCGAGATCCCTGCTGCATCCACCACCACGCCGTCGTGCTGCTGGATCTCCATCAACCTCTCCTTTCCCCTTTCTGGATCAAGAAGGATGAGACGTCTTCCCCAACTGTACGTGTGTTGAACACGGAGGTGCCATCCGTTCGGCACTTGGTCATCGATGATTTGGATCACGACGAGTACGACTCCATCAACCCCGTTCACTTGAACGCTTCCGCTCGCGATCTACAAGGGTATGTAGATGCACTCCTGTCCCTCTCGTTGCTAGAGAACTCCATAGATTGATCTTGGTGATGCGTAGAAATTTTTTGATTTTTGCTACGTTCCCCAACAGTGGCATCATGAGCTAGGTCTATGCGTAGTTTCTATGCACGAGTAGAACACAAAGCAGTTGTGGGCGTCGATATTGTCAATTTTTCTTGCCGTTACTAGTCTTATGTTGATTCGGCGGCATTGTGGGATGAAGCGGCCCGGACCGACCTTACACGTACGCTTACGTGAGACAGGTTCCACCGACTGATATGCACTAGTTGCATAAGGTGGCTAGCGGGTGTCTATCTCTCCCACTTTAGTCGGATCGGATTTGATGAAAAGGGTCCTTATGAAGGGTAAATAGAAATTGAAATATCACGTTGTGGTTTTGGCGTAGGTAAGAAACGTTCTTGTTTAGAAACCTATAGCAGCCACGTAAAAATTTGCAACAACAATTAGAGGACGTCTAACTTGTTTTTGCAGCATGTGCCGTGTGATGTGATATGGCCAAAAGGATGTGATGAATGATATATGTGATGTATGAGATTGATCATGTTCTTGTAATAGGAATCACGACTTGCATGTCGATGAGTATGACAACCGGCAGGAGCTATAGGAGTTGTATTAATTTATTTATGACCTGCGTGTCAACATAAACGACATGTAATTACTTTACTTTATTGCTAAACCGTTAGCCATAGTAGTAGAAGTAATAGATGACGAGACAACTTCCTGAAGACACGATGATGGAGATCATGATGATGGAGATCATGGTGTCATGCCGCTGACGACGATGATCATGGCACCCCAAAGATGGAGATCAAAGGAGCAAAATGATATTGGCCATATCATGTCACTGTTTGATTGCATGTGATGTTTATCATGTTTTACATCTTATTTGCTTAGAACGACGGTAGCTTAAATAAGATGATCCCTCGAAATAATTTCAATAAAATGTTCCCCCTAACTGTGCACCGTTGCGAAGGTCCATTTTATCGAAGCACCACGTGATGATCAGGTGTGATAGATTCTAACGTTCAAATACAACGGGTGTAAGCCAGATTTACACACACAATACACTTAGGTTAACTTGACGATCCTAGCATGTACAGACATGGCCTCGGAACACAGAAGACCGAAAGGTCGAGCATGAGTCGTATAGAAGATACAATCAACATGGAGATGTTCACCGATGTTGACTAGTCCGTCTCACGTGATGATCGGACACGGCCTAGTTGACTCGGATCATGTTTCACTTAGATGACTAGAGGGATGTCTATCTGAGTCGGAGTTCATTGAATAATTTGATTAGATGAACTTAATTATCATGAACTTAGTCTAAAATCTTTACAATATGTCTTGTAGATCAAATGGCCCACGCTAATGTTGCCCTCAACTTCAACGCTGCTCCTAGAGAAACCAAGCTGAAAGATGATGGCAGCAACTATACGGACTGGGTCCGGAACCTGAGGATCATCCTCATAGCTGCCAAGAAAGATTATGTCCTAGAAGCACCGCTAGGTGTCGCACCCATCCCAGAGAACCAAGACGTTATGAACGCTTGGCAGCAACGTGCTGATGATTACTCCCTCGTTCAGTGCGGCATGCTTTACAGCTTAGAACCGGGGCTCCAAAAGCGTTTTGAGCAACACGGAGCATATGAGATGTTTGAAGAGCTAAAAATGGTTTTCCAAGCTCACGCCCGGGTCGAGAGATATGAAGTCTCTGACGAGTTTTTCAGCTGTAAGATGGAGGAAAATACTTCTGTCAGTGAGCACATACTCAAAATGTCTGGGTTGCACAACCGCTTGACTCAGCTGGGAGTTAATCTCCCGGATGACGCGGTCATTGACAGGATCCTTCAGTCGCTACCACCGAGCTACAAGAGCTTTGTGATGAACTTCAATATGCAGGGGATGGAAAAGACCATTCCTAAGGTATATTCAATGCTGAAATCAGCGGAGGTGGAGATCAAAAAGGAACATCAAGTGTTGATGGTGAATAAAACCACTAAGTTCAAGAAAGGCAAGGGTAAGAAGAACTTCAAGAAGGACAGCAAGGGAGTTGCCGCGCCCGGTAAGCCAGTTGCCGAGAAGAAGCCAAAGAATTGGACCCAAGCCGGACACTGAGTGCTTTTATTGCAAGGGAAGTGGTCACTGGAAGCGGAACTGCCCCAAATACTTAGCGGACAAGAAGGCCGGCAACACTAAAGGTATATGTGATATACATGTAATTGATGTGTACCTTACCAGTACTCGTAGTAGCTCCTGGGTATTTGATACCGGTGCGGTTGCTCATATTTGTAACTCAAAGCAGGAGCTGCGGAATAAGCGGAGACTGGCAAAGGATAAGGTAACGATGCGCGTCGGGAACGGTTCCAAGGTCGATGTGATCGCTGGCGGCACACTACCTCTACATTTACCTACGGGATTAGTTTTAAACCTACATTTACCTCTACATTTACCTACATTTACCTACTTGTTATTTAGTGCCAGCTTTGAGCTTGAACATTGTATAAGGATCTCGTTTAATTCGAGATGGCTACTCATTTAAATCCGAGAATAATGGTTGTTCTATTTATGAGATATGTTTTATGGTCATGCCCTGCTGGTGAATGGTTTATTCTTGATGAATCTCGAGCCTAATGTTACACATGTTCATAGTGTGAATACCAAAAGATGTAAAGTTGATAATGATAGTCCCACATACTTGTGGCACTACCGCCTTGGTCACATAGGTGTCAAACCCATGAAGAAGCTCCATGCAGATGGACTTTTTGGAGTCTCTTGATTACGAATCATTTGACACGTGCAAACCATGCCTCATGGGTAAAATGACCAAGACTCCGTTCTCCGGAACAATGGAGCGAGCAACCAACTTGTTGGAAATCATACATACTGATGTGTGCGGTCCAATGAGTGTTGAGGCTCGCGGTGGCTACCGTTATGTTCTCACCCTCACTGATGACTTGAGTAGATATGGGTATGTCTACTTAATGAAACACAAGTCTGAGACCTTCGAAAAGTTCAAGGAATTTCAGAGTGAGTTTGAGAATCAACGTGACCGAAAGATAAAATTCTTATGATCAGATCGTGGGGGAGAATATTTAAGTCACGGATTTGGTACGCACTTAAGGAAATGTGGAATCGTTTCACAACTCACGCTGCCTGGAACACCTCAGCGAAATGGTGTGTCCGATTGTCGTAATCGCACTCTATTGGATATGGTGCGATCTATGATGTCTCTTACTGATCTACCGCTCTCATTTTGGGGCTATGCTTTAGAGACCGCCGCATTCACTTTAAATACGGCTCCGTCGAAATCCGTTGAGACGACACCGTATGAATTATGGTTTGGCAAGAAACCTAAGCTATCGTTTCCAAAAGTTTGGGGATGCGATGCTTATGTCAAGAAACTTCAACCTGAAAAGCTCGAACCCAAGTCGGAAAAATGCGTCTTCATAGGATACCCTAAGGAAACCATTGGGTATACCTTCTACCTCAGATCCAAAGGCAAGATCTTTGTTGCTAAGAACGGGTCCTTTCTAGAGAAAGAGTTTCTCTCGAAAGAAGTAAGTGGGAGGAAAGTAGAACTTGATGAAGTATTACCTCTTGAACCGGAAAGTGGCGCAGCTTAGGAAGATGTTCCTGTGGTGCCTGCACCGATTAGAGAGGAAGTTAATTATGATGATCAAGATACTTCAGATCAAGCTCCTACTAAACTTCGTAGGTCCACAAGGACACGTTCCACACCAGAGTGGTACGGCAACCCTGTCTTGGAAATCATGTTGTTAGACAACGGTGAACCTTCGAACTACGAAGAAGCGATGGCGGGTGTCGGTGTCAAAACCGGCGGATCTTGGGTAGGGGGTCCCGAACTGTGCGTCTAGGCGGATGGTAACAGGAGACAAGGAACACGATGTTTTTACCCAGGTTCGGGCCCTCTCGATGGAGGTAAAACCCTACTCCTGCTTGATTAATATTGATGATATGGGTAATACAAGAGTAGATCTACCACGAGATCAAGGAGGCTAAACCCTAGGAGCTAGCCTATGGTATGATTGTTGGATGTCCTACGGACTAAAACCCTTCGGTTTATATAGACATCGGAGAGGGCCAGGGTTACACAGAGTCGGTTACAATGGTAGGAGATCCATATATCCGTATCGCGAAGCTTGCCTTCCACGCCAAGGAAAGTCCCTTCCGGACACGGGACGAAGTCTTCAATCTTGTATCTTCATAGTCCAGGAGTCCGGTTGAAGGTATAGTCCGGCTATCCGGACACCCCCTAATCCAGGACTCCCTCAGTAGCCCCTGAACCAGGCTTCAATGACGACGACTCCGGCGCGCAGATTGTCTTCGGCATTGCAAGGAGGGTTCCTCCTCCAAGTACTTCATAGAAGATTTCAAACACAAGGATAGTGTCTGGCTCTGCAAAATAAGTTTCCACATATTGCCATAGAGAGAATAATATTTACACAAATCTAATCTGCTGACGTATTCCGTAGCGTGACATCACACCACATCCAAGCCTTTATTCGAATCGTTTTTACTGTCCCACCTCAGCGTGTTTAGCGAGGCGGTTTCCTTGGCACGTCTTGTCGAAGCAGAGATCGTGCCCCCCTTTATTTACGGGATTCTCATCAATACAGACGTGGGTAACCCAATCGTGCCCGTTGGCATGTTTTCTCGATTAAAGGCGAGTCCCAAACGGTTACGGGGAAGGCCCTTGGTATTCAACCTCCTATAAAGAGACCAAGGCCTTACTCTTTTCTTTCAATCTCAAACGAGTTCGCCTTTTGCCTAGAGTTCCGACACCCTAGGCTCCAAATTTCAGACGCTTCGGATTTTCGACAATGTACGGTTCCGACCTTCGAGGCCGATGGATGTCCTCCTCCGTTATAGAGGAGGACGTGCTAAAGCTGAGAGAGGCCAGGTTCTTGACCGGTGAAATCTCGCATAGGCTGCCTGCTCAAGGGCAGGTCATTCCTACTCCCAAGCCTGGTGAGAGCATGGTGTTCATGTCTCACTTCCGTCGGGGGCTAGGCTTCCAAACGGATCCCTTCGTGAGGGGGCTCATGTTTTATTATGGGCTGGAATTTCACGAAATAGCTCCAGAGTCCATCCTCCATATTTCCTCATTCATCGTCGTGTGTGAAGCCTTTCTCCGCGTTACTCCTCACTTCAGACTATGGCTCAAGACCTTCAAAGTAGAGCCGAAGATGATCGAGGGACGGCACGCGGAGTGCGGAGGCGCCGTTATAAGCAAGAATGCCGATGCTCCATGGCCCAAGGGCTCTTTTCAAGAGGAGCTCGGCTTATGGCAACGAGAGTGGTTCTATATCACCGCTCCCAGGGGCACCAAGTGGGTGGCGCCACCCACCTTTCGCTCGGGTCCCCCACCACAGCTAGCGTCATGGGTCAATAAAGGATTAGACTGGGGGCCATCCAAGGACGTGGCCTTGTTGTAGGGCCGCATCAGGGATCTCTTAAAAAAAGACCTCAGCCTGGTTGAAGTGACGCAGGTCATGCTGATCCGTCGAATCCTGCCCGGCAAACGTTGCCCCCTTCGACTGTGTGAGTTTAATCCGGAGGGACCGCGAGCTCTCCAGCATTTCATGGGCGCAACGTCCGCGGAGATGTATAAATTGTTCTTTGGACCACAAGCAATGTGTCCGGACTTGGCCAAGGATGCAGGCCTGAGCTGCAACCGCTCGGATACTCAAGTAAGTAGCCTTGTGCCCGGACTCGTTATCCGTATTTTTGGTCATAAGCTTGCCCCTAAAAGAGCTGTCCTTTAAACATGAGTGGATAGCGAAAGCAAAGTTGATCAGGTGTCCGGCTCCCCTCCCCGAGACCACGCCGGATCCCGTGCTAGTCAGGATGTTGAAGATTGTGCCTTTGGAGGAAAGCACGGGAGGGGACAAGGAAACTACGACCTCCTCGAAGGAGGCCGTTCGGAAGGGAGGAACCGAAAATTCCTCTCCTCACGGGAAGAAGAGGACCGCTTCTAAAGACCCGGAGACCATGGCCTCAAAGCGGGGGGAAAATCCTCGTCAGAGGGTCCTGCGCCGGGGTATACCTCGGCCGAATTATGCCCTCAA
The DNA here is from genome assembly GCA_021605205.1 of Aegilops longissima. Classification (NCBI taxonomy): domain Eukaryota; kingdom Viridiplantae; phylum Streptophyta; class Magnoliopsida; order Poales; family Poaceae; genus Aegilops; species Aegilops longissima. The sequence goes on along the minus strand of CM038677.1, from coordinate 772,012,285 downwards.
GGGGATCAGCCCTCCGCCGAGCCGTAAGTAGAGAGAGGCTTTCTTTTTAAGAGATGAGAGAAATCCTTGCTTTATATCTGAGGAAAGTAACCGAAAATTTACCTTGTAGCTCGGAGCTCAGCCCTTCTCAGCAGAGCTCGTCTTCGGGGGACCTTCTTTCGGAGATGATGGAGAGCGGAACGCCTCCCCCTGCCGTACCGCCTAGCGAGGCGGGCGACCCTGAGGTATCGTCGCGGAAGGTTTCTCCGAATCCGGCAGGGCCGGAAGGTAGTCGTATGGCCCCCGAAAGCCCACCGTGTCCGGCCTTCGAAAAGGGCCGTCGGACGAGTCCGGCACCGTCCGGTGGACGGTCGGAGGAGCTGAAGGATCTGCTAGGGCGAGCGTCTATCTCAGAGGAACACCGTGCATTGATGGGTACGGTGATTGAGAGGATTTCATCCGTCGAGAGCGGATTGCACGAGGCCGTCAGGAGTTTACTGACAGGTTTTGAGGTACGTGAAATAATGTACCCTTTCTTGACAGTTGCGCATAAAGAAGATGCGCCCTGTGTAGATAGTAGCCCCTGAGACTCTATGCGTTGTCAAAAGTGACGGCGCGCAGAGGATCATAATCCCAGATCTAATATGCCGCCTTCATACATAGGTGGCGAAGTGTCCAGAGGCCAGCTGGACTGATGAATTTGCCGGGCTAAAGTGGCAGCTTGACCTGGCAGATGCCGACATCGCGCTTGTCAACAAGCGGCTTGACGAGGCACAAGGTATGTGATTCCTCCGGTGGCACCTGGTAAGAGGAGCTTTATGCCAGTATCTTACAATGTGTGTGCTTGATGCAGATGGTGCTGCTGCCATGGAGAATCTTCGGGCGGAACTTGCCCGAGCCAAGGAGCAAGCCAGAAAAAGTGATGCGGCTGCCGGAAAGGCAATTGAAGAGCTGAAAGCCGAACAGGCTGCTCACTGCCGAAGCAAGAAGGAAATGGCCGAGATGGCCGTGAAGTTGAAGAGCGCTGCTGACCGTTGCAAGCTTCTTGAAAGAGAAGACCGGGCGGAACAAACGGACCTGGAGAAGGCCGTTGCCGATGCCAAGGATGCTCACTCTGCGATGAGAGCTGTGAAGGAGGAGCTGCGTCAGGCCGGAGAGATTGCGGCTGGAAAGCCCTTCATGCTGCGGAGGAAGTTCTGCGATCCTAAACATGCTCCGTTAGACCGGATGTGGAGTACGGCGGACACCTATCTGGATTTGGCAGCGAGTGCTGAAGATGCGACCGAACACTTTCGAGATCAAGAAGATTGCGAAGTGGAAAAGCTCTTCTGGTCGCCGTTCCACAATCCAGAGCGTCCACTGTCAGTAGCCGATCGCCTGGCCGAATGGGCCGAGCTGAATAGGTTGTCCGGGCTCGCCATGAAGTGTGTCATGAGTCATCTGTGGCCGGGGAGGCCAGAGTCGAAAAGTTATTTCAACCTGGTGCAGCAGTTCCTTGGTGCGGTGCTGCATATTAATGCGATGAAGAGGTCAGCGTGCATAGAGGGTGCGCGGATGGCTCTTGCCCGTGTCAAGACATACTGGGCGGAGATGGAGACCACCGCTGTTGCATCCCGAGATTCGGACGAAAGCCGAGTACCTTCCGAGCACTATTTTCAGGAAGTTCTTCAAGGCGCTCGTGTAATAGAGACGCAGTGCTCGAAGGATGCTATGTTCGAATAGCATGTGTTATTGTAAAACAATGTTTTGATAAATTGTAGAAGCTTTTTATACTTGTGCCTTCAAGTATTATAACACCTCCTGTGCGGACGTTTAAGATATATGTATATATAATCTGAAATATGGCAGTCGTCGGCTTCAGCCCCCACGCAAATAATGCGGGGGTGTTCGCAGAAGGCGCATTTTCACACTTAATCCAACGTCTTGGTCCTACAAAGGAGGTGATAGCGCAGCGAACTAGGCAATCGGACTATGATGCTTTATCACTTTCACTTAGCCATAGGAGTTTGACAGTGAGGCTACTTATATAGCCTCTGGTGGCGTCTGCACTTGCCCGAACTCGGGGCGCGTATGTGCCTGGCCGGGAAACGGCCCTTCGTTAATGCGGAGGAATACTAAAGATTCCATTAAGTCATTGAGTGGTTGACCAGTCTCACGCTATATCATGACAGTCAGTTTTCGGCTTTCTCTCGAGGTGCTCTTTGGCGAACCGGGCACAATCGCAGAGTTCTCCTGGTGCCGCCTTAGCCGATAGAGCGGAACGTAAGGCAGCAAAACACAGGAGCCGGGCAACCCAACATTTGACCAAAGACATGATTCGGAGTTGATGCATATAAGGCCAAACTCGCGACACCGAACACTCCCTAAGGTATTCGGTCTTTATGAGGGCGGGCGGGACAACACCCTTAGGCCCCTAGTGTCCAGGTACGCGCAAAATTCTGACGTGGCCACATGCCAAGACGACAGCCTCCTCCTTGGTTATACCAAAAAACCAGGGGATGTATATCAACAAGAGACAGTAAAAAAGGTTTACGCAGGGTCTTAATCTGAAAAGAATCCTCGGAACGGGTCCCTGCTGCACGTCTGCGCCTGTGTCTCCGTTGTGCCGTATCCTGGACGGGCGCAGCACGGTGTTCATCTGTAAAAGGGAGGAACTTAGTTGAAGAAAGGTCGTGCCGAACAGAGATTATACAAAATAAACAAAGTATAAATTGAATGGGTAAGGTTGAGCTTGATTGTCTCTTGTTTTATATGCGTGGAGCCCCTAGTACAGGGGTATACGGCTTTTAAGCCTTTATCAATTATATGTTTGTGCCGGACTCGTCTAGCCGCGTCCGTGGTCTTAACGACCTGTCTAGATGTTTTGGCTGGTGAAGCCGTTTTATTGTGGGGCTGTTAAGGCAGCCGCACAATCCTCCGCACGGGAGGTGCACTCAATGTTTTCCCTTTAATGAGATGATGCCTCGTGGTCCGGGCATCTTAAGCGTAAGACATGCATAATGCGGTATTGCGTTAAAGCGGGCGAAAGCCTCGTGTCCCAGTAGTGCTTGATAGCTGCTTGAGAATCGGGCGATATGGAAGGTTAGCCTTTCGCGACGGAAGTTGTCGGGGGAGCCGAACATAACTTCTAGCCGAAGAGAGCCCGTGCAGTGGGCAACTGGGCCTGGCGTTACTCCGTGAAAGGAAGTGTTGCCATGGAGAATTTTTGTTGGGTCTATTCCCATGTGGCGGATTGTGTCCTGATATAACAGGTTTAGACCACTGCCGCCATCCATCAGGACATTTGTAAAGTGGAGTCCGCCGATTATTGGATCTAATATCAAGGCAGTCTAGCCTGCATTCCGGATACTTCTAGAGTAATCCTAATGGTCGAAGGTGATCGGTTTTAACAACCAGTGGCGAGACTCCTTTGGGATAGGCCGTATGGCACGTATCTCTATGGGCGCCGCTCGTTTTGTCACGTGAAGTAAGTTTACTGTTTTGACTCCTTGTGGAAAATTCTTTTGTTTCCTGGTGCTCTGCTTGTGGGGTTCATCATAGTCCTCGCTTGGTGTGTCGAGCCCCTTGTGTTCGGCGTTGAGTTTGCCGGATTGCTTGAAGACCCAACAATCTCCGTGGGTATGGTTTGCAGGCTTCCCGGGAGTACTGTGTATTTGACATATCATGTCCAAGATTTTATTTAGGTTGGATAGCTCGTCCCTATTATCCTGGAGGGGCGGCTTTTTCTGACTCTGCCGCGGGCTTTTGAATCCAGCATTGACTGCCGCGCTCTTTGGGCTGCTTCCCTTATTCCGGCGCTGGTCCTTGCTGCGTCGGGGTTTTCCGTTTCCATCTCTAACTTCGGATGTACTTGGGTCGCTGGTGCTACATCTTGCCAACCAGCTGTCCTCTCCTGCGCAAAAGCGGGTCATGAGGCTTGTTAATGCGGCCATTGTTCTTGGCTTTTCTTGGCCGAGGTGTTTGGGGAGCCATTCGTCTCGAACGTTATGTTTAAAAGCTGCTAAGGATTCGGCGTCCGGACAGTCGACTATCTAATTCTTTTTAGTAAGGAATCTGTTCCAGAATTTCCGGGCTGACTCTCCGGGCTGTTGAGTTATGTGACTTAGATCATCTGCATCCGGAGGGAAGGCATAGGTTCCTTGAAAATTTGCCCGGAAAGCATCCTCGAGCTCTTCCCAACTTCCAATGGTGTTTTCGGGAAGGTTTTTGAGCCAGTGCCGAGCTGGCCCTTTAAGCTTAAGGGGTAAGTATTTTATGGCGTGGAGGTCATCTCCTCTGGCCATGTGTATGTGGAGGATGTAATCCTCAATCTAGACTCCAGGGTCTGTTGTTCCGTCGTACGCCTCTATGTTTACGGGCTTGAATCCCGCTGGAAATTCATGGTCCAGAACCTCATCGGTTAAACATAGGGGGTGTGCGGCTCCCCTGTATTTGGGTGTGCCGTGATGTTCGGATATTGGTTGTGTTTCATTGCTTACGAGAGCTTGCTTTCTTGGCCTATAGATAGATCTGGCTGGGCCATCTTTTTGATGCGAATCCTTGAGTGGATCGCGTGCCGGCTTGTGTGCGGTGCCGCTTGCCGCTCTATGTTGGCCATGGGGTCGACTATCCGACCGGGTTGCTTTCTTATTTTTTGATTGCGGGGGCTCTACGGCCTCCTCGTCAAATTCAGGCAGTAGCTTTCGCTTAGGATAGCTTTTGGTGTGGCGACTGCCGCCGAATTGGTCTTCGGTGTTGAGTACTTTGCTCCATCTGATTCTGTGTGCATCTTCCGCAGTTTTGGGCTTTCACTTCTGCTTTTTCCGGCTACGCACAGTGGCAACGAGCCTTTTGTGGAGGTTCTTCTGCTCCATGAGCTTGTCCGGCGTAAGGTCGTCCGGAATGCTGTTTTCGCCGGGGACGGGTTGTTCGGTTTGTTTATCCAAGTTGCCCTGTTCGGGCGTTTGCTCGAAGGCGTGTTCATCGTCTGCCGGCTCGTCCTGCTTTATGGCTGGGTCTGTGTGGCTGTTGTCTCTGTCGGGGCGGGGCTTGGAGCGGTGCTTATGTCGCCGCTTTGATTGCTTTTCGAGTGAACGATCTCTCGTTGCATCCCTGTGTTCCTCGTCGTTGCTTCCTTTAGGTGTGTCCACCATGTATACGTCATGAGATGAGGTGGCTGTCCAGTGCCCTATAGGCGTTGGTTCATGTTTGTCTCCTACATCGTCGTCCATACCGTCGATGTCTTCGAGTCAAAGTCGAGCACATCGTTTAGATTATCGTTAGTGGCTACAAAGTGGGTGGTGGGTGGGCATCAAATTTCTTCATCGTCCGCATCCCAATCCTGCCGGTCATAGTCTAGCCAGGACTCTCCTGACAAAGAGAGAGACCTGAGTGAATTCAGAATGTCGCCGAATGGCGAGTGCTGAAGGATATCTGCGGCGGTGAATTCCATGATCGGCACCCAATCGGCTTCGATTGGTAGGAGCGCGGAGGGCTCGGAGTCCGAAGAGGAGTCCGGCGCCTTGGAGTCGCTGGCTTTGCAGAGGAAAAGACTGGTGTTCGGCTCGATCGCCGTAGAGATTGCAGCCCCCGAGGCGGTGTCTAACCACCCATCCTCGATCGGCGCAGTTGGCTCCGAATTAAGGGTCGGAGCCGATGTGGGTGCAGCCTCAAGGACACTGATCGGCGGCAGAGCTAGATCATGCCCATCATGACAGCACAGCACGCTCGGCTGTGGCTCGAATCCGTCGATGATCAAGTCCCCGCGGATGTCAGCCGTGTAGATTAAACTTCCAAATCTGACCTGATGGCCAGGGGCGTAGCTTTCGATCTGCTCCAGATGGCCAAGCGAATTAGCCCGCAGTGCAAATCCGCCGAATACGAAGATCTGTCCGGGGAGAAAGGTCTCACCCTGGACTACATCGCTGTTGATGATCGGAGGAGCCATCGGGCCTAAAAGTGACGACACAGAGGAACTCTCAATGAAAGCACCAATGTCGGTGTCAAACCGGCGGATCTCGGTAGGGGTCCCGAACTGTGCGCCTAGGCGGATGGTAACAGGAGACAAGGGACACGATGTTTTACCCAGTTCGGCCCTCTCGATGGAGATAAAACCCTACTCCTGCTTGATTAATATTGATGATATGGGTAATACAAGAGTAGATCTACCACGAGATCAAGGAGGCTAAACCCTAGGAGCTAGCCTATGGTATGATTGTTGGATGTCCTATGGACTAAAACCCTCTGGTTTATATAGACACTTGAGAGGGCTAGGGTTACACAGAGTCGGTTACAATGGTAGGAGATCCATATATCCGTATCGCCAACTTGCCTTCCACGCCAAGGAAAGTCCCTTCCGGACACGGGACGAAGTCTTCAATCTTGTATCTTCATAGTCCAGGAGTCCGACTGAAGGTATAGTCCGGCTATCCGGACACCCCCTAATCTAGGACTCCCTCAGCGGGCCCAGATTCCGACAAATGGCTAGAAGCCATGAAATCCGAGATAGGATCCATGTATGAAAATGAAGTATGGACTTTGAATGACTTGCCCGATGATCGGTGAGCCATATAAAATAAATGGATCTTTAAGAAGAAGACAAACGCAGATGGTAATGTGACCATCTACAAGGCTCGACTTGTCGCTAAGGGTTATCGACAAGTTCAAGGGGTTGACTACGATGAGACTTTCTCACCCGTAGCGAAGCTGAAGTCCGTCCGAATCTTGTTAGCAATTGCCGCATTCTATGATTATGAAATATGGCAAATGGACGTCAAAACGGCATTCCTTAACGACATTCTTAAGGAAGAATTGTATATGATGCAGCCGGAAGGTTTTGTCAATCCTAAGAATGCTAACAAGGTGTGCAAGCTCCAACGCTCAATCTATGGGCTGGTGCAAGCATCTCGGAGTTGGAACATTCGATTTGATGAGATGATCAAAGCGTTTGGGTTTACAACGACTTATGGAGAAGCCTGTGTTTACAAGAAAGTGAGTGGGAGCTCCGTAGCATTTCTCATATTATATGTGGATGACATACTGTTTTTCAATGAAGGACCTTGGAGAAGCTGCTTATATATTAGGCATCAAGATCTATAGAGATAGATCGAGACGCCTCATTGGTCTTTCACAAAGTACGTACCTTGACAAGATATTGAAGAAGTTCAATATGGATCAGTCCAAGAAGGGGTTCTTGCCTATATTGCAAGGTGTGCAATTGAGCACGGCTCAATGCCCGACCATGGCAGAAGATAGAGAAAAGATGAGTGTCGTCCCCTATGCCTCGGCCATAGGGTCTATTATGTATGCCATGCTGTGTACCAGACCTGATGTAAACCTTGCCGTAAGTTTGGTAGGAAGGTACCAAAGCAATCCCGGCATGGAACATCGGACAACAGTCAAAATATCCTGAAGTACCAAGAGGACTAAGGATATGTTTCTCGCTTATGGAGGTGACGAAGAGCTCGTCGTAAAGGGTTACGTCGATGCTAGCTGACATCGATCCGATGACTCTAAGTCACAAACCGGATACGTGTATATTTTGAATGGTGGGGCAGTAAGCTGGTGCAGTTGCAAGCAAAGCGTTGTGGCGGGATCTACATGTGAAACAGAATACATGGCGGCCTCGGAGGTAGCACAAGAAGCAATCTGGATGAAGGAGTTCATCACCGACCTAGGAGTCATACCCAATGCGTCGGGGCCGATGACTCTCTTCTGTGAAAACACTGGAGCTATTGCCCTTGCCAAGGAGCCCAGGTTTCACAGGAAGACAAGGCATATCAAGCGTCGCTTCAACTCCATTCGTGAAAGTGTTCAAAATGTAGACATAGATATTTGTAAAGTACATATGGACCTGATTGTAGCAGATCCGTTGACTAAACCTCTCCCCAGAGCAAAACATGATCAACACCAGAACTCTACGGGTGTCGATTCATCACAATGTAACTAGATTAGTGACTCTAGTGCAAGTGGGAGACTGTTGGAAATATGCCCTAGAGGCAATAATAAAATGGTTATTATTATATTTCTTTGTTCATGATAATTGTCTATTGTTCATGCTATAATTGTGTTATCTGGAAATCATAATACATGTGTGAATAAATAGACCACAACATGTCCCTAGTGAGCCTATAGTTGACTAGCTTGTTGATCACCAGATAGTCATGGTTTCCTGACTATGGACATTGGATGTCAGTGATAACGGGATCACATCATTAGGAGAATGAAGTGATGGACAAGACCCAATCCTAAGCATACCACAAAGATCGTGTAGTTCGTTTGCTAGAGCTTTTCCAAATGTCAAGTATCATTTCCTTAGACCATGATATTGTGCAACTCCCGGATACCGTAGGAGTGCTTTGGGTGCGCCAAACGTCACATCGTAACTGGGTGAATATAAAGGTGCACTACGGGTATCTCCGAAAGTGTCTGTTGGGTTGCCACGAATCGAGACTGGGATTTGTCACTCCGTATGACAGAGAGGTATCTCTGGGCCCACTCGGTAATGCATCATCATAATGAGCTCAATGTGACCAAGTGGTTGATCACGGGATCATGCATTACGGTACGAATAAAGTGACTTGCCAGTAACGTACCGATTGACAAAGGGAATTGTATACGGGATTGATTGAATCCTCGACATCGTGGTTCATCCGATGAGATCATCAAGGAGCATGTGGGAGCCAACATGGGTATCCAGATCCCACTGTTGGTTATTGACCGGAGAGTCGTCTCGGTCATGTCTGCATGTCTCCCGAACCCGTAGGGTCTACACACTTAAGGTTTGGTGACGCTAGGGTTGTAGAGATATTAGTATGCAGTAACCCGAAAGTTGTTCGGGGTCTCGGATGAGATCCCGGACGTCACGAGGAGTTCCGGAATGGTCCGGAGGTAAAGATTTGTATATAGGAAGTCAAGTTTCGGCCGTCGGAAAAGTTTCGGTGGTAATCGGTATTGTACCGGTACCACCGGAAGGGTCCCGGGGGTCCACCGGGTGGGGCCACCGATCCCGGAGGGCCCCATGGGCTGAAGTGGGAGGGGAACAAGCCCCTGGTGGGCTGGTGCGCCCCCCCTTGGGCCTCCCTGAGGGAGTCCTGGATTACGGGGTGTCCGGATGGCCGGACTATAACCTTTGGCCGGACTCTTGGACTATGAAGATACAAGATTGAAGACTTCGTCCCGTGTCCGGATGGGACTTTCCTTGGCGTGGAAGGCAAGCTTGGCGATGAGATATGTAGATCTCCTCCCATTGTAACCGACTGTAACCCTAGCGCTCTCCTGTGTCTATATAAACCGTAGGGTTTTAGTCCATAGGACTAACAACAATCATACCATAGGCTAGCTTCTAGGGTTTAGCCTCTCGATCTCGTGGTAGATCTACTCTTGTACTACCCATATCATCAATATTAATCAAGCAGGAGTAGGGTTTTACCTCCATCGAGAGGGCCCGAACCTGGGTAAAAACATCGTGTCCCTTGTCTCCTGTTACCATCCGCCTAGACGCACAGTTCGGGACCCCCTACCCGAGATCCGCCGGTTTTGACACCGACATTGGTGCTTTCATTGAGAGTTCCTCTGCGTCGTCACTTTTAGGCCCGATGGCTCCTCCGATCATCAACAGCGATGCGGTCCAGGGTGAGACTTTTCTCCCCGGACAGATCTTCGTATTCGGCGGCTTTACACTGCGGGCCAATTTGCTTGGTCATCTGGAGCAAATCGAAAGCTACGCCCCTGGCCATCAGGTCAGATTTGGAATTTTGAACTACACGGCCGACATCCGCGGAGACTTGATCTTCGACGGATTCGAGCCACAGCCGAGCGCGCCGCATTGTCACGATGGGCATGATCTAGCTCTGTCGCCGACCAGTGCCCTGGAGGCCGCACCCGTGTCCGCTCCGACCCTTAGCTCGGAGCCGACTGCGCCAATCGAGGACGGGTGGCTGGACTCCGCCTCGGGGGCTGCGATCTCTACGGTGAGCGAGCCGAACACCAGCCCAGTCCTTTGCGAAGCCCGTGACTCCAAGGTGCCGGACTCCGAGCCCTCCGTGCCCCTGCCAATCGAATCCGATTGGGTGTCGATCATGGAGTTCACCGCCGCAGACATCTTTCAGCACTCGCCCTTCGGCGACATTTTGAATTCACTAAAGTCTCTCTCTTTATCAGGAGAGTCCTGGCCGGACTATGGTCAGCAAGGTTGGGATGCGGATGACGAAGAAATTCGACGCCCACCCACCACCCACTTCGTAGCCACTGTCGATGATTTAACCGACATGCTCGACTTCAACTCCGAAGACATCGACGGTATGGACGACGATGTAGGAGACGAACAGGAACCAGTGCCTATAGGGCACTGGAAAGCCACCTCGTCGTATGACATATACATGGTGGACACCCCAAAAGAAGGCAATGGCGATGGAACAGCGGAGGATGACCTCTCCAAGAAGCAACCCAAGCGCCGGCGTCAGCGGCGCCACTCTAAGTCACGCCAAAGCAAAAATGGTGATTCCAGCATGGGAGATAATAACACCCCGGACAGTGCCGAAGACAACCCCCTCCAGGAAGATTCAGCACAGGAGGATGGAGAAGCCAGCCCTCATGAGAGAGCGGTGAACAGAGAGGTAGAGGACGATAATTACATGCCTCCCTCCGAAGACGAAGCAAGCCTCGACGACGACAAATTTGTCGTGCCTGAGGATCCCGTCGAACAAGAGCGTTTCAAGCGCAGGCTTATGGCCACGGTGAGCAGCCTCAAGAAAAAACAGCAACAACTTAGAGCTGACCAAGACCTGCTAGCCGACAGATGGACTGAAGTCCTTGCGGCCGAAGAGTACGAACTCGAACGCCCCTCCAAGAGCTACCCAAAGCACAGGCTGCTACACCGATTAGAGGAGCAAGCACCTAAACCTACATCACCAGCGCATGACGCGGCCGATCGGCCACCTCGTGGCCGCGAAAGAGAGGCCTCTCGGCCCTCCAATCAAGCCACACCCCGGCGTCACTCAAAAAATACCAAGGCACGGGGAAATGCACCAGAATTGCGAGATATATTGGAGGACATGGCAAGGCAAACAAGATCGATCTATGGATCGCGTAGGCGCCCCATGACACGAGACAATAACCGTCACGCCAGATACAGCAAATCTGGCCGGGCCGAACACATCAGACAAAGCTCATTTGAGCTACGTCGTGATATAGCCCAGTACAGAAGCGCCGCATACCCACTATGCTTCACAGATGAAGTAATGGATTATCAAATCCCCGAGGGTTTCAAACCCGTAAACATCGAATCATATGATGGCACAACAGATCCTGCGGTATGGATCGAGGATTATCTCCTTCATATCCACATGGCCCGTGGAGATGATCTACATGCCATCAAACACCTCCCACTCAAGCTTAAAGGACTAGCTCGGCATTGGCTTAACAGCTTGCCAGCAGAATCAATTGGTTGTTGGGAGGACCTCGAAGCCGCATTCCTCGACAATTTCCAGGGCACCTATGTGCGACCACCGACACCGATGACCTAAGCCACATAATTCAGAAGCGAGAGGAATCGGCCAGACAATTCTGGACACGGTTCCTAACCAAGAAAAATCAAATTGTCGACTGTCTGGACACAGAGGCCCTGGCAGCCTTCAAACATAACATCCGTGACGAGTGGCTTGCCCGGCACCTAGGACAGGAAAATCCGAAATCCATGGCAGCCCTCACGACACTCATGACCCGCTTTTGCGCGGGAGAAGACAGCTGGCTAGCTCGTAGTAATAACATGACCAAGAGCCCTGGTAATTCGGATACCAAGGACAACAATGGCAGGTCGCGTCGCAACAAGCACAAGCGCCGCATTAACAGCGACAATACTGAGGATACGACAGTTAATGCCGGATTCAGAGGCTCTAAACCCGGTCAGCGGAAAAAGCCATTCAAGAGAAATACTCCGGGCCTGTCTAGTTTGGACCGAATACTCGATCGCTCGTGCCAGATACACGGCACCCCCGAAAAACTAGCCAATCACACCAATAGGGATTGTTGGGTGTTCAAGCAGGCAGGCAAGTTAAATGCCGAAAACAGAGACAAGGGGCTACATAGCGATGACGAGGAGGAGCCCCGGCCGCCGAACAATAGTGGACAGAAGGGCTTCCCCCCACAAGTGCGGACGGTGAACATGATATATGCAACCCACATCACCAAAAGGGAGAGGAAGCGTGCACTCAGGGACGTATATGCGTTGGAGCCAGTTGCCCCAAAGTTCAACCCATGGTCCTCCTGCCCGATCACTTTTGATCGAAGGGACCACCCCACTAGCATCCGCCATGGCGGATTCGCCGCATTGGTTCTAGACCCAATCATTGACGGATTTCTCCTCACTAGAGTCCTCATGGACGGCGGCAGCAGCCTGAACCTGCTTTATCAGGATACAGTGCGATAAATGGGCATAGATCCCTCAAGGATTAAACCCACAAAGACGACCTTTAAAGCCATCATACCAGGTGTAGAGGCCAACTGCACAGGCTCAGTTACACTTGAGGTGGTCTTCGGATCCCCGGATAACTTCCGAAGCGAGGAGTTAATCTTCGACATAGTCCCGCTCATGATGGCTATCACGCACTTTCTTTCGGACGAGCCACATTTGCAAAGTTCAATGCGGTGCCACACTATGCATACCTCAAGCTCAAGATGCCAGGCCCTCGAGGAGTAATTACGGTCAATGGAAACACCGAACGCTCTCTCCGAACGGAGGAGCATACGGCGGCCCTCGCGGCGGAGGTACAAAGTAGCCTCTCAAGGCAATTCTCCAGTCCGGCTAGCAAAGGTTCGGACACCGTCAAGCACGCCCGGAGTAACCTACAGTAAGACCGTCTGGCACGTTCCAAGCAAGCATAGCAATGCGGCCCAACCCCAGCCCTCGCGGAATTGCGAAACCAGTACTACGCGTACATAATTACGCTCTGGAAATACCATGGGCGTAGGGGAGGGGCACGACCACGGCATGCCCACAAAGTGGCTCAACCGCACCAGGGGCTCCCGATTTTGTCATTTTTCTTTTCTTACTTTCAGGACTCCACTCTCCGGAAGGCCTGTCCGGTAGTACAATCGCCGAACACAGGATGCAACAGCCAGGGAGGCAGAAAGCTACGTCGAATGTCCAGGTGGTCTCGATAATGAGCAAAATACCTGTCTTACATACCATTCCACAGCCTGCCCCTGGAGGGGACATATTAAATAGTCCCTCTTATGCTTACCGCACTATTTGTATCGTTCTGCCTTTACAACAGCCTTTTAATAAACAATGCTCAGCTTCAGCTTGTTATTGCATTTTCTATTTTTCAATACATATGTTCAGTTATGACATTATGCACCCGTACACTCTGGTATGGCCAATACGCCAGGGGCTCAAGTACCCCATAATTCGGCGTGAGAAGTCCGAACACTTTCACAAGTGCGGCCCTCCGAACTTATAGCATTATATGCATCAACTCCGAATCATGTCTTTGGTCAATAGTTGGGTATGCCCGGCTCCCATGTTTTGGTACCTTACGTTCCGCTATATCGGCTAAGGTAGCAATGGGAGAACTATTGCGATTGTGCCCCAGTTGAGCTGGGCTAAGCACCTCAGTAGAGAAAGCTAAAACTGACTGTCATGATAGGGCGAGAGCTGGTCACTGTTCGAGAAGGTTTCGAGTCCCTAAAGACTTATGCCGCTTAGAGCAAGGAGTCAGCTTTGTCCTGCCTAGGCGTGTATAGCGCCCCGAATTCGGTCTTCCGAACACTAGGGGCTTCGCCGAAATTTAAAATTATAGAATTCTATGGCTAAGTGAGAGTGATAACGCATTATAGTCCGATTTCCTTGTTCGTTGTGCTGAGCACCTCCCTGAAGGACCCAAGAATGGGAAAAGGAGTGCTCAGGTTTATCCCGAACACCCCAGCACTCGTGGCATGGGGGCAGAAACCGACGACTCGCCATCTCTCAGATTTTATAAACGGCCGCATAGAAGGTAATATTTTAAATTAAAACAAGCATTGCATAGCGCATATGAACAAGTTTTCAGCGCACAGGATAACACGAGCGAGTTTACTCAAATATTACATCCATGGGACATTCATCCGCCAAAAGGTGGGCACCCTTCAGAACACCCTCATAGTACATCTCGGGTTGGCGATGCTCCTTGCCCGGCGGTGGCCCGTCCTTCACAAGCTTCTCCGCATCCATCTTGCCCCAGTGCACTTTAGCACGTGCAAGCGCCCTACGGGCACCCTCGATGCAGACAGAGCGCTTGATTACTTCAAGCCGTGGATAGGCATCCACCAGCCGCCTCACTAACCCGAAGTAGCTCCCAGGCAGAGCCTCTCCAGGCCAAAGCCGAACTATGAGGCCCTTCATGGCCTGTTCGGCCACCTTATGGAGCTCGACCAGTTGCTTCATCTGGTCGCTCAAGGGCGCAGAGTGTACGGCCTCAGCATACTGAGACCAGAGCACCTTCTCCGTCGAGCTCCCCTCTTCGGCCCGGTAGAAGGCGGTGGCATCTGACACACTACGGGGCAAATCTGTGAATGCTCCTGGAGAGCTCCGGACTCGGGTAAGTAACAAGTAATTCACTTTCACATGCTTGCTTTGCATAAAGAATGCCTAACCCGCCGCTATCTTCTTCATCGCCTCAACCTCCTGGAGGGCTTTCTGGGCTTCGGCCTTGGCAGACTTGGCATTTTCAATGGCCGCCGCGAGCTCGGACTCTCGCGTCTTCGAGTCAAGCTCCAAACTCTCATGTTTTTTCATGAGAGCCTGGAGCTCTTGCCGCACCTCGCCAACCTGCGCCTCATGCTTCTCCCGCTTGGTGCGCTCCGTGGCCGCCCTCTTTTCGGCCTCGGAGAACGCTTGCTTAAGGGTCGCCACCTCAGTTGTGGCCCCTACAATAGCCACGTTGATCCTGTCATTTTTTGCAATAAAACCTTTTATATATTTAAATAAGGTATCTCTTACCTTCCTTGTCCTCGAGCTGCTTCTTGGCAAGGCCAAGCTCTTGCTCGGACCGCTCGAGGTTGTCACGCCCAATATGCGACCCTATCCAAAAGGAACTCGACGGTCCCACCAAGGATAGACCCGCATATTGAGACGCTTTTGCAAGGTGGATATCATTACATCAACATTACATATTAGATGGGGATACATACAAGAGGCATACAATGCCACATGAATACAACAATACAACATATACAAGATCAACATTCGACTACGGATGAAACATAAACAGAAACTCAAACAACATCCACCACTGCTAGCCCAGGCTGCCGACCGAACCTATCCCCGATCAAGAAGAAGCGAAGAAGAACTCCAATACAAGCAAACATCGCTCTCGCGTCATGATCATCGCAAACCTGTACCTGCAACTGGTGGTGTAGTAATCTGTGAGCCACGAGGACTCAGCAATCCCACTACCATGGGTATCAAGACTAGCAAAGCCTAATGGGAAAGGAAGGGATAAAGTGGTGAGGTTGCAGCAGCGACTAAGCATATATGGTGGCTAACATACGCAAATGAGAGCGAGAAGAGAAACAAAGGAACGGTCGTCAACTAGCAATGATCAAGAAGTGATCCTGAACTCCTACTTACGTCAAACATAACTCAGAAACCGTGTTCTCCTCTCGATCAACCCCGAAAAGAGACACTCACGGTTGCGCACACGGTTGGTGTATTTTAGAAGAGTTTCCTTCAAGTTTACTACAACCGGATATTAACAAATTCCCATCTGCCACATAACCGCGGGCACGGCTCTCGAAAGTTTATACCCTGCAGGGGTGTCCCAACTTAGCCCATGATAAGCTCTCGCGATCAACGAAGGATATTCCTTCTCCCGGAAGACCCGATCAGTCTCGGAATCCGGCTACAAGACATTTCGACAGAATAAAACAAGACCAGCAAAGCCGCCCGATGTTCCGACAAATCCCGATAGGAGTCGCACGTACCTCGTTCTCGTGGCACACCGGATAGGTCAACCTCGAGTAAAACAAGCCCTCGAGTTGCCCGTGGTGGCCCCTGCGATCTGTCCGCTTCAGACCAACACTCGAAGAGCACCGCCCGGGGCTAAAATAAAGATGACCCCTGACTCCGGAAACCCAAGGAAAAAGGGCATAGGTGAGGCAAATGGTAAAACCAATGTTGGGCCTTCTTTGGAGGAGTCTTATTCAAAGCGAACTGTCAAGGGGTCCCATAAATCACCCAACCGCGTTAGGGAGGCAAAATCCGGGAACATAATACCGATATGACGGAAACTAGGGCGGCAAGAGTGGAACAAAACACCAGGCATAAGGCCGAGCCTTCCACCCTTTACCAAGTATATAGATGCATTAATTAAATAATATATATTGTGATATCCCAACAAGTAAACATATTCCAACAAGGAACAACATCTCCATGTTCCAACAAGGAACAAACTTCATCTTCACCTGCAACTAACAACGCTATAAGAGGGGCTGAGCAAAGCGGTAACATAGCCAATCAACGGTTTGCTAGGAAGGGTGCAAAAGGTTAGAGGCTGACATGGCAATTTGGGAGGCTTGAGCAGCAAGTGATAGGTAGCGCAGCATAGCGATAGAACGAAGCAACTAGCATAGCAATGGTAGTAGTGAGATCCAGGGTAGCGGTCATCTTGCCTGAAATCCCGCTAGGAAGAAGAACGAGTCCATGAAGAAGACGAACGGATGAAGCCGAACCAAGCGCAGACGAACGAATCCTCACGATCGCAACGAAACAGGAACTAACAAGAAGAAGCACACAACATAGTAAACACACCACACATGAACAAGGCATGATGCACAACAAGCATGATGCATGACAAGGCTACATGAAGCTACTCATGGCAAGAGATGATGCATGCAAGAGCAACACATCAAGGCAAGTTTAAATGAGGCCGGAAACAACATATAACAATTCCGGTAAGTCCTCATATGCAAATTTCGAAATTGGTCCAGATCTGATTAAACCTTATGTTCCAGTTGTTAAACAGCAAGTTAAAATGCATCAAGATGATCTACACGAAATTCTAGTCAAGTTACATATAAAGTTCATTAGATTCGGAGCTACGGCCTAGAAGATATGAGCAAAACAAGATAAGCATGGCATTGATGCAAAATGCATACAAACATCAAGCAAACACTCTCCAAACATGGATGCAACATGATAATATGAAACTACATGCAAAACTAAGCAAGTTTCATATAGAGCACACTCAAAACGGAGCAACGGTTCAACACATACACATGAAACAAGTCATGACAACAACCTGTCCAAAACAGCAACTAGGCATATTGCAAGCACCAAAACAACATACTACAGCAACTCAACATGATAACAAAAGGCATGGACATGATGTACAGGTAAAGCATGACAAAACATGAACACTGAGCTATCTCCAGAAATCACTAGAACATGCTCAAAATGACATGGCAAGATTGTAAATAATAACAGGTTCAGACTTAACAGGAAATAACATCAGGTTGCAATGTTTAGAGCTATGAAGCAACATGTTACAGCAAGCTAAAAAGTCAAACTAGAGCATGTCATGAATCTACTCAAAGCATAGAACAAAAGTCCCTTAGTGACCATAAGCCAAAAGGGATCATAAAATACAGTTGCAACCATGTGAATATGGCAAAAACATAAACAGATTCAGACTTAGTGCAAAACTGGAGCAAGGCATAAACAGATAACAAGTAGGCATGTTGGTGAGCTTGAACCACTCACCACAGAGCAATACATGGCATGGCAAGGCAACTCACAGTAAGAAGACATGGCATAGAAGCTATACATGGCAAGAACAACATCATAGCATACACGGATCAACTACAACAACCTTGGCAAAATTGAATAACATGTAAACAACCTGCCAGGAAACATTTTATAGCAAAAGTAGAGCTCGATTGACTCAAGCAAACAATGGCATGTATTGATAGATAATAACCATATGTTAAAAACATCCTTACTTAAGTATCTCAAAATAAGCATGGATCTCTCGGTAGCATCAAGTTTACATGGCATAAAAATATCAGCAGAACAGGGGCTGAAATCAGCAACATCATGAAGCCTAGTTTGCATGCTTGTGCTATTCACCACAGAGATCAAAAAAGTACATGGTATACACCCCTGTAAAGATGGCATTGCATATTACAAAACACGTGTAGGACTCAAGTTCATAGGGTGCACACATCAATCATGGCAAAAATGACAAAAGTACATGTTCTGATAAGAATCTGCAACTAACATCACATAGCCCTCTTCTAACAGCATTTCGGGCATCAAGATGAGCTCAAATGAAAATGATGCAATGAGATGAAATGATGCACCCGTCGAGGCGAACAATTTGACATATTACACGCACGAAACGGAGCTACGGATGCAGAGTTATGATGCGATGAAAATGCATAAAAATACTAAAATACTCGGGGACTTGGAGAAAAACGGAGGGGGGAAAGTCAACCTCTCGGCACGGATTTCGATGCAGCGCGGATCTCGTCGGAGAGACTCGCCGGAGACGAAGAGGAGGTGGCCGGAGCGTGGGGAAGACGCCGGATCCGGGGAAGGCCGGAGGGAGCCGGGGCCGGCCGGATCCGGGCGGTGGCTCGCCGGATCCGGGCGCGGGGAAGGCCGGGCGAGGAGGGCCGAGTCGGGAGGCGGCCGGCGAAGCTCCGACGAAGCCAGGGGCCGGAGGCGTGGGGGCCGGCGGGCGGCGGCGGAGGCGTCAGCGGGCACGCTGTGGGCGGAGGCCGACGAGCGAGGCGGCGGCGAGCGCACTCGCCAAGTCGCGGGCGACGCCGCGCATGGCGAGGCGGGAGCAGCCGGAGTGGCGCGGCGGGGGATCCAGGCGCGGGGCGACGACGGGCGGCGTCGGGCGCGCGGGGGGCGGGCACCAGTGGGCGGCGGCGCGCTGGCCGAGCAGCCGAACGCGGGTCGGCGGCGGCGGGGCGCGACCCGGACACGTGGCGACGGCGGGTTGGTCCGGTAGAGCGGGCGGACACGTCCGCTGCCTGGATTTTTGTCCGGCGGCGGCGGGTGGAGTTTTTCTAGGGTTAGGGGAGAAGAAGACCCGAGATTTTCGGGGGAGGTCTAGATTTATAGATAGGAGGGGCTAGGAGGCTCCAAATTGAGCTCGGTTTTCGCCCACACGATCGTGATCGAACGACCGAGAGCATGGAGGGGAGTTTGCTGGGTTCTGGGCCACTTTGGATGGGGTGTTGGGCTGCAACTCAAAGAGGGCTTTACGGTTACCCGGTTAACCGTTGGAGTACCAAACGAACTCCAAATGGCACGAAACTTGACAGGCGGTCTCACGGTGCTATACCAAGGCAGCTATAAACCTCGTCCATTTCGAGACCGTTTAACACCCGCACACGAAAAGAGGTAAAAGGGAGCGCCGGGGGATATAGGAGTGCCGGATTGGAAAACGGACAACGGGGAAAATGCTCGGATGCATGAGGCGAACACGCATGCAAAAGCGATGCACATGATGACATGATATGAAATGCAGATGATGACATGGCAAAGTGCAACACGCAAGCACATGACATGGAAACGACGGCGAATAACTGGCGGACACCTGGCGCAACGAATCCGGGGCGTTACAACACTCCTCCACTAACAAGAGATCTCGTCCCGAGATCTTAGGACCGAGACGGAAGAGAAAAGGGATGAGGTGAAGCAAGAACTGAAGAGAAGAAGCAAAGAATCGAGAGCACTCGAGAAGAAGGGAGGAATGACAAAAATGACGAGAATCGAAAGCTCACGGAATCAGATAGACTATGAAACAACTCATTCTAACCGGAGTGGTTAGAATGAGAAAAGAAACCAATAAGACTGAAAGGATTTAGGCAGCACACCGGTTGAACAAGGAAAGAATAGAACATGAGCTTCAGAAGATGGAATGGCACTTGACGAGATAAACAACGCAATGCCTCCGGAAGAATTGAAAGAATTTGAATGAAAAGAACTTAGAAGGAAGGATTGACTGGAGTTGTTGAAAAAAAATCACCACCGAAAAGAATAAGATTGTTTTGGACTTATGGATAACCTCTCAAAATTATGAGGTGATAACCAACCACAAATTGAAATGATTGGATAGCTTAGAAGAACGAAGAAATGCAAAACTCCACTTCAGAAGAATATGGAGAGTTAATTGCACTTCGAGGTGCAGGAAGAAAAGATACTTGAACTCTGCCAACAAAATCTTGATGAACTCTTGAAGAAATGAATTAAATCATGAAGAACCACCGTGAAGAACTCCGGTAACGAAAAGGATGATGAGATAAAATGAACGAAGAAAGAATAAGATGAGCCTTGCGATGATTTAGATGGAGGTTGCAACGAAATGGCCGAGGAAGTTTCTGAACTCCGGAAAAGAATAGATGAAAACACTTGGAACTAGAATTTATTCATTCAAGAACAAACTCCGAAGAAAAAGATTAATCACTTTGAGGAAATAAGAATAAGATTTATTGTATGCTTATCCTTCATCAAATTAAATTGATGACAAGAAATGGATTTGGCATAATACTTATTCTTCTTGAAAAGGATTGAGAAGTGACATATCGCAAACTTGAGAAGGTCTTCATGAACCACCGGTAGGATTCGAAAGAACGAATGGATTAAAATGATAATCAAGGAAAAAGAATCTTGAACGAACCACTGTAAGAATTCGAAATGACTGACGAAAGAGAGAATGAATCACCGGGAAGAATTAGAGAAGCACGGAGATACTTGAGGGAATTAAAATGCAAGAGAACAAAGAGATCGCGAACTGATAGAAGAATACTTGAACGAAGCACCGGAAGAATATTGAGATGAACGAAGCTGAAAACTTGGAACGAAGAAATATTCCGAAAAGATGACCTCCGGATGACCGAGAGGGAAAGCAACACCTGAAATACTCCGGATGGATGAAAATAATTTGCCGATTGAAAACAATTCGGGAGGATAACATCGAGCTAGCACCGCAAATCTTCGGGAGAACGGACAAGATTTAAGAGAAACTCTACTTCGGTCTTCAAATGATGACGAGAAACACCACCAAAATTGTTAAGGCTCTCCGGGGAAACGAAAAGCGAAGAGGTTGAGGCAACAATGAAATGATTTGAAAGAGATCTTGGAGAAGGCAAGTGACTGATGGGATCCAATCTTACATCACCCTTTGAAAAGAATTAGAGAATAGCTCCGGGGAAATTAGAAGAGTCAGGTAAGATCCTGGGAAAAGACCTGTGGGTTAGGGCCCACTGAAGAGAAAAACACCGTTGGAAAGGGATGTTGAACAGATAGATGATGCACCGGAACAAATGAAATATTGGACTGAGGTGACAACCTCGAAATAATAGAATGCGAACATGAATATTCTGAGATGTCTTCAACACTCCGGGATAAAAGAATGGCGAGAGGAGGAACGAGCAAAGGGAAATATTTGAGCTGATGGAAAGAATACGATCGACAACGAAAAATTTGAATTGGATCCACCGGAAAAAAAGAGATGAAGAATGACGAACTAGACGAGAAACCACCGGTTGAAATGATTGATAGAAGACTGAAGAGGATCCATACGAATGAAATTGATGGTCGAAACAGACTCAAACTCCGGGAAGAAGAAGGGTGGGAGGGCGGGAAAAACAAAGGAAACTTGGAAGGGGAAACCGACGAATATCTTGAAGAGAAAACACCAGTTGAAATCATTGCGGAAAGAAAGGAAAGACTTCACACGAGTAGGATGGATACTCGATTACCGACTCCGGTTCCGAGAGGAAGGGAGGGCGGGTGGGAAAAGAAAACAACTGAGGATTGAACTTGCAAAGATGAAGATGGTCGAGTCAACTTGACGAGAAATGCACCGGGTAAAAGAGCAGAGGAACAACGATCGGAAAACCAACCGCGTGATCCTAAAGAAAAATTTGAAGGGGAAGAGGAGTAGTTCAAAACACCTACGTCAAGATTCCTCACCAGAGCGACGAAGGGGCATAGGAGTAAAAAGAATTCCTACTCTCCGATATAACTAGACTCAGAAATCAGTTTTGTTCTAGACTCAACATCGGCCAAACTACACGATCAATCAAGGGGGCTCCTAGGGTCGGTCGAGGCTCTGATACCAACTTGTCACGCCCAATATGCGACCCTATCCAAAAGGAACTCGACGGTCCCACCAAGGATAGACCCGCATATTGAGACGCTTTTGCAAGGTGGATATCATTACATCAACATTACATATTAGATGGGGATACATACAAGAGGCATACAATGCCACATGAATACAACAATACAACATACACAAGATCAACGTCCGACTACGGATGAAACATAAATAGAAACTCAAACAACATCCACCCTGCTAGCCCAGGCTGCCGACCTGGAACCTATCCCCTGATCGAAGAAGAAGCAGAAGAAGAACTCCAATACAAGCAAACATCGCTCTCGCGTCATGATCATCGCAAACCTTTAACTGCAACTGGTGGTGTAGTAATCTGTGAGCCACGAGGACTCAGCAAACCCATTACCATGGGTATCAAGACTAACAAAGCTTAATGGGAAAGGAAGGGATAAAGTGGTGAGGTTGCAGCAGCGACTAAGCACATATGGTGGCTAACATACGCAAATGAGAGCAAGAAGAGAAACAAAGGAACGGTCGTCAACTAGCAATGATCAAGAAGTGATCCTGAACTCCTACTTACGTCAAACATAACTCAGAAACAGTGTTCTCCTCTCGATCAACCCCGAAAGGAGACACTCACGGTTACGCACACGGTTGGTGTATTTTAGAAGAGTTTGCTTCAAGTTTACTACAACCGGATATTAACAAATTCCCATCTGCCACATAACCGCGGGCATGGCTCTCAAAAGTTTATACCCTGCAGGGGTGTCCCAACTTAGCCCATGATAAGCTCTCGCAATCAACGAAGGAAATTCCTTCTCCCCGGGAAGACCCGATCAGTCTCGGAATCCCGGCTACAAGACATTTCGACAGCAATAAAACAAGACCAGCAAAGCCGCCCGATGTGCCAACAAATCTCGATAGGAGTCGCACGTACCTCGTTCTCAGGGCACACCGGATAGGTCAGCCTACGAGTAAAACCAGCCCTCGAGTTGCCCGTGGTGGCCCCAGATCTGCCGTTTGGACCAACACTCGAAGGAGCACTGCCCGGGGGCTAAAATAAAGATGACCCTCGGGCTCCGAAACCCAAGGGAAAAAGGGCATAGGTGAGGCAAATGGTAAAACCAATGTTGGGCCTTCTTTGAGGAGTCTTATTCAAAGCGAACTGTCAAGGGGTCCCATAAATCACCCAACCGCGTTAGGGACGCAAAATCCGGGAACATAATACCGATATGACGGAAACTAGGGCGGCAAGAGTGGAACAAAACACCAGCATAAGGCCGAGCCTTCCACCCTTTACCAAGTATATAGATGCATTAATTAAATAAGATATATTGTGATATCCCAACAAGTAAACATGTTCCAACAAGGAACAACATCTCCATGTTCCAACAAGGAACAAACTTCATCTTCACCTACAACTAACAACGCTATAAGAGGGGCTGAGCAAAGCGGTAACATAGCCAATCAACGGTTTGCTAGGAAGGGTGCAAAAGGTTAGAGGCTGACATGGCAATTTGGGAGGCTTGAGCAGCAAGTGATAGGTAGCGCAGCATAGCGATAGAACGAAGCAACTAGCATAGCAATGGTAGTAGTGAGATCCAGGGTAGCGGTCATCTTGCCTGAAATCCCGCTAGGAAGAAGAACGAGTCCATGAAGAAGACGAACGGATGAAGCCGAACCAAGCGTAGACGAACGAATCCTCACGATCGCAACAAAATAGGAACTAACAAGAAGAAGCACACAACATAGTAAACACACCACACATGAACAAGGCATGATGCACAACAAGCATGATGCATGACAAGGCTACATGAAGCTACTCATGGCAAGAGATGATGCATGCAAGAGCAACACATCAAGGCAAGTTTAAATGAGGCCGGAAAAAACATATAACAATTCCGGTAAGTCCTCATATGCAAATTTCGAAATTGGTCCAGATCTGATTAAACCTTATGTTCAAGTTGTTAAAAAGCCAGTTAAAATGCATCAAGATGATCTACATGAAATTCTAGTCAAGTTACATATAAAGTTCATTAGATTCGGAGCTACGGCCTAGAAGATATGAGCAAAACAAGATAAGCATGGCATTGATGCAAAATGCATACAAACATCAAGCAAACACTCTCCAAACATGGATGCAACATGATAATATGAAACTAAATGCAAAACTAAGCAAGTTTCATATAGAGCACACTCAAAACGGAGCAACGGTTCAACACATACACATGAAACAAGTCATGACAACAACCTGTCCAAAACAGCAACTAGGCATATTGCAAGCACCAAAACAACATACTACAGCAACTCAACATGATAACAAAAGGCATGGACATGATGTACAGGTAAAGCATGACAAAACATGAGCACTGAGCTATCTCCAGAAATCACTAGAACATGCTCAAAATGACATGGCAAGATTGCAAATAATAACAGGTTCAGACTTAACAGGAAAGAACATCAGGTTGCAATGTTTAGAGCTATGAAGCAACATGTTACAGCAAGCTATCAAGTCAAACTAGAGCATGTGATGAATCTACTCAAAGCATAGAACAAAAGTCCCTTAGTGACCATAAGCCAAAAGGGATCAGAAAATACAGTTGCAAGCATGTGAATATGGCAAAAACATAAACAGATTCAGACTTAGTGCAAAACTGGAGCAAGGCATAAACAGATAACAAGTAGGCATGTTGGTGAGCTTGAACCACTCACCACAGAGCTATACATGGCATGGAAAGGCAACTCACAGTAAGAAGACATGGCATAGAAGCTATACATGGCAAGAAAAACATCATAGCATACACGGATCAACTACAACAACCTTGGCAAAATTGAATAACATGTAAACAACCTGCCAGGAAACATTTTATAGAAAACGTAGAGCTCGATTGTCTCAAGTTATGGCACTCCATAATTGCAAACAAGGGCATGTATTGATAGATAATAACCATATGTTCAAAACATCCTTATTGAAGTATCTCAAAATAAGCATGGATCTCTCGGTAGCATCAAGTTTACATGGCATAAAAATATCAGCAGAACAGGGGCTGAAATCAGCAACATCATGAAGCCTAGTTTGCATGCTTGTGCTATTCACCACAGAGATCACAAAAATACACGGCATACACCCCTGTAAATATGGCATGGCATATTACAAAACACGTGTAGAACTCAAGTTCATAGGGTGCACACATCAATCATGGCAAAAATGACAAAAGTGCATGTTCTGATAAGAATCTGCAACTAACATCACATAGCTCTCTTCTAACAGCATTTCGGGCATCAAGATGAGCTCAAATGAAAATGATGCAATGAGATGAAACGATGTACCCGTCGAGGCGAACAATTTGACATATTACACGCACGAAACGGGGCTACGGATGCAGAGTTATGATGCGATGAAAATGCATAAAAATACTGAAATACTCGGGGACTTAGAGAAAAATGGAGGGGGGAAAGTCAACCTCTCGGCACGGATTTCAATGCAGCGCGGATCTCGCTGGAGAGACTCGCCGGAGACGAAGAGGAGGTGGCCGGAGCGCGGGGAAGATGCCGGATCCGGGGAAGGCCGGAGGGAGCCGGGGCCGGCCGGATCCGGGCGGTGGTTCGCCGGATCCGGGCGCGGGGAAGGCCGGCGAGGAGGGCCGGAGTCGGGAGGCGGCCGGCGAGCTCCGACGAAGCCAGCAGGGCCGGGCGGCGTGGGGAGGCAGGCGGGCGCCGAGGAGGCGCTCGGGCACGGGCGCGGGCGTGGCCGACGAAGCGAGGCGGCGGCGGCGCGCACTTTGCCAAGTCATGGCGACGCCGCGCATGGCGAGGCGGGAGCCGCTGGAGTGGCGCGGGCGGCGGATCCCGCACGCAGCACGGGACGGGCGGCGTCGGGCGCTGGGGCGCGGCACCAGCGGCGGGCGGCGGTCGCGGGGCCGAGGGGGCCGCGGTCGGGCCGAGCGGGCCGAGGGATCGCGGTCGGGCAGGCGGGCCAGCGATCGGCCGGCGGTGGGGCGCGGCCCGGGACACGTGGCGACGGCGGGTTGGTCCGGCGGAGCGGGCGGACACGTCCGCTGCCCGGATTTTTGTCCGGCGGCGGCGGGTGGAGTTTTTCTAGGGTTAGGGGAGAAGAAGACCCGAGATTTTCGGGGGAGGTCTAGATTTATAGGTAGGAGGGGCTAGGAGGCTCCAAATTGAGCACAGTTTTCGCCCACATGATCGTGATCGAATGACCGAGAGCATGGAGGGGAGTTTGCTGGGTTCTGGGCCACCTTGGATGGGGTGTTGGGCTGCAACTCAAAGAGGGCTTTACGGTTACCCGGTTAACCGTTGGAGTACCAAACGAACTCCAAATGGCACGAAACTTGATAGGCGGTCTACCGGTGCTATACCAAGGCCGCTTGGCAAACCTCGGTCCATTCCGAGACCGTTTAACACCCGCACACGAAAAGAGGTAAAAGGGAGCGCCGGGGGACATAGGAGTGCCGGATTGGAAAACGGACAACGGGGAAAATGCTCGGATGCATGAGGCGAACATGCATGCAAAAGCGATGCACATGATGACATGATATGAAATGCAGATGATGACATGGAAAAGTGCAACACGCAAGCACATGACATGGCAACGACGGCGAATAACTGGCGGACACCTGGCGCAAAGAATCCGGGGCGTTACAACACTCCTCCACTAACAAGAGATCTCGTCCCGAGATCTTAGGACCGAGACGGAAGAGAAAAGGGATGAGGTGAAGCAAGAACTGAAGAGAAGAAGCAAACAATCGAGAGCACGCGAGAAGAAGGGAGGAATGACAAAAATGACGAGAATCGAAAGCTCACGGAATCAGATAGACTATGAAACAACTCGTTCTAACCGGAGTGGTTAGAATGAGAAAAGAAACCAATAAGACTGAAAGGATTTAGGCAGCACACCGGTTGAACAAGGAAAGAATAGAACATGAGCTTCAGAAGATGGAATGGCACTTGATGAGATAAACAACGCAATGCCTCCGGAAGAATTGAAAGAATTTGAATGAAAAGAACTTAGAAGGAAGGATTGACTGGAGTTGTTGAAAAAAAATCACCACCGAAAAGAATAAGATTGTTGTGGACTTATGGATAACCTCTCAAAATTATGAGGTGATAACCAACCACAAATTGAAATGATTGGATAGCTTAGAAGAACGAAGAAATGCAAAACTCCACTTCAGAAGAATATGGAGAGTTAATTGCACTTTGAGATGCAGGAAGAAAAGATACTTGAACTCTGCCAACAAAATCTTGATGAACTCTTGAAGAAATGAATTAAATCATGAACAACCACCGTGAAGAACTCCGGTAACGAAAAGGATGATGAGATAAAATGAACGAAGAAAGAATAAGATGAGCCTTGCGATGATTTAGATGGAGGTTGCGACGAAATGGCCGAGGAAGTTTCTGAAATCCGGAAAAGAATAGATGAAAACACTTGGAACTAGAATTTATTCATTCAAGAACAAACTCCGAAGAAAAAGATTAATCACTTTGAGGAAATAAGAATAAGATTTATTGTATGCTTATCCTTCATCAAATTAAATTGATGACAAGAAATGGATTTGGCATAATACTTATTCTTCTTGAAAAGGATTGAGAAGTGACATATCGCAAACTTGAGAAGGTCTTCATGAACCACCGGTAGGATTCGAAATAACGAATGGATTAAAATGATAATCAAGGAAAAGAATCTTGAACGAACCATCTTTGTAAGAATTGAAATGATGACGAAAGAGAGAATGAATCACCGGGAAGAATTAGAGAAGCACGGAGATACTTGAGGGAATTAAAATGCAAGAGAACAAAGAGATCGCGAACTGATAGAAGAATACTTGAGCGAAGCACGGAAGAATATTGAGATGAACGAAGCTGAAAACTTGGAGCGAAGAAATATTCGAAAAGATGACCTCCGGATGACCGAGAGGAAAGCAACACCTGAAATACTCGGATGGATGAAAAGAATTTATACGATTGAAAACAATTCGGAGGATAACATCGAGCTAGCACCGCAAATCTTCGGAGAACGGACAAGATTTAAGAGAAACTCTACTTGGTCTTCAAATGATGACGAAAACACCACCAAAATTGTTAAGGCTCTCCGGGAAGCAAAAGCGAAGAGGTTGAGGCAACAATGAAATGATTTGAAAGAGATCTTGGAGAAGGCAAGTGACTGATGGGATCCAATCTTACATCACCCTTTGAAAAGAATTAGAGAATAGCTCCGGGGAAATTAGAAGAGTCAGGTAAGATCCTGGGAAAAGACCTATGGGTTAGGGCCCACTGAAGAGAAAAACACTGTTGGAAAGGGATGTTGAACAGATAGATGATGCACCGGAACAAATGAAATATTGGACTGAGGTGACAACCTCGAAATAATAGAATGCGAACATGAATATTCTGAGATGTCTTCAACACTCCGGGATAAAAGAATGGCGAGAGGAGGAACGAGCAAAGGGAAATATTTGAGCTGATGGAAAGAATACGATCGACAAGGAAAAATTTGAATTGGATCCACCGGAAAAAAAGAGATGAAGAATGACGAACTAGACGAGAAACCACCGGTTGAAATGATTGATAGAAGACTGAAGAGGCTCCATACGAATGAAAATGATGGTCGAAACAGACTCAAACTCCGGGAAGAAGAAGGGTGGGAGGGCGGGAAAAACAAAGGCAACTTGGAAGGGGAAACCGACGAATATCTTGAAGAGAAAACACCAGTTGAAATCATTGCGGAAAGAAAGGAAAGACTTCACACGAGTAGGATGGATACTCGATTACGGACTCCGGTTCCGAGAGGAAGGGAGGGCGGGTGGGAAAAGAAAACAACTGAGGATTGAACTTGCAAAGGTGAAGATGGGCGAGTCAACTTGACGAGAAATGCACCGGGTAAAAGAGCAGAGGAACAACGATCGGAAAACCAACCGCGTGATCCTAAAGAAAAATTTGAAGGGGAAGAGGAGTAGTTCAAAACACCTACGTCAAGATTCCTCACCAGAGCGACGAAGGGGCATAGGAGTAAAAAGAATTCCTACTCTCCGATATGACTAGACTCAGAAATCAGTTTTGTTCTAGACTCAACATCGGCCAAACTACACGATCAATCAAGGGGGCTCCTAGGGTCGGTCGAGGCTCTGATACCAACTTGTCACGCCCAATATGCGACCCTATCCAAAAGGAACTCGACGGTCCCACCTAGGATAGACCCGATATTGAGGCGCTTTTGCAAGGTGGATATCATTACATCAACATTACATATTAGATGGGGATACATACAAGAGGCATACAATGCCACATGAATACAACAATACAACATACACAAGATCAACGACCGACTACGGATGAAACATAAACAGAAACTCAAACAACATCCACCACCTTTAGCCCAGGCTGCCGACTGAACCTATCCCCGATCGAAGAAGAAGCGTAAGAAGAACTCCAATACAAGCAAACATCGCTCTCGCGTCATGATCATCGCAAACCTGTACCAGCAACTGGTGGTGTAGTAATCTGTGAGCCACGAGGACTCAGCAATCCCATTACCATGGGTATCAAGACTAGCAAAGCTTAATGGGAAAGGAAGGGATAAAGTGGTGAGGTTGCAACAGCGACTAAGCATATATGGTGGCTAACATACGCAAATGAGAGCGAGAAGAGAAACAAAGGAACGGTCGTCAACTAGCAATGATCAAGAAGTGATCCTGAACTCCTACTTACGTCAAACAAAACTCAGAAACAGTGTTCTCCTCTCGATCAACCCCGAAAAGAGACACTCACGGTTACGCACACGGTTGGTGTATTTTAGAAGAGTTTGCTTCAAGTTTACTACAACCGGATATTAACAAATTCCCATCTGCCACATAACATGGGCACGGCTCTCAAAAGTTTATACCCTGCAGGGTGTCCCAACAAGCCCATGATAAGCTCTACGCAATCAACGAAGGATATTCCTTCTCCCCGGGAAGACCCGATCAGTCTCGGAATCCCGGCTACAAGACATTTCGACAGCAATAAAACAAGACCAGCAAAGCCGCCCGATGTGCCGACAAATCCCGATAGGAGTCGCACGTACCTCGTTCTCAGGGCACACCGGATAGGTCAGCCTACGAGTAAAACCAGCCCTCGAGTTGCCCCGTGGTGGCCCCGCAGTCTGCCCGTTTCGGACCAACACTCGAAGGAGCACTGCCCGGGGGGGGGCTAAAATAAAGATGACCCTCGGGCTCCGGAAACCCAAGGGAAAAAGGGCATAGGTGAGGCAAATGGTAAAACCAATGTTGGGCCTTGCTGGAGGAGTCTTATTCAAAGCGAACTGTCAAGGGGGTCCCATAAATCACCCAACCGCGTTAGGGACGCAAAATCCGGGAACATAATACCGATATGATGGAAACTAGGGCGGCAAGAGTGGAACAAAACACCAGGCATAAGGCCGAGCCTTCCACCCTTTACCAAGTATATAGATGCATTAATTAAATAAGATATATTGTGATATCCCTACAAGTAAACATGTTCCAACAAGGAACAACATCTCCATGTTCCAACAAGGAACAAACTTCATCTTCACCTGCAACTAACAACGCTATAAGAGGGGCTGAGCAAAGCGGTAACATAGCCAATCAACGGTTTGCTAGGAAGGGTGCAAAAGGTTAGAGGCTGACATGGCAATTTGGGAGGCTTGAGCAGCAAGTGATAGGTAGCGCAGCATAGCGATCGAACGAAGCAACTAGCATAGCAATGGTAGTAGTGAGATCCAGGGTAGCGGTCATCTTGCCTAAAATCCCGCTAGGAAGAAGAACGAGTCCATGAAGAAGACGAACGGATGAAGCCGAACCAAGCGTAGATGAACAAATCCTCACGATTGCAACGAAACAGGAACTAACAAGAAGAAGCACACAACATAGTAAACACACCACACATGAACAAGGCATGATGCACAACAAGCATG
The DNA here is from genome assembly GCA_021605205.1 of Aegilops longissima. NCBI lineage: Eukaryota > Viridiplantae > Streptophyta > Magnoliopsida > Poales > Poaceae > Aegilops > Aegilops longissima. The sequence goes on along the minus strand of CM038677.1, from coordinate 771,981,262 downwards.
ATGCATGACAAGGCTACATGAAGCTACTCATGGCAAGAGATGATGCATGCAAGAGCAACACATCAAGGCAAGTTTAAATGAGGCCGGAAACAACATATAACAATTCCGGTAAGTCCTCATATGCAAATTTCGAAATTGGTCCAGATCTGATTAAACCTTATGTTCAAGTTGTTAAACAGCAAGTTAAAATGCATCAAGATGATCTACACGAAATTCTAGTCAAGTTACATATAAAGTTCATTAGATTCGGAGCTACGGCCTAGAAGATATGAGCAAAACAAGATAAGCATGGCATTGATGCAAAATGCATACAAACATAAAGCAAACACTCTAAAAACATGGATGCAACATGATAATATGAAACTACATGCAAAACTAAGCAAGGTTCATATAGAGCACACTCAGAACGGAGCAACGGTTCAACACATACACATGAAACAAGTCATGACAACAACCTGTCCAAAACAGCAACTAGGCATATTGCAAGCACGAAGACAACATACTACAGCAACTCAACATGATAACAAAAGGCATGGACATGATGTACAGGTAAAGCATGACAAAACATAAACACTGAGCTATCTCCATAAATCACTAGAACATGCTCAAAATGACATGGCAAGATTGCAAATAATAACAGGTTCAGACTTAACAGGAAATAACATCAGATTGCAATGTTTAGAGCTATGAAGCAACATGTTACAGCAAGCTATCAAGTCAAACTATAGCATAGCATGAATCTACTCAAAGCATAGAACAAAAGTCCCTTAGTGACCATAAGCCAAAAGTGATCAGAAAATACAGTTGCAAGCATGTGAATATGGCAAAAACATAAACAGATTCAGACTTAGTGCAAAACTGGAGCAAGGCATAAACAGATAACAAGTAGGCATGTTGGTGAGCTTGAACCACTCACCACAGAGCAATACATGGCATGGAAAGGCAACTCACAGTAAGAAGACATGGCATAGAAGCTATACATGGCAAGAACAACATCATAGCATACACGGATCAACTACAACAACCTTGGCAAAATTGAATAACATGTAAACAACCTGCCAGGAAACATTTTATAGCAAACGTAGAGCTCGATTGTCTCAAGTTATGGCACTCCATAATTGCAAACAAGGGCATGTATTGATAGATAATAACCATATGTTCAAAACATCCTTATTGAAGTATCTCAAAATAAGCATGGATCTCTCGGTAGCATCAAGTTTACATGGCATAAAAATATCAGCAGAACACGGGCTGAAATCAGCAACATCATGAAGCCTAGTTTGCATGCTTGTGCTATTCACCACAGAGATCACAAAAATACATGGCATACACCCCTGTAAAGATGGCATGGCATATTACAAAACACGTGTAGGACTCAAGTTCATAGGGTGCACACATCAATCATGGCAAAAATGACAAAAGTGCATGTTCTGATAAGAATCTGCAACTAACATCACATAGCCCTCTTCTAACAGCATTTCGGGCATCAAGTTTACATGGCATAAAAATATTAGTAGAACAGGGGCTGAAATCAGCAACATCATGAAGCCTAGTTTGCATGCTTGTGCTAGTCACCACAGAGATCACAAAAATACATGGCTTACACCCCTGTAAAGATGGCATGGCATATTACAAAACACATGTAGGACTCAAGTTCATAGGGTGCACACATCAATCATGGCAAAAATGACAAAAGTGCATGTTCTGATAAGAATCTGCAACTAACATCACATAGCCCTCTTCTAACAGCATTTCAGGCATCAAGATGAGCTCAAATGAAAATGATGCAATAAGATGAAATGATTTACTCGTCAAGACGAACAATTTGACATATTACACGCACGAAACGAAGCTACGGATGCAGAGTTATGATGCGATGAAAATGCATAAAAATACTGAAATACTCGGGGACTTGGAGAAAAACGGAGGGGGGAAAGTCAACCTCTCGGCACGGATTTTGATGCAGCACGGATCTCGCCGAAGAGACTCACTGGAGACAAAGAGGAGTTGGCCGGAGCGCGGGGAAGAAGCCGGATCCGGGGAAGGCCGGAGGGAGCCGGGGCCGACCGGATCTGGGTGGTGGCTCGCCGGATCCGGGCGCTGGAAGGCCGCGAGGAGGGCGGAGTCGGGAGGCGGCCGCAAGCTCGAGCGAAGCCAGCGGCCGCAGCGGGTGGGGAGGCCGGGCGGGCGGCGAGGAGGCGCGGCGGGCACGGGCGCGGGCGGAGGCCGACGAAGCGAGGCGGCGGCGAGCGCACCAACCAAGTCATGGCGGACGCCGCGCATGGCGAGGCGGGAGCCGCCGTGGCGCTGCGCGGCGGGATCCATGCATCGCTGAAGACGGCTCGTCGCGCTGCGCTGGGGCGAGCACCAGCGGCGGGCGGCGGTCGCGGGCCGAGGGGCCGCGGTCGGGCCGAGCCAGGCCCAGCGGTCGGCGGCGGCGGGGCGCGACCCGGACACGTGGCGACGGCGGGTTGGTCCGGCGGAGCGGCGGACACGCCCGCTGCCGGATTTTTGTCCGGCGGCGGGTGGAGTTTTTCTAGGGTTAGGGGAGAAGAAGACCCGAGATTTTCGGGGGAGGTCTAGATTTATAGGTAGGAGGGCCTAGGAGGCTCCAAATTGAGCACGGTTTTCGCCCACACGATCGTGATCGAACGACCGAGAGAATGGAGGGGAGTTTGCTGGGTTTTGGGCCACTTTGGATGGGGTGTTGGGCTGCAACTCAAAGAGGGCTTTACGGTTACCCGATTAACCGTTGGAGTACCAAACGAACTCCAAATGGCACGAAACTTGACAGGCGGTCTACCGGTGCTATACCAAGGCAGCTATAAACCTCGGTCCATTCGAGACCGTTTAACACCCTTTACGAAAAGAGGTAAAAGGGAGCCGGGGGGACATAGGAGTGCGGATTGGAAAAGCGGACAACGGGAAAATGCTCGGATGCATGAGGCGAACACGCTTGCAAAAGAGATGCACATGATGACATGATATGAAATGCAGATGATGACATGGCAAAGTGCAACACGCAAGCACATGACATGGCAACGACGACGAATAACTGGCAGACACCTGGCGCAACGAATCCGGGGCATTACAGAGGTTCTGCTTCAGCGTGTCCACCTCCGCAGTTAGTGCGGCGGACGCCAGCAGCGAAGCCTGCATACGCATATTAACTTACTTTTGTTAGACTCCTGCGAATATTATTAGATCCTCTATTCGGCTTTTCTTTCCGAACGCCAAACGGAGCATCAGGGGCTACTGTCAATGCGGTAATATTTTCACATATTTTTTACATACCTCAAAGCACTGTTAGCGGTCGGCATTAAGCTTTCAGTCAGCCCGCTTTTAGCGGATCGAACCTCGGATCACCGCACTCTTAATAGTGCGGTGCTCCTCGTCGATGGAGGCGCCATTAAGCACCTCCAGCAAATTATCCGGTGCCTCCGGTTGGATGGAGGTCACCAGAGTTGTAGGCTTGCCCTTCTTACTAATGGCCGCCTGCCGGACTCCGGAACCTTTGAAGGTTCCGGTGCGGTGTCCGGCCTAGGGCCGGACTTGGAGACCTTGGGGGTTTTGTCCCCTTGGCGCCTGGAGTCCGGGAGGTCGCCTTGGGGCGCCTCCAGGACCACATCCTCCTGGCTTGGAACCTCCTGGGACAACACTTCGGCGTCGTCCGTAGGGCGGGGGGAGGTAGCGGTCGGAAGCGAATTCACATCCGACGAATCCAGGGAGCCGCTCGACGAAGCGTCGAGCTAGGCCTTGGGCGGACTGCATGATTATATTCGGCGTCAGAAGATACTGTGCAAATAAAGGAACGCCATGAGTCACTCTGGTATCCGGATACTTACGATTTCGCCAGGGGCTTGGCCCTGAGCGGCCACTCCTCTTCGCCGTCGTCGGCGTTGGTGGAGTAGTCCGGAGGAAGGGTCTTCCCTTCTTGGACCCTCCGGCCTCCCAGTGGGCGGCCTTCCTTTATTCCTCCCCGCTGGAGGGGGAGAGGCCTCTTCTTCCTCCTCCTCGTCTTCACGGGAGGAGTGCGTTTCGGAGTTGTCGGACGATGAATCCGACACCACCAGGCGCCGGGAAATCTTTCGAGTTCCCGTGGCCTTCTTCTTGGCCTTCTTCTCCGGCACCATGTAGGGTGCCGGAAACTGCAGACCTGTCAAGCGGGCGTCCGCTGGGTCTTCGAGCAAGGGAGTCGGACAGCTGATCTGCCCGGACGTCTCCTGCCAATCCTGTCAAAGGTAAGGGAGTTTAGATCCCGCATAGAGTCAAACTATGAAAGACAAATATCCTGTAAGAGGTAAAAACAGCTTACTGCGTTGGCTTGACGCTGCGCGCTGAATCCGCGATCCTCGGTAGCGGATGCGGGAGCCTCGGCGCCCTTGAATAACACCTTCCAGGCATCTTCGTACGTCGTGTCGAAGAGCCTGCTCAGAGTTCGGTGCTGGGCCGGATTGAACTCCCACAAGCTGAAAGCCCGTTGTTGGCACGGGAGGATCCGGCGGATGAGCATGACCTGGACTACATTGACGAGTTTGAGCTTCTTGCTCACCAGGCTTTGGATGCATGTTTGGAGTCCGGTCAACTCTCCTTTTTTACCCCATGTCAGGCCCGTCTCCTTCCAGGAGGTGAGCCGCGTAGGGGCTCCGAATCGGAACTCGGGGGCTGCGACCCATTCAGGGTCACGCGGCTCGGTGATGTAGAACCACCCCGATTGCCACCCCTTTAGGGTCTCCACGAAAGAGCCCTCGAGCCATAGGACGTTGGGCATCTTGCCCACCATGGCACCTCCGCACTCCGCCTGGCAGCTGCGCACTACCTTCGGCTTGACGTTAAAGGTCTTCAGCCATAAACCGAAGTGGGGTGGGATGTAGAGGAAGGCCTCGCACACGACGATAAACGCCAAGATGTTGAGGATGAAGTTCGGGGCCAGATCATGGAAATCCAGGCCGTAGTAGAACATGAGCCCTCGAACAAATGGGTGGAGAGGAAAGCCCAGTCCGCGGAGGAAGTGGGTGAGGAACACCACCCTCTCATGGGGCCTGGGGGTGGGGATGAGCTTCACCTCTTCGGGGAACTGGTGCGCGATGTCGTCAGACAAGTATCCGGCCTTCCTCAGCTTTTTGATGTGTCCCTCCGTGACGGAGGAGACCATCCACTTGCCTCCCGCTCCAGACATGGCTGGAGAAGGTTGAGGTGGGGTGTGCGGACTTGGGCGCTGGAGCTTGAGTGCGCGAAAATGGATAAGCAAAGGAGGAAGAAGGCGTAGGTGAAAAGGTGGATCCCTATCCCCTTATATGGGCGGACAAAACTGCGTGTCCCCACCCGCCTGGTAAAACTCGCTTATCTCCCAAGCGTCGTAATCAATGGCACGGTTGGGTTACCAACGCCCGTATTGACGAGAATCCCGGAATAAGGGGACACGATCTCTGCTTCGACAAGACGTGCCAAGGAAACCGCCTCGCTAAATGCGCTGAGGTGGGACAATAAAACGATTCGAATAAAGACTTGGCCATGGTGTGATGTCACGCTGCAGAATACGTCAGCAAATTAGATTTGTGCAAATATTATTCTCTCTACGGTGGTATGTGGAACTTGTTTTGCAGAGCCGGACACTATCCTTGTGTTCAAAATCTTCTATGAATTATTCGGAGGAGGAACCTGCCTTGCAATGTCGAAGACAATTTGCGCACCGGACTCGTCGTCATTGAAGCCTCGTTCAGGGGCTACTGAGGGAGTCCTGGATTAGGGGGTGTCCAGATGGCCGGACTATAACCTTTGGCTGGACTCCTGGACTATGAAGATACATGATTGAAGACTTCGTCCCGTGTCCGGATGGGACTTACCTTGGCGTGGAAGGCAAGCTTGGCGATACGGATATGTAGATCACCTCCCATTGTAACCGACTCTGTGTAACCCTAGCTGTCGGTGTCAAAACCGGCGGATCTCGGGTAGGGGGTACTCACCACGTCATCTCCCGATCTGTTAGAATGGGCCGAAGACCCCCATGGCCGTATACTCATGGGCCAGTTCGAACAGCTGCCGCATACAAGGAAGATTCCACAAGACATGGCAATCAAGACAAGGACTCCACCCCACCGGCGTATTCGGCTAGGACTCTTGTTATCCTAGGCCTCTGGTGCATTATATAAACCGAGGCCAGGCTAGTCGATAGACGATACACAATAATCATACCATAGGCTAGCTTCTAGGGTTTAGCCTCCTTGATCTCGTGGTAGATCTACTCTTGTACTACCCATATCATCAATATTAATCAAGCAGGACGTAGGGTTTTACCTCCATCAAGAGGGCCCGAACCTGGGTAAAACATCGTGTCCCCTGCCTCCTGTTACCATCGATCCTAGATGCACAGTTCGGGACCCACTACCCGAGATCCGCCGGTTTTGACACCGACATTGGTGCTTTCATTGAGAGTTCCGCTGTGTGATCGGAAAAAGTATCCATGGCTCGTCTGCAGGTTAACTGCGATGCCGGCATCTTCGTCGCCGGCTCGACTGGTCACCTTGGCTCGACCGAGGACCATGCTCCATCTCCGATCGTCTTTTTCGGACGAGGGCCTTCATCAAATACACTCCGATCTCTATCAAGATCATGGAGGAATCATCCATGGAGCTCGGGGGCTCAACGCCAACATTGCCCTCGGGCGACCGTGCTGTTTTTCTGAACAGCAAATTTGTATCCGCTGCCACCACCTCTTAGAGCATCGCTTTGACGATCCCTTGGGTGGAATTGTGCGGAATTGAGTCTACAACAACCCTGGAAAATTTCGTCGAGTTCCGACGGAGGAATCTCCGACAATCTACGATATACCGGAGCCCTGTCAAATCTGGACGGGAATCTGGACGAGTGTAGGGCGTGGTCTCCAGAGCCCAGCTCGGAGGTCCTTTGGAAGATCCAACCGTTCATCTACTGCGGAAATCCCATATCTACCACCCCTCCAAATCTCAGCTCGATCCAACGGTTCAAACTCCGGGAAACTTCCGATGAGTGGACCAATTTTCGGATCTGTTTTCTGCGCGAATACGGATCCGACCCGAATTCATGTTTCTTTATGAACGTGATATTGGACAACCTTTTTTAAGGAATTTTCTTCTATGGTATTGTGCGTTGTTTTTAAACACGTACCCATAAAATTTTAAGCCTCCTTCGAGGTAATCTTCACCATCACGCTGGTGTCAAACCAGTCCGGCGGTATTGCTCCACGGATGCCGACCTGCGCTACACACGTCGCCACTTTATTGAGCCGAGCTCAATTCCTTCGATCATCATCTCGGCAAGTCGAACAAGAGTTCGGCATCGCGAAGGATAAATCATCACCACCATCGCCGCCCCACGGATTACACAGAGCGGGCATACCGGCATCGCTGCACGGTCATTTCATCAAGCCGGCATCGACCACGTCACGACCTGCATCGGCAGGGCCGCACTATTGCTTCTTCAAGCTGGTGTCCATCACGCCGACCTACTTCGACTCATCGGCTGACATCGAGGCTTCGACATCTCGGCTGGACCGGGGGCTTCGCCATCTCTTCATCAACCTACTCCGGAGACTTCGGCGTCACTAGCCGACCAGCTCCGTCATGTTAGCTGGACCGAGGGCTTTGCCTCGGCGAGCCAACCTTTGCCAGCATCGCCATACCGTCGCTTTATCGCCATTCAGGCAATGGGTGTGCGGATCGAGTCCCAATTTTGGGAATCACCTTTCTTCGGATTGCTACAACAAATAAACCAGGTGCTATTAATCCTAGTATTTTTTGCTCGTTTGGGTTTATTTTTCCCAAGGAATTATTACTCTGGTTTATCCATCATCTGTACATAGGTCTGCCAAATGGTGGCCGCATTAACGATGGTCGCGTGGTGGTTCGGTCAGTTTTCGTACATAGTCCGCTGAACGCCGTGATCCGAACTTCGGACCGACACAGTGAATTCAGGCTTTGCCACGCCTTTACCGCATCACGCCGACGCCTACGCATCGACATTGACTTTGGCGCCAGGCCATATTTCTTTTATTACTCACTTTGCATAAATTATTTATTATGCAATGATTTTTTTAATTATCATCATTACTACTATCTCCGGTTTGCACTATTTTTGTGCACAGGAAAATGATCCGGGGACTTCGGCATCACTCTGCCGGTCTGCATTGACCGTGCTATATCACCACTTCGGCGTGTCGAGCTCTCCGCGCCGCCACCTCGGGACCGGCTTGGGGGATGGTACCTTGCCCCGCATCAAGCTCGGACCGCGTCATCAATACCGAACACATTAACCAGCTAAGTCGCTTTCATGCTCAAAGCTTTAATTTCTAACTTGTGTTCAGTTCGACCAAGCATTATACATTTTTGGAAAAAAAGTTGCTTGTAAAAAATTCCTTGTCCAAACTTTGTTTGTGACACATAAATTCAAATACCCAATTCATTTGGGGGCTTCCTTCATGAAGCTTTTCCTCTTGCATATGATTATACTTGTACGACTTCGTTCCTTGTTCGTGTATTACGTCACAATATGCACCATGTTGACTTAAGCGATTTGCAAGCTGGGTTGCCACGCTCCTGTGTTTACCCTTACGTTCCCGATTGTTCGGCTAGGGAGTAAAGGGAGCACCTCTACGATTGTCACGATCGGGTCACCCGAGCCGGACCTCAGACTGGGTGAAGCCGAAAGCTAGCGCTCTTACAATTTTCAATGATGGTCGGCACACAACGGAACTCATGAGTACAAAAAATCTATTGCACAAGTCTCATAATAACAATGAGCACCGGAGAAAGGTATCAGTGGGGGTACTATTTTCTTCGAAGATGCTTCTTACACTTCGTTTGTAATATAGCATAAGTTCCCCGAGCGCGCTTTGACTGTTACAGCCTTATGGCCCGGTTGCCTGGTTATCGGAAACACTGTCGATATTCTCGACAAGTGGAGTACATAACACTTTTCGATCCTTGACCGAAGAGGGAGAAGCCGACGGTCGGTTAAGACGCGTTTAAAGTTCGGTTGAACAAAGATATGATATAAGTACTTCGGTACATACAATCATTATACATAAAATCTTTTACCCAAGTCACTTGGGGGCTCTTAAAATTTATATGAGCTATTTTATAGTAAATGTGTTTTCTTCTTGGTCGTTGCAAAGTATTTTTCTATCGCTCCTTTTTCGACATGAGGGTGCGGTCAATAGCCAGATAACCCATTTTCTCTCTAGTTATCGCTCAAGTTTAGTTCGCTAAACTGGTCTAACGAGAAGCACTGCGCCTTCGGGATAGGAGGCTGCTGCCGTAGGCTGACCCGCTTGAAGTCTTGAGATCGGATGTGTAATATTAAAGCACGACAGAAGCACTTTTTTTTCTAAGACCAATTTTCGGACTGGCACCGAACACTTGATCCTGTTCGGACGTCAAGTTTTTACTGACGTTTTTTGATTTTCCAAGCTTATGGCACTTTTAAACTATTTGTGTGTTTTCAGCACAAGTCTCGCAGTGCAATGCCGGACACCTTTATAGATTCGCAAAAAATATTCTCGGATATTGCTATATATGCATCGGTTTCGAATTGTGTCTTCGGTCAATAGTTGGGTTGCCCGGCTCCTGCACTTGCTTCCTACGTTCCGCTTTGTTCGGCTAGGCGTGTGTCGGGGAAACTGATCCACGAACACCTATGGGGCCGGCGGACCGAGCCCCTTTCGGTTCGGCGGGGGGCGGAGATCGCACGAAGAGCAGATCGAGGCGAAGCACGAGCAGTTTACCCAGCGGAGCTCTCCGGAGATAACACTCCTCCTGCTGCATGTCTGAATGCATTGAGTTCTTGCTCGGGAGCGCTGAGTGCTACAATACACACTAGCTGCTAACGAGACCGAGCGTGAGTGTTTTTCTGCCCTCGAACCCCTTCTACGTTGCGCATGGGCCTCCTTTTATATGCTCAAGGGGTCTCCGACAGGTGGCAACATAGACAAGGGTAAAAATGGAAAAGGAATTGCGGTTGGTACAACTACCTGCACAGTGTATCATACCTAACCCTGACGGCAGGGGACAAAGGCATTAAATGCCCGTCTACGTCGCCCAAATAGTGCAAAAAGGGACCGTTAGGGACGCCACCGCTTGCCACGATGGCAATCTTGTCAGCGTCGCTTGCCACCGCGCACCGCTGGCCGCACAGCCTCTTGCCACGCGCGCCTGGAAAGGTCCTAGGGCGACACGTTGGTGGATGTGCTGGAGCGCTTGTATGGAGTGGTAGTTTGCCGCGGCAAGCGCCTTGCCGCGGTCGTTGTCTTGTCGCGTCCGGAAGCTTGTCGCTCACAGGGCCTCGCCGGGACGCGTGGCGCGTCGCGGCAAGTTCCTTGAGATGCCTTGGTTGGCCTTCCCGGCAAGCTCCTCTTGCCGGGGTCTTGTCTCCTAGGCTTGAATACTTTGTTCTTGAATGGCTCCAGAGGAAACACGGAGGACCTTGGCGGTCACCCGCAAGCCTTGCCGCTGGTGCTGCAACTGCCCGTGCACAAGTTCGGGATACTAGGGTACCCTACTCTAGTACACCGACAGAGCCCCTGCCTGGGCCACACACGGTGCAGAAGCGCTATTGGGCCAGGCCCAAAACAGGCAGACACCACGCGGCCTGGGTTACGCCGTATCTTACTCCGTATCCACCGCGCCCTCCCCGAACGGCACGCGTCGAATGCGGCGTCGTGGGAGAGATCTTGGGTGGTTTCTTTATTCGGAAAGGCGGAACGTCTGCCCCCTCCCTCTTTATAAGCAGGGGAAACAGGGGCAGTTCGCCCATCTCGCCGGTTGCTAATCCAATCTCAAGAACCTCCGCCGCTCCCCCTTCTTCCCAAAGCTGAAAAGAGAGCACCGCTCCGCCCCCCATCGCCACCGGCACCACCAACGCCGTCGATCTCTCTCACCACCTCCGCCATGGCTCCGAAAGCCGGAAAGGTTGTGAAGTCGGCCGAGGCGCAGCGGCTCGTGGCGCTGTGAAAGGAGCGGGCAACCTTCCCCCCTCATCTCGCCGCGAAGGATCTGAGGGAGTATTACTACCTCTTCTGGTAGACGGAGACGCGAGCGCATCCGCGCACGAAGGTACTCCCCGTTGCCGCTTCGGAACTGGCTCCGAATGGATATCCCTTCTTCGCGTTGTTCTTCTACTGCGGGCTCTGCCCGCCTTTCTCTGAGTTTTTCGTGATATTATGAACACCTCGGGTTCCGCCTCCTTGACTTCACCCCAATGCCGTTCTGAGCATGGCAGTTTTCGCACATCTCTGCGAAAACTTTGTCGGAGTCTATCCAAATGTATCTCTCTTTCGCCACTTCTTTATGCCCCGAGTCGAGAGAGGGGAGCCTTTATCCGGCGGAATCGCCTGGATCTCGAGAACCGGCAAGAAGGAAGCTTATCTGGAGGGAGAACTCCATAGCAAGTGGGAGGAATGGAGAGCAGACTGGTGCTGGATTGTCGAGGAGAACCCGCAGCCATTTACCGCCCAGCGCCAAGCTCCAGTAGCGCGCGGCAACGATTGGAGCAACATGGCCCCGGAAGACGATAGGCTGAAGATTGCCGTCACCCGGATCCTACGCCTCAGGCTTGCCGGGCTCACCGTAGGCGCCGTTGGCGCAGATTTTCTTCGCTGCCGCATCGCCTCCCTGCAGGAGAGGAGGAGACCCGCCTGGGAGTTCCAGAATGCGGCGGATATCATGAGGCTGTGCCCGGGCCTCAACTTCAACTTCACTGTCCTGGAACTGGATGCAATGCTTCTGGAACTGTTCAAGCATGATCCTCAACATCCCGAAGCGTTCAGGTTGCCGAGGGGTGTCGTTCCACTGTGCAACAACTCCTCGCTCGACCGCATCCGTGCAATGATGCCGCTGTGCGATTCGCATGGAATTGTCCCAACTTGGCAAGAGCCTGCAGACGACATCGTGCAGGAGTTCTTTGACGGCTTGGTAGAAACGCCGGTCCGCCCCGATGAACAGAAGAGCCTTACCCGCGACACCACCGATGAGGAGATGCAGCGCATCGCCACTAGGCTGGAAGAGGCGGCGGCAGCCGCTGCCGCGGGCGAGTTTGGATTCACCGTGGAGGAGGCAGAGGCAGCAGAGGCGGCAAGCCTTGCCGAGCAAGAGGAGCTTGCCGGCGAGGGAGAGCTTGTCGGGCCTGAAGCTGAGTCGAGCGAGCCCGCCGAGGGCGCGAGCGACTTGAAGAATCGACTCCTCCTCTTTCTCACCTTCGACAGCTCGCAGCAAGCGGAGCCCCCAGCTCCACCAAGAAGGCGTCTCCGCAAGGCGGGGGCGTGGCGAAGCGGCAGAGCGGGTCAACAGCCGCCCGGCGCGGCGCAGCTCCACCGTGGCAAGAACTGTTGCCGCGGGAGCACCTCACGACGCTACGGCAACTGGAGCGGGGCCCTCCCGGACCACCGCTTCTGCTCCCGCCAAGCGGCCAAGGGAACCTACTCCTCCGCCTCGTCGCGCCGAGGGTGGGCCGGACTTCGACCTCTCCGCGCTCAGCTCCGATGAGGAAGAGGAAGAGTAAGATTCTTTGCTGTACTTGTAGTTCTTCAATTCTTGCTGCTTTGTCTTGTATCTGATTTTGCTTTACTCTGAACCCATTCCTTTTCAGGACTCTGGCCCAGAGAGCGGCGAAGAGAACCAAGGTCCCGGTGATTGTCATCGAGGACGAACCCACCGCGACAGCAGGGGGTGTGCCCGAGACCACCTTGCCGGACCCGGCAACTATTCCCCAAAGCAGCCCCCAGCGTAAGTATATGGTTTACTTCCTGCTTTTAGGCGCGCGTGGGTGCTCTTTCTTTGCTGACATCTGATTATTGGTTTGCGTAGGAGCAGAGCAGTCTCACCAGGAGTGCCCGGAAGCCGCTCCCGACATGCCATCTGCTTGACAACACCGCCAAGGAGGATTCCCGGCAAGGGAGAAGTCTCGGCAAGGGACAGTTCTCGCAAGGGACAACACCAGCTGACCCCGGTGGCGGAGACCACGATGTAGATCCTAGTACAGGTAATCCTCTTGCTTGAAAACTTCCCTTGGGTTCTTATTCTTCTGATTTTCTTTTGAATATTAACTGACTTTTCTTTCTTTTCGGTCGTCGATCCATCTACCACGGAGCCGATGGAAACCGAGGTCGCCAATGAGGAGAACGCAGCGGCAATACCGACAACGCCTTGTCATCGAAGAAGAAGCCAGCGCTGATGATCCCTTGGCGGAGAGGCCGCCAAAGCTGCCACCGCAGAAGCGGGCGAGGGTCCGCGATCGACCGACGGCCCCGAGGTCGCAGGAGCATCAGCGCTCGCCGACCGCCGATCCTTCCGCTGCTGCAGCAGATCAGCTCGAAGAGCCCCACTCGGCGCCTATTTGAAGGCCGGCGATGGCGTCTTCATCAAGCTCCCAGGCGTCGAGCTCGTGGCGCCGATCGAAGGGGAAACCTTTGATGAAGAGTTGCTCGCCTCCGCTGGCTGGCGCTGGTCGACGCGCCGAGCAGCGCAGCGCAGGCCGAGGAGGAGCAGCTGCTGCGAAGTTGTTGTCGCTCTACCGCGCCCGACAGTGCCAAGCTGGTATCCCGAGAAGCGCTTGTCGCGAAGGCAGGAGTGGACATCGAGAAGCGCCATGAGGAGCTCCGGGCCTCAACCAGGAAGCTCTCCGGTCCACTGGCGGAGGAGCGGGAGCAACTTCGCCGAGGCGTAAAGCCTTCCTCCTCGAGAAGGCTGAAGTTGAAGAGCAACAGCGGCTTGCTGCCGAGAAGCTATCTGTGCAGGAAGGCGAGTTGGCGCAGCGAAAGGTTAACCTTGACAGCCATGAGGAGGAGCTTGCCGCACGCGAGCAAACATTCGGCGGGGCTCTCAAGGAAGCAGAGGATGCTGCCGCAGCTGCCGAGGCCGCCAAGAAGGAGCTGGAGACGAAGGTGGCGCAGCTGGAGGCCAATCTCAAGGTGAGCGGCGAGGAGCTTGCTGTGCTCAAGCGTGAGCGCGAGAAGGACGCCTACACCCTTGGCGAGTTGCAGGGTCGTCTCGCCGGGAGGAGCAAAGAGCTTAGCGCCGCCAAGGACTCCAACGCAGATCTTGAGTTGAAGCTGGCTACTTTGATCGAGACGATGGACGGCGCCAGGGAGCAGGAGGTGGCTTTGAAGGAGAAGATCAAGGCCGACGAGGCGCTGCTGGCGAGTGCTGCTGCTGCCCAGAACACTTTTAGGGAGAATGTGGAGCACTAGACCGAGGGTCTCGTGGATGTTGCCGCAGCCATCGACAGGGAGCTGGCGCAGCTGGGGATGGAGGATCTCGGGTATTCCTCCGATGAGCACCTCCAACCCAGCGCCAAGCTCAGCTTGTTCTTCAAAGGCGTGGCGACGGCTCTCCAGCGACTCCGGGAGAAGATCCCAAAGCAGCTGGCCGACGAGTCGCGCCAGATCTGCGCGGGAGCTCTTCAAAAGGTGCTGGTGAAGGTGGCCTTCCGCAACCCAGGCCTCAACCTCACCAACGTCCTCAGGACCTTGCCGCTGGATGCTGATCTGGAAGCGCTCAAGACCCTTGTCGCACCCATTGTGGACAAGGTGAGCGGGATCAAGAGGGTTGAGGGCAATCGCGTAGATTAGGCCGCCCGTTTTCTCTTCTTCTTGTCGCTGCTGGTCATGTTATAAGAACAATCTGTTAGAGCTGCGACAAGCTATCTTGTAATATGACTCTATTTCGGGTAGCGATCGCTATGTTATTTCCTTTACTTGATTCCTTCCTTTGTATGTTTTTGCCCTACGCTTTTAGGGGACTTGTCGGCGCAGGCATCTTAGCCGCGAGCGCTGAGTGCGGGACGTTAGCAACCTGCTGGCGGTGCCGCTATCGACAAGAAACCTTGTCGCAACTAGTCGCAACTCACTTAAGTTGTTGAGCGGGCTCGAAACAAAGTAAGGGCGCAACTAGCTATGAGTTGGTTCCTCCGCGCACAGGTTTTCCATACAAAGCACGGTCGTTCGAGGAAGATAACTTAAAATTTTTAAAAATGATTGCTCAAACTTTAGCAACTTAGCTTTTCTGTCGTTTGCTTCCCGGTAAGGCGAAACTTCCTCGAACAACGCTTGGTCCAAACCATTATCTTCTCCTTTCCCCCCGGCAAACTTGTGGGCGAGGGAACCTTCCTTTCTTTGAGAAAGAGAAAGAAGAGAAAATAAAGATATGGAGCCTTACGGCTCGTTATTGCTTACCGGGGGTAGGCGCTGCACAAAGTGTCAGATAACGCATGCAAAACAAAGTAGAAAGCATGAAATTGACAAGATGTGCGGAGCACATGAGCTTTACTTATGCACGGGGTCTGCGCCCGGCTTCGTACAAAGGATTACATGCAACATCAGCAAGACTTGTACAAAAGGTGGTTGCCGGAACAGGTTCCGGCAACCGCGCCCTATGGGTAAAACTTACGAAGATGCTCAATGTTCCAGGAGTTGCTCACCGGAATGCCATCTTCGGTCTCAAGGCGGACAGCGCCAGGCCTAGTGACTCGTTTCACCCAGAAGGGCCTTCCCACTTGGCGTCAACTTGTTGGAATTCTTGGCGGACTGAGCGCGCCAAGAACAAGGTCGCCTTCCTCGAGACTTCGGCACTAACTGCGGCTATGGTAGCGGCGCAAAGCTTGCTGGTATCGAGCAGCTCGTCTGGCGGCCTCAAGACGGTCCTCCTCAAGGAGCAGCGCGTCATCTTGTCTAAACTGCTCTTGCTCAAGCTCATAGTAAGCGAGCACTGAGGTGACCCGTATACGAGTTCCGTGGGAGAACTACCTCTGCTCCATAGACTAGAGCGAAGGTGTCCGCCGGTGGCTCGATTTGGCGTCGTCTGATCGACCAAAGAACCACCGGCAGCTCCTCAATCCAGTTCTTTCCGCGCTTGCGCAGCTGCCGAAAGTCCTGGTCTTGAGCCCGCGCAGCACTTCAGATTCGCCCTCTCCGCTTGACTGTTACTTCTCGGATGAGCAATGAACCGAAGCAGACCTTGGCGCCAACATCTTGGGCGTCTCGCATGAAGGTGCGGCTTGTGAATTGCGTGCCGTTATGCTGTGATGATCTGTTAGGGATCCCAAACGCAAACAATCGACTGAAGAACTTGATCGCTGACCGTGCTGTCACCTTCCTCACTGCTTCCACTTCCGCCACTTTGTGAACTTGTCGATTACAGCGTACAAGTACTCAAAGCCCCGACAGCTTCGGGGAAAGGGGCCGAGGATGTCGAGCCCCAGACCGAAAATGGCCGTGATAAAGGGATCGCCCGGAGAGCTTGAGCTGGCTGGTGTATCTGCTTGGAATGGAACTGGCACGCTTCACACTTGGTTACTTGTGCAGTTGCATCCTGGAGGGCTGTCGGCCAAAAGAAACCTTGCTGGAATGCTTTGCCGGCAAGGGCTCTTGCGCCAATGTGGTGACCACATATGCCTCCATGTATCTCTGCCAATAGCTTTTGTCCGTCTTCCCGGTGAATACACTTCAATTTCACGCCATTGAGTCTTCTTCTGTACAGTGTGCTTTGTCGACAAACTGGTACATACTTGACTGCCGGGCTACTCTTTCCGCTTCTTCTTGTTCTTCGGGAAGTTCTCCTGTCTGAAGGAAACAGACAATTTGCTGTGCCCATGTTGGATCTTGCGGCTCGACAACAAGGACTAAAGGCACATCCGCTGCTGCGGGAACATCCGCTTCTACGGCGAGAACCTGCGGCTCAGCCGGAGCTTGACGTTCCCCGGCAAGCTTGCCGGAGCAAAACTTGTCGGGAGCGTCTGCTTCAACGGAACAAACCCTAGGGCTTGCCGGAGCAGACTGCTCCTCAGCACCCTCGGTGTTGATCTTGAGGACCTTCTTGGCGGCGGCTTCGGGGAGCTCTGCCGGAAAATAGTCCCCAGAAATCAACTTCCTTTTCTTGCTCTGTCCAGTTGATGGCGTTATAGACGGTTGAGTCAGTTTGAGCACAAAGATCCCTGGTTCCACAGGTAACTTAAGTGTGGCGCACTTTGACAGGCCATCGGCAATGTCGTTCTGAGCTCTTGGAACATGTTCCATCTGTAGGCCGTCAAAGTGCTCTTCTAGTTTTCTCACTTCATCAACGTAAGCTTCCATCAACGGACTCTGATAATTCTTGTTCACTTGGCGGACGACAAGCCGTGAGTCACCCCTGACAATGAGCTTCTTGATCCCAAGGTCTGCTGCGATCCTGAGACCGGCAAGCAAACCTTCATACTCTACGGTATTGTTCGTTGCTTGCTCCTTGGGAAAGTGCATCTGGACTACGTGCTTGAGGTGCTCTCCGGTGGGTGCAACAAGTAGCACGCCCAAGACCGGCGCCTTGCAGCGAGAAGGCACCATCAAAGTACATCAGCCACTCTTTGCTTGCTTCCTTGACGAGGATGCTCGTTTCGGAATTTCTTCATCTTGTCTTTGGCGTCCATTCTGCTATGAACTCCGCCAATGCTCGCTTTGGATAGTTGAAGTGCTCTCAAACTTGAGGCCAAAGCTTGACAGTTCCAAAGGCCCACTCGACAATCCTGCCTGTTGCTTACGGATTTTGCAGATCCTCTTCAGCGGAAAACAGTGACGATTGTGATCTCATGTGCTTGGAAGTAATGGCGCAGCTTTCTCGAGGCCATGAGAAGGCGAAGCAATTTCTGCACACCGTAGTACCTTGACCTAGCCCCTGCAGAAGGGAACCGACAAAATAAACTGGGTGCTGCACCATTCTTTTCTGCATCTTCTCACGCTACCGCTGTGAGATCCATCTTTGTCGGGACCAGAGCTTGCCGGTGAAGTTCCCTGCTCGTCGCTGGATGCATCCGCCATGGTTGCTGGCTCATCATCCGCCTCCCTCTCCACTACTAACGCAGCACTAACCACTTGATTGGTTGCCGCTATATATAGCAGCAACTTCTCTTGTGGCTTAGGTGCGACAAGTGTTGGAGTGGAGGACAGGTATCTCTTTAAGTCCTGCAGTGCAGCCTCCCCTTCCGGAGTCCATTTCATTGGACCTGCCCTTTTCAATATTTTAAAAAATGGCAGGGCGCGCTCAGCAAACCTAGAGATAAACCTGCTGAGAGCAGCTACGCAACCGGCAAGTCTTCGTACATCCTTGGCGCGCTTTGGTGCTTCAATCTGCTCAATGGCCTTGATTTTGTCGGGATTGGCTTCAATTCCCGCTGAGACATGAAGAACCGAGAAGCTTGCGGAGGGACTCCAAACACACACTTCTTGGGGTTGAGCTTGAGGTTGATCTTGCGCAGATTTGCAAAGGTTTCGTCTAAATCTTGAATCAGAGTCGCCTTGTCCTTGCTCTTGACCACTATGTCATCCATGTAGGCTTCCACATTTATGTGTATTTGCGGCTCAAAAGCGTCATGGACTACCCTTGCAAATGTTGAACCAGCATTCTTTAAACCGAAAGGCATCCGTACGAAACAGTATGTGCCACATGGGGTGATGAATGCGGTCTTCTCCTCATCCTCTTCTGCCATGAAGATCTGATGGTATCTGAGTATGCATCAAGAAATGAAAGCAAGTCACATCCGGCCGTGGAGTCAACAATCTGGTCGATCGCGGCAAAGGAAATGGGTCTTTGGGACAAGCTTTATTGATATCGGTAAAGTCGATACAAAGCCTCCATTTCCGTTTGCCTTGGCGCACGCGACTACAGGGTTGGCCAACCACGAGGATGGAGCACTCTCGATAAGGCCTGCTGCTTCCAATTTCTTGATTTCTTCTGCAATGAATTCTTGGCGCCCACCGCTCGCTTCGACTTTCTCGCTTGACGGGCGCGCATGAGGACAGGCGGTAAGATGGTGCTCGATTACTTTCCAGGAACACCGGGGATGTCGACGGTTGCCACGCAAATACGCCGACGTTACCCCGCAGGAAAGCAACGAGCGCTTCCTATTTAGGGTCGAGAGTGGCACTGACGGTAAAGGTACCACCAATGCCGTCCTCCTTGGCGGACACCTACTTGGTCTCTGGTGGAGCTGCCATTGTCTTCTTACACTTGCCGGTGGAGCTCGATGGTGCGTCCTCGATGGTAGCGCAGCACTCCGAAGAGGTGCGCTTGCCGGAGTGGGCATCAGAACTCTTGCCGACTTGGTCTTCTTCTTCGCCCGGAGCTTCAACGGCATGTGACTTGCGATCTGTTGCGGCTGCTGCTTCCGGTAGATCTTGTCGGTGCGAGATAAGAGCATCCTTCTTATCGCCAGGGGCAGAGATGACACTTATCGGGCTGGCATCTTTAGCATGTTGTATGCATAGTGAGAGGCTGCCATGAATTTGGCGAGTGCTTTGGACGGCCGAGTATCCCATTGTAAGGCAATGGAAAGTCAAGAACGTCAAAAGTGACCCTCTCAGTCTGAAGTTCAACTCGCTGCCAAATGTCACCGCAACGTGATCTTTCCCTTCGCTTGCTCCTTCCGGATTGATTCCTTGAATGTGCGGTCTCTTCGAGCTCGCCATCGTGGGATCTGGAGTTTTGGAGTACCGTGGAGGAGATCAGGTTCAAGCCGCCCCGCCGTCGAACTAGCATCTTAGTGACCTTGAGGTTGCGGATAGTTGGTGAAACCAACATCGGCAAGCACCCGACCGCAGTTATGCGATCAGGGTGGTCCTCAATATCAAAGATGATAGGCGTGCTGGACCATTTCAGAGGCTTGCGTGACTCGACGGGCGGTTCTGCCGCATTGACTTCCCGCACCCACTGCTTGAGCTGGTGGTGTGAAGTATGCAGAGAAGCACCACCATCAATGCATAGGACCTCTGTGGCTTTCTGGAACTCCTGCTCATCGGTCTCGTCATCATCCATATCTTCATCGTCATCGTCATCTTCATCCTTGTCGCGGCCGCGGGGAGGTCTGTCTCCTTGCCGCTGCTTGGCCTTGCCGCGGCATCCTCCTCGGCCGAGGCGTTTCTTGCCGGCTCCTCCAGCACCTTCCTGGGCTTTCTCCTTGTCGCGTCGCTCGTATTCAACCTTTTGCTGCTCGACAAGCTGCTCGACCTTCTTGCAGCTCTGGAGGTCATGGCCCTTGGTGTGGTGGATCTTGCAGTACTGCTTGTTGGTGCCGTCCTGCTTGTCGGCGACCGCCACAGCCTGGTAGTTGGTACCTGCGGCAATCTCCTTGCCGGAGCTACCAGCTTTGGCTTCCTTGGCGCCACCTCCGTTGCCGGACTACTCAACGAGTAGCACATCTTTGCCTTTCTTCTTCCTGTTGTTCCGCCGCCGGTTTTTCTTTGCCGGGCAGCCTCCTCACTATCGATCCTCCCGCTTCAGATTCTCTCCGGGAGTTTCCTCCTTCCTCAGACGTGCACACTTGTCGGCCAGGCATATAGCTCATCGACATCTCTGATCTTGCACATCGCCATCTCCTCCCACATCCTGCGGTTTCGACGTTCGATGGAACGCGCTGATTACCTGGCAGGGTGGACATCTGGGATGTTGTGATGTACGCGGCTGAATCTCTGAATGTACTTGCGCAGGGGCTCTCCTTCCTTCTGGGCGAGCAGATGAAGGTCGCTTTCTTGGCCATGAGGCTTGTGGCCACCTGTAAAGGCGCTGACAAACTGATGGCATAGGTCTGCCCAGGAGGATATGGAGTTGTCCGGCAAGTGCATGAGCCAGGATCTGACATTGGGCTTGAGCACCAGCTGGAAGTAGTTGGCTAGGATCTTGTCATCCTGCCCCCCGGCAGCTCGCACCGCGATGGTGTAGATGCCGAGGAACTCCGACGGATGCGTCTTGCCGTCGTACTTCTCTGGTACGTCTGGCTTGAAATTCTTCGTGCTGGGCCACTGGACTTGCCGCAACTCACGAGTGAACGCAGGGCAACCTACCGCGTACGGCAAGTCGCCTGGTTCCCCTGGTGCATGCATGTCGACAGAGGGCCCAGCGCGCTGGTCCGATTGACGCCGCGCTTCTCTTCGGTGCTCGATGCGAGTTCGAGCGTCTTCTTGCTGTCGTTCGTGAAGAACTTGGCGCTGATCGCGACGAGCTCGTGGATCTGATGATGCGGTGGATCCGGCGAGTCGGCGATCTTGGCCTTCGGGGTGGAGAGTGCATGGTGGTTGCACCCCCACCGGTTTCGTCGCCATCGGCTCGTGCCTGGCAGTCCCGCTGCGGCAGCAACGTACTCGGCTGCCGTGGGGTGTCGCTGTTGGCGAAGCCGATGAGACTCTGAATGGTGGCCCTCCATTCATCGATCTTGTCTGCCGTTGGAGGGTAATCCAGGAGCAGTTGAGCTCGCGCCAAAGCTTCTGCTGGAGTGGTGGGCGGCGATGGCGAACGGCGCGAGGCGCGGATATGCTCGGACTTCTAACTATGTTAGAAGGAGCAGATATCCGCCCAGCGACCGTGTCTCGCTCGTGCCAGCATGTTGGCGTGCATGCTGGTCTTGAGCACCCCGAGATCCACCAGCTCGATCTTGGCCCAACGAACGTATGGCACTGCGAATACCATGACGCTGTTGGTCCTGCACCTCCTGAGATGGGCGCGGTGCATGAACGGACGCCGAGGTCTGCGCAGCCTTGTCCTTGGACCTGGCAGCACCGTGGGCTCCCTCGTCGATGCCCGTTCTTCCGCCGGCGTCTACCCCACCACCCATTTGCTCCGGTGATGGTGGGATCGACGTGGACGGAACAGCTGCCGCCGATGCCTTCTTCTTCGGTGGCATGTCGATGAAGAAGATGAAGATCTAGCTCGTGTGAACGTCAGATCAGGTTCACACAACCTCGACGCCCCTACCTGGCGCGCCAAAGATGTCGGGGAAACTGATCCACGAACACCTATGGGGCTGGCGGACCGAGCCCCTTTCGGTTCGGCGGGGGGCGGAGATCGCACGAAGAGCAGATCGAAGCGAAGCACACGAGCAGTTTACCCAGCTTCGGAGCTCTCCGGAGATAACACTCCCTCTTGCTGCATGTCGAATGTATTGAGTTCTTGCTCGAGAGCGCTGAGTGCTACAAAGACACACTAGCTGCTAACGAGACCGAGCGTGAGTGTTTTTCTGCCCTCGAACCCCTTCTACGCTATGCATGGGCCTCCTTTTATATGCTCAAGGGTCTCCGACAGGTGGCAACGTAGACAAGGGTAAAATGGAAAAGGAATTGCGGTTGGTACAACTACCGCACAAAGTATCATACCTAACCACGACGGCAGGGACAAAGGCATTAAATGCCCGTCTACATCGCCAAATAGTGCAAAAGGGACCGTCGGGGACGCCACCGCTTACCACGATGGCAATCTTGTCGGCGTCGTTTGCCACCACAAGACACGCTGGCGCGCACAGACCTCTTGCCACGCCGCTACCGAAAGGTCCTGTAGGCGACACGTTGGTGGATGTGCCGGGCGCTGGTATGGAGTGGTAGTTTGCGCGCAAGCGCCTTGCCGCGGTCGTTGTCTTGTCGCGTCCGAAGCTTGTCGCTCACAGGGCCTCGCCGGACGCGTGGCGGCGTCGCGCAAGTTCCTTGAGATGCCTTGGTTGTCCTTCCCGGCAAGCTCCTCTTGCCGGGGTCTTGTCTCCTAGGCTTGAATACTTTGTTCTTGAATGGCTCCAGAGGAAACACGGAGGACCTTGGCGGTCACCCGGCAAGCCTTGCCGTGGGGTGCTGCAACTGCCTGTGCACAAGTTCGGGATACTAGGGTACCCCTACTCTAGTACACCGACAGCGTGCAAAGGGAGAACCACTGCGATCGTGCTTCCAGCTCACACGGTTAAGCACCTCAGTGGAGAAAGCCGAAAACTGACTGTCACAATAAGCGTAAACTGGTCAGCGATCCGATGACTGTGTTA
Source organism: Aegilops longissima (assembly GCA_021605205.1). Classification (NCBI taxonomy): domain Eukaryota; kingdom Viridiplantae; phylum Streptophyta; class Magnoliopsida; order Poales; family Poaceae; genus Aegilops; species Aegilops longissima. Next base: position 771,958,474 of record CM038677.1, on the reverse strand, counting down.
AATAACGGGCCACTCATAACAATGGCCGAAGTGTTTATGGCTTGACCTCGACTGTCGCCGAACACTACCAGCGGCTATTAACTAGCTCCCAAACTAAATCCTCGATATTTTGCTCTTACATTGGAGCTAAGGTTTCATGATCATGCTTAGCATGACAATCCAAAGAAAGGAACCGATAGCGGGACTATTTTTGTTGGAAGACATTTCTTCAGTTAAACAGTAATATAACATATCTTTCTGCGTACCTTTGTTTATAAAACCGTGTGGCCAGATTGCCTTGTTTGTCGTAAACCTTTGCCCTCATAAAGGATTTATAAAGTAGGACAAACACTCCTCGGCTACTGGCCGAGGAGGTGGAAGCCGATGGTCGGTCAAAGTTTTGTACAATGCAGATCTGAGCATTAATGACGTAAAGTACTTGGATACATAGAGTCATTACACATAATTTGTGATTTTACTATGGATATTGATCCTTAATTCGGCCACCCATGCCAGCATTAAGGCTCGGGGGCTACTGGGTTTCGGGCTTATTATTTACAAATATTAAAGGGGCACATTGATCCCCTGATCTGGTGTTGCCACCCAACCAGTGTCTCGGGGGCTACTTCATTGCCTGTTCAATGCAGAAAATTTTATGTGCAATATAGTTTCCGAGGAGATTTTGATCAACAGGTTGGTCGGCCGCACCCAACCTGAGTCTCGAGGACTGAGCACGCCACTTTTAGTGTCCCGAAGTATTCTGCCGAGTTAGACTTGATCCTCGTGCCGATTTTGCAAATCAACTTTGAGTCTCGCTGCTCTTCGGGATCAGCGGTCTTACGTCATCCTTCAGGTGCATCTCGGGTTTTAAACCGATACACACCTTGAGGGCTACTGGCCATATATCTCGGCAGAGAATAAATTGCAATAATAAAAAATATTGACAAAAAATCGGCCCACAATCAGGGTGGTGCACCACCTCGGAAGCAGTCCGGCAAAAAGCTCGGGCGCTAGTGGCTGGCTCCAAAGAGGGCATTTCCGGCATTAAGCTCGGCTAAACTCCTTCAAACTTCTTTGAACCAAGGTGATTTACGACACCTCGGATACAGTCCGGCGTTGGAGCTCGGATACAGTCTGGCGTTGGAGCACAGATACATAGTCCGGCGTTGGAGCCCGGATACATTCCGGCATTAGAGCTGGGAAGCGGTCCGGCATTGGTGCTTGGCTGCAAAAGATACCTCGAATGCAGTCCGGCGTTGGAGCTCGCACGCAAGAGGACACTACCTCCCGGGAACAACTTCAAACCCGAGGTGTGGCATAAAAATAACAAGGCATTGATAAAGGCCGGAAACTTAAAGCGGCTCCTCAGATACCCGACGTGTAAACTCGTGGAATGCATTTCGGCGATCCTCAAGATCGAAGATGAGAAGATTTGTTGAACCAGTTTTCAAGACCGCGATCAAGATGAAGAACAGTTCGAAGAATCGAGGAGCGTCCCTAACTTGAAGACCGGTTCAGGGGCTCTCGACGGTGTCCCGGACTAGGGGTACTCACCACGCTATCTCCGCTCGTTAGATTGGGCGAAGACCCCATGGCCAGATACTCATGGGCCATTTCGGACGGCTACCGCATACAAGGAAGATTCCATAAGACTTGGCAATCAAGACAAGGACTCCACCCCACCGGCGTATTCAGCTAGGACTCTTGTTATCCTAGGCCTCTGGTGCATTATATAAACCGAGGCCAGGCTAGTCGATAGACGATACACAATAATCATACCATAGGCTATCTTCTAGGGTTTAGCCTCCTAGATCTCGTGGTAGATCTACTCTTGTACTACCCATATCATCAATATTAATCAAGCAGGACGTAGGGTTTTACCTCCATCAAGAGGGCCCGAACCTGGGTAAAACATCGTGTCCCCTGCCTCCTGTTACCATCAATCCTAGACGCACAGTTCGGGACCCCCTACCCGAGATCCGCCGGTTTTGACACCGAAACTAGCCCTCTCCGGTGTCTATATAAACCGGAGGATTTTAGTCCATAGGACGAACAACAATCATACCATAGGCTAGCTTCTAGGGTTTAGCCTCTCTGATCTCGTGGTAGATCTACTCTTGTACTACCCATATCATCAATATTAATCAAGCAGGAGTAGGGTTTTACCTCCATCGAGAGGGCCCGAACCTGGGTAAAAACATCGTGTCCCTTGTCTCCTGTTACCATCCGCCAAGACGCACAGTTCGGGACCCCCTACCCGAGATCCGCCGGTTTTGACACCGACACTCCCCCTGCGCCTAAGGTTGGAAACCCTAGGGGTGGGGGCGCCCTACTTGGCTTGGGGGCAAGGCACCCCCCTTGGCCGCCGGCCCCCCTGGAGATTGCATCTCCTAGGGCCGGCGCCCCCCAGGGGGCCTATATATAGTGGGGGGAGGGAGGGCAGCCGCACCCCAGCCCCTGGCGCCTCCCTCTCCCTCCCGTAACACCTCTCCCTCTCGCTGAGCTTGGCGAAGCCCTGCCGAGATCCCTGTTGCATCCACCACCACGCCGTCGTGCTGCTAGATCTCCATCAACCTCTCCTTCCCCCTTGCTGGATCAAGAAGGATGAGACGTCTTCCCCAACCGTACGTGTGTTGAACACGGAGGTGCCGTCCGTTCGGCACTTGGTCATCAGTGATTTGGATCACGACGAGTACGAATCCATCAACCCCGTTCACTTGAATGCTTCCGCTCGCGATCTACAAGGGTATGTAGATGCACTCCTATCCCTCTCGTTGCTAGAGAACTCCATAGATTGATCTTGGTGATGCGTAGAAATTTTTTGATTCTGCTACGTTCCCCAACAGCGTCGTGGTTTGCCGTTGCTATCCCTGGCTTCTGATGTGCCAGGTTTGCTTGCTGTTTTGGTACTACAAGCCAACCAGCTATCTTTGCCCGCACAAAAGCGGGTCATAAGTGCCGTTAGGGCTGCCATGGATTTTGGCTTCTCTTGGCCGAGGTGTCGGGCGAGCCATTCGTCATGGATATTATGTCTGAATGCCGCTAAGGCCTCTGCATCCGGACAGTCTACTATTTGGTTCTTCTTGGTTAGGAACCGGGTCCAGAATTCCCTGGCCGATTCCCCTGGCTGCTGGGTTATATGACTTAAATTGTCAGCATCCGGTGGTCACACATAAGTGCCCTGGAAGTTGTCCAGGAATGCATCTTCCAGATCCTCCCAACTGCCGACAGATTTTGCTGGCAAGCTATTCAACCAATGCCGAGCTGGTCCTTTGAGTTTTAGTGGGAGGTACTTGATGGCATGTAGATCATCACCGCAGGCCATGTGCATGTGGAGGAGGAAGTCCTCGATCCATACCGCGGGGTCTGTTGTGCCATCATATGATTCGATATTTACGGGTTTAAAACCCTCTAGGAATTCATGCTCCATTACTTCGTTAGTGAAGCATAGGGGGTGTGTCGCGCTTCTGTGCTGGGCTATGTCGCGACGTAGCTCATATGAGTCTTGTCTGCTGTATTTGGCCCGGCCGGATTTGCTTTTACTGTATCCGGCGTGGCTGTCACCGTCCCGCGTAGGGGCGTGCCCTCGTGATCCGTAGATCGATCTTGCGTGTTTTGCCCTATCTTCCAATACGTCTCGCATGTCTCACATTTTGCCCCGTGCCTTGGTATTTTTGTTTGAGTGGCGGTGGGGTGCAGGCGGAGCTTCGGGCTGGAATGCCTCTCTATCTTGGCCACGAGGTGGCCGATCAGCCGGGTCGTACGCTGGTGATGTAGGTTTCAATGCTTCCTCCTCAAGTCGGGGTAGCAATCTGCGCTTTGGGTAACACTTGGAAGGGCATTCGAGTTCATACTCCTCGGCCGCAAGAACTTCAGTCCATCTATCTGCTAGCAAATCCTGATCAGCTCGAAGTCGTTGTTTCTTTTTCTTCAGGCTATTTGTTGTGGCTATAAGCCGGCGTTTAAAGCGCTCCTGTTCGACGGGATCCTCAGGCACGAAAATTCTCCGTCGTCGAGGCTCACTTCGTCTTCGAAGAGAGGCATGTAATTGTCCTCCTCTTCTCCCTCTGTCGCTCTCTTAGGAGGGCTGGTTTGTTCATCCTCCGGCTCTAGATCATGCTGGAGGGGATTGTCATCATCTTCGGCACTGTCCGGAGTACTTTTATCTCCTGTGCCGGTATCATTGCTTTTGCTATGGCGAGACTTAGAGTGGCGCCGCTGACGTCGGCGTTGGGGTTGCTTCTTGGAGGGATCATCCTCCGTTGTCTTTTCGCCATTGCCTTCTTTGGGTGTATCCACCATATATATATCGTATGATGAGGTGGTCGTCCAGTGCCCCGTGGGAAGTGGTTCCTGTTCGTCTCCTTCATCGTTGTCCATACCATCGATGTCTTCGGAGTCGAAGTCGAGCATGTCGGTTAAATCATCGACAGTGGCTACTAAGTGGGTGGTGGGTGGGGAGTGAATTTCTTCGTCATCCGCATCCCATTCTAGCCGGACATAGTTCGGCCAAGGTTCTCCTGACAGGGGGAGAGACCTTAACGAGTTTAGTACATCACCGAAGGGCGAGTGCTGAAAGATATCCGCGGAGGTGAACTCCATGATCGGTGCCCAATCAGATTCGATAGGCATGGGCACAGGTGGTTCAGAGTCTGTGGCCGAAGACGAGTCCAGTAGTCCGGCGTCACGACCCTCGTGAGGGGTAAGGTCAGTATTCGGCTCCATCACCGCTGAGGGTGCGACCTCCAGGGCGGGGTCTATCCGCCCATCCTCGGATGGCGCGATCTGTTCCGGGTTGAAGGCCGGAGTGGTCGCTGGCGTGATTTCCCGAACACTGTCCGACGGCAGAGCTACATCATGCTCGTCGTGATCGTGCGGCACACCCGGCATGGGCTCGAATCCGTCGAAGATCAAGTCTCCACGGATATCGGCAGTGTAATTCAAGTTTCCAAACCTGACCTGATGGCCAGGGGCGTAGCTCTCCATCTGCTCCAGATGGCCAAGCGAGTTGGCCCGCAGTGCGAAGCCGCCGAATATAAAGATCTGTCCGGGGAGGAAGACCTCACCCCGGACTGCATCATTACCGATGATCGAAGGGGCCATCAAGCCTTACAGTGACGGCACAGTGGAACTCTCAATGAAAGCACCAATGTCGGTGTAAAAACCGGCGGATCTCGGGTAGGAGGTCCCGAACTGTGCGTCTAAGGCGGATGGTAACAGGAGGCGAGGGACACAATGTTTACCCAGGTTCGGGCCTTCTCGATGGAGGTAATACCCTACTTCCTGCTTGATTGATCTTGATGATATGAGTAGTACAAGAGTTGATCTACCACGAGATCGTAGAGGCTAAACCCTAGAAGCTAGCCTATGGTATGATTGTTGTTGGTCCTACGGACTAAACCCTCCAGTTTATATAGACACCGGAGGGGGCTAGGGTTACACAGAGTTGGTTACTGCTACCTCTTGAGCTTGCGTTGGATTTACCCGAAGAGGAGAGGATGATGCAGCAGAGTAGCGTAAGTATTTCCCTAAGTTTTTGAGAACCAAGGTATCAATCCAGTAGGAGGCCACGCTCAAGTCCCTCGTACCTGCACAAAATGATAGCTACTCGCAACTAACGCGATTAGGTGTTGTCAATCCCTTCACGGTCACTTACGAGAGTGAGATCTGATAGAGATAATATTTTTGGTATTTTTGGTATAGAGATGCAAAGTGAAAAGTAAAAGGCAAAGTAAAAAAAGCAAAGCAAAAGCAAAGTGATGGAGATTGATATGATGAGAATAGACCCGGGGGCCATAGGTTTCACTAGTGGCTTCTCTCGAGAGCATAAGTATTCTACGGTGGGTGAACAAATTACTGTTGAGCAATTGACAGAATTGAGCATAGTTATGAGAATATCTAGGCATGATTGTCACGCCCAATATGCGACCCTATTCAAAAGGAACTCGAAGGTCCCACCAAGGATAGACCCGCATATTGAAACGCTTTTGCAAGGTGGATATCATTACATCAACATTACATAATAGATGGGGATACATACATAAGGCACAAATGCCACAAGAATACATCAACATCATATACAAGATCAACATCCGACTACGGATGAAACACAAACAGAAACTCAAACGACATCCACCCTGCTAGCCCAGGCTGCCGACCTAGAACCTATCCCCTGAACGAAGAAGAAGCAGAAGAACTCCAACACAAGCAAACATCGCTCTCGCGTCATGATCATCGCACAACCTGTACCTGCAACTGGTGGTGTAGTAATCTGTGAGCCACGAGGACTCAGCAATCCCACTACCATGGGTATCAAGACTAGCAAAGCTTAAAGGGAAAGGAAGGGGTAAAGTGGTGAGGCTGCAGCAGCGACTAAGCATGATATGGTGGCTAACATACGCAAAAGAGAGCGAGAAGAGAAACAAAGGAACAGTCGTCAACTAGTAATGATCAAGAAGTGATCCTGAACCCCTACTTACGTCAAACATAACCCAGAAACCGTTTTCTCCTCTCGATCAACCCCGAAAAGAGACACTCACGGTTACGCACACGGTTGGTGTATTTTAGAAGAGTTTGCTTCAAGTTTACTACAACCGGATATTAACAAATTCCCATCTGCCACATAACCGCGGGCACGGCTCTCGAAAGTTTATACCCTGCAGGGGGGTCCCAACTTAGCCCATGATAAGCTCTCGCGATCAATGAAGGATATTCCTTCTCCCCGGGAAGACCCGATCAGTCTCGGAATCCCGGCTACAAGACATTTCAACAGCAATAAAACAAGACCAGCAAGACCGCCCGATGCGCCGACAACCCCGACAGGAGCTGCACATATCTCGTTCTCAGGGCAACACCGGATGAGACTAGCTACGAGTAAAACCGATCCTCGGGTTGCCTCAAGGTGGCCTCGCAGGCAGCTCGGTTCGAACCAGCACTTAGAGAAGCACTGGCCCGGGGGGGCTAAATAAAGATGACCCTCGAGAGAGCGACTCCCAAGGGAAAAGTAGGTGGTGGTGAGGCAAATGGTAAAACCAATGTTGGGCCTTGCTGGAGGAGTCTTATTCAAAGCGAACTGTCAAGGGGGTCCCATAAATCACCCGACCGCGTTAGGGACGCAAAATCCGGGAACATAATACCAATATGACGGAAACTAGGGCGGCAAGAGTGGAACAAAACACCAGGCATAAGGCCGAGCCTTCCACCCTTTACCAAGTATATAGATGCATTAATTAAATAAGATATATTGTGATATCCCAACAAGTAAACATGTTCCAACAAGGAACAACATCTCCATGTTCCAACAAGGAACAAACTTCATCTTCACCTGCAACTAACAACGCTATAAGAGGGGCTGAGCAAAGAGGTAACATAGCCAAACAACGGTTTGCTGGGAAGGGTGCAAAGGTTAGAGGCTGACATGGCAATTTGGGATGGCTTGATAAACAGGTAATAGGTAGCGCAGCATAGCGATAGAACGAAGCAACTAGCATAGCAATGATAGTAGTGAGATCCAGGGTAGCGGTCATCTTGCCTGAAATCCCGCTAGGAAGAAGAACGAGTCCATGAAGAAGACGAACGGATGAAGCCGAACCAAGTGTAGACGAACGAATCCTCACGATCGCAACGAAACAGGAACTAACAAGAAGAAGCACACAACAAAGTAAACACACCACACATGAACATGACAAGATGCACAACAAACATGATGCATGACAAATCTAGATGAAGCTACTCATGGCAAGAGATGATGCAAACAAGAACAACACATCACGGCAAGTTTAAATGAGGCCGGAAACAACATAGAACAATTCCGGTAAGTCCTCATATGCAAATTTCGAAATTGGTCCAGATCTGAATAAACCTTATGTTCAAGTTGTTAAACAGCAAGTTAAGATGCACCACGATGATCTACACGAGATTCTAGTCAAGTTACATATAAAGTTCATTAGATTCGGAGCTACGGCCTAGAAGATATGAGCAAAACAAGTTAAACATGGCATTGATGCAAAATGCATACAAACATCAAGCAAACACCTCAAAACAAGGATGCAACATGATAATATGGAACTACATGCAAAATCAAGCAAGTATCATATAGAGCACACTCAAAACGGAGCAACGGTACACCACATACACATGAAACAAGTCATAGCAACAATCTGCCCAAAACAGCAACTAGGCATATTGCAAGCATCAAAACAACATGCTACAGGACCTCAACAATAAAACAAAAGGCATGGGCATGATCCACAGGTAAAGCATAACAAAACATGAACACTGAGCTATCTCCAGAAATCACTAGAACATGCTCAAAATGACATGGCAAGATTGCAAATACTAACAGTTTCAGACTTTAGCAGAAATAACATCAGGTTGCAATGTTTAGAGCTAACAAATAACATGTTACAGGAACTTATCATGGCAAACAAAGGCATGGCATGAATGTACTAAATGCATAGAACAAAAGTCCCTTAATGACCATAAGCCAAAAGGGATCAGAAAATACAATTGCAAGCATGTGAACATAGCAAAAACATAAACAGATTCAGACTTAGTGCAAAACTGGAGTATTGCATAAACAGATAACAAGTAGGCATGTTGGTGAGCTTGAACCACTCACCACAGAGCAATACATGGCATGGCAAGGCAACCAACAGTAAGAAGACATGTTTATGAAGCTAAGCATGGCAAGAACAACAACATAGCATGCTTGGATCAACTACAGCAACTTTGGCAAAATTGCATAACATGTAAACAATCTGCTAGGAAACATTTTATAGCAAAAGTAGAGCTCGATTGACTCAAGCTATGGCACTCCATAATTGCAAACAAGGGCATGGATGGAGATATAATAACCATATGTTCAAAACATCCTTACTGAAGTATCTCAAAATAAGCATGGATCTCTCGGTAGCATCAAGTTAACATGGCATAAAAATATCAGCAGAACGGGGGCTGAAATCAGCAACATCATGAAGCCTAGTTTGCATGCTTGTGCTAGTCACCACAGAGATCACAAAAATACATGGCATACACCCCTGTAAAGATGGCATGGCATATTACAAAACACATGTAGGACTCAAGATCATAGGGTGCACACATCAATCATGGCAAAAATGAAAAAAGTGCATGTTCTGATAAGAATCTGAAACTAACATCACATTGCCCTCTTCCCACAGCATTTCGGGCATCAAGCTGAGCTCAAATGTAATTGATGCAATGAGATTAAATTATGTACTCGTCGAGACAAACAATTTGACATATTACACGCACGAAACGGAGCAATATGCAGAGAGTTATGGCATGATGAACATGAGCAAATAATATGCAAAATCTGGGACTTAGAAGAAATATACCCTCGCGAAAAGTCAACTCGGGACGGGGATATCCGGATCGGGCGTGGGCGTTTGGATCCCGGGACGGGTGGATCTCATCCACCCGCCCGGATCTGGCCGAGCGAACGGGCGGCGACGCGACGTCCGGCGGGCGGCCGGCGACGGGAGGTTGGCCGGCGCCGGGCGCGCGCGCGGCGGAGGAGGGAGGAGGAGGCAAGCGGCGCGCTAGCAGGCGAAGGCTGGGCGCGGCGGCGCGCGCTGCGGCGGATGGGCCGGGAGGGCTCGCCGGGCCGAGCGGGCTTCGGCGGCGGCGGGAAAGGGGCGCCACGTGGCGCGACGCCGATGGCTGGGGAAGCGGCGGCAATTTCGTCCGGTGGCGGCGGACGTGTCCGGCGAGCGCGGGGACGATTTTTAGGGTTTTGTCTGCGAAATCATCCGCGAATTTGGACGGGGAAAGGCATATTTATAGGTAGAGGGAGCTAGGAGAGTCCAAATGAGGTGCGGTTTTCGGCCACGCGATCGTGATCGAACGACCGATAGCATGGAGGGGATTTTGCTGGGTTTTGGGCCACTTTGGAGGGGGTGTTGGGCTGCACACAAAAGAGGCTTTTACGGTTACCCGGTTAACCGTTGGAGTACCAAACGACCTCCGAATGACACGAAACTTGACAGGCGGTCTACCGGTGGTATACCAAGGCCGCTTGGCAAACCTCGGGCCATTCCGAGAAAGTTTAATACCCGCACATGAAAAGAGACAAAAGAGGGCGCCGGGAGACATAGGAGTGCCGGATTGCAAAACGGACAACGGGGAAAATGCTCGGATGCATGAAACGAACACGTATGCGAAATGAGATGCACATGATGACATGATATGAAATGCAAATGATGACATGGCAAAGTGCAACACGCAAGCACATGACATGGCAACGACGGCGAATAACTGACGGACACCTGGCGCAACGAATCCGGGGCGTTACAACACTCCTCTGCTAACAAGAGATCTCGTCCCGAGATCTTAGGACCGATACGGAAGGGAAAAGGGATGAGGTGAAACAATAACTCAACAGAAGAAGCAAAGAATCGAGAGCACACGAGAAGAAGAGAGAAACGACGAGAATGACGAGAATTGAAAGCTCACGGAATCAGATAGACTATGAAACCACTCGTTCTAACCGGAGTGGTTAGAATGAGAAAAGAAACGAATAAGACTGAAAGGATTTAGGTAGCACTCCGGCTGAAAATGGAACGATTAGAACATGAACTTCACAAGATGGGATGAAACTTGACGAGATGAACAACACAATGCCTCCGGAAAAAAATGAAATAGGATTGAATGAAAAGAATTTAGAATGATTGAATGGAGTTGTTGAGAAAATCGACAACGAAAGAAAAAGCTTGTTGTGGACTTATGGAAAACATCTCAAAATTATGAGGTGATAACCGACCACAACCGGAAATGATTGGATAGCTTAGAAGAACGAACAAATGCAAAACTCCACTTCAAAAGAATACGGAGAATTAATTGCACTTCGAAAGGCAAGAAGGAAAGATACTTGAACTCCATCAACAAAAATCTTGATGAACTCTTGAAGAAAAGATAAAATCATGGAGAACCACCATGAAGAACTCCGGTAGCAAAAAGATGATGAGATAGAAATGAAGGATGAAAGAATAAGATGAGCCTTGCGATGATTTAGATGGAGGATTCCGACGAGATGGCCGAGGAAGATTTGAACTCCGGAGAAGAAAAGATGAAAACACTTGGAACTACAATTTATTCATCAAGAACAAACTCCGAAAGAAAGGATTAATCACTCAGAGGAAATAAGAATAAGATTTATTGTATGCTTATCCTTCATCAAATTAAATTGATGACAAGCAATGGATTTTGCATATTACTTATTCTTCTTGAAAAGGATTGAGAAGTGACATATCACAATCTTGAGAAAGTCTTCATGAACCACCGGTAGGATTGGAAAGAATGAATGGATTATATGATAAACAAAGAAAATAATCTTGAACGAACCACCGTTAGAATTTGAAAATGACTGATTAAAGGAAATGAATCACCGGGAAGAATTAGAAACCACGAAGATACTTGAGGGAATTTAGAGAAAATATATCGAAGAGATCTCGAACTGATTGAAGAATACTTGAACGAAGCACCGGGGTAATTAGAGGACGATAGCTGGAATGATGAGGGAGAAGAATTCTTTTGGAACGATGGCCTCCAAAAACAACTGCTGACAAACTCCGGATGGTTGAGAAAAAGAATATCTAACAAATGGAATAATTCGAGAGGATGATATGAAGCTAGAACCACGAATCTTCGGGAGAACGGACAAGATTTAAGAGAAAATCTACTTCGGTCTTCAAAGGACGACGATAAACACCACCAAAATAACTGAGGTACTCCGGTAGAATGAAAGCGAAGAGGTTGAGCCAACAATGAAATGATTTGAAATTGATCTTGGAAAAGGCATGTGACTGATGGAATCCATTCTTACGTCACACTTGAAAAGAATTGGGAATAGCTCCGGGGAAATTAAAAGAGACAGGTAAGATCCTGGGAAAAGACTTGTGGGTTAGGGCCCACTAAAGAGAAAACACCGTTGGAAAGGGATGTTGAACAGATAGATGATACACCGGAATAATTGAGATATTTGAATGAGGTGACAACCTCGAATTAATTGGAACACAGACGAATCTCCTGAGATATCTTCAGCACTCCGGAAGGATAAATTGGCGAGAGGCGAACGAGCAAAGGGGAATATTTGAGCTGAGGGAAAGAATACGATCGACAACGAAAAACTTGAATTGGGTCCACCGGAAAAAGAAATGAAGAATGTCGAACAAAAGAGAAATTCACCGGTTGAAACAATTGAGGGAAGACTCCACACGAATGAAATTGATGCTCGAAAGAGACTCAAGCTCCGGGAATAAGAGGGTGGGAGGGCGGGAAAAACACAGGAAAACTGGAAGGGGAAACCGACGAATGAGTTCAAGAGGAAACACCGGTTGAAATCATTGAGGAAAGAAAGCAAAGACTTCACACGAGTAGGGTGGATACTCGATTACGGACTCCGGTTCCGAGAAGAAAAAAAGGGTGGGCGGGTGGGAAAGAAACAACTGAGGATTGAACACGAAGAAGAAGAGGCTCGAGTCAACTTGACAAGAAACGCACTGGATAAAAAGAGTTGAGGAACAACTCACGAAACTAACCACGTGATCCTAAAGAAAAATTTGAACGGTAAGAGGAGTAATTCAAAACACCTACGTCAAGATTCCTCACCAGAGCGACGAAGGGGCTGAGGAGTAAAAAGAAATCCTACTCTCCGATATAACTAGACTCCGAAAAAAAATTCTTCTAGACTCGACAACGGCCAAACTACACGATCAAACAAGGGGGCTCCTAGGGTCGGTCGAGGCTCTGATACCAACTCACGCCCAATATGCGACCCTATCCAAAAGGAACTCGAAGGTCCCACCAAGGATAGACCCGCATATTGAAACGCTTTTGCAAGGTGGATATCATTACATCAACATTACATAATAGATGGGGATACATACATAAGGCACAAATGCCACAAGAATACATCAACATCATATACAAGATCAATATCCGACTACGGATGAAACATAAACAGAAACTCAAACGACATCCACCCTGCTAGCCCAGGCTGCCGACCTGGAACCTATCCCCTGAACGAAGAGGAAGCAGAAGAACTCCAACACAAGCAAACATCGCTCTCGCGTCATGATCATCGCACAACCTGTACCTGCAACTGGTGGTGTAGTAATCTGTGAGCCACGAGGACTCAGCAATCCCATTACCATGGGTATCAAGACTAGCAAAGCTTAAAGGGAGAGGAAGGGGTAAAGTGGTGAGGCTGCAGCAACGACTAAGCATGATATGGTGGCTAACATACGCAAAAGAGAGCGAGAAGAGAAACAAAGGAACGGTCGTCAACTAGTAATGATCAAGAAGTGATCCTGAACCCCTACTTACGTCAAACATAACCCAGAAACCGTGTTCTCCTCTCGATCAACCCCGAAAAGAGACACTCATGGTTACGCACACGGTTGGTGTATTTTAGAAGAGTTTGCTTCAAGTTTATTACAACCAGATATTAACAAATTCCCATCTGCCACATAACCGCGGGCACGGCTCTCGAAAGTTTATACCCTGCAGGGGTGTCCCAACTTAGCCCATGATAAGCTCTCGCGATCAACGAAGGATATTCCTTCTCCCGGAAGACCCGATCAGTCTTGGAATCCGGCTACAAGACATTTCGACAACAATAAAACAAGACCAGCAAGACCGCCCGATCGCCGACAATCCCGAGAGGAGCTGCACATATCTCGTTCTCGTGGCAACACCGATGAGACTAGCTACGAGTAAAACCAATCCTCGGGTTGCCTCAAGGTGGCCCATGCAGTAGCTCGGTTCGAACCAGCACTTAGAGAAGCACGGCCCGGGGGCTAAATAAAGATGACCCTCGAGAGAGCGACTCCCAAGGAAAAAGTAGGTGGTGGTGAGGCAAATGGTAAAACCAATGTTGGGCCTTCTTGGAGGAGTCTTATTCAAAGCGAACTGTCAAGGGGTCCCATAAATCACCCGACCGCGTTAGGGACGCAAAATCCGGGAACATAATACCGATATGACGGAAACTAGGGCGGCAAGAGTGGAACAAAACACCAGGCATAAGGCCGAGCCTTCCACCCTTTACCAAGTATATAGATGCATTAATTAAATAAGATATATTGTGATATCCCAACAAGTAAACATGTTCCAACAAGGAACAACATCTCCATGTTCCAACAAGGAACAAACTTCATCTTCACCGCAACTAACAACGCTATAAGAGGGCTGAGCAAAGCGGTAACATAGCCAAACAACGGTTTGCTGGGAAGGGTGCAAAGGTTAGAGGCTGACATGGCAATTTGGGATGGCTTGATAAACAGGTAATAGGTAGCGCAGCATAGCGATAGAACGAAGCAACTAGCATAGCAATGATAGTAGTGAGATCCAGGGTAGCGGTCATCTTGCCTGAAATCCCACTAGGAAGAAGAACGAGTCCATGAAGAAGACGAACGGATGAAGCCAACCAAGCGTGAGCGAACGAATCCTCACGATCGCAACGAAACAGGAACTAACAAGAAGAAGCACACAACAAAGTAAACACACCACACATGAACATGACAAGATGCACAACAAACATGATGCATGACAAATCTAGATGAAGCTACTCATGGCAAGAGATGATGCAAACAAGAACAACACATCACGGCAAGTTTAAATGAGGCCGGAAACAACATAGAACAATTCCGGTAAGTCCTCATATGCAAATTTCGAAATTGGTCCAGATCTGAATAAACCTTATGTTCAAGTTGTTAAACTGCAAGTTAAGATGCACCACGATGATCTACACGAGATTCTAGTCAAGTTACATATAAAGTTCATTAGATTCGGAGCTACGGCCTAGAAGATATGAGCAAAACAAGTTAAACATGGCATTGATGCAAAATGCATACAAACATCAAGCAAACACCTCAAAACAAGGATGCAACATGATAATATGAAACTACATGCAAAATCAAGCAAGTATCATATAGAGCACACTCAAAACGGAGCAACGGTACAACACATACACATGAAACAAGTCATAGCAACAATCTGTCCAAAACAGCAACTAGGCATATTGCAAGCATCAAAACAACATGCTACAGGACCTCAACAAGAAAACAAAAGGCATGGGCATTATTTACAGGTAAAGCATAACAAAACATGAACACTGAGCTATCTCCAGAAATCACTAGAACATGCTCAAAATGACATGGCAATATTGCAAATACTAACAGTTTCAGACATTAGCAGAAATAACATCAGGTTGCAATGTTTAGAGCTAACAAACAACATGTTACAGGAACATATCATGGCAAACAAAGGCATGGCATGAATCTACTAAATGCATAGAACAAAAGTCCCTTAGTGACCATAAGCCAAAAGGGATCAGAAAATACAATTGCAAGCATGTGAACATAGCAAAAACATAAACAGATTCAGACTTAGTGCAAAACTGGAGCATGGCATAAACAGATAACAAGTAGGCATGTTGGTGAGCTTGAACCACTCACCACAGAGCAATACATGGCATGGAAAGGCAACCAACAGTAAGAAGACATGTTTATGAAGCTAAGAATGGCAAGAACAACAACATAGCATGCTTGGATCAAGAACAACAACAGTAAGTAGAGCTCGATTGACTCAAGCTATAGCACTCCATAATTGCAAACAAGGGAATTTATGGATAGAGAATAACCATATGTTCAAAACACCCTTACTGAACTATCTCAAAATAAGCATGGATCTCTCGGTAGCATTAAGTTAACATGGCATAAAAATATCAGCAGAACGGGGGTTGAAATCAGCAACATCATGAAGCCTAATTTGCATGCTTGTGCTAGTCACCACAAAGATCACAAAAATACATGGCATACACCCCTGTAAAGATGGCACGGCATATTAATAAACACATGTAGGACTCAAGATCATAGAGTGCACACATCAATCATGGCAAAAATGACAAAAGTGCATGTTCTGATAAGAATCTGAAACTAACATCACATAGCCCTCTTCCCACAGCATTCTGGGCATCAAGATGAGCTCAAATGTAATTGATGCAATGAGATGAAATGATGTACTCGTCGAGGCGAACAATTTGACATATTACATGCACGAAACGGAGCAATGTGCAGAGAGTTATGGCATGATGAACATGAGCAAATAATATGCAAAATCTGGGACTTTGAAGAAATATACCCTCGCGAAAAGTCAACTCGGGAAGGGGATATCCGGATCGGGCGTGGGCGTTTGGATCCCGGGATGGGTGGATCTCATCCACCCGCCCGGATCTGGCCGGAGCGAACGAAGCAGCGGCGCTGACGTCCGTCGGGCGGCCGGCGACGGAGGTTGGCCGGCGCGGCGGCGGCGCGGCGGAGGGCGGAGGAGGAGGCCGGCGCGCGCGCTGCCGGAGGCGGGCGGCGGCGGCGGGCGGGCGCGCGCTTGCGGGCGAGGCGGGCGGCGCGGCGCCGCGCCGCGCCGGATGGGCAGAGGGCCAGCGCCGTCCGAGCGGGCTTTTCGGCCGGCGGTGCGAAGCGCCACGTGGCGCGACGCCAGTGGCTGCGGGGGCGGCGGCGATTTCGTCCGGTGGCGGCGGACGTGTCCGACGAGCGCAGGGACGATTTTTAGGGTTTTGTCTGCGAAATCATCCGCGAATTTGGACGGGGAAGGCATATTTATAGGTAGAGGGAGCTAGGAGAGTCCAAATGAGGTGCGGTTTTCGGCCATGCCATCGTGATCGAACGACCGAGAGCATGGAGGGGATTTTGCTGGGTTTTGGGCCACTTTGGAGGGGGTGTTGGGCTGCACACAAAAGAGGCTTTTACGGTTACCCGGTTAACCGTTGGAGTACCAAATAACCTCCGAATGACACGAGACTTGACAGGCGGTCTACCGGTGGTATACCAAGGCCGCTTGGCAAACCTCGGGCCATTCCGAGAAAGTTTAATACCCGCACATGAAAAGAGACAAAAGAGGGCGCCGGGAGACATAGGAGTGCCGGATTGCAAAACGGACAACGGGGAAAATGCTCGGATGCATGAAACGAACACATCTGCGAAATGAGATGCACATGATGACATGATATGAAATGCAAATGATGACATGGCAAAGTGCAACACGCAAGCACATGACATGGCAACGACGGCGAATAACTGACGGACACCTGGCGCAACGAATCCGGGGCGTTACAATGATCATGTATATAGGCATCACGTCCGTGACAAGTAGATCGAAACGATTCTGCATCTACTACTATTACTCCACTCATCGACCGCTATCCAGCATGCATCTAGAGTATTAAGTTAAAAACAGAGTAACGCTTTAAGCAAGATGACATGATGTAGAGAGATAAATTCATGCAATATGAAATAAACCCCATCTTGTTATCCTCGATGGCAACGATACAATACGTGCCTTGCTGCCCCTTCTGTCACTGGGAAAGGACACCGCAAGATCGAACCCAAAGCTTAGCACTTCTCCCATGGCAAGAACTACCAATCTACTTGGCCAAACCAAACGGATAATTCGAAGAGACTTGCAAAGATAACCAATCATACATAAAACAATTCAGAAAAGATTGAAATATTATTCATAGATAGACTTGATCATAAACCCACAATTCATCGATCTCAACAAACAAACCGCAAAAAGAAGAAGATTACATCGAATAGATCTCCACAAGAGAGGGGGAGAACATTGTATTGAGATCCAAAAAGAGAGAAGAAGCCATCTAGCTAATAACTATGGACCCGAAGGTCTAAGGTAAACTACTCACACTTCATCAGAGAGGCTATGATGATGTAGAAGCCCTCCTTGATGATGGCCCTCTCCGGCGGAGCTCCGGAACAGGCCCCAAGATGGGATCTCGTGGATACAGAAAGTTGCGGCGGTGGAATTAGGCTTTTGTCTCCGTATCTATTCGTTTGGGGGTACGTGGGTATATATAGGAGGAAGAAGTACGTCGGTGGAGCTTCGGTGGGCCCATGAGTGTGGGGGCGCGCCTGGGGGTGTAGGGCACGCCCCCCTACCTCGTGCCCACCTCGAAGCTTCCTTGGCATAGGGTCCAAGTCTCCTGGGTCATATTCGGGAAGAAAATCACGTTCCAGAAAGGATTATTCTGTTTGGACTCCGTTTGATATTCTGTTTCTTCGAAACACTGAAATAGGCAAAAAACAGCAATTCTGGGCAGGGCCTCCGGTTAATAGGTTAGTCCCAAAAATAATATAAAAGTGGAAAATAAAGCCCAATATAGTCCAAAGCAGTAGATAATATAGCATGGAGCAATCAAAAATTATAGATACGTTGGAGACGTATCAGGCATCCCCAATCTTAATTCCTGCTCGTCCTCGAGTAGGTAAATGATAAAAAGATACTTTTTGATGCGGAGTGCTACTTGGCATAATTTCAATGCAAATCTTCTTAATTGTGGTATGAATATTCAGATTCAAAAGATTCAAGACAAAAGTTTATATTGACATAGAAAATAATAATACTTCAAACATACTAGTAAAGAAATTACGTCTTCTCAAAATAACATGGCCAAAGAAAGTTATCCCTAAAAAATCATATAGTCTGGCTATGCTCCATCTTCACCACACAAAGTATTTAAATCATGCACAACCCCGATGACAAGCCAAGCAATTGTTTCATACTTTAACATTTTCAAAACCTTTTCAATCTTCGCGCAATACATGAGCGTGAGCCATGGATATAGCACTATATGTGGAATAGAATGGTGGTTGTGGAGAAGACAAAAAGAGGGGAAGATAGTCTCACATCAACTAGGCGTATCAACGGGCTATGGAGATGCCCATTAATAGATATCAATGTGAGTGAGTAGGGATTGCCATGCAACGGATGCACTAGAGCTATAAGTATATGAAAGGTCAACAAAAGAAATTAAGTGGGTGTGCATCCAACTCGCTTGCTCACGAAGACCTAGGGCAATTTGAGGAAGCCCATCATTGGAATATACAAGCCAAATTCTATAATGAAAAATTCCCACTAGTATATGAAAGTGTTGTAATGAGAGACTCTCTATCATGAAGATCATGGTGCTACTTTGAAGCACAAGTGTGGTAAAAGGGTAGTAACGTTGTCCCTTCTCTCTTTTTCTCTCATTTTTTTTATTTGGGCCTTTTCTCTTTTTTATGGCCTCTTTTTTCGTCCGGAGTCTCATCCCGACTTATGGGGGAATCATAGTCTCCATCATTCTTTCCTCACTTGGGACAATGCTCTAAAAAATGATGATCATCACAGTTTTATTTTTCTTACAACTAAACAATTACAACTCGATACTTAGAAAAAATATGACTCTATATGAATGCCTCCGGCGGTGTACCGGGATATGCAATGAATCAAGAGTGACATGTATGAAATAATTATGAACGGTGGCTTTGCCACAAATACGATGTCAACTACATGATCATGCTAGCAATATGACAATAATGGAGCGTGTCATAATAAACGGAACGGTGGAAAGTTGCATGGCAATATATCTCGGAATGGCTATGGAAATGCCATGATAGCTAGGTATGGTGGCTGTTTTGAGGAAGGTATATGGTGGGTGTATGATACCGGCGAAAGGTGCGCGGTATTAGAGAGCAAAGTATTACACGCATGCTCCTAGGGGGATAGATTGGTAGGAAAAGACCATCGCTCGTCCCCGACCGCCACTTATAAGGAAGACAATCAATAAATAAATCATGCTCCGACTTCATCACATAACGGTTCACAATACGTGCATGCTACGGGAATCACAAACTTTAACACAAGTATTTTTTAAATTCACAACTACTAAACAATTATCATGCTTCAATCTTTTCTTAGTATTCAACGCACTCAAAAGAAAGGTTCACAAATCTTGAATACCAAGCATATTATTATTAAGCAAATTACCATGCTATTACGACTCTCAAAATAATTTAAGTGAAGCATGAGAGATCAATAGTTTCTTTAAAACAAACCACCACCGTGCTCTAAAAGATCTAAGTGAAGCACATAGAGAAAAATTATAACACTCAAAAGATATAAGTGAAGCACAAAGAGCAAAACTACATAGCTCAAAAGATATAAGTGAAGCACATAGAGTATTCTATCAAATTCTAATTCATATATGGCTCTCTCAAAAGGTGTGTACAGAAAGGATGATTGTGGCACACTAACAAACAAAGACACAAATAATACAAGATGCTCCAAGCAAAACACATATCATGTTGGTGAATAAAAATATAGTTCCAAGTAAATTACTGATGGAAGTGGACGAAAGAGGGGATGCCTTCCGGGGCATCCCCAAGCTTTGACTTTTTGGTGTCCTTGGATTATCTTGGGGGTGCCATGGGCATCCCCAAGCTTAGGCTCTTGCCACTCCTTGTTGTCACGACTGGTTTTCCAATAAAATGTTTATTGAGAAGCCGATCTTTTGAGTCCAGTATGAGGAAAATCCTCCTTACTGGTAGACAAAATTCTTGATACAGTAAGCCAGTAGCATATAATATATTACAGGGTCGAGCTGAGGCTGCTCAACAAATTATTACAAGCACGCCAATAATTATACATAATGGCGGATATGACACAATGGTGTGGTGGCATACTACTGACTCGAGATAAAAGTGGTGGTGGAATATCACAGTGGAGAGTGGATAATATGACTCCTAAACTGGCAGCTCATCGAGCGTCGAGGTGAGGCTCGATGAATTTATTCTGGTAGCGGAAGCGGATATAATACAGAGACCAAATCCAGGGTCACACGATACTGGCTGGGACTCCTCTAGGCGTCGGACTCGCTATCGAACTCTTCATCCATGAGATCGCCTTCGTCAACATCTGGCCAAATCAACAAGCCAGGTGAGTACTTTGAAAGTACTCGCAAGATAGTTCGGACGTAAGATATAACAAATGCATGCATGAATGCGTCATGAGCAATTAGTAATGCACATTCAATTTAATTAACTATTGGCACAACATGATAAGTAAAAAGGAAGTCGGGCGGTAGACTTCCTGAATCCCAACAAAATAACTGAAAACCGATCGGGTGTCTGGAGCGACGCCTCGAAGGGAGAACAAATAAAATAGTCATGCCGCAGTCGGGCGTCTAAGCGACACCACATAAAGGGCTTATATTGAAAGGTAAATGACATACGTGCCACAGACAGACGTCGAAGCGACATCGCGGAAAGGGCTTATATTGAAAGTAAATAACAATACTGCCACAGTCGGACGTCTGAGCGACATCGCATAAAGGGCTTATATCGAAAATAAAAATAACGATTACCCACGATCGGACGTCGGCGACATCACATAAAGGGATTATATCGAAAATAAATAATAACAGTGCCACAGTCGAACGTCTGAGCGACATCACACAAAGGGCTTATATCAAAAGTAAATAATAAATGTGCCACAGTTGGACGTTTGAGCGACATCGCAGAAAGGGCTTATATCAAAAGTAGATAACAAGTATGCCTCAGTCGGACATCTGAGAGACATCGCAAAAAGGGCTTTAAATTTCATTATTCATTTCTGATAAATTCACAAGGATATAATACTCATAGGAAATATTCAACACACAATTATAAACGGGTTAGTCCATCCACAGGAATAAATTTGACCAGACTTAACACTCATATGGTTCACCGGAGTTCTTGTCACTGAGACTGACACTTGACAAGATAAGTTGAACACATTACTTGGACATGGATAAGATGATTCAAAGGATTTTTGACTCTGCAGAGTTGTACTAAAATGCCCACAGCCAACGGATTTCCGTAGTCACGAAGGACTAGTTCCGTTTACGGTATTTCGGAAGAAACACATCTAACCAGTACACACCCATCCCACCTCACGATGCCAGGAATCACCCTAGACAGCGTTCAAGAAAAACTTTGAGACGGGGAGATCACAATCTCGAATAGCATGGGATCAAATTTATATACGCGCGCTCTAAGGGGTGCCCCCCTCTCGGTCCCAACCGAAAACACCCATGCCCCCTGACCGGATGACTGGCTTTAATCCAGGGCCATGGAACCTTCATCACGGCCTCTCGATTTGGTGTGTACCAAGAAAGTGGTTTGCAACTTACTAAGTTGTATCCCTTGCGGAAAACATGTGGTAGTACAGGAAGGGAAAACAGATGGTAACTGGATCGATTCAGGTTGACACTGAAGTCAAAAAGGTTGGCATAAGACTGGCATGCTACAACACTGCCATCTTACCCATTCTCATGCCATCACATGGCCATGCAAACTCACATCCAACACTTATGGATTTCCGAAACTCACTTGCCTCAACTTTGCATGAAATATGACATTCATCGAGATGCTCATAAACATGCCATGAACTACTTAATGCAAACATGCCAAAAACACTCATCATATCAAAAGTTCAAACATGCTTGCCTGGTTCAGAGTGGTCGGAGCCTAGCTCGGTGAAGTTCGCGGTTCCGTCACCTCCTTCGGTATCTACGGTATACAGAAACATACACACTATCGTAAATACCGCGGGGTGCACAACAGTATTCCAAATATTTTTCAAATAAATCTGATAAAAAACTAGCTAAAAATCTAAAGAGGACAGAAAAAGAATCATTCAAAAATACTCTTCTGTTAAAAAGCTATAAGGGTTTTAATCCAGGGACCTTTCTGTAACGAAACAGAAATTTCTCAGGGGGCTGAACAGAAAAGACCAAAAAAATGTTTCAGACTGAAAGCGCATTTGCTCGAATACGTTTTCAGAAAACGGTTCGTTAGAAATAAAAGAGAGGCTGACAGGTGGGCCCCATCCATCAGGTTTAAAAATTCAAACGGGGAGACAGAGCTCGTCGGCGCCCGAGAGCTGCGGTGGTCGCCGGCGGCGATCCACGGCGAGGCAGGGGAATCGGGTGGTACCTTCGAGCTCAGCGTGTCCTTTCGCGTCGGTGGGTGGTGGTGGTGGTCACCAGCGAGCACTACGTCGACGGCGGCCCTTGCTCCGGCGGACGGCGGCTCGGGTGGAGCTGGATCTCGTCGGGGAGGGCTGCGGAAGCCAAATTGAAGCTGGGGTTAGCTCACTGGGTGCTCGAGGAGGCTACTGACGAGGTTTGGGCGCCGGGGATTGTCTCACCGGAGTGGATCGAGTTGGTGTCCGAGGCGGAACGGGGCGGCCGGAGTTGGGGGAGGAGACCTCCTCGAGGTCCTCCTAGTGGCCTGGCGGGGTGTCTGTGGGGTGCAGTGGTGGTGCATGCTCGAGGGCGAGCTCGGGGCCCCTTTTTATAGGCGATCCGAGGCGGTGGCCATGAACGGAGATCTCCGGCGATGGTTACGGTGGCGCAGAGCTTGGTCGGGGAGTTTAGGGAGTTGGGCGTCAACGTGGAGTTCCTCTGGTTCCGTTTAGGCGCTAAACGAGTTCGGATAAGGTGCTTTGGGTGGGTTCGACGGAACGGGGCGGCGCGGGCCCGTCGGCGGCAGAGGGCGCGCCCTGTGCTTGTCGGGCCACGGCTATGGTGCTGCGGGGTGCGCTGGCGTGCATGAGGCCACGCGGAGGGCAAGGGAGCGATGGGCGGCGCCGGACGGCGTAGCGAGCTGGCACGGGCTCTCGCTCGCCGCCACGGGTGGCTCTGCCACCGCACAAGCTGCCGGCGTCGGCGATGCTCGCCGCCACCGACACCTGCACCCGTCCAAGAGGGCGTGCAGTGCTCTGTCCAGGGAGGAGAGGCCGTGCGCAATGCGCCAGGGTGCACTGTTGATTGGTGACAACACTCTGATGAAAAACGACACTGAATTTCTCTGAAACTCGAACTTTACGAAGTGCACGATATGATGCCGACCAAGTGTTCGACGAAATGATTTTGGCATGTGGGGAATTTTCCTTGAGCAGATTTTTGGTGGGGTGGCCTCTCATTGCATCTGGGGGCTGCCTGAATTTTGGTAGAATTTTTGGAGAAGAGAAGATATGAATTTCACCAAATTTGACAAATCTGGTCCAAACTTGCAGTGGTTGAAATTTGAAAATTTTGAAAAGAAGAAGAGTGGATCTTGATGGATCTAGGTTGGGGGTGCTAAAGGCTATCCAGAGGAGTTGGTTTGAGACCAAAACTCAAAGGAAATTTGGTACTTGCTTTGTAAATCACCTAGGCTTAAAATAAATGACAGAATTGATTTGGGAAGTAAAATAAAATCCAAAAATTGTTTGGACTTGTTGGAACAGGAAGTTTGGATTACCCCAAGGTGGAAGGAGGGGTTTTGGGAGGTTTTACCACATGAGGCATGGTAAAACCATGGGTGGTTTCAAAAATGAAAGAAGCCCCAAAACTCATAGGATTTCTTCTTAAAAGAAAATAATTTCCAAGAAAATATATTTGAGGAGGGAACAAACAGAAGGAAGGTTCTTACTAACCAACACCAGGGTTGAAGAAGATACAAAAAATAAAATCTTTGCCAAGGGAAAAAGTTTTGAGAGAGAAAACTTTGGAAGAGATTAAATGACCTTCTTCAAATCCAACAAAGTTTTGTTGAAAACCAAATAAAAAAATTTGGAGTGTCACACTTGTTCCATAATCCATCAAAAGAATTCACCCAAAACTTGAAAACTTCACAACACAAAACTCAATAGAAATCTCGTGAGCTCCGTTAGAGAAAGAAAACAAAAGACCACTTCAAGGTACTGTAATGAACTCATTCTTTATTTATATTGGTGTTAAACCTACTGTATTACAACTTCTCTATGGATTATAAACTATTTTACTAGCCATAGATTCATCAAAATAAGCAAACAACACACGAAAAACAGAATCTGTCAAAAACAGAACAGTCTATAGTAATCTGTAACTAACGCAAACTTCTGGAACCCAAAAATATCTACCAAAATTGGGCGACCTAGACAATTTGTTTATTGATCAGCAGAAATTGGAATAAGTATTTTATCACGTTGTGATGTTTTTTAATAATTCGGGCACTGAACGCAAAGTTTCTGGAAATTACAGCAAGATCAAATAACTATCATCCAAGAAGATCCAATAGGTCTAACTTGGCACAAACACTAATTAAAACACAAAACCACATCCAAACAGAAGGTAGATGGGTTATTTATTCCCTAACAGAAAAAAACACAAAAAACTAAAAATAAAATTGGGTTGCCTCCCAACAAGCTCTATCGTTTAACGCCCCTAGCTAGGCATAAAAGCGAGAATAGATCTAGGTATTGCCATCTTTGGAAGGCAATCCGTAAGTAGCTCTCATGATAGTTTCATATGGCAATTTTATTTTATTTCTTGGAAAGTGTTCCATGCCCTTTTTTTTAATGGGAATTGAAATCTAATATTCCCTTCCTTCATACCAATAATCGCACCAACCGTTCTAAGGAAAGGTCTACAAAGAATAAGAGGGCAAGAAGGATTGCAATCTATATCAAGAACAATGAAATCTACGGGCACATAATTCCTATTTGCAACAATAAGAACATCATTAATCCTTCCCATAGGTTTCTTAATAGTAGAATCCGCAAGATGCAAATTTAGAGAGCAATCATCAAAATCGCGGAAATCTAGCAAGTCACACAAAGTTTTGGGGATAGTGGAGACACTAGCACTCAAATCACACAAGGCATAAAACTCATGATCTTTAATTTTAATTTTAATAGTTGGTTCCCACACAGCATAGAGTTTTCTAGGGATAGAAACTTTCAACTCAAGCTTTTCTTCATAAGATTGCATCAAGGCTTCAACAATATGTTCGGTAAAGGCTTTCTGTTGACTATAAGCATGTGGAGAATTTAGCACGGATTGCAACAAGGAAATACAATCAATTAAAGAGCAACTTTCATAATTAAATTCCTTGAAATACAATATAGTGGGTTTAGCAACATCTAGATTTTTATTTCTTTCAATCCCACTTTCATCAATTTCATCATAAAGATCTAAATACTCCGAATTTTTAGAACGCCTTCTAGGTAAAGGAAGATCATATTCAGTTTCATCAAGATGCATATTGCAAAACAAAGATTTGATAGGAGACACATCAATAACTTTTAGATCTTCATCTTGATTTTCATAGGAATTGGAAGAACACGCTTTAATAAAGGCATCTTTGGAAGCACGCATCCTAGCGGTTCTTTCCTTGCACTCATCAATGGAAATTATCATGGCTTTGAGCGAATCATTGATATCATGCTTAGGAGGAATATATCTAAGCTTTAAAGAATCAACCTCAAGAGAAATTCTATCAACGTTCCTAGCCAAATCATCAACTTTAAGCAATTTCTCTTCAAGCAAAGCATTAAAATTCTTTTGTGAATTCATAAACTCTTTAACACTATTCTCAAACTCAGAGGGCATCTTATTATAATTTCCATAAGAGTTGTTGTAGGAATTTCCATAATTATTAGAAGGATTACTAGGATATGGCCTAGGATTAAAATTCCCTCTATACGCGTTGTTACCAAAATTATTCCTACCAACAAAATTCACATCCATAGATTCATTGTTATTATCAATCAAAGTAGACAAAGGCATATCATTAGGATCAGAAGAAACACTCTTAGTAGCAAATAATTTCATAAGTTCATCCATCTTTCCACTCAAAACATTGATTCTTCTATTGCATGCACTTTTTTATTAGAAGATCTTTCAGTGTGCCATTGAGAATAATTGACCATAATATTATCTAGGAGTTTAGTAGCATCTCCTAAAGTGATTTCCATAAAAGTGCCTCCCGCGGCCGAATCTAAAAGATTTCTAGAAGCAAAATTCAATCCGGCATAAATTTTTTGTATAATCATCCACAAATGTAAACCATGAGTAGGGCAATTACGTATCATTAATTTCATTCTCTCCCAAGCTTGTGCAACATGTTCATGATCAAGTTGCTTAAAATTCATAATATCGTTTCTAAGAGAGATGATCTTAGCGGGAGGAAAGTACTTAGAGATAAAAGCATCTTTGCACTTATTCCAAGAATCAATACTATTTTTAGGCAAAGACGAAAACCAAGCTTTAGCACGATCTCTAAGCGAAAAAGGAAATAGCTTCAATTTAACAACATCATTATCGACATATTTTTTCTTTTGCATATCACATAAATCAACGAAGCTATTCAGATGAGTAGCGACATCTTCACTAGGAAGGCTGGCGAATTGATCTTTCATAACAAGATTCAACAAAGCAATATTAATTTCACAAGATTCAGTATTCGCAAGAGGAGCAATCGGAGTGCTAAGGAAATCATTATTGTTGGTACTGGTGAAGTCACACAATTTGGTAGTATCTTGAGCCATCACGACAGAAGCAATCCAACACACGAGCAAACAAAAGGCAAGCGAGAAAAAGCCAAACGGAGAAAGAGAAGGAGAAGGAGATTGGGAAAGAGAGGGCGAATAAAACGGCAGGGGTGAAGTGGGGGAGAGGAAAACGAGAGGCAAATGGGAACTAATGTAATGCGACAGATAGGGATTGTGATGGGTACTTGGTATGTTGACCTTGCGCAGACTCCCCGGCAATGGCGCCAGAAATTCTTCTTGCTACCTCTTGAGCTTGCGTTGGATTTCCCCGAAGAGGAGAGGATGATGCAGCAGAGTAGCGTAAGTATTTCCCTCAGTTTTTGAGAACCAAGGTATCAATCCAATAGGAGGCCACGCTCAAGTCCCTCGTACCTGCACAAAACGATAGCTACTCGCAACCAACGCGATTAGGGGTTGTCAATCCCTTCACGGTCACTTACGAGAGTGAGATCTGATAGAGATAATATTTTTGGTATTTTTGGTATAGAGATGCAAAGTGAAAACTAAAAGGCAAAGTAAAAAAGCAAAGCAAAAGTACAGTGATGGAGATCGATATGATGAGAATAGACCCGGGGGCCATAGGTTTCACTAGTGGATTCTCTCAAGAGCATAAGTATTCTACGGTGGGTGAACGAATTACTGTTGAGCAATTGGCAGAATTGAGCATAGTTATGAGAATATCTAGGCATGATCATGTATATAGGCATCACGTCCGTGACAAGTAGATCGAAACGATTCTGCATCTACTACTATTACTCCACTCATCGACCGCTATCCAGCATGCATCTAGAGTATTAAGTTAAAAACAGAGTAACGCTTTAAGCAAGATGACATGATGTAGAGAGATAAATTCATGCAATATGAAATAAACCCCATCTTGTTATCCTCGATGGCAACGATACAATACGTGCCTTGCTGCCCCTTCTGTCACTGAGAAAGGACACCGCAAGATCGAACCCAAAGCTAAGCACTTCTCGAATGGCAAGAACTACCAATCTACTTGGCCAAACCAAACGGATAATTCAAAGAGACTTGCAAAGATAACCAATCATACATAAAAGAATTCAGAAAGGATTCAAATATTATTCATAGATAGACTTGATCATAAACCCACAACTCATCGGTCTCAACAAACACACCGCAAATAGATCTCCATAAGAGAGGGGGAACATTGTATTGAGATCCAAAAAGAGAGAAGAAGCCATCTAGCTAATAACTATGGACCCGAAGGTCTGAGGTAAACTACTCACACTTCATCGGAGAGGCTATGATGATGTAGAAGCCCTCCGTGATGACGGCCCTCTCCGGCGAAGCTCCGGAACAGGCCCCAAGATGGGATCTCGTGGATACAGAAAGTTGCGGCGGTGGAATTAGGTTTTTGGCTCCGTATCTGTTCGTGTGTGGGTACGTGGGTATATATAGGAGGAAGAAGTACGTCGGTGGAGCTTCGGTGGGCCCACGAGGGTGGGGGCGCGCCTGGGGGTGTATGGCGCGCCCCCTACCTCGTGCCCACCTCGAAGCTTCCTTGGCGTAGGGTCCAAGTCTCCTGGGTCATATTCGGGAAGAAAATCACGTTCCAGAAAGGATTATTCTGTTTGGACTCCGTTTGATATTCCGTTTCTTCGAAACACTGAAATAGGCAAAAAAACAGCAATTCTGGGCTGGGCCTCCGGTTAATAAGTTAGTCCCAAAAATAATATAAAAGTGGAAAATAAAGCCCAACATAGTCCAAAACAGTAGATAATATAGCATGGAGCAATCAAAAATTATAGATACGTTGGAGACGTATCAGTTACAAGGGAGGAGATCTACATATCTGTATCGCCAAGCTTGCCTTCCACGCCAAGGAGAGTCCCATCCGGACACAAGACGAAGTCTTCAATCTTGTATCTTCATAATCCAACAGTCCGGCCAAAGGATATAGTCCGGTTGTCTGGATACCCCCTAATCCAGGACTCCCTCAATGGTGAACATCACTATGTTGATCATATCTACTATATGATTCACGCTCGACCTTTTAGTCTCCAGTGTTTCGAGGCCATATCTTCATATACTAGGCTCGTCAAGTTTAACCCGAGTATTCTGCGTGTGCAAAACTGGCTTGCACCTGTTGTATGTGAACGTAGAGCTTATCACACCCGATCATCACGTGGTGTCTTGGCACGAAGAACTGTCGCAACGGTGCATATTAAGGGAGAACACTTATACCTTGAAATTTAGTGAGAGATCATCTTATAATGCTACCATCGAACTAAGCAAAATAAGACACATAAAGGATAAACATCACATGCAATCAATATAAGTGATATGATATGGCCATCATCATCTTGTTCCTTTGATCTCCATCTCCAAAGCACCGTCATGATCACCATCGTCACCAGCGTGACACCTTGACCTGCATCGTAGCATCGTTGTCATCTCGCCTACTATTGCTTCTACGACTATCGCTACCGCTTAGTGATAAAGTAAAGCAATTACATGGCAATTGCATTTCATACAATAAAGTGACAACCATATGGCTCCTGCCAGTTGCCGATAACTTCGTTACAAAACATGATCATCTCATACAATAAAATTTAGCATCATGTATTGACCATATCACATCACAACATGCCCTGCAAAAACAAGTTAGACGTCCTCTACTTTGTTGTTGCAAGTTTTACGTGGCTGCTAGGGGCTGAGCAAGAACCGTTCTTACCAACGCATCAAAACCACAACGATTTTTCGTCAAGTATGTGTTGTTTTAGCCTTCAACAAGGACCGGGTGTAGCCACACTCGATTCAACTAAAGTTGGAGAAACTGACACCCGCCAGCCACCTGTGTGCGTGTAATGTCGGTCCGGGCCACTTCATCCAACAATACCGCCGAATCAAAGTATGACATGCTGGTAAGCAGTATGACTATTATCGTCCACAACTCACTTGTGTTGTACTCGTGCATATAACATCTACGCATAAACCTGGCTCGGATGCCACTATTGGGGAACGTAGTAATTTCAAAAAAATTCCTACACACACGCAAGATCATGGTGATGCATAGCAATGAGAGGGCAGAGTGTTGTCCACGTACCCTCGTAGACCATAAGCGGAAGCGTTATGACAACACGGTTGATGTAGCCGTACGTCTTCACGATCGACCGATCCTAGTACCGAAAGTACGACACCTCCGCGATCTGAACACATTCGGCTCGGTGACATCCCACGAACTCACGATCCAGCAGAGTCTCGAGGGAGAGCTTCGTCAGCACGACGGCGTGATGATGGTGATGATGAAGCTACCGGCGCAGGGCTTCGCCTAAGCACTGCAACGATATGACCGAGGTGGATTATGGTGTAGGGGGGCGCCGCACACGGCTAAGAGATCAATGATCAACTTGTGTTGTCTATGGGGTGCCCCTGGCCACGTATATAAAGGATGGAGGGAGGAGGAGGCCGGCCCTCATAGGGCACGCCCAAAGTGTGGAGTTCTACTAGGACTCCCTAGTCCTAGTAGGATTCCACCTCCCACATGGAATAGGAAAAAGGGAAGGGAGAAGGAGAAGGAAGGAAGGGGGCACCCCCTTTCTCTAGTCCAATTCGGACCAGTCCATGGGGAAGGGGCACGGCCACCCTTGAGGCCTTTCTCTCCTTTCTCGTATGGCCCATTAAGGCCCAATACGAATTCTCGTAACTCTCCGGTACTCCGAAAAATACCCGAATCACTCGAAACCTTTCCGATGTCCGAATATAGCCTTCCAATATATCGATCTTTACGTCTCGACCATTTCGAGACTCCTCGTCATGTGGCCGATCTCATCTGGGACTCCAAACAAACTTCGGTCATCAAATCACATCACTCATAATACAAATCATCACCGAACGTTAAGCGTGCGGACACTACGGGTCCGAGAACTATGTAGACATGAACGAGACACGTTTCCGGCCAGTAACCAATAGCGGAACCTGGATGTTCATATTGGCTCCCACATATTCTGTAAAGATCTTTATCGGTCAAACCGCATAACAATATACGTGTTTCCCTTTGTCATCGGTATGTTATTTGCCTGAGATTAGATCGTCGGTATCTCAATACCTAGTTTAATCTCATTACCGGCAAGTCTCTTTACTCGTTCTGTAATGCATCATCCCACAATTAACTCATTAGTCACATTGCTTGCAAGGCTTATAGTGATGGGCATTACCGAGAGGGCCCAGAGATACCTCTCCGATACACGGAGTGTAAAATCCTAATCTCGATCTATGCCAACTCAACAAACACCATCGGAGACACCTGTAGAGCACCTTTATAATCACCCAGTTACTTTGTGACGTTTGGTAGCACACAAAGTGTTCCTCCGGTATTCGGGAGTTGCATAATCTCATAGTCATAGGAACATGTATAAGTCATGAAGAAAGCAATAGAAATATACTAAACGATCAAGTGCTAAGCTAATGGAATGGGTCAAGTCAATCACATCATTCTCTAATGATGTGATCCCGTTAATCAAATGACAACTCATGTCTATGGTTAGGAAACTTAACCATCTTTGATTCAACGAGCTAGTCAAGTAGAGGCATACTAGTGACACTCTGTTTGTCTATGTATTCACACATGTACTAAGTTTCCGGTTAATACAATTCTAGCATGAATAATAAACATTTATCATGATATAAGGAAATATAAATAACAACTTTATTATTGCCTCTAGGGCATATTTCCTTCAACTGGACCATCGCAAGATTCTTCCTCTTACTACTTGTTGTTCCTGTACTTCGGGTTGCTGTTTGTGGCATCCCACATCAGCTGGGGTGAGCTTGCGCACTATGAGAGAGCGGTATGACTGGCTATTGAGGTTGAGAGGAAGGAGGTGGAAGATGAGGTGGTGTTGGAGACGACAACGAGCTGCTAGTGCTGCGAAAGGGGTGCGATTATCAGTTGAGGCATTGTCGAGTGCTTCTGATGTGCGGACCATGTTGTCCAAGAGGTACTCTTGTAAAGGAAATCTGATGCTCATGTCTCAAATGTAAGACAAGATTCAGGTTGTTCGTCAAGGTAACAAAAGTGTGATGGTATATGTGAATGATATGCAACACCATTTGGCAGATCTAGATCAACGTGATCCCCTTGAGCTTCCACATGCTAAATCTATGGAGATTGTCAAGAATTGGGTTGAGCGCACACATGTAATGACGTTTCTAGAAAGTCCTAGATCAAGGTTTTGAGAGTAGGCATGTTGCACTACTACATCAATTGACGCTTGTGTCCCTTGATGAGGACATTGTTGCGATGTTCCAAGAAGAGGTGCACCCGCGGTCGAGAAGAGGATATGGAAATGAATTTACTTATAGAGTGGTTGACCAGAGAGGTTCTGAGGGATGTTATAATTTTGGTCAACCAGGGCATATCAACTAATTTTGCAATGGACCCAGAAGAAGCAGAGGCCGAGGCTACAATGGTGGCAATAGCAGCTGAGTTGGTCAGAATGGGAGTGGAGGTTTGTGGTACGCTCCTCATTGGAAGGCTCCCAATTCAAATGTATCTACGTCAGCTGAAGGGAAGCAACGTGCAGGGGGATAGGAAGCTGCTACCAGTTATGCTAACTTTGTCGATACAAATGAAGGTACATTGAGCATGCATCAATAGCAACCCATAAAATTAAATTTGAATGTGTTCTTGACTCTCGAGCATCGGACCATGTTGCTGGAGACTTAATGAGTTTAAATCTTATCTTTCACACTCTCTCATACACCAGAAAACATTCACACAACAGATGGCATAGCCTAGGCCACCACAGGTGTTGCGACAGTCATATGCACACTGAGTATTGAATTATCCTTAGTATTGTCTGTGTCGTATTTTCTCATGAACTTAGTGTCCTTGAGTTCTTTGGTTGACCAAATTGATTGCCGAATAATTCTTGACAAGGTTGGGTTCTTGAGCCAGAAGACAGCGACGGGCATGATTCTTGGAACTGGAATGAGGAGTAAGGGGGTTATGGTACATGGATAACATCATGACACACCAGGAGTGAATGCACATGCTACCTGCAGTTGATGAGGATAAGGAGACTAGAGCCCTAAGCCATCACTGTAGGATGAGGCATGCGTATTTTGATAAATGCATCAAGTAT
Organism: Aegilops longissima; assembly: GCA_021605205.1. Lineage (NCBI taxonomy): Eukaryota > Viridiplantae > Streptophyta > Magnoliopsida > Poales > Poaceae > Aegilops > Aegilops longissima. The sequence goes on along the minus strand of CM038677.1, from coordinate 771,925,178 downwards.
TTCCTGATACAATGAGTGGTGTGGACAAGAGCAAGCGTCACTGCGATGCGTGTGAGTTTGCTAAACATACCAAAAACTCATATGTGAGTAAGGGGATTAGGAGCATATCTCCTTTTTGGTTAATCCACTCTGATATATGGACATGTCCAGTGTTATCTGTTAGAGGTATGAAGTACTTTGGTATGTTCATTGATTGCCATTCTCTAATGACTTGGGTCTATCTTTTGAAACATAAATATGAAGTGCTTCAGTGTTTCAAAGTTTTCTTTGCACTTGTTCAGACCCAATTTAATGTGAAAATTCAAGCACTCAAATCTGACAATGGAATCGAGTATGCTAACAAGGCCATTGCTACCTTCATGTCTGACAAGGGCCTCCTCCATCAAACATCTTGTTTGGACACACCTCCTCAGAATGGGGTGGCAGGGAGGAAAAAATTCCATCTGGTAAGCCCAGGCATTGGTGCTCCCCATGAATGTGCCCAAGTAACTATGGAGTAAAGCTGACATGATGACCACTTTCTTGATCGACAGAACTCCATTTCTGGTGACATGTATGGAATCACCATTTGAGTTTGTTTTGACGGAAAATAAATTCCCAGCCCCCTAGGTGTTTGGTTACACTTGTTTTGTTTGTGATCATAGGCCACAAGTCAACAAATTGGATCCTCGGGAAGTCAAGTGTATCTTTCTTGGGTATTCCAAAGATGATACAAATGTTGAAGTCATTCTGAGAGGCAAGCTTTTGTGAACATGGATGTTATGTTTTGTGAAACAAAACCATTTTATGGTGATAAAACTGACCTAATTGTCTTGTTTGAAGAACTTTACAATGTCTCCCATGGTCCCACCGGAAATTGGCCAAGATGGGGAGACTAGTAGCATACAGATGCATATGATGCAACAGTCGCAGTCACCTTTAGCAATAGACGGGTTAATAATAACTCATGTGGCTGTTGTGATACAAGCATCGACTTCCACCGGCGATGTGCAGATTGGCACATCGACACCAGATCATATTGGTAGTATGTTGAGGTGGACAACAGAGCAAGAGGAGCAGCTAAAGGTCTATTCTCAGAAGCGTGCATGGCCTTAGGTAGGTATCGTGTCGAGAGTATAGCAAGAGTAGCAACTAAAGGTGTATTCACGAAAGTGAGGTGAGGGTGTTGCACATCAGGTGGATCAACTAGATTAGCCACTGACTGAACAACAAGGTAGTACTAATCTAATTTCTCTCTCCTTTGTCAGGGATCAGGCTGAAGGGCTGGTGGCCTTGAGGAGAACTAAGTAGGGATACTAGAGAAGCGGTATTCGATGACAATCATATTGAAAATTATGTTTCCTATAAAGCATTATCTCTAGCCCACAAAGCATATTTGTTGTTTCTCTTCAGTCTGTGTCAATTCTGACTGACTGGAAGAAGGAAAAGGAGGGCTCAAAGTGATGGGGGCATGGTCGAAGATCTAGAGGATTTGTGTAAGAAGAAGACATGGGTACCAACGACCTCTTCGAATAGGAAAGAAGATAGCCAGTTGCAAGTGGTTATACACCGTGAATCAGAAAGCAGGTGGAAATGTTGAAAGGTACAAAGAAAGACTTGTGGCGAGGGGGTACAATCAGACTTATGCCATTGACTACAATGAGACCTTTGCTTCAGTAGCAAAGATGAACACCCTGAGGATTCTGAGGTCCCGTGCAGCAAATTTCGTGTGGCCTTTACACCAACTCAATGTGAAGAATGCGTTCTTGCATGTGACTTGTATGAGGAGGTATACATGGAGATCCCTGAAGGAAATATGCCCTAGAGGCAATAATAAAGTTGTTATTTATATTTCCTTATATCATGATAAATGTTTATTATTCATGCTAGATTTGTATTAACCGGAAACTTGATACATGTGTGAATACAAAGACAAAACAAAGTGTCCCTAGTATGCCTCTACTAGACTAGCTCGTTAATCAAAGATGGTTAAATTTCCAAGCCATGGACATGTGTTGTCATTTGATGAACGGGATCACATCATTAGAGAATGATGTGATGGACAAGACCCATCCGTTAGCTTAGCACTATGGTCGTTTAGTTTATTGCTATTGCTTTCTTCATGACTTATACATGTTCCTGTGACTATGAGATTATGCAACTCCCGAATACCGGAGGAACACTTAGTGTGCTATCAAATGTCACAACGCAACTAGGTGATTATAAAGATGCTCTACAGGTGTCTCCGATGGTGTTTGTTGAGTTGGCATAGATCAAGATTAGGATTTGTCACTCCGATTGTCGGAGAGGTATCTCTGGGCCCTCTCGGTAATGCACATCACTACAAGCCTTGCAAGCAATGTGACCAATGAGTTAGTTGCAGGATGATGCATTACAGAACGAGTAAAGAGACTTGCCGGTAACGATATTGAACTAGGTATGGTGATACCGACGATCGAATCTCGGGAAAGTAACATACCGATGACAATGGGAACAACGTATGTTCTTATGCGGTTTGACCGATAAAGATCTTCGCATAATATGTAGGAGCCAATATGAGCATCCAGGTTCTGCTATTGGTTATTGACCGGAGATGTGTCTCGGTCATGTCTACATAGTTCTCGAACCTGTAGGGGTCCGCACGCTTAACGTTCGATGATGATTTGTATTATGAGTTATGTGATTTCATGTACTAAAGATCGTTCGAAGTCCCGGATGAGATCACGGACATGACGAGGAGTCTCGAAATGGTCGAGACATAAAGATTGATATATTGGACCATGTCATTCGGACACCGGAAGTGTTCCGGATAGTTTGGATAAAACCGGTGCTTGGGAGGGTTACGACACCCCGAGTGGGAAGTAATGGGCCTTAGTGGGCCTTAGGGGAGAGAGAGGGCATCAACCAAGAGGTGGCGCTCCCCCACCCAAGGGGAGTCCGAATAGGACTAGGGGAGGGGGCACGGCCCGTCTTTCCCTCTCCCTCTCCCTCTCCTTCCTTCTTCCCCCTTCCACCAAGTGGAATCCTACTAGGACTTGGAGTCCTAGTAGGACTCCTCTCCTTGGGGCGCGCCTCTAGGGTCCGGCCGACCTCCTCCCTCCCTCCTTTATATACGGGGGAGGGGGGCACCCCATAGACACACAAGTTGATCTTTAGCCATGTGCGGTTGCCCCCTCCACAGAAACACACCTCGGTCCTATTGTCGTAGTGCTTAGGCGAAGCCCTGAGCCAGTAACTTCATCATCACCGTCACCACGCCGTCGTGCTGACGAAACTCTCCCTCGCCCTCAACTGGATCAAGAGTTCGAGGGACGTCACCGAGCTGAACGTGTGCAGATCGTGGAGGTGCCGTGCGTTCGGTACTTGGATCGGTTGGATCGCGAAGACGTTCGACTGCATCAACCGCGTTACTAAACGCTTCCACTTTAGGTCTAGGAGGGTACGTGGACACACTCTCCCCACTCATTGATATGCTTCTCCTAGATAGATCTTGCGTGATCGTAGGTAATTTTTTTGAAATACTACGTTCCCCAACAGTGGTATCAGAGCCAAGTCTATGCGTAGATGTTATATGCACGAGTAGAACACAAAGAGTTGTGGGCGATAATAGTCATACTGCTTAATTACCAGCATGTCATACTTTGATTCAGCGGTATTGTTGGATGAAGCGGCCCTGGCCGACATTACATGACCACGTTCATGAGACTGGTTCTACCGCCGTGCTTCGCACACATGTGGCTAGTGGGCGTCTGTTTCTCTAACTTTAGTTGAATCGAGTGTGACTACGCCCGGTCCTTGTTGAAGGTTAAAACAACACACTTGACAAAAAATCGTTGTGGTTTTGATGCGTAGGTAAGAACGGTTCTTGCTAAAGACCGTAGCAGCCAGGTAAAACTTGCTACAACAAAGTAGAGGACGTCTAACTTGTTTTTGCAGGGCTTGCTGTGATATGATATGGTCAAGACATGATGATATATAAATTGTTGTATGAGATGATCATGTTTTGTAAAAATTATGGGCAACTGGCTGGAGCCATATGGTTGTCGCTTTATTGTATGAAATGCAATCGCCATGTAATTGCTTTACTTTATCACTAAGCGGTAGCGATAGTCGTAGAAGCAATAGTTGGCGAGACGACAACGATGCTTCGATGGAGATCAAGGTGTCAAGCCGGTGACGATGGTGATCATGACGGTGCTTTGGAGATGGAGATCAAAGGCACAAGATGATGTTGGCCATATCATATCACTTATTTTGATTGCATGTGATGTTTATCTTTTATGCATCATATTTTGCCTAGTACGGCGGTAGCATTATAAGATGATCTCTCACTAAATTTCAAGGTACAAGTGTTCTCCCTGAGTATGCACCGTTGCGATAGTTCGTCGTGCCGAGACACCACGTGATGATCACGTGTGATAAGCTCTACGTTCACATACAATGGGTGCAAGCTAGTTTTGCACACACAGAACACTCGGGTTAAACTTGACGAGCCTAGCATATGCGGATATGGCCTCGGAACACTGAGACCGAAAGGTCGAGCGTGAATCATATAGTAGATATGATCAACATTGTGATGTTCACCATTGGAAACTACTCCATCTCACGTGATGATCGGACATGGTTTAGTTGGTATGGATCACGTGATCACTTAGATGATTAGAGGGATGTCTATCTAAATGGGAGTTCTTAAGTAATATGATTAAATGAACTTTAATTTATCATGAACTTAGTACTTGATAGTTGATACGTCTCCAACGTATCTATATTTTTTGATTGTTCCATGCTATTATATTATCTATTTTGGATTTTTATGGGCTTTATTAAACACTTCTATATTATTTTTGGGACTAACCTATTGACCCAGAGCCCAGTGTCGAGTTCTGTTTTTCCCTTGTTTGATGTTTGAAGAAAAGGAATATCAAGCGGAGTTGAAGCGGAATGGAAACTTCTGGAGAAGTTATTTTTGGAAGGAAAACTACCCGATAGACTTGGAGTGCACGTCAGGAAAGAAACGAGGGAGCCACGAGGTAGGGGGGCACGCCCACCCCCCTGGGGCATGCCCTCCACCCTCGTGGGCCCTCGTGGCTCACGTGACGTATTTCTTCCGCCTATATATATCCATATACCCTAAAGCGATCGGGAACGGAATAGATCAGGAGTTCGGCGCCATAGCCTCTGTAGCCACCAAAACCAATCGGGACCTGTTCCAAGCACCTGCGGGGGGAATCCTCACCGGTGGCCATCTTCATCATCCCGGCGCTCTCCATGACGAGGATGGAGTAGTTCACCCTCGGGGCTGAGGGTATGTACCAGTAGCTATGTGTTTGATCTATCTCTCTCTCATGTTCTTGATTTGGCACGATCTTGATGTATCACGAGCTTTGCTATTATAGTTGGATCTTATGTTGCTTCTCCCCCTCTACTCTCTTGTAATGGATTGAGTTTTCCCTTTGAAGTAATCTTATCGGATTGAGTCTTTAATGATTTGAGAACAATTGATGTATGTCTTGACGTGCGTATCTGTGGTGACAATGGGATATCACGTGATTCACTTGATGTATGTTTTGGTGTTCAACTTGGGGGTTCCTCCCATGAACCTATGCATAGGGGTTGGCACACGTTTTTGTCTTGATTCTCCGGTAGAAACTTTGGGGCACTCTTTGAGGTTATATGTGTTGGTTGAATAGATGAATCTTAGATTGTGTGATGCATATCGTATAATCATACGCACGGAAACTTGAGGTTACATTAGAGTATTTAGGTGACATTAGGGTTTTGGTTGATTTGTGTCTTAAGGTGTTATTCTAGTACGAACTCTAGGGCTGTTTGTGACACTTATAGGAATAGCCCAACGGATTGATTGAAAAGAATAACTTTGAGGTGGTTTCGTACCCTACCATAATCCCTTCTTTTGTTATCCACTATTAGTGACTTTGGAGTGACTCTTTGTAGCATGTTGAGGGATAGTTACGTGATCCAATGTTGAGAGAACTTGCACTAGTGAAAGTATGAACCCTAGGCCTTGTTTCCTAGCATTGCAATACCGTATACGCTCACTTTTACCACTTGCTACCTTGCTGTTTTTATATTTTCTGATTACAAAAACCTATATCTACCATCCATATTGCACTTGTATCACTGTCTCTTCGCCGAACTAGTGCACCTGTACAATTTACCATTGTATTGGGTGTGTTGGGGACACAAGAGACTCTTTATTATTTGGTTGCAGGGTTGCTTGAGAGAGACCATCTTCATCCTACGCCTCCCACAGATTGATAAACCTTAGGTCATCCACTTGAGGGAAACTTGCTACTGTCCTACAAACCTCTGCACTTGGAGGCCCAACAATGTCTACAAGAAGAAGGTTGTGTAGTAGACATCAAGCAGTTTCTGGCGCCGTTGCCGGGGAGGTGAGTGCTTGAAGGTATATCTTTAGATCTTGCAATCGATTCTTTTAGTTTCATGTTTTAGCACTAGTTTAATTTATAAAAGAAAACTACAAAAAATGGAATTGAGGGTGCCTCATATGCTTCATCTTTTTAATGTCTTTCGTGAGTATGATGGGAAGGAAAATTGTGCCAAAGTGTTAGAAGAAGAATGCATTAAAATGTTTGGCACTAAATCTTTGAATGATGAGCATGATTGCAATGTTGTTAGTATGAACTCCTTGAATATCCATAGTACTAATGACGATTGCACTAGTTATGATGAAAATCTCTCCTATAAACATGTCAATTTTTGTGGAGTGCATTGGGTTTGCAAGTATACACCAAATAGGGAAGATAGATATTGCAAGAGGCATAAGTACTTAGAAACTAAATTGTTGCAAGAAAGTCTTGATGTTTCTGTTGAAAAATTCAATATTTTTCGCGCCCCTTGTGAACTTTGCAATGAACATGGTCATTTAAATCTCCAATGCAAATTGTTTCATGACCGAATCGTATCCAAAAATTGTGATAATTTGATTACCCTTGAGCATCATAAAGATCTTAGTCTTCTTTTGGGGTATGAGGAAATGAAACGTATAGCTGAGGGTATTCCAAGTTTAATCTTGATAGATTTCTTGATTTTGATCTAGAGAAGATTTATATGTGTTGTGCGGTGAATTGCATTGAAAATCCTTATATTGCCAATTACATAAAGAGAGGAAAACAAATAGAAGATTAAGAAAATACTAACAAAAGGGAAGAGACTTCCCAATATCCTCCTATTATTTCTTAGGATGAATCAGGTAACGAGTAGGAGCCTTCTGTTCAACCAATCTCATTAATAAGGAGCTCCAAAAGGAGGATTGAACCCACACATGATGTGGTGAACAAGAATAAAAGTAAAAGGAATAGAGGTGAAAAGATATCTCTCCCAAATAATGTTGCTCCTATCATTGTTGTGCCTCATGAAAATGAATCAAAAATAATTGTGGAAGATGATGCACTTGATGATGATCTCGTTATGCCTATTGCTTGTTGTGATGATTATGATTGGGAAGATAATGATACTTCTTATGATCTTGAAAATCTTTTTGGCACGTGCTTGGTAGAATATGATAATTGCTATAATATTGGTGCTATCCATACTATTAATGATGAGAGTGATTATGCCTATGATATGAAAAGGCCCAAGCTTGGCGATGCTATGTTTAAAGAAGATGATGTTTTTGAGAATATATTTGCTGCAATTAATGTTTGTCCCAAGCTTGGGGATGCTACGCTTAATGAAGATGATATTTTTAGCCTCCCAAATTTTGATATGCAAATTTATAATAATGATAGCATGCCTCCTACTTATGATGATTATATTGATGAAAGTGGGTTTGGAAGAGTGTCAACTTTAGGAAGTAGTGATCCCACAATATTGGAGGATGTTGAATCTTATTGTGATAATTATGAAAGTGGATTTGGAGAGGTCATGACTTTATTTAGTTATGTATCCACTATTTTGGAAGAGGTTTCAATCAATTATGATGAGAACAAAGTTGCTACTTATGATGATTATTGTGATGAAACTTATGCTATAAAAATTAGTGATGACTATACTTATAGAACGTGTCATGATTATGATTACCCTATTTCTGAACATTACTCTTTTAATGTGGAAACAATTATAGTATTCAAGTCTCTTATGAAACTCCCACTGTTCCGAATGAAAAGAATGTTGCTTATGTGGAGAGTAATAAAATTTCTATGCTTGTAGATTAAGAAAAGAATGCTTTAGGTGCTGGTTATATTGTTGAATTTATTCATGATGCTACTGAAAACTATTATGAGGGAGGAACATATGCTTGTAGGAATTGCAATAATATCAAGCTTCCTCTCTATGTGCTTAAAGTTTTGAAGTTATGCTTTGTTTTGCCTTCCTATGATAGTTGATTATTATTCCCATAAGATATTTGCTCACAAAATCTCTATGCATAGGAAGTGGGTTAGACTTAAATTTTCTAGTCATATTCTTCATGATGCTCTCTTTATGTTTCAATTCTTATGTTTTATGCGAGCATCATTGAAATCACCATGCCTAGCTAGGGGCGTTAAACGATAGCGCTTGTTGGGAGGCAACCCAATTTTATTTTAGTTTCTTGCTTTTTGGTTCTTTTTAGTAATAAATAATCCATCTAGCTTCTGTTTAGATGTGGTTTTGTGTTTTAATTAGTGTTTGTGCCAAGTAGAACCTTTGGGAAGACTTGGGTGAGGTCTTTATGATCATGCTGTAAAAAAACAGAAACTTTAGCTCTCACGAGATTAGTTAAAACTTTTTACTGGAGAGTGATATTTAGTTAAATCTTTTTGAATATGATTACTAGACAAATTCCTTAGTTCCACAAATTTATTTTATAATTTTTTGAGTTCTAGAAGTTTGCGTTAGTTAGAAAATTACTACGAACTGTTCTGTTTTTGACAGATTCTATTTTTCGTGTGTTGTTTGCTTATTTTGATGACTCTATGGCTAGTAAAATAGTTTATAAACCATAGATAAGTTTGAATACAGTAGGTTCAACACCAATATAAATAAAGAATTATTTCGTTACAGTACCATGAAGTGGTTTTTTTTTTCTTTCGCTAACGGAGCTCACGAGATTTTCTGTTAAGTTTTGTGTTGTGAAGTTTTCATGTTTTGGGCAAAGATTCGATGGACTATGGAATAAGGAGTGGCAAGAGCCTAAGCTTGGGGATTCCCAAGGCACCCTAAGGTAATATTCAAGTATAACCAAGAGCCTAAGCTTGGGGATGCCCCGGAAGGCATCCCCTCTTTCGTCTTCATCCATCGGTAACTTTACTTGGAGCTATATTTTTATTCACGACATGATATGTGTTTCGCTTGGAGCGTCATGTCATTTTATTTTGTTTTTCTTGCTGTTTGACTAAAATACTAAGATCTTAAATTATTAAATGGGAGAGTCTTCACATAGTTGCATAATTATACAACTACTCATTGATTTTCACTTATATCTTTTGGAGTAGTTTGTTATTTGCTCTAGTGCTTCACTTATATCTTTTAGAGCATGGTGGTGGATTTGTTTTATAGAAAATATTGATCTCTCATGCTTAATTTAGTTTATTTTGAGAGTCTTAAATAGCATGGTAATTTTCTTAAATAATCCTAATATGCTAGGTATTCAAGAATAGTAAAAACTTTCTTATGAGTGTGTTGAATACTAAGAGAAGTTTGATGCTTGATGATTGTTTTGAGACATGGAGGTAGTGATATCAAAGTTGTGCTAGTTTAGTAGTTGTGAATTTGAGAAATACTTGTGTTAAAGTTTGTGATTCCCGTAGCATGCACGTATGGTGAACCGTTATGTGATGAAGTCGGAGCATGATTTATTTATTGATTGTCTTCCTTATGAGTGGCGGTCGGGGACGAGCGATGGTCTTTTCCTACCAATCTATCCCCCTAGGAGCATGCGCGTAATACTTTGCTTTGATAACTTGTAGATTTTTGTAACAAGTATATGAGTTATTTATGACTAATGTTGAGTCCATGGATTATACGCACTCTCTTCCTTCCACCATTGCTAGCCTCTCTAATACCGTGCACTTTTCGCCTGTATCATACACCCACCATATACTTTCCTCAAAACAGCCACCATACCTACCTATCATGGCATTTCCATAGCCATTCCGAGATATATTGACATGCAACTTACCACCGTTCCGTTTATTATGACACGCTTCATCATTGTCATATTGCTTTGCATGATCATGTAGTTGACATCGTATTTGTGGCAAAGCCACCGTTCATAATTCTTTCATACATGTCACTCATGAGTCATTGCATATCCCGGTACTCCGCCGGAGGCATTCATAGAGTCATATTTTGTTCTAAGTATTGAGTTGTAATTCATGAGTTGTAAGAAAATAAAAGTGTGATGATCATCATTTTTAGAGCATTGTCCCAAGTGAGGAAAGGATGATGGAGGCTATGATTCCCCCACAAGTCAGGATGAGACTCCGGACTAAAAAAAGAGGCCATAAAAAAAAGAGAAAAGGCCCAAATAAAAAAAGAAATGAGAGAAAAAGAGAGAAGGGACAATGTTACTATCCTTTTACCACACTTGTGCTTCAAAGTAGAACCGTGATCTTCATGATAGAGATTCTCTCATTTTGTCACATTCATATACTAGTGGGAATTTTTCATTATAGAACTTTGCTTGTATATTCCAATGATGAGCTTCCTCAAAATGCCCTAGGTCTTCGTGAGCAAGCGAGTTGGATGCACACCCACTTAGTTTTGGATGCACACCCACTTAGTTTCTTTTGTTGAGCTTTCATATACTTATAGCTCTAGTGCATCCGTTGCATGGCAATCCCTACTCACTCACATTGATATCTATTGATGGGCATGTCCATAGCCCGTTGATACGCCTAGTTGATGTGAGACTATCTTCTCCTTTTTGTCTTCTCCACAACCACCATTCTATTCCACCTATAGTGCTATGTCCATGGCTCACGCTCATGTAGTGCGTGAAGATTGAAAAAGTTTGAGAACATCAAAAGTATGAAACAATTGCTTGGCTTGTCATCGGGGTTGTGCATGATTTAAATATTTTGTGTGATGAAGATAGAGCATAGCCAGACTATATGATTTTGTAGGGATAGCTTTCTTTGGCCATGTTATTTTGAGAAGACATGATTGCTTTGTTAGTATGCTTGAAGTATTATTGTTTTCATGTCAATATTAAACTTTTATATTGAATCTTATGGATCTGAATATTCTTGCCACAATAAAGAAAATTACACTGAGAAATATGTTAGGTAGCATTCCACATCAAAAAATTTGTTTTTATCATTTACCTACTCGAGGACGAGAAGGAATTAAGCTTGGGGATGCTGATACGTCTCCAATGTATCTATAACTTTTTATTGTTCCATGCTATTATATTATCTATTTTGGATGTTTATGGGCTTTATTAAACACTTTTATATTATTTTTGGGACAAACCTGACCCAGAGCCCAGTGCCAGCTCCTGTTTTTTTCCTTGTTTCCGTGTTTCGAAGAAAAGGAATATCAAACGGAGTCGAAACGGAATGAAACCTTCTGGAGAAGTTATTTTTGGAAGGAAAGCTACCCGATAGACTTTGAGTGCACGTCAGGAAAGAAACGAGGGAGCCACGAGGTAGGGGGGCGCGCCCACCCCCCTAGGGCGCACCCTCCACCCTCGTGGGCCCCTCGTGGCTCCCCTGACGTATTTCTTCCGCCTATTTATATCCATATACCCTAAAACGATCAGGGAACAGAATAGATCGGGAGTTTCGCAGCCGCAAGCCTCTGTAGCCACCAAAAACCAATTGGGACCCTGTTCCGGCACCCTGCCGGAGGGGGAATCCCTCACCGGTGGCCATCTTCATCATCCCGGCGCTCTCCATGATGAGGAGGGAGTAGTTCACCCTCGGGGCTGAGGGTATGTACCAGTAGCTATGTGTTTGATCTCTCTCTCGTGTTCTTGATTTGGCACGATCTTGATGTATCGCGAGCTTTGCTATTATAGTTGGATCTTATGTTGCTTCTCCCCCTCTACTCTCTTGTAATGGATTGAGTTTTCCCTTTGAAGTAATCTTATTGGATTGAGTCTTTAATGATTTGAGAACACTTGATGTATGTCTTGCCGTGCGTATCTGTGGTGACAATGGGATATCACGTGATTCACTTGATGTATGTTTCGGTGATCAACTTGCGGGTTCCGCCCTTGAACCTATGCATAGGGGTTGGCACACATTTTCGTCTTGATTCTCCGGTAGAAACTTTGGGGCACTCTTTGAGGTTATATGTGTTGGTTGAATAGATGAATCTTAGATTGTGTGATGCATATCGTATAATCATACCCATGGATACTTGAGGTGACATTGGAGTATCTAGGCGACATTAGGGTTTTGGTTGATTTGTGTCTTAAGGTGTTATTCTAGTACGAACTCTAGGGCTATTTGTGACACTTATAGGAATAGCCCAACGAATTGATTGGAAAGAATAACTTTGAGGTGGTTTCGTACCCTACCATAATCCCTTCGTTTGTTCTCCAATATTAGTGACTTTGGAGTGACTCTTTGTTGCATGTTGAGGGATAGTTATATGATCCAATTATGTTATTATTGTTGAGAGAACTTGCACTAGTGAAAGTATGAACCCTAGGCCTTGTTTCCTAGCATTGCAATACCGTTTACGCTCACTTTTACCACTTGCTACCTTGTTGTTTTTATATTTTCATATTACAAAAACCTATATCTACCATCCATATTGCACTTGTATCACCATCTCTTCGTCGAAATAGTGCACCTATACAATTTACCATTGTATTGGGTGTGTTGGGGACACAAGAGACTCTTTGTTATTTGGTTGCAGGGTTGCTTGAGAGAGACCATCTTTATCCTACGCCTCCCACGGATTGATAAACCTTAGGTCATCCACTTGAGGGAAACTTGCTACTGTCCTACAAACCTCTGCACTTGGAGACCCCACAACGTCTACAAGAAGAAGGTTGTGTAGTAGACATCAATAGTATTTTGTATGTCTATGTTGTTGTAGATAAATGGCCCGTGCTACTGTTCCGTTGAATTTTAATGCGTTCCTAAAGAAAGCTAAGTTGAAAGATGATGGTAGCAACTACACGGACTGGGTCCGTAACTTGAGGATTATCTCCATTGCTGCACAAAAGAATTACGTCCTGGAAGCACCGCTAGGTGCAAGACCCGCTGCAGGAGCAACGCCAGACATTATGAACGCTTGGCGGAGCAAAGCTTATGACTACTCGATAGTTCAGTGTGCCATGCTTTACGACTTAGAACTGGGACTTCAACGACGTTTTGAACGTCATGGAGCATATGAGATGTTCCAGGAGTTGAAGTTAATATTTCAAGCAAATGCCCGGATTGAGAGATATGAAGTCTCTAATAAGTTCTATAGCTGCAAAATGGAGGAGAATAGTTTTGTCAGTGAACATATACTCAAAATGTCTGGGTACCACAATCACTTGACTCAACTAGGAGTTAATCTTCTGGTTGATAGTGTTATTGACAGAGTTCTTCAATCACTGCCACCAAGCTACAAAAGCTTCGTGATGAACTGTAATATGCAAGGGACGGATAAGACAATTCCCGAGCTCTTCGCAATGCTAAAGGTTGCGGAGGTAGAAATCAAGAAGGAGCATCATGTGTTGATGGTTAACAAGACCACTAGTTTCAAGAAAAAGGGCAAAGGGAAGAAGGGGAACTTCAAGATGAACGACAAGCAAGTTGCTGCTCAAGTGAAGAAGCCCAAGTCTGGACCTAAGCACGAGACCGAGTGCTTCTACTACAAAGGACTGGTCCTTTGGAGCGGAACTGCCCCAAGTATTTGGCGGATAAGAAGGATGGAAAAGTGAAAGGTGTATTTGATATACATGTTATTGATGTGTACCTTACTAATGCTTGTAGTAGCGCTGGGTATTTGATCTTTGGTTACATTGCTCATATTTGCAACTCAAAGCAGGGCTCTGATTAGCGAAGATTGGCTAAGGGCGAGGTGACGATGCGGCGTGGGAAATGGTTCCAAAGTCGATATGATCGTAAATAAACGCACGCTACCTCTACATCTACCTTCGGGATTAGTTTTAGACCTGAATAATTATTATTTGGTGCCAGCGTTAAGCATGAACATTATATCTGGATCATGTTTGATGCGAGACGGTAATTCATTCAAATCAGAGAATAATGGTTGTTCTATTTATATGAGTAATATCTTTTATGGTCATGCACCCTTGATGAGTGGTCCATTTTTATTGAATCTGGATAGTAGTGATACACATATTCATAGTATTGAAGCCAAAAGATATAAGTTTAATAACGATAGTGCAACTTATTTCTGGCACTGCCGTTTAGGTCATATTGGTGTAAAGCGCATGAAGAAACTCCATGTTGATGGGCTTTTGGAATCACTTGATTATGAATCACTTGATAGTTGCGAACCATGCCTCATGGGCAAGATGACCAAGACTCCGTTCTCCGGAACAATGGAGCGAGCAACAGACTTGTTGGAAATAATACATTGTCGGAGTAATGGGCCATGGGTAGGCTCACCCGAAACCCAAAGCCTTTCGAGACATCGGAGCAGGCTGCGCCCCTCAAGACCTTAGGATAGAAAGCCGCCTCTGGGAGTCGGCAGCAGCGCAGCCGACTACCCACTCTCGGCCGAGTCCCAGGGGCGACTTTGAGATGAGCCGACTCCTAGCTGGCGGCTTCCAGAGAAGCCGACTATGGGGAGTCGGCCCGCGACTCCAACCACCTCGTGCTCTCGGCAGGAGGGACGGGACGGGGCGAGGCCTCAGCAAGGCCCGCGCCCGCCCCTTACCAAAGGCAGGCATGGCCACAGTACGCCGTACCATCGGAGATCTCCGTCCGGCGCGGCCCTATTGCCATGCCAGCCTTGACATCAGCCCCAGCGGGCGGAACCCTGTACCCACGATGGCCTGTCTGTACGACCCAGAGACGGCAGGACCCACCAGTCAGCAGGCGTCCCGAAGACGGCAAGAGTGCCACCAGTCAGACCCGGTGGGAGTCGGCCTCCAGGAGTCGGCTGGCCCCTCCCACGGGCCCCGCATGCCATTAACCAGACAAGACGGGGAATGGCAACAGTGATCGCCCGTCAGGCGACGGCACTGTTGCCATAACCCCAGGACCAAGCCCATGTCATTAGAAGCATGGCTACAGTAATCCGCAGCCGGCAAGACCCGCCCGCGGCGGACACGGCCTGACAGCTACGTACCTGACCAGTCGACGGGGCCCACCAGACGGCGGGCCCCGGCAGTCGGCGGAGAAGACGGCGGCCTGAGAGACAGATGGCTGGGACCCGCGCCTAGCCGGATTACCATTGTACCCCTGGGGGGTAGGCCTATATAAGCCCCCCAGGACACCCATGCAAAGGGTTCGAAACCATTAGCACTAGACCAGATCATATAGGAAGGAGAGAGCTAGCCTTGCCTTCTCCTACCTCCAGGAAACAGCTCAAGGAGCAACCGTGTACACACTTTGCCATAGTGATCATGCGGAGACCCCGCAGAGCAGCAGTATGGGTGTTATCTCCTCGGAGAGCCCTGAAGCTGGGTAAGATTCGCCGGCGTGCATGTCTTCGCCTCATCCCGTTTCCAGGCACCAGCGACGTTCTACTCGCTCCCACCATGATAAGTCATCCCTTGGCATATGTTGCACCCAACCCCCGACATTTGGCGCCCACCGTGGGGCGAGGTGCACCGTCGTCCGGAGACCTGCTCGGGCGGAACCCTTCCTCCCTGGCGGGCGCAGCCAGCACAGCACGCCAGACGCAGTCTCGCCCGACGCTTGCACGGCGCTGAGATCGCCTGCGCAGCCAGCTGCCTCGCCGAACTTGTCGGTGAGGTCCGCCTCTCCGATGAGCCAGCATCCGACGCAGGCACGGGCGGGCCCAAGAGCCTCCTCGCGGGCCTCCTTGACCAACTCCATGTCGCCGGCGAGCCTGCCGTGGACTTGGAGTCCGTAGGCTCCACCGACCCGATGCTGGTCGACTCTGACACCACGTCGCTCGACGCATTTCCCACCAACGTGGTGGTCTACGACGAGCCGCTCCCTCGCGCGGAGAGCGGCGGGAGCACCGTCACAGAGGTGCTCGTCATCGATCATGGCGAGCATTCCGGCGGAGGAGCTCATGACCCACTCGACGTGGCGCTACAAGACCTAGCCGCGCCCATTCCCGAAGACGCCGACGCCGAGACACTGGAGGCACGCCGCCTCCAGCTGGTCGAAGACGCGAAGAAGCTGGCTAGCATGAGGCGCCTGTCAGAGGCCTACCAGCGCGAGATGGATCGCGCTGTGGGCGGATCACCGGCTCCGACTGGGCCTAGCCGCCTTGGCGCGGTCCAGCAGCGCGGCGTTGCCTCGCCAACCTGTTCGGGGCAAATCGCCCCGTATACGCCACGCCCGCGGAGAACATCCGAGCCGCCCAGGCGGCGGCCGACGAGCTGGACAATTTCAAGGGCGAAGAGCGTCGTTTGATGACGAAGCGCGTCCAGTGGCTCCTCGACGCGGCTGCCGAGCAAAACGCGGCCGGCTGCCGCACAGATGCGCCGCGACGGCAGAATGACGACCCGCCTCCCCGCCGAGACCAAGGCACGACGTCACGGACGCCGACTGGCGGTGTCCGCGGAAGAAAAGACAAGGATCCGGCTGTTAGCCACAGTCAGACCCGCGTCACCATCGAGCGCGACCAAGGCGGCCGCCCAAGAGCAGTGGAACGGCGGGACGACTGTCCGCCTCCTCCCCCTCGCTAGGAAAGGCGAGTCTCCCCGCCGCCTGTTGAACATCCGACTCTCGGCGACCGCCTTGGCCGCCGAGAGGGAGTCGGAGAAAACGATGCACGCCACACCGGATCGACCGACTCCACCGGTCCCTGGCGCTAGAAGAAGAAGACGAGTTGGGTCCGCCGTGTTTCGGTTCCCGCATCCGAGATGAGCCCTTTCCCAGAGGGTTCACTCTCCCCAGAGATACGCCCAAGTACACCGGCTCCGTGAAGCCGGAAGACTGGCTGGTTGACTACTCCACAGCCGTCAGCATAGCGAACGGCAACAAGCGAGTCGCCGTGAAGTATGTTCCACTCATGCTCCAGGGCACGGCCCGGACATGGTTGAACAGCCTGAAGCCCCGCAGCATCAACATCTGGGTCGACTTCACCGACGCCTTCGTCCGCAACTTCACAAGCACGTACAAGCGACCTCCCAAGCCACGCCAGCTTTCCTTGTGCGTGCAAGGCCCCAACGAGTCAACTCGCGACTACCTCACGCTGGGCCGAGCTTCGGAACTCCTGCGAGGGCGTGCACGAGGTGCAGGCTATCGAGTACTTCACCACTGGGTGCAGAGAAGGCACCCTCCTCAAGCACAAGCTTCTCTGCGACGAGCCCGAGACCCTCGACGAACTACTGATCATAGCAGACAAGTATGCCACAGCCGACTCCTCCATGAAGGCGGAGATTCAAGTTAGTGCAACTGGCAAAGTGGCCCCTCAAGCCCCCAGAACTCCGGCTTGAGAAGCCAGTCGGCGGCAGCAGCAGAACGACCACAAGCGCAAGGCCCCACAGCCGGCTTCTAGTAGCTGGCAGGTGGCGACAGTTGAGGACCAGCAACCGGAGGGACACCCTCCGCCCAAGCGACAGAAAGGCGGCAAGCCCAACTGGTTGCCGGCTTTCTCTTATGAGCAAACTCTTGATGGCCCTTGCAAGTTCCATAGCGGCGCGAAGCCGTCTAACCACACCACCCGGAAGTGCCACTGGCTCACCAGGATCGCCAAGGGAGACGGCCTCCTGCCTTCCCCGCCTGCTGGGCAGCCGCCTCCGCCTCCACCCCAGCAGCCGGCTGTCAGGCCAGTTGGCGCCGTACAAGACGAGTACCCAGAAGAGCATGGAGCCTATGTAGTGTTCACCAGCGTGGCTGACGATCGAGCAGCAGGCGGCAACAGCAGCAAGAGGTGAACGCAGTAGCATCAGCGACACCAGAGTTCATGCACTGGTCCGAGAAGCCTATCAGCTGGAGCAGGGCTGATAACCCAGAGGTGATGCCGAGTCCAGGCTCCTATGCTCTGGTCCTAGACGCCGCATACAAGGAAGATTCCACAAGACTTGGCGATCAAGACAAGGACTTCTCCCCACCGGCGTATTCGGCTAGGACTCTTGTTATCCTAGGCCTCTGTTGCATTATATAAACCGAGGCCAGGCTAGTCGATAGACATATACAACAATCATACCATAGGCTAGCTTCTAGGGTTTAACCTCCTTGATCTCGTGGTGGATCTACTCTTGTACTACCCATATCATCAATATTAATCAAGCGGGAGTAGGGTTTTACTCCATCGAGAGGGCTGAACACAGGTAAAAACATTGTGTCCCATGTCTCTGTTACCATCCGCCTAGGCGCACAGTTGGGACCCCCTACCGAGATCCGCGGTTTGACACCGACATTGGTGCTTTCATTGAGAGTTCCGCGTGCGATCGGCAAAGGACCGATGGCTCATTGCGAGATCAAGCTGCGTCTTGACATCTTCGTCACCAGCTCACTGGTCACCTTGGTTCGACCAAGGACCGCGCCCTACCTCTAATCGTCATGTTTGGATGAGGGCCTTCATCAACATCAGCTCCGATCTCTATCAAGATCATGGAGGAATCATCCAGGGAGCTCGGGGGCTCGGGAGCTCGGGGAGCTAGGGCAATCGTGTTGTTTTTCTAGACAGCGAACTTGTGTCCGCCGCCACCGCCTCCTCAAGTGTTGTTTTAACGATTGCTTCGGTGGAATTGTGCGGAATTGAGTCTACAACAACCCTGGAAAATCTCGTCGAGTTCAGATGGAGGAATCTCTGGCAATCCGCGATATACCGGAGCCCTGTCAAATCTGAACGAGAATCTGCACGAGTTTAGGGCGTGATGTCCAGCTTATAGCTCGGACTTCCTTTCGAAGATCCAACCGTTGATCGGCTGCGGAATTCCTATATCTACCACCCCTCAAAATTTCAGCTCGTTCCGACCATCCAAACTCCGGGAACCTTCCGATTAATGCATCACTTTTCGGATCTGTTTTACGCAGCGAATCCGACCAGTTCGTCTTTTTATGAGCGAGATTTGGACATCCTTTTGAAGGAAGTTTTGTATGGGGTATTGTGTTTTGTTCCCGAACACATCCCACTAACTTTAAAATCTTTTGAACATGATCTTCAACATCATGCTGGTGTCAAACCAGTCCGGCAACATTGCTCCACGGCTGCCGACCTGCGTCACATTGTTGAGACGAGCTCAACATCTTCGAATCATCATCTCGGCAAGCCGAACAAGAGTTCGGCATCGCAAAGGATAAATCATCACCAACATCGCCGCCCCACGGATTACACGGAGCGGGCACACCGGCATAGCCGCACGGTCACTTCATCAAGCCGCCATTGACCACGTCACAACCTGCGTCGGCAGGGCCGCACTATTGCTTCTTCAAACTGGTGTCCATCACGCCGACCTACTTCGACATCTCGGCTGGACCAGGGGCTTCGCCATCTCTTCATCAACCTACTCCGAACACTTCGGCGTCACTAGCCGACCACCTCCGTCACGTTAGCTGGACCGAGGGCTTTGCCTCGGCGAGCCAACCTTTGCCAGCATTGCCATGCCGTTGTTTTATCGCCCATCAGGCAATGGGCGCGCGGATCGAGTCCCAATTTTGGGAATCACCTTCCTTCAGATTGCTACAACAAATATACCAGGTGCTATTAATCCCAGTATATTTTGCTTGTTTGGGTTCATTTTTCCCAAGGAATTATTACTCTGGTTTGTCCATCATATGTACACAGGTCTATCAAATGGTTTTCGTACATAGTCCGGCGAACGCCGCATCCGGAGCTCGGACCGACCTGTGAATTCAGGCTTTGCCACACCTTACCGCATCACGCCGACGCCCTGCACCGACATTGACTTCGGCGCCAGGCCATATTTCTTTTATTACTCACTTTGCATTAATTATTCATTATGCAACGATTTTTTTTTATTATCATTATTACTATTATCTCCGGTTTGCACTATTTTTTGTGCACAGGAAAATGATCCGGGGACTTCGGCGTCACTCTGCCGGTCTGCATTGACCGTGCTATGTCACCACTTCGGCGTGTCGAGCTCTCCGCTCCGCCACCTCGGGACCAGCTTGGGGGATGGAACCTTGCCCCGCATCAACCTCGGGCCGCGTCATCAATACCGAACACATTAACCAGCTAAGTCGCTTTCATGCTCAAAGCTTTAATTTCTAACTTGTGTTCGGTTCGACCAAGCATTATACTTTTTTGGAAAAAAAGTTTCTTGTAAAAAAATTCCTTGTCCAAACTTTTTTTGTGACGCATAAATTCAAATACCCAATTCATTTGGGGGCTTCCTTCATGAAGCTTTTCCACTTGCATATGATTATACTTATGCGGCCGTTCCTTGTTAGTGTATTCACGCCACAATATACCATATTGACTTAAGCGATTTGCAAGCTGGGTTGCCTCGCTCTGTGTTTACCCTCGTTCCCGATTGTTCGGCTAAGGAGTAAAGGAGCACCTCTGCGATTATCACGATCGCGTCGCCCAAGCCGGACCTCGGTGGGTGAAGCGAAAGCTAAGCGCTCTTATAGTTTTCAATGATGGTGGCACACAGCGGAACTCATGAGTACAAAAATCTATTGCACAAGTCTCATAATAACAATGAGCACGAAGAAAGGTATCGGTGGGGTACTATTTTCTTGAAGATGCTTCTTACACTTCACGGTAATATAGCATAAGTTCCACTGGCGCTTTATGCATTACAGCCTTATGGCCTGATTGCTGGTTATTGGAAACACCGTCGATATTCTCGACCAATGGAGTACATAACACTTTTGGTCCTTGACCAAGAGGAGAAAGCGACGGTCGGTTAAGACGCGTTTAAAGTTCGGTTGAACATAGATATGATATAAGTACTTTGGTACATGCAATCATTCTTCTACCCAAGTCACTTTGGGGCTCTTAAAATTTCTATGAGCTATTTTATAGTAAATGTGTTTTCTTCTTGGTCGTTGCAAAGTCTTTTTCTATCGCTCCTTTTTCGACGTGAGTGTGTGGTCAATAGCCAGATAACCCATTTTCTCGCTAGTGACCGCTCGAGTTTAGTTTGCTAAACTACTCTAACGAGAAGCACTCCGCCTTCGGGATAGGAGGCTGCAGCCGTAGGCTGGCCCGCTTGAAGTCTTGAGATCGGATGTGTAATGTTAAAGCACGACAGAAGCACTCTTTTTTTTCTAAGACCAATTTTCGGATTGGCACCGAACACTTGATATTGTTCGGACGTCATTCTTTTACTGACGTTTCTTGGTTTTCCAAGCTTTTTGGCACTTTTAAACTATTTCTGCTTTTCCAGCATTAGTCTCGCAGTGCAACGCCGGACACCTTTAGGGATTCGGCAAAAACATTCTCAGATATTGCTATATATGCATCGGTTTCGAATTGTGTCTTCGGTCAATAGTTGGGTTGCCCGGCTCCTGCACTTGCTTCCTACGTTCCGTTTTGTTCGGCTAGGCGTGCAAAGGGAGAATCACTGCGATTGTGCTTCCAGCTCACATGGTTAAGCACCTAAGTGGAGAAAGCCGAAAACTGACTTTCACAATAAGCGTAAACTGGTCAGCGATCCGATGACTATGTTAAATGATGGGCCATTCATAACATTGGCCGAAGTGTTTACGGCTTGACCCCGACTGTCGCCGAACACTACCGGGGGCTATTAACTGGCCTCCCAAACTAAATCCTCAATATTTTGCTCTTACATTAGAGCTGAGGTTTAATGATCATGCTTAGCATGACAACCCAAAGAAAGGAACCGTTAGCGGGACTATTTTCTTTGGAAGACGTTTCTTGTGTTAAACAGTAATATAACTCTCTGCGTACCTTTGTTTATGGCCAGATTGCCTTGTTTGTTGTAAATCTTTGCCCTCATAAAGGATTTATAAAGTAGGACAAACACTCCTTGGCTACTGGCCGAGGAGGTGGAAGCCGATGGTCGGTCAACAAAGTTTTGTACAATGTGGATCCGAGCATTAATGACGTAAAGTACTTGGATACATAGAGTCATTACACATAATTTGTGATTTTACTATGGATATTGATCCTTAATTCGACCACTCGTGCCCGCATTAAGGCTCGGGGGCTACTGGGCTTCGGGCTTATATTTACAAATATTAAAGGGGCACATTGATCCCCTGATCTGGTGTTACCACCCGACCAGTGTCTCAGGTGCTACTGCATTGCTTGTCCAATGCAGAAAATTTTATGTGCAATATAGTTTCCAAGGAGATTTTGATCCTCAGGTTGGTCGGCCGCACCCAACCTGAGTCTCGAGGACTGAAACACGCCGCTTTTAGTGTCGAAGTATTCGCGAGCTTGGACTTGATCCTCGGGCCGATTTTGCAAATCAACTTTGAGTCTCGTGACACTTGGGATCAGCGGTCTTCGCCATCCTTCAGGTGCATCTCGGGTTTTAGACCGATACACACCTTGAGGGCTACTGGCTATATATCTCGGCAGAGAATAAATTCTACCAATAAAAAATATTCACAAAAATCGGCCCACATTCGGGGTGGTGCACCACCTCGGAAGCAGCCCGGCATAAAGCTCGGGCGCTAATGGCTGGCTCCATAGAGGGCATTTCCGGCATTAAGCTCGGCTAAACTCCTTCAAACTTCTTTGAACCAAGGTGATTTACGACACCTCGGATATAGTCCGGCGTTGGAGCTCGGATACATAGTCCGGCGTTGGAGCTCGGATACATTCCGGCATTAGATCTGGGAAGCGGTCCGGCGTTGGTGCTCAGTTGAAAAAGATACCTCGAATACAGTCCGGCGTTGGAGCTCGGACGCAAGAGGACGCCGCCGCCCGGGAACAACTTCAAACCCGAGGTGTGGCATAAAAACAACAAGGCATTGATAAAGGCCGGAAACTTAAAGGGGCTCCTCGTATACCCGACGTGTAAACTCGTCGAATACATTTCGGCGATCCTCAAGATCGAAGATGAGAAGATTTGATGAACCAGTTTTCAAGACCGGCGATAGAAGATGAAGAATGGTTGGAAGAATCGAGGCGTCCCTAACGAAGACCGTTCGAGGGGGCTCTTGGCGGTGTCTGGACTAGGGGTACTCACCACGTCGTCTCGATCTATTAGATTGGGCGAGGACCCCATGGTGCGTATACTCATGGGCGATTCGGACAGCTACGCATACAAGGAAGATTCCACAAGACTTGGCGATCAAGACAAGGACTTCTCCCCATGGCGTGTTCGGCTAGGACTCTTGTTATCCTAGGCCTCTGGTGCATTATATAAACCGAGGCCAGGCTAGTCGATAGACATATACAACAATCATACCATAGGCTAGCTTCTAGGGTTTTTAGCCTCTCTTATCTCGTGGTAGATCTACTCTTGTACTACCCATATCATCAATATTAATCAAGCAGGACGTAGGGTTTTACCTCCATCAAGAGGGCCCGAACCTGGGTAACACATCGTGTCCCCTGTCTCCTGTGACCCATCGATCCTAGACGCAGAGTTCGGGACCCCCTACCCGAGATCTGCCGGTTTTGACACCGACAACGCCACTTTTGCCACGGATAAAAGAGCCGCTCGCTTCTCGCGAGTGTTGATAGACGGAGGCAGCAGCATCAACATCCTGTACAAGGACACAATGGAGAAGTTAGGAATCAAGCAAAGACAGCTTCAGAACAGTTGGAATGTGTTCCACGACATAGTTCCTGGCCTTTCCTGCTCACCAATCGGCAAGATCCTGATAGACGTCCTTTTTGGGGACAAAGATCATTTCCGTCGAGAGTCAGTTTGGTTTGAAGTGGTGGACCTTGAGAGCCCATACCATGCCTTGCTTGGCCGACCCGCTTTGTCCAAGTTCATGGCGGTTCCCCACTATGCCTACCTCAAGATGGAATGCGAGTTCAAGGGATTGACCATAGCCGGCGACTCTGAAATCGTCCGCTGTCTTGACAGCGATCGGCTGGCGAGTCCCAGTGATCGCAGCCGAAATGCGGCTCCTTGATCGGGTTGTGGCGATTGCCGACAAGCGGCCGGAGATGTCGCCTGCCCCTAAGGAGTCGGAAGCTGAGGGTTCGTTCAAGCCGGCCAAAGAGACGAAGAAGATACCCTTGGACCCGGAGCACCCAGAGAGGTACGCTGTCATAGGTGTGAATCTCGACAGCAAATAGGAAGGCGAGCTCGTCGATTTCCTCCGTGAGAATCAGGACATCTTCGCATGGTCCCCTAAAGACATGCCGGGTGTACCGACGGAATTCGCCGAGCACAAGTTACATGTCCGATGTGATGCCAAGCCAGTCAGGCAGCCCTTGCGCCGCCTGTCAGAAAGAAAAAAGAAGAGTTGCTGGAGAAGAGATAGCCCAACTCCTCGCAGCCGGCTTCATTATGGAAGTGTTCTTCCCAGAGTGGCTAGCCAACCCGGTCCTGGTGCTAAAGAAGAACAAGCAGTGGCGAATGTGTATTGACTACACCAGCCTCAACAAAGCTTGCCCCAAGGACCCGTTTGCTCTGCCGAGAATTGATCAGGTGATAGACTCCACAGCCGGATGCGAGCTGTTGAGCTTCTTAGATGCATATTCAAGATATCACCAGATCAAGCTGAACCCGCGAACAGGCGAAGACCGCCTTCATCATGCCGTTTGGAGCCTTACGCTGCGACCATGGCGTTCGGCGAGGAATGCGGCGCCACCTTTCAGCGTTGCATGCGAAGTGCCTCCTCAAGCAACTCGGCGAGAAACACCCGTCTCGTGGATGATGTGAGTGGTGAAGACGGAAAAGCATGGAACACTGCTGGAAGACCTCAAGGAGACCTTTGAGAACCTGCGCCGATTCCAGATCAAGCTCAACCCTGAGAAGTGCGTCTTCGGAGTACCAGCCGGCCAACTCCTTGGCTTCCTGATCTCTGAACGGGGCATAGAGTGCAACCCTGTAAAGATCAAGGCAATTGAGAGGATGGAGGTACCCAGCCGACTGCTGGACGTGCAAAAGTTCACTGGCTGCCTGGCGTCCATCAGCCGATTCGTCAGTCGGTTGGGCGAGAAAGCTCTCCCCTTGTACCAGCTCATGAAGAAGACCACTTTTTTTCGAGTGGAACCACAAGGCGGACGAAGCTTTTCTCCAGTTGAAGAAGATGTTGACTACTCCCCCTGTGCTAGCGGCTCCGACTCCTAAAGAGCCCATGCTCCTGTACATTGCCGCCACCAGCCGGGTAGTCAGCACAGTCATTGTAGTTGAGCGCAAGGAGGAAGGCAAGGCACTACCTGTCCAGAGACGGTATATTACAGGCGAAGTCTTGTCGACCTCAAGCAGAACTACCCCACTACGGAAGATGTGCTCTGGCGTGCACTTTGCCGCCAAGAAAATGAAGCCTTACTTTCAAGAGCATCCAATCACTGGTGCGCCTTTGCTCCACTAGCAGAGATCATCGGGCCGAGATGCTTCTGGTCGAGTGGCCAAATGGGCCATAGAGTTGGCCCCCTACACCATCTACTATCAGCCCTTTTTGCCATCAAGTCATAGCGCTGGCGACTTCCTCGTCGTTGGGCGAGACCGATACCTGCGCTAGCGCCCGACTCCACCATTGGCGGATGCATTTCAATGGCTCCAAGATGTACACCGGCTTGGGAGCCAGTGTTGTCCTCACTTCTCCCAAGGGCGACCAGCTCAAATATGCGTTGCAAATCAATTTCGCCGCCTACAACAACGTCGCCGAATATGAGGCACTCATTCACGGGCTCCGGCTTGCCAAAGAACTTGGCATTCACCGGATCCTGTGTTATGGCGACTCCGACTTGGTGGTCCAGCAGTCATCTGGCGACTGGGACGCCAAGGATGCAAACATGGCAAGCTACCGTTTCCTCGCACAACAACTCAGCGGATATTTCGAGGGGTGCGAGTTCCTTCACGTGCCAAGAAATGACAACAACCAAGCAGACACCCTGGCACGAATCGGCTCGAACCGCCAAGCAATACCATCCGGCGTCGCCCTTCAGCGCCTCCTCAAGCCATCTGTCAAGCCTTCACCAGAATCAGACTCCATCTTCGTGCCGGCACCCCGAAGAAGTCGGATCCAACTCAAAACCCCAGCGGACGGCACGAGAATTCTTCTGAGCGGCTCCAAGAATGCGCGGATCGAACCCGGCCGGGACTTCGAACCCGGCCCGAGGACTCGGCGACCAACCGAACTCGAGACTCGGCCGGGGACTGCACCCGTCGGCCGGGGACTTCATCAATCCAGCAAGCGGCCGCGGACTCCAGCCCGCCGCCTCCCAGCCTAGCCGCCCTCGTCATCATCAGCAAAGTGCTGGGCAACGACTCCTACTACCTAATCGACGCTCAGAATCCCCGAGCACGCAAGAGGGGCGACTCCGGCAAAGAGATGGAAGCGGCCATGGAATGCAAATCTCCTCAGAAGATTTTCTGATTGATCTGATATGTACCACGCTACCTTTTGTATTTAAGTACCAAGACTCGGGCCCCGAGGCGAGCTCGGGGACTGCCTTTTATCTATATGATAAAATTACGCCTTGAGTATGATACTCTTTGTATGCCGCTTGGCACGGGTTCGACTAGTCGGCCGGGGACTCGCCATCTCAGCTATGAAATGCTTCTGCAGATCGGACAAGTAGTGTGTGGTGTCTAAGCCGTCTCTGTCGAAGCCGCGCGATTCGCAGAGCGGCTGTTTGGTGGGCAGGAGTAAGGAAGAATGGGCATACGTGAAAAATGGCTAAGGACTCAAAGCATAAACATAGCTTAAGCCGGCTTCCAGCCTTTCTTCGCAAAAACCGACTCTTGGGCAGTCGGCTCGCCGCCTTCTATTCAACTTGCTAAGAAACTCTAAAGCGGCTAAGTACTTGCCTTCCCAAAAGTAGCCAAACATTTGATCCAGTGGCGATCCATGAGCGGCTATCCGGTAGGCAAAACAACAACTAAGGGAAGGCGGCAAAGAAAAAAGCCAAAGGAGCAATGAGCAAGAAAAGATAGAACTTCGGACGAATATTTACATAACATAGGCCCTTGGCGAATCTTGACAAGTTCAAAAATACACCCATGGGTGGAATTGTGTGAATTAACAAGTTCTTCAAAGACTACCAAACAGATAAAATAAAGACAAGGCAGCGGCCTAGGAAGCGGCAGACGGGTTCGGAGGGTCGGACGAGATGGCGGTGTCAGACGTCGGGGCGGCCGGCTGGGCGGTCTCGGCTTGATCACCTCCGGCGGCGGCCGGCTCCGCTGGGCGCGGCTCGTTGCTGGAGGCGCGGTCGAGCTGAGGCTGGTCGTCCGCTCTGCCTTCTGGTGCCTCCGTCTCACCTCCATCCTCCGCTTCACGTTCCTCCTCGGCGCTGGAGCCGATCACCTCCGCCGAGTCCTCGTCGTAATCTGGGTTCATCCCAAACCACTCCGGCGGTGCCTCCTCGCCGTCTTCAGCCTGCTCGGGAATGAAGACGCTGGTATCGGCGTACTCGGCAATCGCCGCTGCACGCTTGACGAGGGCGTCTTCCGCGGCTGCCAGCTCCGGCTGGGCCTCTGCCCGGAGCGTGGCCAGCCGGTCCAGGTCCTGCCCCGGATACCACGCCTTGACGAATTCCAAGGCCTGGCACGCTCCAGCCGGGCGAGAACCCTTCAAGCCTCAAGGCGGCCAGCTGCGACCTCCGGCCCGGTCGGCGATCCGATGAGGGGTGCGGAGTGCTGCATGTCAGCCACAAAGGCGGAGATCGCTGGCGCCCGGCACGTTGAAGCCGGCGCAGCATCTGATGGGCAGGCCGCAGACAAGCCTCGATGCTCAGAAGCTGCTCATCAAGGGTCCGGGGGGGCGTTGGCGGCAATCTCCGCACACTTGCCCTCCACGCCTCGCGATCAGCCTCGATGGCTTGAGTGGCAGCCTGCGTGTGGCCAGGGAAGAAGTCTGCCAAGACGAAAAAGAAGCAAGTCAAAAAATCAGGAATCAGCCCGACCTATAGTCAGCGGCTCAAAGAAAGAGAGTAAAGAAATTCACCGTCGACGATGTCCTCAATCTCATGGAAGCCGGAGGTCAGCATTGCATCCTTGTCAGTCCAGGAGGAGTGCTCGCTTGCGAACTCGGCCAGGAGGGCGGTCTCCTTCTCTTCCGCCTCCTTCTCCGTCTTCTTAAGCAGCTCCTTCTGCTCCGCCAACTGTGCGGCCAGCAGGTCGCGCTCTGCAGCGAGCTTGCCGCACTCCTCCCCCTTGGCACGCAAGGCGGTGTTGGTTTCGCCTAGCTGCTGCTGAAGAACAGCGTTGGCCTCTGAAGAAGAAGAAGAAGAAAGAGGATGTTTAAGTCATCAACAAAGAAGGTCGCCAGGAAGATCCGGCCTGACTGCTCAGCAGTCGGCCCGAATCTCGGGGACTACAGCCCATGGTCATGCATGTGCCTTGTGAAGAAGAAAGAGAACTCACTCCGGCTCTCCGACAAGTCGGCAGTCCGCTTGCCCAGCTCCTCAACATTGCGGTTGAAGGCGGTGGCCCGGAGGTTGTGATAATCCTGCGATAAGTATTCCAAACAAAAGTAAGTACTTAGAACTCGCCAGATGGAGTTCCGAGCCGCCTGCTCAGCAGCCGGCCCGGAACTCGGGGCCTACACCCAGTGGGTGCGCTGGCGCGCCCCCACAGAGAAGAACAAGAAGACAGAGACAAAGAAAAACACTTACCCGGATGGCAGCCCGCGACGCCAGGTGCGCCTTGGTGCAGCTCTAAATGGCGTCGCCCTCAGCTCGCAGCTTGGCCTGGACGTCCAGAAGCGCCTGGTTCAGAGGGCCCGTGCCGCCTCCTCGCACCCACCCAACGGGCGCGGCGCTCGTCGCCTCGGCGTCTGGAATTGTAGAGCTGGTGGCGCCAGTCTCCAAAGGGCGTGGCGCCGAAATCGCCTTCTCAAGGAGGCGGCGCGCTCGCGAGGTGACTTGAAGGAGCAGCTTTGCTACGGCCTCGTCCTTAGTCGACGGCACCGGCGGGTCCGCTGGCTGTTCGCCTTGCGCGCTCCTAGACGACGGCGGAGGCGGCGGTGGCGGCACGACCGTGTCCATCATGGAGGCATCGCCGCCTCCCCTCTCGATGATCGGGAACTCGCCGCCGGCTTCCCCCGACTGCGCCGTGAACTCCGGCGGCGGCCGCGCTGAGTTCAGCGGAATGACAAACACCGCCGACTGGCGGTGCGCAGCTTCCTCAGCCTGCCACCTTGCCGCGATGGCTGCCTCGGCCTCATCCAGTTTTTTCTGGGCGGAGGCGGCCGCCTTCTCAGCCTCCGCCCTCTCCCGGCGGGCAGCTTCTTCCTCGTCGTGCTTCTCCTGCGTGTTCCGCTCCATCGCCTCCCGGAGGTCGGTGGCGGGGTTAATCCGTTGAGTAGTGGCGGACGTCTCTGCCGACCCCATGATGGAGGCGGCGGTAACCCTCTTAAGAGTAAGGGGAGCCCTGGAGTGGAGGAAGCATGAAAAAGACTTAGACAAGACCAACAAACAGAAAACAAGACAAAGGGCGGTGGCACTTACGCGGAGACCAGCGGCGGCTTCTTCACTTCCCTGCGGAAGCGGTTGGCTTTTGCGGCCGCCTCTTCGCGCTTGGTCGCGGCGGCCGCCCCCTTGAACTTCTTCGTCCGGTCGCCGAGCGTACTCGGCCCGGCCCGGCGCTTCCTCACACCGCCTTGACCATCCAAGACGGCGGAGGAACTCGCGCCGGACTGGCCGGCCTTTGGCTGGTGGCGCGGGGCGACTTCCCCCTCGGCATTGTCATCATGCCAGTCGGCAAAGGTGGCCGAGGGCCTGAAGCCGCCTCCTCCTCCTCTGCCTCCCCCTCCTTCGGCGTCGGCCTCCATTGCCACCGCCCCCAAGTCGGGGTCATCGACGTCGCTCTCCGCTCGGTCGGGGACGAACTCGCGGGCTGGTCCCGTGGTGCCGGCCGAAGGCTTGACGAGGGGGTTCTGATTCAAAGACTAAAAAAGATTAGAAGTCGGATTCGGCTGCGGAAGAAAGCAGAAGAAGAAGAAGAAGAAGAGAATGACTTACAATAGGCGGGGGGTTGGCGCGCGAGTATGGCTCCATGCCGAACTGCCAATCCCCCGAGAGGCCGCAGTTCGCGATTTAGTTCACCGTGTCCGCCACCTCCGCGTGGGGCATGTCCTTGGAACACATCCGACTCGGATCTCGGTGGCCGCTCATCTGGCAGATTAGATGAGGTCGGCCTTGGAGAGGGAGAACTCGGCGCGCCACGAAGGCGGCCAGCAGGTCGACCCGGTCGGACCCTCCATTGCGTCAAGCACTTTTCGGTCGTGCGACAACAGCGGCGCCAATGAGTCAACGTCTTGGCCGGTGGGGACGGCTGAGAGCCTCTCGGTGGCGCGCCAACCGTAAGCCGGCGAGTTGACCCGATCGCATACGGGCGACGTTCTTCACATAAAAATAAGATCGCTACCACATCTTCACCGACTTGATCAGCGTGATGGTGGGGAACGGGTTGTCGGCCCCCGTTCTCCGCAGTGCGATGAATGAACCGCACTGGGTTGGCACGCCGGCGACGTGCGTGCCGAGCTTGGACTGGCAGAATTCCCCCCACAGCTCGATGGTGGGGAGAACGCCAAGGAAGCCTTCGCACAGGGTGGCGAAGGCCGCCAGCAGCACCACCGTGTTCGGTGTGAGGTGGTCTTGGTGAGCCGTGGAACTCAAGAAGGAGCGAAGAAACTGCTTGCGGCAGCCCTAGGCGCGCTTGAGTCTGCGCGGAATATGACCGCTCGCCCTCCTCGGCGCCAGCGATACTTCCCCTTGGTGGCGCGGGCTCGTACTAGGTCCTGGCTGGGGAGGCGACGTGTCTTGCAAAGGAAATCGATGTGGTTGTCGTCGACCTCGGAGCCGTCCCACACGCCGGATCGCACGGCGGGAGGCGCGGCGGCGGAAGAAGAACTCATTGCTGCGGGCGTAGCGTGGTCCGGTGCGGCAATGGCGAGAGGAAGAAGAAGCAAGAGGGAGCGGAAGGAAGTAGGGAAGATGGGCGCGCGTGCTCTGCCGCCCCCCTCCTCCCGCCTACTTATAGCCCCATGGGCTGAGAAGACGAGGGGGTGATCGTGGTATTAACTACGCTCGGAGCCCCATGACCCCCACGATTTACCACACGAAGTTAATGCTGCAGTTACTGCACGGGGAACCCAACCGCCCGCGCGGCCACAACCGATCCGTTCACATGCCGAGGCGGGGTAGTGGCGGGCCCGGCCTTTAGGCCTGTCCCGTCGCGCGCGTGGGTGGTCAGACTGGCCCAGCCACGTGGCGCCGCGTGACGGATCCGCAACGGGCGACAACCCGGAAGCTTGTCAGGCACGCTTCCTAGACCCCGCTGTGACTTTCAAACTCTTTAAGGGCAAGACGGCCTTCTGCGAGTCCGGCTCCAGATAGTCGGCCCGAAGGAAGACAGCGAGCCAGGCCCAAATTCAACCGCCGGAAGGAAGAAACTGTTCACGCTCCTCGACATGTCTCCCTCGGCGCCTCACCAACTTCGGGGACTACTGTCGGAGTAATGGGCCATGGGTAGGCTCACCCGAAGCCCAAAGCCTTTCGAGACATCGGGGCAGGCTGCGCCCCTCAAGACCTTAGGACAGAAAGACGCCTCTGGGAGTCGGCAGTAGCGCAGACGACTACCCACTCTCGGTCGAGTCCCAGGGGCGACTTTGAGATGAGCCGACTCCTAGCTGGCGGCTTCCAGAGAAGCCGACTATGGGGAGTCGGCCCGTGACTCCAACCACCTCATGCTCTCGGCAGGAGAGACAGGACGGGGCGAGGCCTCGGCAAGGCCCGCGCCCGCCCCTTACCAAAGGCAGGCATGGCCACAGTATGCCGAACCATCGGAGATCTCCGTCCGGCGCGGCCCTGTTGCCATGCCAGCCTTGACATCAGCTACAACGGGCGGAACCCTATACCCACGATGGCCTGTCTGTACGACCCAGAGACGGCAGGACCCACCAGTCAGCAGGCGTCCCGAAGACGGCATGAGTGCCACCAGTCAGACCCGGTGGGAGTCGGCCTCCAGGAGTCGGTTGGCCCCTCCCACGGGCCCCGCACGCCATTAACCCGAACAAGGCGAGGAATGGCAGCGGTGATCGCCCATCGGTGGCGCATTTGCCATGACCTGACCAAGCCCGCGTCATTATAAGCACGACTACAGTAATCCGCAGCCGGCAAGACCTGCCCGCGGCGAACACGGCCTGACAGCTCCGTACCTGACCAGTCGGCGGGGCCCACCAGACGGCGGGCCCCGGCAGTCGGCGGAGAAGACGGCGGCCTGAGAGACAGACGGCTGGGACCCGCGCCCAGCCGGATTACCATTGTACCCCTGGGGGGTAGGCCTCTATAAGCCCCCCAGGACACCCATGCAAAGGGTTCGAAACCATTAGCACTAGACCAGATCATATAGGAAGGAGAGAGCTAGCCTTGCCTTCTCCTACCTCCAGGAAACAGCTCAAGGAGCAACCGTGTACAGACTTTGCCATAGTGATCATGCGGAGACCCTTGAGCAGCGATGAGGTGTTATCTCCTCGGAGAGCCCTGAAGCTGGGTAAGATTCGCCGGCGTGCATGTCTTCGCCTCATCCCGTTTCCAGGCACCGGCGACGTTCTACTCGCTCCCACCATGATAACCCATCCCTTGGCATATGTCGCACCCAACCCCCGACATACATACTGATGTATGTGGTCCGACGAGTGTTGAGG
The DNA here is from genome assembly GCA_021605205.1 of Aegilops longissima. Taxonomy (NCBI): domain Eukaryota; kingdom Viridiplantae; phylum Streptophyta; class Magnoliopsida; order Poales; family Poaceae; genus Aegilops; species Aegilops longissima. The sequence continues at coordinate 771,892,440 of CM038677.1, read as the reverse complement.
CTCGCAACGGGTATTGTTATTTTCTTACCTTCACAGATGATTTGAGCAGATATGGGTATATCTACTTGATGAAAGATAAGTCTGAAACATTTGAAAAGTTCAAAGAATTTCAGAGTGAAGTGGAGAATCATCATAACAAGAAAATAAACTTTCTACGATCTGATCGTGGAGGTGAATATTTGAGTTATGAGTTTGGTCTTCATTTGAAATAATGCGGAATAGTTTCGCAACTCACGCCACCCGGAACACCACAACGTAATGGTGTGTCCGAACATCGTAACCGCACTTTATTAGATATGGTGCGATCTATGATGTCTCTTACTGATTTACCGCTATCGTTTTGGGGTTATGCTTTAGAGGCGGCTGCATTCACGTTAAAAAGGGCACCATCTAAATCCGTTGAGACGACGCCATTGAACTGTGATTTGGCAGGAAACCCAAGTTGTCGTTTCTTAAAGTTTGGGGCTGCGATGCTTATGTGAAAAAGCTTCAACCTGATAAGCTCAAACCCAAATCGGAGAAATGTGTCTTCATAGGATACCCAAATGAGACTGTTGGGTACACCTTCTATCACAGATCCGAAGACAAGATATTCGTTGCTAAGAATGGATCCTTTCTAGAGAAGGAGTTTCTCTCGAAAGAAGTGAGTGGGAGGAAAGTAGAACTTGATAAGGTTATTGTACCTGCTCCCTTATTGGAAAGTAGTTCATCACAGAAATCAGTTCCAGTGATTCCTACACCAATTAGTGAGGAAGCTAATGATGATGATCATGAAGCTTCTGATCAAGTTACTACCGAACCTTGTAGGTCAACCAGAGTAAGATCCACACCAGAGTGGTACGGTAATCCTGTTCTGGACATCATGTTACTTGACCATGACGAACCTACGAACTATGAGGAAGCGATGATGAGCCCGCATTCCGCGAAATGGCTTGAGGCCATGAAATGTGAGATGGGATCCATGTATTAGAACAAAGTGTGGACTTTGGTTGACTTGCCCGATGATCGGTCAGCCATAGAAAATAAATGGATCTTCAAGAAGAAGACCGACACTGACGGTAATGTTACTGTCTACAAAGCTCGACTTGTTGCAAAAGGTTTCGACAAGTTCAAGGAGTTGACTACGATGAGACTTTCTCACCCGTAGCGATACTTAAGTCTGTCCGAATCATGTTAGCAATTGCCGCATTTTATGATTATGAAATTTGGCAAATGTACGTCAAAACTGCTTTCCTGAATGGATTTCTAGAAGAAGAGTTGTATATGATGCAACCAGAAGGTTTTGTCGATCCAAAGGGTGCAACCAAAGTGTGCAAGCTCCAGCGATCCATTTATGGACTGGTGCAAGCCTCTTGGAGTTGGAATAAACGTTTTGATAGTGTGATCAAAGCATATGGTTTTATACAGACTTTTGGAGAAGCCTGTATTTACAAGAAAGTGAGTGAAGCTCTGTAACATTTCTAATATTATATGTGGATGACATATTGCTGATTGGAAATGATATAGAATTTCTAGATAGCATAAAAGGATACTTGAATAAGAGTTTTTCTATGAAAGACCTCGGTGAAGCTGCTTACATATTGGGCATCAAGATCTATAGAGATAGATCAAGACGCTTAATTGGACTTCCACAAAGCACATACCTTGATAAGATTTTGAAGAAGTTCAAAAGGGATCAGTCAAAGAAAGGGTTCTTGTCTGTGTTACAAGGTGTGAAGTTGAGTCAGACTCAATGCCCGACCACAGCAGAAGATAGAGAGAAAATGAAAGTCATTCCCTATGCCTCAGCCATAGGTTCTATCATGTATCTGATACGTCTCCAACGTATCTATAATTTTTTATTGTTACATGCTATATTATCTACTGTTTTGGGCAATATTGGGCTTTATTATCCACTTTTATATTATTTTTGGGACTAACCTATTAACCAGAGGCCTAGCCCAGATTTGTTGTTTTATGTCTATTTCAGTGTTTTGAAGAAAAGGAATATCAGACGGAGTCGAAACGGAACGAAATCAACTGGAGAAGTTATTTTTGGAAGGAAAGCCACCGGATAGACTTGGACTCTACGTTAGAAGATACGGGAGCTGGCCACGAGGGTGGGGGGCGCGCCCACCCCCTTAGGGCGTGCCCCCTGCCTCGTGGGGCCCTCGAAGCTCCACCGACGTACCCCTTGCACCCATATATACCTACGTATGATAAAACTTCCAGAACAGAGATTAGATCGGGAGTTCTGCCGCCGCAAGCCTCTGTAGCCACCAAAAACCAATCGGGACCCTGTTTCGGCACCCTGCCGGAGGGGGGAACCCTCACCGGTGGCCATCTTCATCATCCCGGCGCTCTCCATGACGAGGAGGGAGTAGTTCAACCTCAGGGCTGAGGGTATGTACCGTAGCTATGTGTTTGATCTCTCTCTCTCTCTCTCTCTCTCTCGTGTTCTTGATTTGTACGATCTTGATGTATCATGAGCTTTGCTATTATAGTTGGATATTATGTTTCTTCTCCCCCTTTTCTCTCTTGTAATGGATTGAGTTTTCCCCTTGAAGTAATCTTATCGGATTGAGTCTTTAAACATTTGAGAACACTTGATGTATGTCTTGCCGTGCGTATCTGTGGTGCCAATGGGATATCACGTGATCCACTTGATGTATGTTTTGGTGATCAACTTGCGGGTTCCGCCCATGAACCTATGCATAGGGGTTGGCTACGTTTTAAATCGTGATTCTCCGGTAGAAACTTTGGGGCACTCTTTGAGGTTCTATGTGTTGGTTTGAGTAGATGAGATGAGATTGTGTGATGCATATCGTATAATCATACCCATGAATACTTGAGGTGACAATGGATTATCTATGTGACATTAGGGTTTTGGTTGATTTGTGTCTTAAGGTGTTATTCTAGTACGAACTCTAGGACTGTTTGTTACACTTATAGGAATAGCCCAACGGATTGATTGGAAAGAATAACTTTGAGGTGGTTTCGTACCCTACCATAATCTCTTCGTTTGTTCTCCGCTATTAGTGACTTTGGAGTGACTCTTTGTTGCGTGTTGAGGGATAGTTATGTGATCCAACTATGTTATTATTGTTGAGAGAACTTGCACTAGTGAAAGTATGAACCCTAGGCCTTGTTTCCTAGCATTGAAATACCGTTTACGCTCACTATTACCGCTTGCTACCTTGCTGTTTTTATATTTTCAGTTTACAAAAACCTATATCTACCATCCATATTGCACTTGTATCACCATCTCTTCGCCGAACTAGTGCACCTATACAATTTACCATTGTATTGGGTGTGTTGGGGACACAAGAGACTCTTCGTTATTTGGTTGCAGTGTTGTTTGAGAGAGACCATCTTCATCCTAAACCTCCCACGGATTGATAAACCTTAGGTCATCCACTTGAGGGAAATTTACTACTGTCCTACAAACCTCTGCACTTCACTACTAGGGAAAAGCCTAGCAGCAGCGATGGTTTTGGGCCGGGTACCGGCGCTACTAATAAGGCGCTACAGCTAACGTATAGCAGTAGCGCCTGTTGTCCCATGCTACTGCTATACATGAATAGCTGTAGCGCTCTTTGGGAAAGGGCGCTACTGATATTATCTGCAGCGCTGTTTGCTGGGACGCGCTACTGATAATGCGGCGCTACTACTAAATTCCCCCGCTCGCCGCTACTAGTTTATTTATTAGTTTTTTCCTGCATATTTGTTTTGTATTTGAATAGGCTTTATACAATAATCTTTAGCATATCATACACATACAAATGTAATCATAGCATATACATACAATTAGTCTCATCAAATCATGTCATCATCATAATCATCATCCAACACAAAGTGGTCTCTCGTCATCATCTCGAAAATAGCGATACAAGTCTCGAATGATATGCAAATACATGGTCATCCATCTAAACAATGATATACGCGAGAAGAGCTATCACTTTGAGAACATGAGTTCGTATCCCTCTCTCGCATTAGCGTGAACCTAAACTAACTACTGCCTGTCGCTCGGAAACTGGAAGGGCCTGACACTCCGGCCACTTGTCATATATATACTCCTGGCGTAGCACTTCTTCGCCATCTATGATCTATGCACCTGCATCATCACATGAGTCGATGATATGCAACATATATAGTTGAGCAACAGAAAGAGACAGACTTGGCAAAAATAGAAACAACATATCATAAGCATAAATAACAAAGTTCATCGTACCCCAAAATGCACTAACTAGAGTGATTTTTGCTAGTCGAGGAGGAGGACGGTTTAATTACATCACAAATAAAGTTTCACCATGCATAACTCAAAGTTTTGTCATACAGAAAGTATGGACTAAACGAACACATTGTCATATATCGACAATCACTCCAACATGTCGTTCCATCCATCCAAGTCAGGGAGATAGTCCCCGAGCCTAGTGAAAGGCTTTAGGTCGAGACGCTGAGAGACTGTCCATGTTCGGACGTCTTCCCGCGACATTTGTCCTTCTCCGTAGAACATCCCTGTTTTTCCGACGACCTCCTTCATGATGATTTGGGCAAGTTCGCGCTGGATGTTATAGAACTCAGCTCGAAGTCGATGATCCTCGATATCTCCTATGTCCTTTGCCCATTGCAGAATATGGGCATCGTCGGAAGAAGGTGCCATGCGAAGGTTCCGGTGATCCCGTCTGTACTCCAGCATGTGGTGTAGGACATAGAATCCATCATTAAGAGAATCCTTGGTTCTTTGGATGCAGCGAAGTCGGTCTTATGGCGAGGCGACCCCGCCGCCCCTTACCTTCTTGTCCCTGACCTCTCCACCCATTGATTGGTAGTAATACATAGCACTGTCGAGAACATCCTTGATGTGGGTGTAATCCTTTTTGTGAATGTTCTTCGACGAGTCCAAGTAAAGAGCGTGGGAGAATCGGGGGTAGAGGATGATGAGGACGGCGCGCCCGCCGCTGCGCAAAGTAAGTCCTCAAATTAATTAGCCTCCACCGTGCAAATGAATGATTGAAATCGAAGGAAGGATAGCAGCGCGGATGACTTACACGGGATGATAAGGCACGAGAATCAACCCCTTGTCCTTATTGGCGGGCATGAAACTGATGATGTAATCCCTCGTGTATTCACGGTGATTTGCGCAGACTCCCAAGAGCCCTCGTGCATGTAGTACGGGTCAGCGACACAGGTATGAGATATCTGCTCAACCCCGATGATGTAGTTCATGTGCAAGGCATAAAGGCGGACAAACATAAAATCCAGCTTCTTCATGTGAAACATGTCGAATATGTAATCGAATCAGAGGAAGAACTTATCCGCGGGGAAGCTGTCGACGTACGACATTTGCCGCAGAACGTTAACCACGTAGAGTGGGTATCCTGGATCTTTTGAGGCGATGAGGTCTTTCTCTACCCGCAGCACATCGTCATGAAGTCTCTTTAGATCGCCGAATCTGGCCCGTAGCGTTGTTGCAGGTAGGATTGGCTGACCGGGGATATGCCATTTATCCGCATCGGGGATATCTATACGGTCCTGAAGCCGAGGCTGCTGAGGCGGCTGGATCATAGAAACAGCTTTTTTGCCTTTCCTCGCTCTCTTCCTAAACTTCTTTACTACCGAAAGGTCGTCCATAATATGTTGAGACGGCAATTCAGGCACCGACTCATGACGCTCAAACCCTGAGGAGGCGCCGGTATAGACATACTGTTCAGCAGCGCCATCGTCGTCCTCATCCTCATTCATGGCGACATCATCAGCGACTAATGTATCCTCCTCCTTACCCCGTCTGCTATCACCCAACCCGACACCCGATGCTAATTGGGTAGGTGGGGTGTTGATGTTCATACCTTGCTGAGGCTGCGTGCTCGTGGGTGTGCTCCCGGCCGCCTCCAGACAAAGCAGACTCTTTGGCGACAACAGACCCACCCAGCATTGCAACAATCACCAAGCCGCCATGCGTGTCTCGTCGTCATCCCCAAAGAGTCTTGGAGGAGGCAAATTCTCGTGGCCGGTTTGACAGCTACGGAAACCTTGAAGGCGTTCGGGGATCGGCGGCTGTGGAACAATGGTTCCTTCGCTCCATTATCGTCGCCTTCCCCACGCCCACCTTCGGTCACCGATGGTGTACAATATGGTGCACGGGTTTCGCCGACCTGCAAAGAAAAGTCTGCGACGTGAGACATCCTAAAACAACAAAACGGAGATTATACATTTATATTGAAGGGGCGGTGTGATGAGATACCGTGAGGGCGTCGAGCTCAGCCAAAGACGAAGCACCGCCTAGCACGTCCGGTGCGGGAGCCGGTGCGGGAGCAGGTGCATCTGCAGGTGCTGGTGCAACGCTAGTCGAGCTGCTCCCCGCCAAGAAGTCAGCAAGGGGAAAGTCTGCTGCATTTTTTTCTGGATTTTGCCTGGTCCAATTGAAAACGGCCGGAACCAAGGTAGTAGAAATATCTACAGCCACCTGTTTTGCGGCAGCTACCTGCTATTCTTATTTATCGAGTTGATTTCTTCTCAACCGCAATCTCAACCCTCTTGTCGATGTTTTCTTCATTTAACCTCCGTCTTTCCTTTCTCTCCTCCGTGGTCTCACGGTAGTACTTCTTCCACGTGGCGCCGTCGCCGACACCGTGCACGCGTCCATACGACGGTCGAGTACCCACCGGTTGTCGTTTCAATATGTTCAACGCCCGGTTGAATGGAGTGTCCCACTTGGGCCTCGCCAATGCCTCAGACGGCGAGTCGCTTTCGGCCGCAATCCTGTGCTGCTCTCTCTGCAAAAGGCACAACGATTCTTTACAAATATGACTAACGTGTGCAGTCGAATTGATTAGAAACTAAAATTACCAGCAGTCTTATGAACTCCGTAATGACCGGTGTTGTCGCGTAAACCTTTTTCACTGGGTCCCAACGGTGCCGGGCCCTGAGGACGTCTCGCTCCTGCGGGACGGTGAACTCCGCCAAGGGGTCTGTGATGCCCAGACTCGCGGCTTCCGCGTCCTCCTTGGCCCGTTTGGACCTCTTTCCGCTGTAACCACGGCTTCCGAGGTGGTGGCTCCCAAAGTTCCTCTCTTGAAGCCCCTTCATGTACTTAGACTTTTTTGGGCATCTTCAGCCTTGCAAGCCTCCTTGAATATTTGAAACTGCTCTTCCGTGATTGTCGGATTATCCTTTACAATCTCAGAGTAGGGTTCCTTCTTGTCGATGATCCTTGCTTTCACTCGATTTTTCCAGGCGGCCAACGTGTCGCTAAACTTGGTCATGGCGTGTTTGTTTATCTTCTTCATTGTCGGGTCCTCATCTGGATCTTTATAATCATTCTCATTCCGGCCCGGGAAAAAGAATATCTAGTGAAACTTATTTAGGAGGGAGCTCCTCATATTTTCTATCTTCTGTAGTTTCTCATCGTTGATGGTGGCGGTTGTCCGTACGATGCAGCCTATTTGATTGCCGTAGCATCGACGCGCTTCCTCGAGCGCCGTTGGCTCAAAATTGCCATCGTCCACCTTCGTGACCACCACTCTAGTAGTCCTGAGTTTGTTAGGAACCCGTTGCCTCTTTGCTTTCGGTTCTACACCGGCTCCGCTCCCCGAGGCAGCGCCGGTCTCAGTCTCAGCGCCGGTCTCGATGCCGGTCTGAGTCTGAGCGCCGGTCTCAGTCTCAGCACCGGTCTGCGTGTCGGTCTCAGTCCCCGATGCCACCAGTGGACCCAGCAATAACATCGGTTGATCGTCGGTAAGGCTAAAAAATTCGTCTGCCGCCCGGTAGGCATCGTCGCAATCACCAGAACCCTGTCCCTCATTGTTGCTAGCCATGTTTCCTATGATTAAATCTAGTCAATTAATTCTAGACCTAATAAAATGAATAATGACATAAAAAAGGCCTATTGTTTTGCAGGAATGTTGACTCCTTCCTGGTGCGGCAAATCACGGGCACTCGATATGTCCTAGTTTGTAGCACAAGTCATGCCGAAATTCACGGAAAATTTCGGCATGACCTTTGCTAAAAAGTGGACAAATCGAGAACCTGAAATTTGCCGGAAAAGAAATGAATCAACATTCCGGCAAAACATAGGCCACTAAGCATCATTCCCTGGAAACAGTGTCCAAATATACACGAGCAACCACATGTCCAAATTTCGCAAGCTAATTCAAAAACAAAGTGTAGAAGAAAATTAATTTAACTACTAATAGAACAAAATTCAGTTAACTTTAGTGCTCTATAATGATGAAAGGAAAAAAAAATTCAGTTAACAACTAATTTCATTCATTTAGGTTATTCATTTAACATCACCTAATTAACCTACTGTACCACTACTACTAGCAGCACTACTAACCTTATTAACCTAGCAAAACTCTAGTGCCCTGACTGAAAAACATCTAATTAACATCTACTAGTACCACTATTGCCCTAACCTAATGAACATCTACTAGTATCACTATATACTATACAAGCAGCATCTACACTAATTAAACCCTACTTCCCTAACTAACTTTTGCTCTACTAATTTTGCTCTACTAATTTTTTCTCTAAAATGCAGAGAGAGATGAGTGGGGAGGGTGGGGACTTCTGAGAGGGAGAGAGGCGGGCTCGGGCACGGGCAACGGCGGTCTGGGCGGGCTCGGGCGGCGGTGAGGTGGAGGGCCCGACGGTGACGTCGAGGCGGCCTCGGGCGGCAGTGAGGTGAGGCGGCCTCGGGCGGCGGCGGTGAGGATGACGGCGGCCTCGGGGAGACAGTGAGGTTGCAGGCGTCCACGCCCGGAGAGGCAGCGATGAAGTGGGGCGACAGCGAATTGGGGAGACGACGGCGAGGGCGAGGGATTTGGGGAAGAAGTGGTGGCCGGGGGGCGGGGGGGAACCGCTGTTTAAGTGAAGCATGTGATGGAAGTTTCAAAACGCTATAGCTATGTTAGCTATAACGTTCTCAAACCCGCCATCGCTATTCCTTTCTCCTTTTTCCTTTTTTTATTTTTCTTTACATTTTTTTCCTTTCTCCTTTTTCTATTTCTTTCATTTTCATTTACTTTTCTACTTGTTTTTCACTTTATTTTATTTCCGTTAGCAGCAACGCCTTACACGTAAGCGCGCTACAGCTAAGGAGTGTAGCGATAGCGCTGGGCGATATCTGCGCTACTGCTAGGTTGGGCTAACCATGTGCGCCAGTTCAAACATAACAGCGATGCTTTTAGCGATCTGACGCTCTATTGCAAAAGTCGTAGCAGTAGCGCAGTTTATTTACGCGCGCTGCTACTAACTAGCAGTAGCGTTTGATTTGTACAGCGCTACTAGTAACATTCTGTGTATAAGGTTTTCCCTAGTAGTGCTTGGAGGCCCAACAACGTCTACAAGAAGAAGGTTGTGTAGTAGACATCAAGCTCTTTTCTGGCGCCGTTGCCGGGGAGGCTAGGTAAGTGAAGGTATATCTTTAGATCTTGCAATCGAATCTTTTTGTTTCTTGTGTTATCACTAGTTTAGTTTATAAAAGAAAACTATAAAAAAATTGGAATTGAGTTTGTCTCAAATGCTTCACCTTTTTAATATCTTTCGTGAGTATGATGGAAAGGAAAATTGTGCCAAAGTGTTAGAAGAAGAAATCTATAAAATGTTTGGCCTAAATATTTGAATGATGAGCATGATTGCAATTTTGTTAGTATGAATTCCTTGAATATCCATGATGCTAATGATGATTGCACTAGTTATGATGAAAATGCCTCCTATTAACATGTCAATTTTTGTGGAGTGCATTGGGTTTGCAAGGACACACCAAATACAGAAGATAGATATTGCAAGAAGCATAAGCATTTAGAAACTAAATGGTTGCAAGAAAGGCTAGAAGTTAGTGCTGAAAATTTAAGATATCTTAGCCGTACTTGTGAACTTTGCAATGAACATGGTCATTTAAATATCAAATCCAAATTGTTTCATGATCGAATCGTGTCCAAAAATTGTGATGACTTGATTTCCCTTGCACATTATAATGAACTTAGTTTGCTTTTGGGTTATGAAGAAATGAAACGTCAAACTAGGCATATTCCATATTATAACCTTGAGAAATTCCTTGATATTGATCTATAAGAAATTTATATGTATTGTGCGGTGAATTGCATTGAAAATCCTTATATTGCCAATTACATAAAGAAAAGAAAACAAATAGAGGATGAAGAAAATGCTAATGAAAGGGAAGAGACTTCCCAATATCCTCCTATTATTTCTTATGATGAATCAGGTAACGAGGAGGAGCCTTCAATTCAACCAATCTCATTAATAAGGAGCTCCAAAAAGAGGATTGAACCCACACATGATGTGGTGAAGAAAAAGAAAAGAAAAAGGAAGAGAGGCAAAAAGGTATCTCTCCCAAATAAAGTTGCTCCTATTATTGCCGTGCCTCATGAAAATGAAGATGATACACTTGATGATGATCTTGTTATGCCTTTTGCTTGTTGTGATGATTATGATTGGGAAGATAATGATACTTCTTATGATCTTGAAAATCTTTTTGGCACTTGCTTGGAATAATATGATAATAATGTTTGCTATACTATTGGTGCTATCCATACTATTAATAATGAGAGTGATTATGCTTATGATATGAAAAGGCCCAAGCTTGGGGAAGCTATGTTTGATGAGGATGACATATTTGAGAATATATTTGCTGCAATTAATGTTTGTCCCAAGCTTGGGGATGCTATGTTTAATAATGATGATATTTTTAGCCTCTCAAGTTTTGATATGCAAAGTTGTTATGATGATAGCATGCCTTCTACCTATGATGATTATATTGATGAAAGTGGGTTTGGAAGAGTGTCAACTTTAGGAAGTAGTGATCCCACAATATTGGAGGATGTTGAATCTTATAATTTTTATGAAAGTGGATTTGGAGAGGTCATGACTTTATTTAGTGATGTATCCACTATTTCGAAAGAGGTTTCAATCGATTATGATGAGAACAAAGTTGCTACTTATGATGATTATTGTGATAAAACTTATGCTATGAAGAGTAGTGATGATTATATTTATAAAACTTGTCATGATTATGAGTACCCTTTCTCTGAAAATTACTCCTTTAACGTGGAAACAATTTATAGTATTCAAGTCTCTTATAATACTCCCACTATTCCGAATGAGAAGAATTTTGCTTATGTGGGGAGTAATAAAATTTCTATGCTAGTAGATCATGAAAATAATGATTTAGGTGCTGGTTATATTGTTGAATTCATTCATGATGATACTGAAAATTATTATGAGGGAGGAATATATGCTTGTAGGAATTGCAATAATGTCAAGTTTCCTCTCTATGTGCTTAAAATTTTAAAGTTATGCTTGTTTTACCTTCCTACGCAAGTTGATTCTTGTTCCCATAAGTTGTTTGCTCACAAAATCCCTATGCATAGGAAGTGGGTTAGACTTAAATGTGCTAGTCATATTCTTCATGATGCTCTCTTTATGTTTCAATTCTTATCTTTTTTGTGAGCATCATTGAAATCATCATGCCTAGCTAGGGGCATTAAACGATAGCGCTTGTTGGGAGGCAACCCAATTTTATTTTAGTTTCTTGCTTTTTGGTTCTGTTTAGGAATAAATAATCCATCTAGCCTCTGGTTAGATGTGGTTTTTTGTTTTAATTAGTGTTTGTGCCAAGTAGAACCTTTGGGAAGACTTGGGTGAAGTCTTTATGATCATGCTGTAAAAAACAGAAACTTTAGTGCTCACGAGATTAGCTAGAACTTTTTACTGGAGAGTGATATTTAGTTGATTCTTTTTGCAGATGATTACTAGACAAATTCCTCAGGTCCACCAATTTATTTTAGAATTTTTTGATTTCCAGAAGTTTGCTTTAGTTACAGATTACTACAGACTGTTCTGTTTTTGACAGATTCTGTTTTTCGTGTGTTGTTTGCTTATTTTGATGAATCTATGGCTAGTAAAATAGTTTATAAACCATAGAGAAGTTGGAATACAGTAGTTTTAACACCAATATAAATAAATAATGAGTTCATTACAGTACCATGAAGTGGTGTTTTGTTTTCTTTCGCTAACGGAGCTCACGAGTTTTCTGTTAAGTTTTGTGTTGTGAAGTTTTCAAGTTTTGGGTAAGGATTCGATGGACTATGGAATAAGGAGTGGCAAGAGCCTAAGCTTGGGGATGCCCAAGGCACCCCAAGGTAATATTCAAGGATAACCAAGTGTCTAAGCTTGGGGATGCCCGGGTGGCATCCCCTCTTTCGTCTTCGTTCATCGGTAACTTTACTTGGAGCTATATTTTTATTCACCACATGATATGTGTTTTGCTTGGAGCGTCGTTTTATTTTCTTTAGCTTTGCTTGCTGTTTGAATAAAGTACTAAGATCTGAAATTCTTAAATGGGAGAGTCTTCACATAGTTGCATAATTTTTCGACTACTCATTGATCTTCACTTATATCTTTCGGAGTAGTTTGTTGTTTGCTCTAGTGCTTCACTTATATCTTTTAGAGCACGTTGGTAGTTTTATTTTGAAAAAAAATAGATGAACTTTCATGCTTCACTTATATTATTTTGGGAGTCTTAAATAGCATGGTAATTTGCTTAAAATCTTAATATGCTAAGCATAAAAGATTTGTAAGAATTCTTATGAGTGTGTTGAATACTAAGAGAAGTTTGATGATTGATGATTGTTTTGAGATATGGAGGTAGTGATATTAAAGTCATGCTAGTTGAGTAGTTGTGAATTTGAGAAATGCTTGTGTTGAAGTTTGCAAGTCCCGTAGCATGCACGTATGGTAAAAGTTATGTAACAAATTTGAAATATGAGGTGTTATTTGATTGTCCTCCTTATGAGTGGCGGTCGGGGACGAGCGATGGTCTTTTCCTACCAATCTATCCCCCTAGGAGCATGCGCGTAGTGCTTTCATTTTTGATGGCTTGTAGATTTTTGCAATAAGTATATGAGTTCTTTATGACTAATGTTGAGTCCATGGATTATACGCACTCTCACCCTTCCATCATTGCTAGCCTCTTGATGCACTGCATTGCCCTTTCTCACATTGAGAGTTGGTGCAAACTTAGCGGTGCATCCAAACCCTGTGATATGATACACTCTTTCACACATAAACCTCCTTATATCTTCCTCAAAACAGCCACCATACCTACCTATTATGGCATTTCCATAGCCATTCTGAGATATATTGCCATGCAACTTTCCACCATCCAGTTTATCATGACACATTCATCATTGTCATATTGCTTAGCATAATCATGTAGTTGACATAGTATTTGTGGCAAAGCCATCGTTCATAATTCTTTCATACTTGTCACTCTTGATTCATTTCATATCCCGGTACACTGTCGGAGGCATTCATATAGAGTCATAGTTTGTTCTAGTATCGAGTTGTAATCATTGAGTTGTAAATAAATAGAAGCGTGATGATCATCATTCAATAGAGCATTGTCCCAAAAAAAAAGGAGAAAGGCCAAAAAAAAGTCCCCAAAAAAAGAAAATAAATAAAAAGGGGCAATGCTACTATCCTTTTTTTCCACACTTGTGCTTCAAAATAGCACCATGATATAGCGAGTCTCATATATTGTGCTTCAAAGTAGCACCATGTTATTCATATAGAGAGTCTCATATGTTGTCACTTTCATATACTAGTGGGAATTTTTCATTATAGAACTTGGCTTGTATATTCCAACAATGGGCCTTGAGGGAGTCCTGGATTAGGGGGTGTCCGGATGACCGGACTATAACCTTCGGCCGGACTCTTGGACTATGAAGATACAAGATTGAAGATTTTGTCCCGTGTCCGGATGGGACTTTTCCTTGGCATGGAAGGCAAGCTTGGAGATATGGATATGTAGATCTCCTCCCATTGTAACCGACTCTGTGTACCCTAGCCCTCTCCGTGTCTATATAAACCGGAGGGTTTTAGTCTGTAGGACGAACAACAATCATACCATAGGCTAGCTTCTAGGGTTTAGCCTCTCTAATCTCGTGGTAGATCTACTCTTGTACTACCCATATCATCAATATTAATCAAGCAGGAGTAGGGTTTTACCTCCATCGAGAGGACCCGAACCTGGGTAAAAACATCGTGTCCCTTGTCTCCTGTTACCGTCCGCCTAGACGCACAGTTCGGGACCCCCTACCCGAGATCCGCCGGTTTTGACACCGACAATGGTGCATTCATTGAGAGTTCCTCTGTGTCGTCACTTTTAGGCCTGATGGCTCCTCCGATCATCAACAGCGATGCGGTCCAGGGGACTTTTCTCCTCGGACAGATCTTCGTATTCGACGGCTTTGCACTGCGGGCCAATTCGCTTGGCCATCTGGAGCAGATCGAAAGCTACGCCCCTGGCCATTAGGTCAGCTTTGGAAGTTTGAACTACACGGCAGATGTCCGCGGGGACTTGATCTTCGATGGATTCGAGCCACAGTCGGGCGCGCCGCACTGTCACGATGGGCATGATCTAGCTCGCCGCGAGCGGTGCCACGAGGCGCACCGTGTCCGCTCCGACCCTTAGCTCGGAGCCGACTGCGCCAATCAAGGACGGGTGGCTGGACACCGCCTCGGGGGCTGCAATCTCTACGGCGATCGAGCCGAACACCATCCCTATTCTCTGCGAAGCTCGTGGCTCCAAGGTGCCGGACTCCTCTCCGGACTCCGAACCCTCCGCGCCCCTGCCAATCGAATCCGATTGGGCGCCGATCATGGAGTTCACCGCCGCGGACATCTTTCAGCACTCGCCCTTTGGCGACATTCTGAATTCACTAAAGTCTCTCTCTTTATCAGGTGAGTCATGGTCGGACTATGGTCAGCAAGGTTGGGATGCGGATGACGAAGAAATTCAAAGCCCACCCACCACCCACTTCGTAGCCACTGTCGATGATTTAACCGACATGCTCGACTTCGACACCGATGGCATCGACGGTATGGACGACGATGTAGGACACGAACAGGAACCAGCACCTATAGGGCACTAGAAAGCCACCTCGTCGTATGACATATACATGGTGGACACCCCAAAAGAAGGCAATGGCGATGGAACAGAAGCAGCCTAAGCGCCGGCGTCAGCGGCGCCGCTCTAAATCCCGCCAAAGCAAAAACGGTGATTCCGGCACGGGAGATAACAACACCCCGGACAGTGCCGAAGACAACCCCCTCCAGCAGGATTCAACACAGGAGGATGGAGAAGCAAGCCCTCATGAGAGAGCGGCAGACAGAGAGGTAGAGGACAATAATTACATGCCTCCCTTCGAAGACGAGGCAAGCCTTGACGACGACGAATTTGTCGTGCCAGAGGATCCCGTCGAACAAGAGCATTTCAAACGCAGGCTTATGGCCACCGCGAGCAGCCTCAAGAAAAAACAACAACAGCTTAGAGCTGACCAAGACTTGCTAGCCGACAGATGGACTGAAGTCCTTGCGGCCGAATAGTACGAACTCGAACGCCCCTCCAAGAGCTACCCAAAGCGCAGGCTGCTACCCCGATTAGAGGAGGAAGCACCTAAACCTACATCACCAGCGCATGACGCGGCCGATCGGCCACCTCGTGGCCGCGACAGAGAGGCCTCCTGGCCCTCCACTCAAGCCGCACCCCGGCGTCGCTCAAAAAATACCAAGGCACGGGGAAATGCGCCAGACCTGCGAGATATATTGGAGGACAAGGCAAGGCAAACAAGATTGATCTACGGATCGTGTGGGTGCCCCACGACACGAGACGATAACCGTCACGCCGGATACAGCAAATCCGGGCGGGCCGAACATAGCATGCAAAGCTCATTTGAGCTACGTCGTGATATAGCCCAGTACAGAGGCGCCGCACACACACTATGCTTCACAGATGAAGTAATGGATCATCAAATCCCCGAGGGTTTCAAACCCGTAAACATCGAATCATACGATGGCACAACAGATCCTGTGGTATGGATCGAGGATTATCTCCTTCATATACATATGGCCCGTGGCGATGATCTACACGCCATCAAATACCTCCCACTCAAGCTTAAAGGACCAGCTCAGCATTGGCTTAACAGCTTGCCAGCAGAATCAATTGGTTGTTGGGAGGACCTGGAAGCCGCATTCCTCGACAATTTCCAGGGCACCTATGTGCGACCACCAGACGCCGATGACCTAAGCCACATAATTCAGCAGACAGAGGAATCGGCCAGACAATTCTGGACACGGTTTCTAACCAAGAAAAATCAAATCGTCGACTGTTTGGACGCAGAGGCCCTCGCAGCCTTCAAACATAACATCCATGACGAGTGGCTTGCCCGGCACCTAGGACAGGAAAAGCCGAAATCCATGGCATCCCTCACGACACTCATGACCTGCTTTTGCGCGGGAGAAGACAGCTGGCTAGCTCGTAGTAATAACATGACCAAGAGCCCTGGTAATTCAGATACCAAGGACAGCAATGGCAGGTCGCGTCACAACAAGCACAAGTGTCGCATTAACTGCGACAATGCTGAGGATATGGCAGTTAATGCCGGATTCAGAGGCTCTAAACCCGGTCAGCGGAAAAAGCCATTCAAGAGAAATACTCCGGCCCGTCCAGCTTGGACCGAATACTCGATCGCTCGTGCGGATACACGGCACCCGAAAACCAGCCAATCACACCAACAGGGATTGTTGGGTGTTCAAGCAGCAAGAGCAAGTTAAATGCGAAAAGCGAGACAAGGGCTGCATAGTGATGACGAGGAGGATCCCCGCCCGAACAATAGTGGACGAAGGGCTTCCCCCACAAATGCAGACGGTGAACATGATATACGCAACCCACATCCCCAAAAGGGAGCGGAAGCATGCACTCAGGGACGTATATGCGTTGGAGCCAGTCGCCCCAAAGTTCAACCCATGGTCCTCCTGCCCGATCACTTTTGATCGAAGGGACCACCCCACTAGTATCCGCCATGGCGGATTTTCCGCATTGGTTTTAGACCCAATCATCGACGGATTTCACCTCAGTAGAGTCCTTATGGACGGCGGCAGTAGCCTGAACCTGCTTTATCAGGATACAGTGCGAAAAATGGGCATAGATCCCTCAAGGATTAAACCCATAGAGATGACCTTCAAAGGTGTCATACCAGGTGTAGAGGCCAACTGTACAGGCTCAGTTACACTTGAGGTGGTCTTCGGATCCCTAGATAACTTCCGAAGCGAGGAGTTAATCTTCGACATAGTCCGTTCATGATGGCTATCACGCCTTTGCGCCGGACGAAGCGCATTTGCAAAGTTCAATGCGGTGCCGCACTACGCATACCTCAAGCTCAAGATGCCAGGCCCTCGAGGAGTAATTACGGTCAATGGAAACACCTAACGCTCTCTCCGAATGGAGGAGCATACGGCGGCCCTCGCGGCGGAGGTACAAAGTAGCCTCTCAAGGCAATTCTCCAGTCCAGCTAACAAAGGTCCGGACACCGTCAAGCGTGCCCGGAGTAACCTACAGCAAGACCGTCTGGCACGTTCCAAGCAAGCGTAGCAATGCGGCCCCAACCCCAGCCCCCGCGGAATCGCGAAACCAGTACTACGCGTACATAATTACGCTCTGGCAATACCATGGGCGTAGGGGAGGGGCATGACCACGACATGCCCACAAAGCGGCTCAACCGCACTAGGGGCTCCCGATTTTTTCATTTTTCTTTTCTTAATTTCAGGACTCCACTCTCTGGAAGGCCTGTCCGGCAGTACAATCGCCGAACACACGATGCAACAGCCAGGGAGGCAGAAAGCTACGTCGAATGTCCAGGTGGTCTCTATAACGAGAAAAATACCTGTCTTACATACCGCCTCGCAGATCGCCCCTGGAGGGGGACATGTCAAATAGTCCCATCTCTTGCTTATCGCACTATTTGTATCGTTCTGCTTTTACAACAGTCTTTTAATAAACAATGCTCAGCTTCAGCTTATTATTGCATTTCCTATTTTTCAATACATATGTTCAGTTATGACATTATGCACCCGTACACTCTGGTACGGCCAATACGCCAGTGGCTCAAGCACCCCATTATACGGCGTGAGAAGTCCGAACACTTTCACAAGTGCGGCCCTCCGAACTTATAGCATTATATGCATCAGCTCTGAATCATGTCTTTGGTCAATAGTTGGGTTTGCACGGCTCCCATGTTTTGGTACCTTACCTTCCGCTATATCGGCTAAGGTAGCGCTGGGAGAACTACTACGATTGTGCCCCAGTTGAGCTGGGCTAAGCACCACAGTAGAGAAAGCTAAAACTGACTGTCATGATAGGGCGAGAGCTAGTCGCTGTTCGAGAAGGTTTCGAGTCCCTAAAGACTTATGCCGCTTAGAGCGAGGAGTCGGCTTTGTCCGGCCTAGGCGTGTATAGCGCCCCGAATTCGGTCTTCCGAACACTAGGGGCTTCACCGAAATTTAAAATTATAAAATTATATGGCTAAGTGAGAGTGATAACGCATTATAGTTCGATTGCCTTGTTCGTTGTGCTGAGCACCTCCCTCGAAGGACCCAAGAATGGGAAAAAGAGTGCTCAGGTTTATCCCGAACACCCCAGCACTCGTGGCATGGGGGCAGAAGCCGACGACTCGCCATCTCTCAGATTTTATAAACGGCCGCACAGAAGGTAATATTTTAAATTAAAACAAGCATTGCATAGCGCATATGAACAAGTTTTTAGCATACAGGATCACACGAGCAAGTTTACTCAAATATTACATCCATGGGACATTCATCCGCCACAAGGCGGGCACCCTTCAGAACACCCTCATAGTACATCTCGGGGTGGCGATGCTCCTTGCTCGGCGGTGGCCCGTCCTTCACAAGTTTCTCCGCATCCATCTTGCCCCAGTGCACTTTAGCACGGGCAAGTGCCCTACGGGCACCCTCGATGCAGACGGAGCGCTTGATTACTTCAAGCCGTGGACAGGCGTCCACCAGCCGCCTCACCAGCCCGAAGTAGCTCCCAGGCAGAGCCTCTCCAGGCCACAGCCGAACTATGAGGCCCTTCATGGCCTGTTCGGCCACCTTGTGGAGCTCGACCAGTTGCTTCACTGGTCGCTCAAGGGCACCGGTGTCCGCCTCAAGATCTTGAGACCGAACACCTTCTCCGTCGAGCTCCCCTCCTCGGCCTGGTAGAAGGCGGCGGCATCTGACACACTACGGGGCAAATCTGCGAATGCTCCTGGAGAGCTCCGGACTCAGGTAAGTAACAAGTAATTCACTTTCACGTGCTTCCTTTGCATAAAGAATGCCTTACCCGCCGCTATCTTCTTCATCGCCTCCACCTCCTGGAGGGCCTTCTGGGCTTCCGCCTTGGCAGACTTGGCATTTTCAATGGCCACCACGAGCTCGGACTCTCGCCTCTTCGAGTCAAGCTCCAAATTCTCATGTTTTTTCATGAGAGCCTGGAGCTCTTGCCGCACCTCGCCAACCTGCGCCTCATGCTTCTCCCGCTTGGTGCGCTCCGTGGCCGCCCTCTTTTCGGCCTCGGACAGCGCTTGCTTAAGGGTTGCCACCTCAGTTGTGGCCCCTACAATAGCCATGTTGATCCTGTCATTTTTTGCAATTGCACCTTTTATATATTTAAATAAGGTATCTCTTACCTTCCTTGTCCTCGAGCGGCTTCTTGGCAAGGCCGAGCTCTTGCTCGGACCGCTCGAGGTTCTGCTTCAGCATGTCCACCTCCGCAGTCAGTGCGACGGACGCCAGCAGCGAAGCCTGCAGACGCATATTGACTTACTTTTGTTAGACTCCTGCGAATGTTATTAGATCCTCTATTCGGCTTTTCTTTCCGAACGCCAAACAGAGCATCAGGGGCTACTGTCTATGCGGTCATATTTTTACATATTCTTTACTTACCTCAAAGCCTGTTAAAAGGCTGGCACAGGCTTCAGTCAGTCCGCTCTTGGCGGACTGAACTTTCTGGATCACCGTACTCATTCTAGTATGGTGCTCCTGGTCGATCGAGGCGCCATTAAGCACCTCCAGCAAATTATCCGGTGCCTCCGGTTGGACGGAGTTCACCGGAGTCTTAGGCTTGCCCTTCTTACTAGGGGGCCGCCTGCCGGACTCCAGAACCTTTGAAGGTTCCGGTGCAGTGTCCGGCCCAGGGCCGGACTTGGAGCCCTTGGGGTTTTGTCCCCTTGGCGCCTGGAGTCCGGGAGGTCGCCTTGCGGCGCCTCCAGGACCACCTCCTCCTGGCTTGGAACCTTTTGGGACAACACCTCGGCGTCGTCCGTAGGGAGAGGGGAGGAGGCGGCCGGAAGTGAAGTGCTGTTCACATCCGACGAATCCAAGGAACCGCTCGACGATGCGTCGAGCCGGGCTTTCGGCGGACTGCATAATTATATTCGGCATCAGAAGATACTGTGCAATAAAGGAACGCCATGAGTCACTCTGGTATCCGGATACTTACGATTTCGCCAGGGGCTTGGCCCTGAGGGGCCACTCCTCTTCGCCGTCGTCGGCGTTGGTGGAGTAGTCCGGAGGAAGGGTCTTCCCCTTCTTGGACCCTCCGGCCTCCCTAGCTGGGGTGGCCTTCCTTTTCTTTCCTCCCCCCGCTGGAGGGGGAGAGGCCTCTTCTTCCTCCTCCTCGTCTTCACGGGAGGAGTGCGCCTCGGAGTCATCGGACGATGAGTCCGACTCCATCGGGCGTCGGGAACTCTTCCGGGTTCCCGTGGCCTTCTTCTTGGCCTTCTTCTCCGGCACCACATAGGGGTCCGGAACCAGCAGCTCTGCCAAGTGGGCGTCCGTTGGGTCTTCGGGCAAAGGAGTCGGACAGTAGATCTGTCCGGACGTCTCGTGCCAATCCTGTCAAAGGTAAGGGAGTTTAGATCCCGCATAGAGTCAAACTATGAAAGACAAAAATCCTGTAAGAGGTAAAAACAACTTACCGCGTTGGCTTGACGCTGCGCGCTGAATCCGCGATCCTCGGTAGCGGATGCGGGAGCCTCGGCGCCCTTGAACAGCACCTTCTAGGCATCTTCGTATGTAGTATCGAAGAGCCTGCTCAGGGTTCGGTGTTGTGCCGGATTGAACTCCCACAAGCTGAAAGCCCGTTCTTGGCACGGGAGGATCCGGCGGATGAGCATGACCTGGACTACGTTGACGAGTTTGAGCTTCTTGCTCACCAGGCTTTGGATGCATGTTTGGAGTCCGGTCAGCTCTCCTTTTTTGCCCCACTGCAGGCCCTTCTATTTCCAGGAGGTGAGCCGCGTAGGGATTCTGGATCGGAACTCAGGGGCTGCGACCCATGCAGGGTCGCGCGGCTCGGTGATTTAGAACCATCCCGATTGCCACCCCTTTATGGTCTCCACGAAGGAGCCCTTGAGCCATAGGATGTTGGGCATCTTGCCCACCATGGCGCCTCCGCACTCTGCTTGGCGGCCGCCCACTACCTTCAGCTTGACATTGAAGGTCTTCAGCCATAAGCCGAAGTGGGGCTGGATGCAGAGGAAGGCCTCGCACACGAGGATGAACGCCGAGATGTTGAGGATGAAGTTCGGGGCCAGATCGTGGAAATCCAGGCCGTAGTAGAACATGAGCCCCCGGACAAATGGGTGGAGAGGAAAGCCTAGTCCGCGGAGGATGTGGGTGAGGAACACCACCCTCTCATGGGGCCTGGGGGTGGGGATGAGCTGCCCCTCTTCTGGGAGCCGGTGTGCGATGTCGTCAGACAAGTATCCGTCCTTCCTCAGCTTTTTGATGTGTCCCTCCGTGACGGAGCAGACCATCCACTTGCCTCCCGCTCCGGACATGGCTGGAGAAGGTTGAGGTGGGGTGTGCGGACTTGGGCGCTGGAGCTCGAGTGCGCAAAAATGGATAAGCAAAGAGGAAGAAGGCGTAGGTGAAAAGGTGGATCCCTATCCCCTTATATGGGCGAACAAAACCGCGTGTCCCCACCCGCCTGGTAAAACTCGCTTATCTCCCAAGCGTCGTAATCAATGGCACGGTTGGGTTACCCACGCCCGTATTGATGAGAATCCCGGAATAAGGGGACACGATCTCTGCTTCGACAAGACGTGCCAAGGAAACCGCCTCGCTAAATGCGCTGAGGTGGGACAGTAAAACGATTCGAATAAAGGCTTGGCCGTGGTGTGATGTCACGCTGCGGAATACGTCAGCAGATTAGATTTGTGCAAATATTATCATCTCTACGGTGGTATGTGGAACTTGTTTTGCAGAGCTGGACACTATCCTTGTGTTCAAAATCTTCTATGAAGTATTCGGAGGAGGAACCCGCCTTGCAATGCCGAAGACAATTTGCGTGCTGGACTCGTCGTCATTGAAGCCTGGTTCAGGGGCTACTGAGGGAGTCCTGGATTAGGGGGTGTCCGGATGACCGGACTATAACCTTCGGCCGGACTCTTGGACTACGAAGATACAAGATTGAAGACTTCGTCCCGTGTCCGGATGGGACTTTCCTTGGCGTGGAAGGCAAGCTTGGCGATACGGATATGTAGATCTCCTCCCATTGTAACCGACTCTGTGTAACCCTAGCCCTCTCCGGTGTCTATATAAACCGGAGGGTTTTAGTCCGTAGGACGAACAACAATCATACCATAGGCTAGCTTCTAGGGTTTAGCCTCTCTGATCTCGTGGTAGATCTACTCTTGTACTACCCATATCATCAATATTAATCAAGCAGGAGTAGGGTTTTACCTCCATCTAGAGGGCCCGAACCTGGGTAAAAACATCGTGTCCCTTGTCTCCTGTTACCATCCGCCTAGACACACAGTTCGGGACCCCCTACCCGAGATCCGCCGGTTTTGACACCGACAGGCCCTAGGTCTTCGTGAGCAAGCAAGTTGGATTCACACCCACTTAGTTTCTTTTGTTGAGCTTTCATACATTTATAGCTCTAGTGCATCCGTTGCATGGCAATCCCTACTCCTTGCATTAACATCAATCGATGGGCATCTCCATAGCCCATTGATTAGCCTCGTTGATGTGAGACTTTCTCCTTTTTTTGTCTTCTCCACATAACCCCCCATCATTATATTATATTCCACCCATAGTGCTATATCCATGGCTCACGCTCATGTATTGCGTGAAAAGTTTATGAGTTTGAAATTATTAAGGTATGAAACAATTGCTTGGCTTGTCATCGGGGTTGTGCATGATGAGAGCATTCTTGTGTGATGAAAATGGAGCATGACTAAACTATATGATTTTGTAGGGATGAACTTTCTTTGGCCATGTTATTTTGAGAAGACATAATTGATTTGTTAGTATGCTTGAAGTATTATTATTTTTATGTCAATATGAACTTTTGTCTTGAATCTTTTGGATCGGAATACTCATATCACAAGTAAGAAGAATTACATTGAAATTATGCCAACTAGCATTCCACATCAAAAATTATCTTTTTTATCATTTACCTACTCGAGGACGAGCAGGAATTAAGCTTGGGGATGCTTGATACGTCTCCAACGTATCTATAATTTTTGATTGCTCCATGCTATATTATCTACTGTTTTGGGCAATATTGGGCTTTATTATCCACTTTTAAATTATTTTTGGGACTAACCTATTAACCGGAGGCCCAGCCAGATTTGTTTGTTTTATGCCTATTTCAAAGTTTTGAAGAAAAGGAATATCGACGGAGTTGAAACGGAACGAAATCAAGCTGGAGAAGTTATTTTTGGAAGGAAAGCCACGGATAGACTTGGACTCTCGTCAAGATACGGAGCTGGCCACGAGGGTGGGGCGCGCCCACCCCTTAGGGCGCGCCTCGCCTCGTGGGGCCCCAAGCTCCACCGACGCACCTTGCACCCATATATACCTACGTATCGTAAAACTTCCAGAACAGAGATTAGATCGGGAGTTCCACCGCCGCAAGCCTCTGTAGCCACCAAAAACCAATCGGGACCCTGTTCCGGCACCCTGCCGGAGGGGGGAACCCTCACCGGTGGCCATCTTCATTATCCCAGCACTCTCCATGACGAGGAGGGAGTAGTTCACCCTCGGGGCTGAGGGTATGTACCAGTAGCTATGTGTTTGATCTCTCTCTCTCTCTTGTGTTCTTGATTTGGCACGATCTTGATGTATCGCGAGCTTTGCTATTATAGTTGGATCTTATGTTTCTTCTCCCCCTTTTCTCTCTTGTAATGGATTGAGTTTTTCCCTTGAAGTAATCTTATCGGATTGAGTCTTTAAAGATTTTAGAACACTTGATGTATGTCTTGCCGTGCGTGTCTGTTGTGACAATGGGATATCACGTGATTCACTTGATGTATGTTTTGGTGATCAACTTGCGGGTTCCGCCCATGAACCTATGCATAGGGGTTGGCACACGTTTTCGTCGTGATTCTCCAGTAGAAACTTTGGGGCACTCTTTGAGGTTCTATGTGTTGGTTTGAGTAGATGAATTGAGATTGTGTGATGCATATCGTATAATCATACCCACGGATACTTGAGGTGACAATGGAGTATCTAGGTGACATTAGGGTTTTGGTTGATTTGTGTCTTAAGGTGTTATTCTAGTACAAACTCTAGGGCTGTTTGTGACACTTATAGGAATAGCCCATCGGATTGATTGGAAAGAATAACTTTGAGGTGGTTTCGTACCCTACCATAATCTCTTCATTTGTTCTCCGCTATTAGTGACTTTGAAGTGACTCTTTGTTGCATGTTGAGGGATAGTTATGTGATCCAACTATGTTATTATTGTTGAGAGAACTTGCACTAGTGAAAGTATGAACCCTAGGCCTTGTTTCCTAGCATTGCAATACCGTTTACACTCACTATTACCGCTTGCTACCTTGCTGTTTTTATATTTTCAGTTTACAAAAACATATATCTACCATCCATATTGCACTTGTATCACCATCTCTTCGCCGAACTAGTGCACCTATACAATTTACCATTGTATTGGGTGTGTTGGGGACACAAGAGACTCTTCGTTATTTGGTTGCAGGGTTGTTTGAGAGAGACCATGTCACACCCAATATGCGACCCTATTCAAAAGGAACTCGACGGTCCCACCAAGGATAGACCCGCATATTGAAACGCTTTTGCAAGGTGGATATCATTACATCAACATTACATAATAGATGGGGACACATACATAAGGCACAACTGCCACAAGAATACATCAACATCATATAGAAGATCAACATCCCACTACGGATGAAACATAAACAAAAGCTCAAACGACATCCACCACCTTTAGCCCAGGCTGCCGACACAGAACCTATCCCCGATCGAAGAAGAAGCGTAAGGAGAACTCAACGCAAGCAAGCATCGCTCTCGGCGTCATAATCATCGCAAACCTGTACCGCAATCGGTGTTGTAGTAATCTGTGAGCCACGAGGACTCAAAGCAATCCCATTACCATGGGTATCAAGACTAGCAAAGCTTAATGGGTAAGGAAGAGGTAAAGTGGTGAGGTTGCAGCAGCGGCTAAGCATATATGGTGGCTAACATACGCAAATGAGAGCGAGAAGAGAAACAAAGGAACGGTCGCCAACTAGCAATGATCAAGAAGTGATCCTGAACTCCTAATTACGTCAGACATAACCCAGAAACCGTGTTCTCCTCTCGATCAACCCCGAAAAGAGACACTCACGGTTACGCACACGGTTGGTGTATTTTAGAAGAGTTTGCTTCAAGTTTACTACAACCGGATATTAACAAATTCCCATCTGCCACATAACCACGGGCACGGCTTCCGAAAGATAATACCCTGCAGGGGTGTCCCAACTTAGCCCATGATAAGCTCTCGCGATCAACGAAGGATATTCCTTCTCCCCGGGAAGACCCGATCAGTCTCGGAATCCCGGCTACAAGACATTTCGACAGCAATAAAACAAGACCAGCAAAGCCGCCGGATGTGCCGACAAATCCCGATAGAGTCGACGCACTCTCGTTCTCGAGGCACACCGAATGAGCAGTCCGTACAACTAAAACCAGACCTCAAGTTGCCTTGAGGGGGCGCTGCACAGGGCTCTAGTTCGGGCCAGCACTCGAAGGAGCACTGGTCCGGGGGGGGGGCTAAAATAAAGATGACCCTCGGGCTCCGGAAACCCAAGGGAAAAAGGGCTAGGTGTAACGCCCTCGATGCGGCTATATCTCCCACGTGTCGAAGCACGACTTAGAGGCATAACCTCATTGAAAGCAATGTCGCAAGTGAGGTAATCTTCACACAACCCATGTAATACATAAGGGAAAAGAGATACATAGTTGGCTTACAATCGCCACTTCACACAATACATGAGTAAAACATTACATCATACAGATACAATCAAGGTCCGACTACGGAACCAAAATAAAAGAAGACTACCCCAAATGCTACACAGATCCCCGATCGTCCCAACTGGCTCCACTCTTCGATCAACTGAAACGTAACAACACAAAGAACAAGATCTTCATCGAGCTCCTCCTTGAGCTCGGGTGCATCACCGCACGGTTTCAACGGCACCTGCAAACTGGTTTGAAGTATCTGTGAGTCACGGGGACTCAGCAATCTCACACCATGAGATCAAGACTATTTAAGCTTAAAGGTAGGACAGGGTAGTGAGGTGGAGCTGCAGCAAGCGACTAGCATATATGGTGGCTAACATACGCAAAAGAGAGCGAGAAGAGAAGGCAAAAGCACGGTCGAACAACTATGATCAAAAATGATCCTGAAACTACTTACGCCAAGCATAACTCCAACACCGTGTTCACTTCCGGACTCCGCGAGAAGAGACCATCACGGTTACACACGCCGTTGGTGTATTTTAATTAAGATCAACTTCGGGTTTTCTACAACCGACATTAACAAATTCCCATCTGCCACATAACCGCTGCACGGCTTTGAAAGTTCAAACCCTGCAGGGTGTCCCAACTTAGCCCATGATAAGCTCTCGCGATCAACGAAGAATAGACCTTCTCCCGGAAGCCCGATCAGTCTCGAATCCGGCTACAAGACATTTCACAGCAATAAAACAAGTCCAGAAGACCTCCCGGCGTGCCGACACCTCGATAGTAGCCGCACAGATCTCGTCCTCGAGCCACGACCGGATGAGCAATGCGTCGACGGCAACCGACGATACCCCAAGTTGCCTCGGGCGGCACCGCAAGTGGCTCTAGTTTGGACCAACACTTAGACAAGCATTGGCCCGGGGGTAATAAAGATGACCCTCGGGATGCGCGACTCCCAAGGGAAAAAGGCTAGGGAGGCAAATGTAAAACCAATGTTGGGCCTTCTTGAAAAGTCTTATTCAAAGCGAACTGTCAAGGGGTCCCATAAATCACCCGACCGCGTTAGGGACGCAAAATCCGGGAACATAATACCGATATGACGGAAACTAGGGCGGCAAGAGTGGAACAAAACACTGCATAAGGCCGAGCCTTCCACCCTTTACCAAGTATATAGATGCATTAATTAAATAAGATATATTGTGATATCCCAACAAGTAAACATGTTCCAACAAGGAACAACATCTCCATGTTCCAACAAGGAACAAACTTCAACTTCACCGCAACTACCAACGCTATAAGAGGGCTGAGCAAAGCGGTAACATAACCAAACAACGGTTTGCTAGGAAGGGTGCAACAGGTTAGAGGTTCATGGCAATGTGGGTGGCATGATATAGCAAGTGGTAGGCATCGTAGCATAGGCATAGCAAAAGAGCGAGCATCTAGCAAGCAAAGATAGAAGTGATTTCGAGGGTATGGTCATCTTGCCTGAAATCCCGCAAGGAAGAAGAACGAATCCATGAAGAAGACACGAACGGAAGTAGTCGAACGAATCCTCACAACTCCGGAACGAACCCGAAGTTAACGAGAGAAGCAAACCGGAAAGAAGCAAACAACATGATAAATGCACAAGCATAAACATGGCATGATGCACAACCAAGTATGATGCATGTCCGTTTAATGAGGCATGGCATGGCAATATGCACAAACAACACTACAAGTTAAGTGGAGCTCAATATGCAACGAGTTGCATATTGACGGAACACCACAACACTTATTTAGTTCTCTCTCGGTTAGGTACACAACAATATTAAATGTTGTTAAACATGGCAAGAGGTGAAGCATGATGAAACTAACTATTTAGGCAAGTTTAAATGAGGCCGGAAATAACAAACAACAATTCCGGAAAATCCCCATGAGCAATATTTTAGATTCGGTCCTGATCTGCCCTAAACGCAATTTTAGAGTTGTTAAACAGCAACATAAAGTGGACCATGTTAATCTAGGCATTTTTCTACCCCATTTACATATAAAGAACATTTAATTCCGAGTTACGGTTATTTAGTTATGAAATAAATCATTTTAACATGGCATATATGCAAAATTTAAATAAACAGCATTTTAAACATTTTAAACATGGATGAAAACTGCATATTATGAAACTAGACAAAATTCTGAGCAAGTTTCATATATAATTTATTTAGATCTGATGCACGGTTAATTAATTATTGATGCATGAACATGGAGGGTTTTTCTGCAAAACTGTTAAAATCACTGGATAATGTTAAACCGCAGATCTGGGAAAAAAAATACACAGGCCGAATCTGAGGCTGGCCCAACAGAGCACAGGAGGGCTGGGGGTGGCCTCACCATGGGCCAAGGCCCAGGCGGAAGCAGAGGGAAGGCCGGCTGGGGGGGGCGCAGCCGGGCCTTGGAGGCGCTGGCCTCGGACGCTGGGGAGGCCCACGCGGGTGCGGGGCTGGGCCACGAGGCCCACGTGGCCGGGTGGGCGTCGCCCTCTCTCTTTCGCTGAGGCAGGAGGAACGGGCGCGGCGAGACGAGGGAAGCCGACGGCGGGGCGAGGGATGGCCGGAGGAGGCCAGATCCGGTGAGGGGAGGCCGGATCCGGGCGTCGGGGTTCCGTTCCCGGCGGCGGCGGCGGCAGGGGAACCTCGGGCGGCGACGAAGGCCATGGCGGCGGCGGCCTGCGAGGAGAAGAGAGAGACCGAGGGGTGAGGCAACGGAGAGAGAGAGAAAGGAGAGGAAGGTGAAGGAGCTGGCCTGGGGGTCGCCGGCGGCGGCTCCGGTGGCCGGCGAGGGGAGCGGCGCAGAGGAGCTCGGGGACCTCGGGGTCGAGCGGGAGCTCGGGCCCCGGCTCGGGCGCGCGGGGAGGCGCGTGAGGCTCGGGCGGTCGGGCCTGGGCGGCCTGGCGGGCTCTCATGGCCTGGTGGGCCGCGTGAAGTGGGGCGAAGGAAGGACAGGTGGCGACGCAGAGAGGCCGGAGGCGGCGGGCCGGTGGCGGCTGGCCATCCATCGTGGCGCGCCAAGTGGCGGAGGGGGCTTGGGGCGCGCGGATCTGGGGGAGAGGCGGCGCTGCCCTTGAGGTGGGAGGAGGTGGTGAAAACGAGGAGGAGAGGGGGGAGGCTGCCAAAAATGGAAGGGGAAGGTGGTTTAAATAGGAAAGGGGGGCTAGGGTTTGGTCCTTGGGGGGTTTTGGAGCGTTTCGGAGCCTCCGATCACGATCCGACGATCAGGAACGGAGGGGAAACTAGGAGAGGGGTTGGTGGGCTGAGTAGAATGCCTCGGGCTGAGAAGAGAGAGGAACAGAGCGACCCGGCATCTGTTTCTGGAGACCGAAAACGTCCGACGAATATACCGGCTATATCGCGGTAGTAGGTTTAACGGTTGGGCTATCAAATGGACTCCGAATGCGACGAAACTTGGCAGGCGGCCTGTCTACACTATAATAAGACCGCACGACAAGTTGCAACTCATTCCGAGAACATTTTTATGCCACTTATAAAATAATATTACGGAGGTGCCACGGGCGCGTGCAAGTGTGTGTGGGCTCAGAACGGACAACGGAGAGAACCGACGGAACACGAACGGATGCAAGTTTTGAAAAACATGCGGATGAAATGCAGATGATGACATGAGATGAGATGCATAACAAGAACAAAAGCAACACAACAGACAAAACCCAACTACGAAGGAAATAATAAATCACATCTCCGGAAAGGGCAAGAGTCGGAGTTACGAATATGGAAAGTTGTATCCGGGGTGTTACAACACTCCACCACTACGAGAGGATCTCGTCCCGAGATCTAGGATGGCACCGGAGGGAAAAGGACGAGGAAGATAAGAGGTAAAACTAAGTTGCTTCTTTGACAAACGAGTGAAACCATGAACTTTGAGAGGTTGAGCAAAATGAAAGAAAGAACACAACGAAGATGAACAAGGTTGAAAACAATCCGTTAGAAAAAGAGGAACAAGGAACATTACGAAAACTTGAAGGTTGCAAAGACAAGAACGAATAGTTTAATGGACAAGATAGAATTCGAAACCACTCCGTTTAAAACAAGATGAGAGAGGAAGAATTCGGGCAGCACTCCGATTGAACATGGAAGGAATATAACAAGAACTTGAGAAGCTGGGATGATACTTGATGAAATCAACAACATACTGCCTCCGGAACTATTGAAAAAAACACAAGGGTAAGAAAGATTTCAGACAGCTCTCCGGTTGAAAAGAGAGGCAAAACTTGATAAGATGAGAGAACTCGAATGAAAACATGACACTCCGGTAAAATGGATAAGCAAGAAAAAGAACATGATCTTGACAAAAGAAGATGATGGGTCGAAGAGTGCAACATCACAATGCCTCCGGAAGAAAAATTGAAGATAGGTCATTGGAATAAAGGAATGGAGAAGAAAATGACAACTTCTACCACAAATGAACTTGGAAAAGCACCCTTGCAAAGAAGAATTGAACGGAGTTGTTGGAAAACCAACAACGAAATGAATAAGCTTGTAGTGGGCTTATGGAAACATCTCCACATTATGAGGTGAGCTTCTGCCACCAACGGAAACAAATGATTGAATTGATAAGAACAAGGAGACGAGAAAACTATATCACCGGGAGGACAAACGAAGAACTTGGGTCATTAATAAGCACCATGTTCAATTTTTGAGTATAGCTTGGCGGATCATAACTCCGAGAGAAATCTTGAAGAACAATTGAAGAATGAAAAGAATCCTAGAGGGAGCACCATGTAGAGCCTCCATGAAGAACTCCGGTAACCAAAAGGGTGATAAAAGAAAGAGAAGTTGACAACACAAGGTGAAGCCTTGCAGTGACAAGATGAAGCTTTGAAATGATATAACCGAGAAAAATTGGAACTCCGGAAAGAAAAGATGAACAAATGAAATCAAGAATTTTGATGATCCTCCGGAATAAGGAATTGAATTTACTCGATGAAACAAGAATGAGAATTACATTATGCTCATCCTTCACCAATTAAATTGATGACAAGCAATGGATTTGGCATACTGCTTATTCTCGTAGAAAGGATTAAGATAGTTATGGCGCAAACTTGGGAAGGTCTTCAACGAACCGCCGGTAGGATTGAAAAGAACGAATGAGTCTATATGATAACGAAGGAAGAGAACTCTTGAACAAACCACCATAATAATTGAGAATGAACGTAGCAAAGGCACAATTCACCGGGAAGAATTGTAAAACGAATAAAGATGCTTGACAAAATTTAGATACATTAGAACGAAGAGATCATGAACTGATTAGAGGATATTTCGACGATGCACCGGTGAGATTTGGAAAACCAGAGTTGAACGCTTCAATGAATAATTCTGAGATGATGGGCTCCGAAGAATCAAACTGAAAGACTCCTGAAATGCTCCGGGTGGGTTAAAAGAATTCTCACAATCAAAACAATTATGAGGATGGCACGAAGCTAGAACCATGAATCTTGAAGAGAAAGAAGCGAGATTTAAGAGAAACTCTTCTTCGGTCTTCAAAATTCGAGAATGACGACGAGAACATCACCATGAATTATTGAAGCACTCCGAATGAAAATTAGGAAGGTTGAACCAACAATGAAAATAATTTGGAAGATCTTGGAGAAAACATATGATGATGATAACCCATTCTTACGCCAAACTTTGCAAAGAATTTGGGAAAAACTCCGAAAATAAAAGAGTCGTAAGATCCTCGAAAAGACACGTGGGTTAGGGCCCACTCAAAAGAACCACCGTTGAACAATTGTTTGAAATAGATATTGCACCGTAGAGTTAAATGGCTTGAATGAGATAGCATCCTCAAAAGAACTTGAGTGAATTGAGAATGGAAACTAGAATCTTCTGAGATATCTTCAACACTCCGGAACAATTGAATAGCGAGAAGTGGATGATTAAGAGATGCACCGACATGAGAAAGCATTTGAAATGATGGAAAAAATACGATCAACACTGAAAACTTGACTTAAATCCACCGGAGAAGAAAATTAGAATGGAACAATGATAAGGTTAAAGCTTCCTTAGCGTCTTCATGATAAATCTCCTGATAAAACATTAAAGGAAAAGAATGAAGAAACTTCACTCAATAAAATGGATACTTGATTAAGAAATCTGAGTCCTTGAAGAAAAAGGGTGGGAGGGCGGGAAATCAAAACAACTTGGGTCGGATGAAACGAACACCGTTGAGAAAAAGCTTAGAATTGATCTTGCGAATGTTGGGATGATCGGATTCACTTGAAGAGAAGCACGCCGGTTGGAAAAGAATTAACATGACAAGCTCAGTGATCAAGAAGGATTAGTATTCACATAGCAATATGAGAACACCATTTAGGAAAGGTATGGAATCAACACTTGACATTGAAGCAACTTGAATACCACAAAACAAAACAAAAACAAAGGATTGGCTTCAAGAATGAGCCGGAACAAACACATGATAGAGATTTCGCCCAAAGTGTTCGTGGTGGGGCCCACACGGACACGACGTATAGCGGACGTCACGAATGACAAACAAGACGTCCCCGAATCAGCATAGCCAAGGATTCTTTAAGACGTCTCGCGACCATCGTCGAATCGACCGTGAATGGGCGGACCACTAGACGTTGAACCCCAATCTCAAATCATACATCTGTCGGAAAGAATATCCTGTAAGCTACTAGAATTCCCACCTATAAACTCCCGAAACTTTCTGGTTATGCAATCTGGTGTTGGGGATACAGGGGACACAAAATATATCACCCAAACTAACAATACCTAGATCCAATTGTATCCATCCGTCAACACATAACCAAGAAATCCTCGAAATCGTGTACCTCGACCTTCAAAAACATCCGTTATACAAGTCATGGCAATACTCCCTTTTCGCCACAATCTCGGGCTATCGGGGTTATCTCACCAACAACGCACAAAAGAGATTTCGATGTCGGCAAAACTCGGTATTCGAGAATCGCAACGATAAAATTGTGACGACAACACCTCGGAGCTCAACTCCCGGACACCGCCACAACCCCTAAATGTCGAGGCACCAAGAACAATGTTCTCGCCACAAAACCATCGGACGATTCCAAGATACCCACGTGATCCTAAAAAAATTTAGTGAAATTTGAGAAGAGAAGAGTCAAGACTCTACGTCGGGATACCTCACCAGAGCGACGAAGGGACCGAGGAGTAAAAGAATCCTACTCTCCGATATATATAATCCTAAGACTCAAAACATTTTCCATTCTAGACTCAACAACGCCAACAAACAATCAAGTAGGGGCTCCTAAGTCGGGAAGGCTCGATTACCAACTTGAACGCCTTGATGCGGCTATATCTCCCACGTGTCGAAGCACGACTTAGAGGCATAACCGCATTGAAAGCAATGTCGCAAGTGAGGTAATCTTCACACAACCCATGTAATACATAAGGAAAAGAGATACATAGTTGGCTTACAATCGCCACTTCACACAATACATGAGTAAAACATTACATCATACAGATACAATCAAGGTCCGACTACGGAACCAAAATAAAAGAAGACTACCCCAAATGCTACACAGATCCCGATCGTCCCAACTGGCTCCACTACCGATCAACTGAAACGTAACAACACAAAGAACAAGATCTTCATCGAGCTCCTCCTTGAGCTCGGTGCATCACCTGCACGGTTTCAACGGCACCGCAAACTGGTTTGAAGTATCTGTGAGTCACGGGACTCAGCAATCTCACACCCGAGATCAAGACTATTTAAGCTTAAAGGTAGGACAGGGTAGTGAGGTGGAGCTGCAGCAAGCGACTAGCATATATGGTGGCTAACATACGCAAAAGAGAGCGAGAAGAGAAGGCAAAAGCACGGTCGAACAACTATGATCAAAAATGATCCTGAAACTACTTACGTCAAGCATAACTCCAACACCGTGTTCACTTCCCGGACTCACGAGAAGAGACCATCACAGTTACACACGCGATTGGTGTATTTTAATTAAGATCAACTTCGGTTTTCTACAACCGACATTAACAAATTCCCATCTGCCACATAACCGCGGGCACGGCTTTCGAAAGTTCAAACCCTGCAGGGTGTCCCAACTTAGCCCATGATAAGCTCTCGCGATCAACGAAGAATAGACCTTCCCCGGAAGCCCGATCAGTCTCGGAATCCGGCTACAAGACATTTCACAGCAATAAAACAAGTCCAAGAAGACCTCCGGCGTGCCGACACCACGATAGTAGCCGCACAGATCTCGTCTCGAGCCACGACCGGATGAGCGATGCGTCTGACAACCGACGATACCCCAAGTTGCCTCGGGCGGCACCGCAAGTGGCTCTAGTTTGGACCAACACTTAGACAAGCATTGGCCCGGGGTAAATAAAGATGACCCTCGGGATCGCGACTCCCAAGGGAAAAAGGCTAGGGGAGGCAAATGTAAAACCAATGTTGGGCCTTGCTGGAAAAGTCTTATTCAAAGCGAACTGTCAAGGGGGTCCCATAAATCACCCGACCGCGTTAGGGACGCAAAAATCCGGGAACATAATACCGATATGACGGAAACTAGGGCGGCAAGAGTGGAACAAAACACCAGGCATAAGGCCGAGCCTTCCACCCTTTACCAAGTATATAGATGCATTAATTAAATAAGATATATTGTGATATCCCAACAAGTAAACATGTTCCAACAAGGAACAACATCTCCATGTTCCAACAAGGAACAAACTTCAACTTCACCTGCAACTACCAACGCTATAAGAGGGGCTGAGCAAAGCGGTAACATAACCAAACAACGGTTTGCTAGGAAGGGTGCAACAGGTTAGAGGTTCATGGCAATGTGGGTGGCATGATATAGCAAGTGGTAGGCATCGTAGCATAGGCATAGCAAAAGAGCGAGCATCTAGCAAGCAAAGATAGAAGTGATTTCGAGGGTATGGTCATCTTGCCTGAAATCCCGCAAGGAAGAAGAACGAATCCATGAAGAAGACACGAACGGAAGTAGTCGAACGAATCCTCACAACTCCGGAACGAACCCGAAGTTAACGAGAGAAG
Organism: Aegilops longissima; assembly: GCA_021605205.1. Lineage (NCBI taxonomy): Eukaryota > Viridiplantae > Streptophyta > Magnoliopsida > Poales > Poaceae > Aegilops > Aegilops longissima. The sequence goes on along the minus strand of CM038677.1, from coordinate 771,857,283 downwards.
CAAACCGGAAAGAAGCAAACAACATGATAAATGCACAAGCATAAACATGGCATGATGCACAACCAAGTATGATGCATGTTCGGTTTAATGAGGCATGGCATGGCAATATGCACAAACAACACTACAAGTTAAGTGGAGCTCAATATGCAACGAGTTGCATATTGACGGAACACCACAACACTTATTTAGTTCTCTCTCGGTTAGGTACACAACAATATTAAATGTTGTTAAACATGGCAAGAGGTGAAGCATGATGAAACTAACTATTTAGGCAAGTTTAAATGAGGCCGGAAATAACAAACAACAATTCCGGAAAATCCCCATGAGCAATATTTTAGATTCGGTCCTGATCTGCCCTAAACGCAATTTTAGAGTTGTTAAACAGCAACATAAAGTGGACCATGTTAATCTAGGCATTTTTCTACCCCATTTACATATAAAGAACATTTAATTCCGAGTTACGGTTATTTAGTTATGAAATAAATCATTTTAACATGGCATATATGCAAAATTTAAATAAACAGCATTTTAAACATTTTAAACATGGATGAAAACTGCATATTATGAAACTAGACAAAATTCTGAGCAAGTTTCATATATAATTTATTTAGATCCGATGCACGGTTAATTAATTATTGATGCATGAACATGGAGGGTTTTTCAAAAACTGTTAAAATCATCGGATAATGTTAAACCGCAGATCTGGGAAAAAAAATACACAGCCGAATCTGAGGCTGGCCCAACAGAGCACAGGAGGGCTGGGGTGGCCTCACCATGGGCCAAGGCCCAGGCGGAAGCAGAGGAAGGCCGGTGGGGGCGCAGCGGGCCTTGGAGGCGCCTGGCCTCGGACGCCGGGAGGCCACACGCTGGAAGGGTGGGCCACGAGGCCCACGTGGCGGGCTGGGCGTCGTCCTCCTCTGCTCGCTGCAGAGGCAGGAACAGCAAGCGGCGAGACGAGGGAAGCCGACGGGGGCGAGGGATGGCCGGAGGAGGCCGATCCGGTGAGGGAGGCCGGATCCAGGCGTCGGGGTTCCGTTCAGCGCGGGGCGGCGGGGGGAACCTCGGGCGGCGAAGCTGCCATGGCGGCGGCCTGCGAGGAGAAGAGAGAGAGACCGAGGGGTGAGGCAACGGAGAGAGAGAAAGGAGAGGAAGGTGAAGGAGCTGGCACTGGGTCGCCGGGCGGCTCCGGTGGCGGCGAGGGGAGCGGGCGCAGAGGAGCTCGGGGACCTCGGGGTCGAGCGGGAGCTCGGGCCCAGCTCGGGCGCTTCGGGAGGCGCGTGAGGCTCAGGCGGTCGGGCCTGGGCGGCCAGGCGGGCTCCCAGCATGGGCGGGCAGCAGTGAAGGGCGAGGGAAGGACAGTGGCGACGCAGAGAGGCTGGAGGCGGCGGCTGGGTGGCGGCCGGGCCATCCAGGCGCGCCAAGTGGCGGAGGGGGGCTTGGGGCGCGCGGATCTGGGGGGAGGCGTGGCGCCCCTCGAGGTGGGAGGAGGTGGTGAAAACGAGGAGGAGAGGGGAGGCTGCCAAAATGGAAGGGAAGGTGGTTTAAATAGGAAAGGGGGCTAGGGTTTGGTCCTTGGGGGTTTTGAGCTGTTTGAGCCTCCGATCACGATCCGACGATCAGAACGGAGGGGAAACTAGGAGAGGGTTGGTGGGCTGAGTAGAATGCCTCGGGCTGAGAAGAGAGAGGAACAGAGCGACCGGCATCTGCTTCCGGAGACCAAAACGTCAAGATTTAATATACCGCTATATCGCGGTAGTAGGTTTAACGGTTGGGCTATCAAATGGACTCCGAATGCGACGAAACTTGGCAGGCGGCCTGTCTACACTATAATAAGACCGCACGACAAGTTGCAACCCATTCCGAGAACATTTTTATGCCACTTATAAAATAATATTACGGAGGTGCCACGGGCGCGTGCAAGTGTGTGTGGGCTCAGAACGGACAACGGAGAGAACCGACGGAACACGAACGGATGCAAGTTTTGAAAAACATGCGGATGAAATGCAGATGATGACATGAGATGAGATGCATAACAAGAACAAAAGCAACACAACAGACAAAACCCAACTACGAAGGAAATAATAAATCACATCTCCGGAAAGGGCAAGAGTCGGAGTTACGAATATGGAAAGTTGTATCCGGGGTGTTGCACTAGGTGAGGCAAATGGTAAAACCAATGTTGGGCCTTGCTGGAAAAGTCTTATTCAAAGCGAACTGTCAAGGGGGTCCCATAAATCACCCGACCGCGTTAGGGACGCAAAAATCCGGGAACATAATACCGATATGACGGAAACTAGGGCGGCAAGAGTGGAACAAAACACCAGGCCTAAGGCCGAGTCTTCCACCCTTTACCAAGTATATAGATTCATTAATGATATAAGATATATTGTGATATCCCAACAAGTAAACATGTTCCAACAAGGAACAACATCTCCATGTTCCAACAAGGAACAAACTTCATCTTCACCTGCAACTAACAACGCTATAAGAGGGGCTGAGCAAAGCGGTAACATAGCCAAACAATGGTTTGCTGGGAAGGTGACAACGAGTTAGAGGTTCATGGCAATTTGGGATGGCTTGAGCAGCAAGTGATAGGTAACGCAGCATAGCGATAGAACGAAGCAACTAGCATAGCAATGATAGTAGTGAGATCCAGGGTAGCGGTCATCTTGCCTGAAATCCCGCAAGGAAGAAGAACGAGTCCATGAAGAAGACGAACGGATGAAGCCGAACCAAGCGTAGACGAACGAATCCTCACGATCGCAACGAAACAGGAACTAACAAGAAGAAGCACACAACATAGTAAACACACCACACATGAACAAGGCATGGTGCACAACCAAGCATGATGAATGACAAAACTACATGAAGCTACTCATGGCAAGGGATGATGCAAAAAAGAGCAACACATCAAGGCAAGTTTAAATGAGGCCGGGAACAACATAGAACAATTCCGGTAAGTCCTCATATGCAAATTTCGAAATTGGTCCAGATCTGAATAAACCTTATGTTCAAGTTGTTAAACAGCAAGTTAAGATGCACCACGATGATCTACACGAAAATCTAGTCAAGTTACATATAAAGTTCATTAGATTCGGAGCTACGGCCTAGAAGATATGAGCAAAACAAGTTAAACATGGCATTGATGCAAAATGCATACAAACATCAAGCAAACACCTCAAAACAAGGATGCAACATGATAATATGAAGCTACATGCAAAATCAAGCAAGTTTCATATAGAGCACACTCAAAACGGAGCAACGGTCTAACACATACACACAATACAAGTCATAGCAACAATCTGTCCAAAACAGCAACTAGGCATATTGCAAGCATCAAAACAACAAGCTACAGCATCTTAACACAATAACAAAAGGCATGGTCATGATGTACAGGTAAAGCATGACAAAACATGAACACTGAGCTATCTCCAGAAATCACTAGAACATGCTCAAAAGGACATGGCAAGATTGCAAATAATAACAGTTTTAGGCATTAGCAGAAATAACATCAGGTTACAATGTTTAGAGCTATGGAACAACATGTTACAGGAACTTATAATGGCAAACAAAGGCATGGCATGAATATACTCAAAGCATAGAACAAAAGTCCTTTACTGACCATGAGCCAAAAAGGATCAGAAAATATGATGGCACCCATGTAAACATGGCAAGTTATATTACAGATTCATACATGGCAGGAACAACAATAAGTAGGCATGTTGGTGAGCTTGAACCACTCACCACAGAGCAATACATGGCATGGCAAGGCAAACAACAGTAAGAATACATGGCATAGAAGCTATACATGGCAAGAACAACATCATAGCATGCAAGGATCAACTACAACAACCTTGGCAAAATTGAATAACATGTAAACAATCTGCCAGGAACATTTTGTAGCAAAAGTAGAGCTCGATTGACTCAAGCTAGACTACTCCATAATTTCAAACAAGGGCATGGATGGATAGAGCAAGACATGTTTAACAAAACATCCTTACTGAAGTATCTTAAAATATGCATGGATCTCTCGGTAGCATCAAGTTAACATGGCATAAAAATATCAGCAAAACAGGGCTGAAATCAGCAACATCAGGAAGCCTAGTTTGCATGCTTGTGCGAGTCACCACATAGATCACAAAAATACATAGCAAGAACCACTGGAAAGATGGCATGGCATATTACAAAACACATGTAGGACTCAAGTCCATAGGGTGCACACATCAATCATGGCAAAAATGACAAAAGTGCAAGTTCTGTTAGGAAACAGAAACTAACATCACATAGCCCTCTTCCAACAGCATTTAGGGCATCAAGATGAGCTCAAATGAAAATGATGCAATGAGATGAAATGATCTACTCTTCGAGACGAACATTTTTACATATTACACGCACAAAACGGAGCAACGATGACAGAGTTATGGCATGACGAAAATGCAACAATCTCGGGGACTTGGTGAAAAACGGAGGGGGGGAAAGTCAACCTCTAGCTCGGATCCGGATCGGGACAGCACGGAAAACGAGGCGGGGCCGGGGAACTCGCCGGAGCACGGCCGGAGACGGAGTGGGAAGGCGGATCCGCGGCGAGGGACGCCGGATCCGGCCGATGGATCAGCGCAAGGCCGGGGCGTCGGAGCGCGGAGTCGGCGGCGGAGTTCGGCCGCCGCCATGGCGGGGCTGGCGGGCCAGGCGGGGCACGACGGAGCGGGCGGGCGGGCGGCGCCGGCGCGGCGGCGGCGGGCGGGCGGCGGCGCGGGAGCCCGGACAGGAGGCGCTGGCGAGGCGGCGACCGGATGGGCATGGGGCCAGCCACGGGCCCAGGCGGGCGGGCGGCGCTGGGAGCCAGCGCGCCACGTGGCGCTCCGTTAGCTGGAGCGGCGGCGGCGACGTGTCCGGCGCCGGCGGACGCGTCCGCCAAGGCAGAGGAGAAAACTAGGGTTAGGAGGGAATTTGACCGCGAATTTCGGAGGAGGAGGTGTATTTATAGGTAGAGGGAGCTAGGAGAGTCCAAATGAGGTGCGGTTTTCGGCCACGCGATCGTGATCGAACGACCGAGAGCATGGAGGGGAGTTATGTGGGTTTTGGGCCACTTTGGAAGGGTGTTGGGCTGCAAAGAGAAGGAGGCTTTTGCGGTTACCCGGTTAACCGTTGGAGTACCAAACGACCTCCAAATGATCCAAAACTTGACAGGCGGTCTACCGGTGCTATACCAAGGCCGCTTGACAAACCTCGGGGCATTCCGAGAACGTTTGACACCCGCACATGAAAAGAGGTAAAAGGGGGCGCCGGGAGACATAGGAGTGCCGGATTGCAAAACGGACAACGGGGAGAACGCTCGGATGCATGAGACGAACACGTATGCAAAATGAAATGCACATGAGGACATGATATAAAATGCAGATGATGACATGGCAAAGTGCAACACGCAAGCAAATGACATGGCAAAGACAGCGAATAACTGAATGACACCTGGCGCATCGAATCCGGGGCGTTACAGACCATCTTCATCCTACACCTCCCACGGATTGATAAACCTTAGGTCATCCACTTGAGGGAAATTTGCTACTGTCCTACAAACCTCTGCACTTGGAGGCCCAACAACGTCTACAAGAAGAAGGTTGTGTAGTAGACATCAGTATGCAATGCTGTGTACCAGACCTGATGTGTGCCTTGCTATAAGTATAGTAGGGAGGTACCAAAGTAATCCAGGAGTGGATCACTGGACAGCGGTCAAGAACATCCTGAAATACCTGAAAAGGACTACGTATATGTTTCTCATTTATGGAGGTGACAAAGAGCTCATCGTAAATGGTTACGTCAATGCAAGCTTTGACACTGATTCGAATGACTCTAAGTCACAAACCGGATACGTATTTATATTGAATGGTGGAGCTGTCAGTTGGTGCAGTTCCAAACAGAGAGTCGTGGCGGTAACCTCACCAACTAGCCAAAGAGGTTACCACACACCAGGCGTTGCATACAACCAAACACCATGCCTTGGGTTTGTCCACTAACATGCAGGCAACCAAACACCATGTAGTTTGGTTCTGCCCATGCAGGCAAGAGGGCATGCAGGCAACCAAACAACATGTAGATGGTGCATTTGAGGATGCATTTGCATAGCCAGGTTGAGTGGAGAAGTGTATGCAATACGGGTATTGTAGCGCACGGCAACCAAACACGCCCTAAAGGAGATAAATTCACAATGAAGCCCGGGAGCTGGCAGGTATCATTTATTATCACTAGGGCAACAAGTATCAGCTGGGTTGTGGGCTGCCCCGTCTAGGCTTTCTTTTTTAACATGCGCAGCCCACGAGATGCTTCGGAAGTAGCAAATGAAGGAGTATGGATGAAGGAGTTCATATCCGATCTAGGTGTCATACCTAGTGCATCGGGTCCAATGAAAATATTTTGTGACAATATTGGTGCAATTGCCCTGGCAAAGGAATCCAGATTTCACAAGAAAACCAAGCACATCAAGAGACGCTTCAATTCCATCCGTCATCAAGTGTCGGAAGGAGACATAGAGATTTGCAAGATAACTACGGATCTGAATGTTGCAGACCTGTTGACTAAGCCTCTCTCACGAGAAAAACATGATCAGCACCAAGACTCCATGGGTGTTAGAATCATTACTATGTAATCTAATTATTGACTCTAGTGCAAGTGGGAGACTGAAGGAAATATGCCCTAGAGGCAATAATAAAGTTGTTATTTATATTACCTTATATCATGATAAATGTTTATTATTCATGCTAGATTTGTATTAACCGGAAACTTGATACATGTGTGAATACATAGACAAAACAAAGTGTCCCTAGTATGCCTCTACAAGACTAGCTCGTTAATCAAAGATGGTTAAGTTTCCTAGCCATAGACATGTGTTATCATTTGATGAACGAGATCACATCATTAGAGAATGATGTGATGGACAAGACCCATCCGTTAGCTTAGCACTATGATCGTTTAGTTTATTGTTATAGCTTTCTTCATGACTTATACATGTTCCTCTCACTATGAGATTATGCAACTCCCGAATACCGGAGGAACACTTAGTGTGCTATCAAATGTCACACCGTAACTGGGTGATTCTAAATATGCTCTACAGGTGTCTCCGATGATGTTTGTTGACTTGGCATAGATCGAGATTAGGATTTGTCACTCCGATTGTCAGAGAGGTATCTCTGGGCCCTCTCGGTAATGCACATCACTACAAGCCTTGCAAGCAATGTGACTAATGAGTTAGTTGCGGGATGATGCATTACAGAACGATTAAAGAGACTTGCCGTAACGAGATTGAACTAGGTATGGTGATACCGACGACGAATCTGAGGCAAGTAACATACCGATGAAAAAGGGAACAATGTATGTTGTTATGCGGTTTGATTGATAAAGATCTTCGCAGAATATGTAGGAGCCAATATGAGCATCCAGGTCCGCTATTGGTTATTGACCGGAGATGTGTCTCGGTCATGTCTACATAGTTCTCGAACCCGTAGGGTCCGCACGCTTAACATTCGATGACAATTCGTATTATGAGTTATGTGATTTGATGTACCGAAGGTTGTTCAGAGTCCCAGATGAGATCACGGACATGACGAGGAGTCTCGAAATGGTCGAGACATAAAGATTGATATATTGGACCATGTCATTCGGACACCTAAAGTGTTCCGGATAGTTTCGGATAAAACCGGAGTGCCGGAGGGGTTACCGGAACCCCCGGGGGAAGTAATGGGCCTTAGTGGGCCTTAGGGGAGAGAGAGGGCAGCAACCAGGAGGTGGCGCCCCCCCCCCATGGGGAGTCCGAATAGGACTAGGGGAGGGGGCCCCGACCCCTCTTTCCCTCTCCCTCTCCCTCTCCTTCCTTCTTTCCCCCTTCCACCAAGTGGAATCCTACTAGGACTTGGAGTCCTAGTAGGACTCCTCTCCTTGGGGTGCGCCTCTAGGGGCCGGCCGACCTCCTCCCTCCCTCCTTTATATACGGGGGAGGGGGGCACCCCGTAGACACACAAGTTGACTTTAGCCGTGTGTGGTGCCCCCCTCCACAGAAACACACCTCGGTCCTATCGTCGTAGTGCTTAGGCGAAGCCCTACGCCGGTAACTTCATCATCACCGTCACCACGCCGTCGTGCTGATGAAACTCTCCCTCGGCCTCAAGTGGATCAAGAGTTCGAGGGACGTCACCGAGCTGAACGTGTGCAGATCGCGGAGGTGCCGTGCGTTCGGTACTTGGATCGGTTGGATCGAGAAGACGTTCGACTACATCAACCGCGTTACTAAATGCTTCCGATCTCGGTCTACGAGGGTTCGTGGACACACCCTCCCCGCTCGTTGCTATGGTTCTCCTAGATAGATCTTGCGTGATCGTAGGAATTTTTTTGAAATACTACGTTCCCCAACAATCCCACCTAGGTTCTTGACTTCTTAGATTGTTGGCAAGGTATGTAGGATAAAGAAAGCACTTTACAGACTGAAGTGGTCCCTAAGGATCTTGTTTTGACAAGTTTAGACGGGCGGTGTGTAACATGGGGTATGGACAATGCAATTGTGACCATACATTGTTTTATAGACACTCTAAAGGGAAAATGACCATAATTACAATTTATGTTGACGAATCATCATCATCGTGATGATGACATAGAGATAATTCAAGGGGTGTCTGAGTAAGGCCTTCAAAGTTAGAGATCTTGGTTGACTCAAGTACTTCCTTAGTATAGAAGTGGCCAGGTCTGGAAATGGTATAGTTCTTTCTCGAAGAAAGTATACCATGGACCTCCTCTTTAATGTTGTCATGTTGGGTTGTCGAGTTGTTTCAACCCCAATTGACCAAAATCATAAAGTGACTGCCCAATTTAGTGATTCTATGGATAAAGAAAAATATCAGCGATTGGCAGAAAAATTGTAGTACTTGTATCATACATGGCCACACATTGCATTTGTAGTAAGTGTTGTGAGCAGATATATGCATGGGTCTAGAAGTGAACATCTTGAGATAGTATATAGAATCTTGAGACACTTGAATGGTTCTCCTAGGAAAGCACTGATAAACAAGAGTCATGGACACCTTATCATGGATGGTTATTGTGATGCTGACTAGGCTAGCTGCCTGGGTGACAATGATCAACTTCAGGTCATTGTGTTTTTCTAGGTGGAAATCTGGTGTCTTGGAGGAGCAAGAAACAACTTGTTGTTTCCAAATCAATTGCAGAGGCTGAATACATAGCCATGTCTTAGGGATCGAGTGAGTTGTTATGGACAAGGAATCTATTAAACGAGCTCAAGATATTCAAGACCAATTGTATGAATGTATGGTGCGAAAATAAGTTGACAATTAACATTGCAAAGAACCCAGTTCAACATGATAGAACTAAACATGTGGGGATTGATAGATTCTTTATCAAAGAAAAACGGGATTTAAGGATTACCAAGATATAGAGTATGTGAGTAAAGAGCAGCAAATTACAGATTGCTTGAAAGACTGGGAACCGGAGAATGCAGTGTTGCATGTGACAAGATGGGAAATATATATATATATATATATATATATATATAGGACAAATTTTATCTACCACCAGTGGTAGTTACCACCACTTGAGTTTTATATGTAGTATATATATATATATAGGGAAAATCCATCCTACCACCGGGGTAGTTACCTACATGTATATATATATATATATATATATATATATATATATATATATATATATATATATATATATATATATATATATATATATATATATATATATCACCCTCTTGAGGGGAGTGTTGTATGAGAGAGAGGCCCATCACTTTGGCCCATGAGGCCCATGCCCACTTCTACCACGTGACCTAGAAGGAGGGCACGGGTGAGTTTGCCCACACAGAGTCACTAGAGCTATCAGGGAGAGGTTAGTCTCCCCGCCTACAAATACGATATTATAAATTAAAGACTAAACACAATTCTGACGCTATACAATGTGAACCACAAATAATAAATTCAAATAGTAGATGGATTTCTCGAAGCTTCCCTAGAAGCGAACTTATGGGTTTATACAAAAGCTGAAGCCTATAGGGGGAGCCAAGATTCATATAGGTACTTTTAAAGCTACTCCTATGTAAAAAAATCTAAGGATGATGCGGAGCATCCTACGGACATCACCATGTCAAGAGTCTATTTGGCAAGTGACACGTGCGACATCTACTTCACATACATAAACATGAATCATCTCCTTTACACGTGTTCACTTGACCCCTTTGAGGATGGTATACTACTTGACCCTCCATCGTGCATGCATAGGTATTGTCGAAGCTTCACGAATGTCGAGAAGTGCAAGCGCCAAGGAATGACTACATCGTCCGTGAGAGAAGCGTGGAAGAGAAGATGGAAGAAAGGAGAAGAAGACGGAGCAGTTGCTGGAGACAGGCCGAACATCCAGACCTCCTCCCAGACATCCGGGCTCAGCTGGATCATCCGGACCCTCTCCCGGATCATTTGGCTACGACAACCAAACGGACCCGGACAAAGCCGGATCATCCGGATCCCTGACGCCCGGATCATCCGGACCACCTCCCGGATCATCCGGCCTTGCCTGCGTTGTCGGGGTTTTGGTGCGACATATGCCAACGGGTGGCTTATCATGGTGGGGGATAGTAAGACGTCGCCGGTGCCAGGAAGCGGGATGAGGCGTAGACATGTACGCCGGCGAACTTTACCCAGGTTCGGGGCTCTCCTAGGAGATAACACCCCTAGTCCTGCTCTGCGGGGTCTCCGCATGCTCACTATATCAACAAGTAGCTACAAGATGCTCCTTGAGCTGTTTGCTAGAGGAGGAAGAAGGGCTGGGCTAGCTCTCTCTCCTCTCTCTATACGTGTGGTTGTGTGATCTCAGGGTCTGAACCCTTTGCATGGGTGCCATGGGGGGTTTATATAGGCCCACCCCCTAGGGGTACAATGGTAAACTGGCCGGGTGTAGGCCCAGGTCATCACTGTCTCTTGTTGTCGGCTTCTCCGCTGGCTGCCGGGGCCCGCTGGCTGCTGGGGCCCACCGACTGGTGGGCCCCGCCGGCTGTCTTGTACTTGGCCGACAGGCCACGCCCGCCGCTCGCGGATCTTGCCGGCTGCTCATCACTGTAGCCGTGCTTCTAATGACGCTTGCTATGACGGGGAAGGCGTGGCTACAGTCCCGTCGCCTGGCGGGCGTTCACTATAGCCATTCCCTATCTCTTCTGGTTAATGGCGCACAAACTCCTAGGAAGGGGGAGGGCCGCCTTCTGGGTGCCGACCTCCCCCTAGGCCGACTGGCCAAGCTTGCCGCCTTATGGCTTCTCATGGGCAGGTAGGGCCCGCCGCTTGCAGGCCGTACCGACAGCCCTTTGTGGGGGCGTGGTTCCTTCTGACTCGGGTGATGTCACGGGCGGAGGGGCCATAGTGCCGCCGCCGCGAGAGATCTCCGGTGATGCAGCGATCAGTGGCCACGACCACCGGGATTCGAGGGTGGCAGGCTTCGCTGTAGCCACGCCCCGTCCTGTCGTGTTTATGAGGGCGCGGACTCTGAGGGTGCCTGGGGCCGCCTGCTAGGAGCCGGCCTCTCTGGAGGCCGTCTACTAGGAGGCGGCCCGCTTCGGGTCCGTCTTCCGTGGTCCGCCGCCTTCTAGCAGCCGGCCGCTCATACCAGCCGGCTCCAAGAAGGCGGCAGTCAAGCTTTGAGGCTTGAGGTGCGCAGTCGGCCCCGATGTCTTCAAATGCCATGGGGGCAGATGAGGCTACCCATGGCCAATAACTCCGACATGCGTGCAACGTATCGGGCCGAGGCCCATGTACCCATTTTGCCCCTCACTTACCCCTTCATGGCTTAGACTATAAATAGACCTCCTACTCCCCATTTTTAGGGTTAGCAAATATGATAGCTCACTTATATGTGAGTTTTGCTGCTACCTCCTCCTCTTGAGAGAGAGAGAGACCACTCCCATGGAGTTCAAGACCTCCATGTGAGAAGATCCCGAGGGATTCAAGGCCCCCATCGTGGGAAGGATCATCTAGATCACCAAGACCCCATCTTCTTTGGATTTGGGATGAACTCTACCTTGTATCTTTCTCTTTGTTTTTCATGTAACCTTGTGGATCTTGTGTGTTTGATTGTCTAGTGGATGTGTGATTGGACTTGTTCTTGAGTGTTCCTCTCATGATTTCCCTCGCGTTTCCCCTCGTGTTCTTCGTGTTCTTGGCAGGTTCCCTTCCAAATCGCGAAAGATCGCCCCCCAGGGTTCCACCCTACATCAAAGGACCTATCCGATTCATTGAAATTTCATGTAAACATTCAACTTCTATAGAAGACATACGACCATTGAATCAAAGAGCTACAAGGATCCCTCTCTTTGTGTGACAATAATGTGGTTGGGCATAGCCATCAGAAGGTGTACTTTTTCTATGAAGGTCACCTCGTGATAGTTTTATAAGTGTGTATATTACATTAGATGGTTGTTTTCTAGAGCTAAGTTACCTAGTGAGCTTGCTCGTTGCCGGAGTCACTCCTATATTTTTCTTGAATAAACCAAGTTTTGTAACATTTTCTTGTCGAACCTCCTCAAAACATGCCAATTCGCTTATACCTCACGACTTACAGGTACACACTTACTTCTTGCTAGAAAGAACCGACAAAATAACACATATTTGTTTGGCTTTGACAAAATGACACATCGTCGTGTCCTTCTGCAATGATGTTCGTGAAAACAATAAATACTATTTGGACCATGTCACCCCTCCAAAAATGCAAACCTTGTGTGTACCGCAAATATGGTATTATGTCATCTAGGAAGGTGTCAATTGCCTCGCGGCTGCATTTGGAACTTGTATGGAGCAGCACACCACATCGACCGCAAACTTGAGAACCAGAAAGACACCGACTAGGTTGATGCCTTGCCGACGGTAGAGGGAGCAAGTATATGTTTGCACATGTTTTTTTGTTGTTGACAATTTCTCCTGTAATGGTGGCAAAAATAAATAACATACACGTTGATTTTGCGATACTTCTACATGGCATTCAAACTAAGTTCTCTTCAAAAGGAAAAATAAACTAGCACCCCCACGGTGAAACCCTAGATCCATGGTAACCCACGTGGACTTCACCACACAACGCATGGTAACCCCATCTGGACTTGAAGAAGGTGAAAGCAGGCAGGACGCAGGCTTTGGCTTCATTGCATCATCATGCTGCAATCGGAATCAGAATCCCGAGCCATCAAATGATCAGCGGCGGCAGATGCAGATGAGCAGAGGAGGCCAACATCACCCACATCACACACACACACACACCCACGCACGCACGACTACAAAGAAGGGCCGGGGAAGCAAAAGGCCTGCTGGCTCGGTAGTCCCCACCCGCTTCGCTTCTCTCGGCTCGATCAAATCCAATTCAACGGCCGAAAAAAAATACCAACCCCGGAGAGGAAAAAAAGCGAGAGCCCAAGCCGAGATTGCGAGAGGGAGAGGAACACGAAGGGAAGCTAGGGAGCGAAGCAAGGACCCATCCACCTCGCCCCCGCCCCCACCCCCACCCCCCACCCCCACCCCACCCCCCGCGCGGCAGCAGCAGCATCCGGACCCCGCCCCGCCCCACGCCGACCCGAGCAAGCGCCAACCAGCAGCGGCGGGCAGCGGGCGGCGCGCCACTTCGAGATTCCGGCGGGCGGGCGGGCGGGAAGCAGCGGGCGGGCGCAATTCGTGTCGGCGGGTCCAATCCGCGGCCCCGCCAATCCGGAGGTCAGCTCAATTCCCCGTCGGATTCGTGTCGGTTCGCGCCCATTCCCCGCCGGAGATCCGGGCGGCACGAGCTCGCCGGCGCCCGGGATCATGCCTCCATTGCCCTAGGGTTTGGCCGGCCGGCGCAATTGGTCCGCCCGCATGCTTGATTCGGGCCAGCGGCACCGCGTCCGGGGCGGCTGGTAGGCAATTGGTGCGCTGCCACTGGAGATGAGATCCCCTCCGCGGCCGGCCAGCTGGGAATTGGTCTACGGCCTCGCGCTCTGCGGGAGGCGGCATAAGCCCTAGTGATTCGATCCCGAGCTGGGTTTCGTGCGGATTCGTGGCTTCTGTGCTCTGTCTCCCAATCACATATTAGGGGTTTCGAGGGAGGGGTGGTGGTTGTATGGATACAGTTAGAGGGGAGGCTTGGTCAATGGCTCCACCACAGCAGCAGCGGCAGTCGTCGGGGCCTCGGGGTCCGCAGCCGCCAGCGCCGCAGCAGCAGCAGCAGCAGAATGGTCGCATTGATCTCCGGGAGCTCAAGGCTCAGATGGAGAAGCGGCTTGGTCCAGACCGGTCGCGGTGCTACTTCGGCTACTTGAGTGGCTACCTGTCGCAGAAGCTCAGTAAGCCTGATTTTGATAAGATGTGCCTGCTTACATTGGGCCGGGAGAACCTCCGGCTGCACAACCGGCTCATCCGCGCGGTTCTCTACAATGTCTACCAGGCACAGTGCCCACCTCCACCACCAGATGTTGGGAGGTCTGCCGGACCGTCGGCGAAGAAGGTTTCCCAGGCTGCTGGATCGCTTAATACTTGTAATGGGGATGCCAGGCTGTTACAGGTCCAAGGATCGAGGTCTATGGGCACACTGCAAGATCATCAGTTAAAAGATCGGTTGAAACATATGGGCCCAAATGGTAGGGTGGATGCTGTTTCCAGTCACACCCAGGTTGTTCATGGGGGATCTGCAGTTACAGAGAATGGCGCATTAAGTTCACTTGAGTTGAAGAGATCGGTGTCTTTTCAACAATGTGAAGCTGCAGAGCCATTGGCAAAGCATCTGCGTGTGGACCAGTTGCTACCTGAAAATGCGCTTAGGCAAAGAAGAATTATGAGCGATGCTGCAGGTCATTCTGCTCGAATGTCGAAAAGTCCTGTGCGAGCTCCACTTGGGATACCCTTTTGTTCAGCAAGTGTAGGTGGATCAAGGAAATTACTACCGCCAGCAGTTAATGCAGGGGAAGATCACTTCAGCAGCTGTTATGAGCAAGGTCAGCTGTTGAACACGGAGGTTCTGCGTAAGCGCATGGAGAAAACAGCAGAAACACTGGGTCTGGCTGGTGTCACAATGGATTGTGCTGAACTTCTGAATAATGGTTTGGACTCGTACTTGAAGAACCTGATTAGGTCATCTGTTGAATTAAAAGGAGCTGATGTTCGAAGAGATGCAAGAAAAGGGGCATCATACAAGCAGCATGCCCATGGAAAGCAAATTAATGGTGTTTGGTTGCCGAACCAAGTTCAGATGCAGTCAAGCAGTGGACAATCAGATGCTACAAATGATAGCAGAAGTCAACACTTGATCTCTGCTCATGATTTCACTGTAGCCATGCAGCTAAACCCTCAACAGCTTGGGGAGGACTGGCCAGTCCTCCTTGAGAAGATATGTCTACGTCCTTCGGAGGAAAATGACTGACAGATGGAGCTTGCTAGTTCAGATGAAATTTTGTCCGATGTATTTCTTCGTGCCCCATCTGATGTACATTCAAGCTGAAGTAACAATACCGCAGTCACATCATAGAAGATGCACGTTTGGGGATCAAGGCAGAATTCTGCTCCCAGATTTGTAGTGAAAGAAAGTCAATTCTTTTGTCCTGATAACTGATGCCCCAATAAAGGAAGTCATCTTCTGTTCATGCTGCATAGGGCCCATTAGCACTCCCGCGGTGGAGACTGTTACATCCATAAGTCCCGACTTCTATGTAACATCTGGCATAAAGGGACAGAGGACAGCAAAATGCAAGTGCTGTCTTGTAACTTATAGGAAAATGTTCTGTAAGTTTCTAGGTCAGGATGTACATTATTGATTGCAAAATTTTCTAGAGTATCTTCAGTACTAATTCAGGATCATGGATGTTAATTTTATTTAAATTCTTTGTAACTTTTTTGCAAGTTATAATCTAGATCCAATATCTCTCTTTTCACCCTCGACGTCCATGTGTCTGTTCAGGGGCGGCTGGTGTGTTGTCTCAAGTCCTTGTGTTTTTACTCTAGAGCCCAGAAAGGAAATGGTAGATGTATCCATAATTGAGTTGTGTATCATGATCGCGGTTCTCTTGTTGTCACCTGGAGCAAATGGATTATTTGTTCAAAATTTTGGTATTCCATCTTACCTCTTTTGTCCAATGTTTACTTCTGGAACAGAAAGAAATCTCTGGTACAATTCCAGTTCCATATAATGCCAAATTTGGGTATTCCATCTTACCAAATTTTGAAGGAGCAACGCTGACGGTACCTGAATGGTCGCATTTCCTGTGTTGATAGATGCATGCTGCGGGTATGATGCCTGAACTTTATCTTCTGCTCAATGTAACGTTTGAAAAAGTTCCATTCAGTCAACTCTGTTCACTTGTGTGGTCTGTCTCAGTGAGCCATCGTTGCCATTTACAATCGTTTCATATCCCAAGTATTCTCCAGCACACAGATACAGTACAACATAAAGAACATATTTAGACTTTTCTGGACAAATACATTTGTCAAGATAGATTTGATGAATCCATCTCTTTACATAATTGGTATCATTGCATTCCTCTCCGTCTCTCTGTTGCGGATTTGGTGCTTACCTTTATTGACTTATCTGATTTCTTACCAACTTTGAGGAGCTGAACTTTTTTCTCGAATACAAACTAGTGTTTGAGAAGCTGGAAATTGCCTTCCGGCTTATCTGAGGCTCTGACGGTTATTTAAGGTATTATTATCAATGCATTGTGTTTTCTCCGCTTAGTTCTAATTCTCCATGCTTTATTTTATTACTCCCTCCGTTCTCAAATAATTGTCTTTCTAGCCATTTCAAATGGACTACAACATACGGATGTATGTAGACATGTTTTAGAGTGTAGATTCACTTATTTTGCTCCGTATGTAGTCACTTGTTGAAATCTCTAGAAAGACAATTATTTAGGAACGGAGGGAGTATATTGGAAAGCTTTCCCGTTTCATTGTACATACACACTGTCTTGGTATTTTTTGTACTTTGTAGGATAGATTTGGATATGAATCTACCTACCCTGTGTGTTACTGGATGAGTTGCTTGCTCGGTCTGTTGTTTCTAAATATGGTAAGGGAACTATGGATAACCTTTTATGGAGAACTTGCTATTTCCCTGGTGTGCTGACATGGATGTGTTGGAATATCAATACCTGTTGCAGAGCACTGGATGCATCTGTTGTTCTCCCTCGACATCATGGCCTTACCTTTTGCCCTGAAGACTGGAGTTGCCACCATTTTTCATCTCTGGACTGGATAACCTCTCGTGTTCTATTTTTCATCTGTGGACTGGATTAACTCTCGTGTTCTCCACACTGGATAGATACTACTACTGTAAATAAATATAAGACCTTTTAGATCACTACTTTGGTGATCTAAAAGCTCGTATATTTATTTACAGAGGGAGTACAAGTGAAAAGAAAGGTATCCTGCCCAATAAATCTTGGATGGAATTTCGAGCTGTGAAATGCAAATGAACTCTGCTTCTTAGACCACTCTGCTCTGTTCCTGCTTCAGACTTTTCCCTGGAGGTTTATGATGCCCTATGTATATGCCTGCAGTTTCGTATGCTGGTGTACATCTCTACTGAAGATGGCTAAGTCAAAAATGTCAAACTCTGTTCTTTTTTGGCAGTTTGTTTTTGCCACGGTGTAGCGACTGAACTGGATATTCTGTTGCTCTGCAGAGTCGCTGACAGGGAGCAAAAGCTGGCCGGCGAATTTCTCCCGATGCTTGCTCCATTTGGGACCGACGATGAAATGGTTCTGAACTTCTGAATCTAGGTGAGAGACTGACGCAAAAGGCATATAAAGAGACTGGTATCTCTTGACCGAAATTAACTGCAAAATATTTACATCAAGCAGGAGACAAGGGGCTATATGCATATAGCAGGGCGACTCTGACTCTGACTCTGACTCTCTCTCTGCGTTATCTGACGATGACAGGCTGCGGTGGCCGGCGCTCAGCACCGGGGCCGGAGGTCGATGGAGTGGCGGCAGCGCCGAGGGCCTAGCCAGACTAGCGCTGTCCCGGCGGAGCCCTTGGGCGGCGGCGCCCCGGCCATCATCTTCCCGGTCTCGGAGCGCTGCAGCATCTCCCACATGACCTGCACGTCCTCGTACGCGCACGTCTGCACGTCGTCGTGGAGCTTCACCAGCGCGCCGCCCCGGCCATCTGAAGAAATAAAAAGTTTCAGTCATCAGCAACACGTACATTACATGTGGTCAGTTCCACGCCATGCGGTAGCTCCGTGGTGTGGAGCGGTTCGTTGCAGGTGGCTTCCGCTGGGTGCGTGCGTCCATGGCGCGCATGCAGAGCGGCGAGCAGGTGTCGCTGGCCATGCCGCCGCTTTCTCTCCATCGTCCGGTCCCTACGCTACGTACTGTGTATGTATATCTGCTATCTCTATCTGTCTACCCATTCCATCGCTAGTGATGCACGTATGGTGACGCACTCTACATACATGTGTTTTCTTTTGGCCAGTGGCCGCAAGAGACAACAAGGACTGAAGAACGGCGAAGCATGCCACGGAGGAAGTGGCAGTTGCCGCCCCCGCCCAGCAGTGCGGCACCCATTCGTGCATGTCCACCTACTCTACGTGCCTTCTTCACCTGAAATGTGCTACAAAAAAAAAAGCTCTAAAAAAACAAGATCGATATGAGTAAGTTACACTAAAATTTTCGTTCATTCGACTCTAAATGAGCATTTACTAGGGAGGGAAAACAAACATTCCCCCCTGGACAAACTCATCGTCATCCATACGCGCATGCAAATTTGTGAAGCCTGATTAGATATACCGGCGCCCCTTCCCAACGAGGTGCGTACGAAGAAGAAGCAGACGAAAACCAAGGTTTGCCATGCCACTACGACGATAGCCGCAGTGCGCGCAGGTGCGGCATGGTCGTCGACTATGGAGTCCAGTGGTGCTGCGTGCATGAGATGCACGGCGGCCACGTGCCTGTGCCTGGCCACGAGAACGGTTCTTCTTATAACAATTTAATGCCACAAACTTCCAGGCAGAGGCATGCATGCATGTATCTATCCTGCAGCGCTGCATGCCGATATTTACACGGAGGGCTGCATGGCGTGTCCTGTTGCGCGCAAACTAGACGACGGCCACGCACGCAGGGACGCCTCGTGAGTCGAGATTCATAATCGTGCGTGCAAGTACCACACACCATCGGTTCAGACGTCAGGCGCTCGCTCGCTCGCTCACGTGTGTGCGTCGGGACGAAGAACATCTGCGTGTTGATCTTCAAACCTTTGACTTTTCACGCGTTGCAATCCCAGCGGATCGATTTAATCGACCCTCGATTGCTCAGGGTATTGCAGATGCTATATGGATCAAGCTTTGCTGCTTGTAGTACATCAGTGACCAGGAGAACGATCCAAGCAATCATGTTTGGATGTCTAACCGTGCAACTCGACGGAGATCAGCAGAAGATATCATGGACATGTCAAGGTTGGTTGACTCACCATGCTGTTTCTTGCGACGCAGGCGCGCGGCGACGACGACCCACGCGCGCCTCACCGGCACGACCACCGCCTTATGCCACCACTCCTTCGACCGATCCATCGATCTCCGCCGGCCGCCGTCAAGTCGCCGGCGACTTCACAGACTGTATTTCCCCTGTCTCTGCTGGAGAGAGGGTGAGTGAGAGGGAGATGGCGAGGAGGAGAGAACAGGAAGGCTTGCTTATATATGCGGGGAAGATCAAGGACATATCGCCACCTATCCCTGTTGGCTAGTCTACACGTTGCCTCGGGCGGCGAGCCAGGCGCCCATTCCTAATACGACCCCTCGAGGCCCATGACTCATCCTATGAACAGATTAAAACTTGCATCCGCCAATTAATCAGGCCGATTAAAGCATGCACGGCCGCTCTCTAATGCCCCTCCAAATATTAGATTTTTTTATTTATTTGACATTTGCAAAAATCGCGCAAATGCCCCCAGAGCCGAATTGGATATATGCTATTCTAATGCATTTTCTTAGATATGTTGCGTATCTATCATAGCAGATCCCACTTTTAGTCGAATCGGCGCAAATATAATTAGATGAAAAATACGTCAATAAATGATCTATGCGTAAAATAAGAGACGGTTTCGTCATTTCCTCATTGATTATACTTCACATATAAAACAAGATCCAGAGGCTAAGAAACGGTGCTAGTTACAAAAGCGGCCTTGCATCGTTCCCAAGGGGGTGACTCTGGTGGTACCCCCAACCCTAAGCTGCCACCACCCCTACGGCCCCTCTTCTTCTCATCCATCATCGGGCAAAGTGTGTGCGGCAGACGGTAGCGATCCTTGACCATGGTGAAACGTGGCTCTTAGACTTGATGGCGGGTGCCTCGATCGGCAAAGGCACGTTGGCGTTGCCTTGTAGCGGCGGTTCTCCTGGCCCATCCCAAGAAGGATCCGGTGTGGCATGTGATGTGCCGCGGTGGCAGCTACAAGCCTATAACTATGTGCTCCTTCGTCGCCGGTAGGCGTCCTGCCTTTCTTTAGAAGTGTGGCACCGATGATTCCTAGAAGGGTAGTGTTAGGGCAGTGGACGTCCTCCTCTTGCCACGACTCTCGACGCACGGGTGGCGGTGGGGTTCACGGAGGCTGCGGCGGTCCGGGACAGGGCAACAGTGTACGGGTGGCCTAATCTGGGCCAGTGCAGGTAAAATGTGGACGCGCCTTGTGGTTGCATGAATCAAGCCTGGTATGTTGCCCGGTGGCGAAGCTCGGAGGTGCTCGAGGCACGGGGGAGGGGGGCTATGTGCAGTTCTGATCTGCTCGTAGGCCTACGGGAAGTGCGGGGCAATAATGTGCATTTAGGCCATGACTAGCACCGTGTCTTGTTCGGGCATTGGTCACACGGATCTCAGCCGGCCTGATCAAGTCTCGGTTCCTGATGACCCACAAGTATAGGGGATCAATCGTAGTCTTTTCCATAAGTAACGGCGTTTCTCCTGGCCATTTCGGGAAGGATCCGGTGTGGCATGTGATGTGCCGCGGTGGCAGCTACAAGCCTACAATTATGTGATCCTTCGTCGCCGGCAGGCGTCCTACCCTTCATTGGAGGTGTGGCATCGATGATTCCTAGACGGACTCTCTCAAATAGGGTCGAACTGAACTGCTAGACTACGTTGAGTGATAAACTCGATGATTCAAACAAACTAAGAGATGGATGAAATTACACAAGGAATCCAGGTCTCAAAGAAGAGGGAAATGGGGATACGGTGAAATCAGTAGACGCTACAGACTTGATTTTATTGAGCCTTGTTTCTATTTTCATGCCTTGGTTGCTTAGTTGTGCTCAGTTTTACCCCGTGCATCTAAAATTGCTCACTTTCCCCTTCCCTCCTCCACCCCCTGCTCACAGAAGTCCAAACAAAGCACCGTCGTCCAGTCAAAGCCTTTGACCTTTACCTCTTGGTGAGGGGACCACGTGATATCCTGGCAGGTGGGTGATATGTCTCCAACGTATCTATAATTTTTGGTTGTTCCACCCTATTATATTATCTGTTTTGGATGTTTTATATGCATTAATATGCTATTTTATATTATTTTTGGGACTAACTTATTAACCCAGAGCCCAGTGACAGTTAGCCCTAGGGGGGCGCCCCTAGGCTTGTGGGCCCCCCGTAGACCTCCTAACCCTAATCTTCGCTCCATAAATACCCAAATATCCCCCAACATCAGAGGCATCCACGAAAATACTTTTCCGCCGCCGCAAGCCTTTGTTCCCGTGAGATCCCATCTTGGGGCCTTTTCTGGCACCCTACCGGAGGGGGATTCGATCACGGAGGGCATCTACATCAACTCTATTGCCCTTCCGATGAAGCGTGAGTTGTTTACCATAGACCTACGGGTCCATAGCTAGTAGCTAGATGGCTTCTTCTCTCTCTATGATCTTCAATACCATGTTCTCCTCGATGTTCTTGGAGTTCTATCCAATGTAATATTCTTTTGTGGTGTGTTCGTCGAGATCCGATGAATTGTGAATTTATGATCAGATTATCTATGAATATTATTTGAGTCTTTTCAGAATTCTTATATGCATGATCAAATATCTTTGTATTTCTCTTTGAATTATCAGTTTGGTTTGGCCAACTAGATTGGTTCTTCTTGCAATAGGAGAGGTGCTTAGTTTTGGGTTCAATCTTGCGGTGTCCTCACCCAATGACATAGTAGGGGTAGCAAGGCACGTATTGTATTGTTGTCATCAAGGGTAAAAAGATGGGGTTTTCATCATATTGCTTGAGTTTATCCCTCTACATCATGTCATCTTACTTAAGGCGTGTCACACCCTGATTTTCATGCCACAACACTTAAGCTAATATATCATGATAAAGTGTGGTTGACAAAAACTCTTGCATTATTTGGCTTTCATTTGGAGTTGGTTTTCTCTCTGTGTTTTTCTAGTGCTCTTTAAAGTCAACACAACTCCACCTTCTATACTTCATCTCCTTGCCCCAAGCTTCTGCCCGATGATCATGCCATGTGTATAGAGCAATATAGTATTTTCTTACAAAAATAATCTGGCCAAAAAGTATTTTCTAAAATTAGCTTTCCAAAAACCCCTGAATTGAGGATTACACTGCATGTACTTGATTTGGGGTGTGAAAAATCTTTCAAAAGGTATATTTGAATCCTATTAGATGTAGGATTCCCATAAACCACAAAAATATAATTTTAGAAGTTATTTTCCTATTTTATTCAAAAGCTTTTTCTTAAGGCCAGAAATGGTCTTTAATAGGGAAAAATTATTTTATTGTTTTAAAAATATTTGACAAAAAACAAGAAACTCAGTGGGCATATATTTCCCACATATAAGAGTTTCAACACATGGTCATGTTCAAAATATTGGACAAAATCTCCCAAAACCATTTCTGCCCATTTCAAGGATTTGAAATATTTCTACAGGAAATATTTCCATAAAAATCCAAGGAAAATCCAGCAAGTCACAAATGCATATTGTGATGACCTTGCAAAGCCTCATGTCAATAAAGGTCAATTTGGTTCACCAAAATGCCCCAAAACCCTCTCTGACCAGAATCAAATTTGAACAACTTTGTACTACCAACTTTCTCTCCTTGACCCCAACTTTTGTGAGCATGTTCACATGACCAAATGAGGCCACTACACCAAGTGGTTCATCAAGGGGAAGTGATTTTCTCAACTAGATCTACACAAGTTCATTTCTGCTAATTTCTAGGGTTTACAAAAGTTACATTGTGAACTTTGCCCAAATAAGCTCAAAATGGGTGTAAGGCCCTAATTATATGTGCAATTTCACCCTGTGGAGTCTCATGCCAAATCGAATTCATTTACCTGTCCAAACCATCAACAAACACCTTCTGCCACTTTACCAAAACAACTACTTTGGCCTCTTCCACTCTTCTCCATGGCCTCCACTTTTTACCACAGCCCTCCAAGTCCTCCTCTACCTCCAAAGAACAATGGCTGCATCTCAGCTCAATGATTGAGGGTGAAACCACCTCATTTACCCCTCCGACAACCCCTTTCCCTCTCTTCCTCACCTCCCTCCTCACTCCAGTGGCCACCCCAGGCATCCAAGGCTTTCCCCACATTCTTTACTCCTCCCTAGAGCTACCAGACATGCTTGGCCGTGCCCACCTTGCCAAAAAATGGCATGCCGCCATTTGCACGCCTGAGCGCCTTCAAGACACTCCCTTGCCGTAGCCGCCCTCCAACCACCTCCGCCACCTCGGGCCTCCCAGCCTTGACGACAATGCGCTGGGACGTCTGCGACACGCCACGCCTCTGTCCCCCTCCTCCTTCTCCCTCCTGCTGCCCCTCACACGCGCACCGGCCGCCCGAGAGCTCCAATGAGCGGCCTCACACGCGCGAGCTCTCTAGAGCCTTCCCCGCTCCTTCCCTTCCCTCTTATGGACGTGGACCTGACCCACGAATGGTCTGGACTCGTTCACGAGTGCCCTCACGGCCTCTGGCCTCACCCGTGACCTCGCCGGCGCACGAGTCCACGGTGGACCGGTGCCCGGCTGTAAAAGCTCGCCCCAGGTCTCTCTCTTGACATCCACCTCCTTCTCACACCCAAAGCACGCGCCCGCACCACCCAATCAACCTTGGAGAGCTTCTATGCTCGGGATCGACCGGAGCTTCGCCACCTCGGTCGACCGTTGATCTCGCGGTACAGCCCTCTCCGCCCCGCTCTTGCTCGATCTGGAACCACCGACCTCACCGACCCATTCCCTCTTTCTCCCGCTCCTATTGCAGCTCGGGCGAAGCTAACCAGCTCCTCCCGAGGCCCTTCCGCCGCTTCCTTGTCGCTGCAAACCTCGTGACCGCGACCGCCCACCTCCATCCGAACGGCGGCTCCTCCCTGAGCACAACGGTACCACCCATGCATCCTCCCGTGCCCTATATCGCCGTCGGCGAGCTCGCCGTCGCCTCTGGACGGAGGTAGACGACGACGGCCATGGGCCCTGTCCGTCAGCCTCACGCCCTGACGAGTGGGACCCACCCGTCAGGTTTAAAATTGCATGCGCGCGCACCGGTTCGCCGTCGGTCGGAGGCGTACTTCGCCTTTACGCCTTCGACGTGGCAGCATCGCGCGGGCTGATTCCCCTCTGGGCCTGCTGCACTGTGGCCTTTCTGGACCAGTTGCACAATGGCCTTTTTCCTTTTCTTTTTCTGCCACTTTTCCAAAAATTCCACAGGATAAAATATTTGTCCAAATAAATTAATTCCAACTCCTAAATTCCTAAAGTATTGCAACCTATTTAATGGTGCAACTTTCATTCAAATCTAACAACCTTTTCTTCACTGTAAATATTTAAATGTGATTTTAAGCATTTAAATATACCTTTGTAAATCCATTTCTCCTGTTATGCCACTCCGAATCCAAAACTAGGAATTTTCCCCTAGTTTTCACCCTAGTATTTAACAAAAATGAGTTGACATTTTTCTGAGCACTTTGGTTTTTCTGTTTTATTATTGCCTTATTTTTCTCGTTATTATTTTGCGACGATAGATTGCGTTGTCGACGAAGGAGTTGGACCAGAAAACCTTGAAGACCCAAGAAGACTTTGCTAAGCCAGGCAAGCAGCCCTTTGACCATGTCTATGAAACCCTTTTTATGCATGTCATATAGCACCATATTGTTGTTGCAACGAAATCATGATGAGGTGGTTACCACTTTGATGGTTTGCCACCGTACTTCCTCGTTGATACTTGCATTGTGCGTGACCATACCTTCTTATGAGGGTTATGCCGGTGGGGGTAGATAGGATGCTAAAGTAGTGCTACGCAAAAAGGGACGGGAATATGCATGGTGATGGAGACAAAGTATTTTCAAAAGACTTTTCGAAAACCCCATTGGGTGCCACTTATGCCTGGGGGAGATGATGAGTTGGGTAACCACTTGATGACGAAGTGGGGTACCGAGGCAAGTGTGTGTTGTTTTCAAACGGATTGGTTTAAGTTGCGACCGTTATTCCAACCTTACATGCGCAACCACTCTACCCTTGTATGGGAAAGGGCATTATTGATTACCTAGGCCGATACTAGCTTGGAGCCCGCATTACCAGTGACGGGGGAGAGTTGGTGCTCTCTCTCGGGACGGGGTCGTGCCAGGTAGGGCGGCCATGACTGTTTTCACAGGGCACCGGATACACCGTTGTGTCCCCTCTCGGATGTTACGATCTCGAGTGAGTCTCGTATGATGTACATCGTGAGGATACGGAACAACGAGTGGACTCCTTGTTAGTGTCGTCTAGGGAAAGGTAGTGATCGGGTGCTTACCCCGGGTACTTGAGGTATCGCGGGTCGTGGATGACACGGAAGTTCCCCGGATCTTGTGGGTAAAGTGTGCAACCTCTGCAGAGTGTAAAACTATTCGAATAGCCGTGTCCACGGTCAAGGACAGTTGGGTAACCGCTCTTGGGCTACGTCCACATGTTTACAAACCAGTGTGTGTTTGGATAATTGGGGAGAACTACTCGGGTCAAGTCAAGGGACTTGACATGATTGAGTTGGGTTGATGCCCACTCTATTTATGTTGATATCTGTAACCTGTCCTCATGGTTACTTGAATTCTCCGGATGCATGTCTTACAAGTTGTTGAACATGTCATTGCACTCAAAACTAGCTTTCTGCAAAAAATTACCTATATCATGCATTATTGTATCTTGAACCAAAACATGGGTTGCTTGTGAGTACATTCAAAGTACTCATTGGCTTGCCATTGGTTATTTAATTGGCCAGGCATGGAAGAACAGGAGTTCGAAGAAGAGTTCTTTGGAGACGAACATGCGAACTAGGACGTTTCCCAGTCAGAATGCCTGTAGGGTTAAGGCAGATGGCATGGGTTCTACTTATCGACGAAGATTTCCGCTGCTTAAGTTTATTTGGTATTCAGCCTTTGTGGCTTTATCGATGTAAGACTTGACCATAATGGTCATAATTTGTGTAAGACGGTACATATGGATGTAAGACTCTTGTTATTCAGCTTCTGTGTGTTCAGTGAGCATTGATCTCTGGGATCACTGTACACGTGCATTCGATGATCACGACTTATGAGTCGGGGTCCCCACAGAGCTGGTATCAGAGCCATCCTGACTGTAGGAAGCCTTAGTTAGCATGGTCGTTAGTTAGGGTAAAATATTTCCAAAACTACTACTAGTTTTCACAACTATCTATACTTCTCTTCCCTTCTCAGTTTTTCAAAAACTAAGGTATACTTTCCTTGTTGATCTCTTCCCCTTCAAAACCTTTGGTCGCTAGAACCCTTATGCCCCTGACCACTGGATTCCTTGTAATCCTCGTGATAATCTAGAAAGAAGATGCCTTGCTAGACATTCACTCACATCTCCTGAATACAAGATTGGCGACATCACAACAAGACAATACCAACAGAAGATACATCCTCGAGGAATGAGGACCTGAAGACCCAGGAGATGGTGACACCCTTGACACTGCCCCAAGATGATGCAACCTTAGCCTACAATGATCAGGGCATAGGATATGCAAGATCATGATATACATCGCTAATAGAGTAACCCTGTCACTACCTTTGTTGTATCGGCAACCACCGATGGATGAGAACCTAGCCATTTGGTCCGCCTCACCATAGTGAGCAGGAAAACAGTTCTCCTCATCCCCCGCTCTTGGTGTCGATGTTTTCATCAATGTAACCGACACGATGGACCTCTGTTATGCTTTGATAATGTCATTGCATAAAGGATTACCTACCTGGTACCATCGACGGCTTAGAAGAAAAAAAGGGATCGTCGTAAAGAAGACAATAGAAGACCAAGTCAATGCCAGTTACGAGGAGCCACCTTCACCCCATCACTTCAACAGGCGAGAAGTTGTTGAAGAATCTTCAGGCTCAACCCGGATTGTTTCATCGAACAACTACAAGAGACGTAGCAACACCTGAGGAAAACCCAGAAGACTGCACGAGGCACGAAGTAAAGCACGACTACTTAGTCCGAGAACCCCTAGGGTAGGATGAGTCGTGTACCCCCTATGCGCAATCGAGTCCGTATGATGGTTCGAATAGAACCATGATTGTGTGTTTCTTGTTTTTATTTGTTTGTGTTTTGATATAAGTCGCACTTTTTCCCTAGGCAACAAGTACGCGACTATATCACCTTCCTTGTTTTCCTTTGTTTGGCCCCTTTTGGCACCCGTTTGTTTGCACCTGCACTATAGAACCCCCTTTAGGCATTCCCCATCTATGCCACTTTTCTCTCTCATCTCTCTCATCAACTGAAGACCGGCAAGACAAGATACACCAGGGATTCTACCTCGGCGACCAACAAGCACTGAAGACTTTTGCTACAGCCTCCTCGACCAAGTGGAACCCCGTAGAGATGTGTTTACACCTCAAGACTAGAAACCTATCCCTATACCCTACAAGACTTCACGAGATACCCCAGCCGGAAACCTTAACCCTGAGCTTAACCTACAGAATCACAAGAGAACGAGTTAAGCCTCTATAACCTTGCACAAGACTGGGTTCATTATGGAACTAGTGGACGTAGTGAACGAGCACATTACCATCCTAAGGTAGCACCGGAACTGATGATGCCATAGGAAAGACCAATTAGGGGATATATGAGCAGAGGGCAAATGATTTGATGAGTTTATATCAGTGACCTTGCGGAATTATCTGAGACTCTTTGGTGGATTATAAGGCTTACATGTTGGTAGATGAACTTGGTGGGATCATGATTATAGAGTAGCATAGCTTTCATTACCCCTGAGTAAATTGGATTTATAGGACAATTATGATCGCAAGCTGAAACTCCTAGAAGTGCAAGGATTTGACTTGATCAGATGATATTGATAGGAGACCGTTGATATTACTTGAGGGAAACATGTAGGATTCCTCGTTGGACAAGAGATTTGGATTTAAATAGGTGATCCTAGTTGAGTATAGTTGCTGAGTAAGCCTGCAGGATTCGGAGTAAATTGGATTTAGACTGATGATCTTGATCGTGATACCATGTTTCTCGATGGACAATAAACTAGGGAATTGGAATTGATTTAAGGATCTATATAAGCTGGAGGCTGGAAGTTACTTGACCCCGATAATGGGAATTGGTGGACTGACTATAGTAAAGATAACCCTTTTCGAGTATTTAAGGATTATAGGAAATTAGAAGATCATGTGGAACACCATAAACATTGGATTTGTAGAATTAAATGGATTATGTAGTGATTGATGGAAGTTAATGGGCTGTTGGAGTTGATTCATAGGAAGGAAACAAGATCTTGGAGTGGCTTACGACGTGTTTCCTTAGGATAGAGGTGCTTTATCTTAGACCTTGGAAGAATAGGCTGAGCACTTGGATTGTCATGTTTAATTCAAGCTTAGCAGCTTATGCTCTACCCATGGATTTTTACATAGGGATAACCATACACATGAGTTTGGGGATAGTTGACATGTATGATTCTGTTAGACCTCCTCACGGAAGCCATGAGGATATAAATAGTATGAATAATGATTGGAGTTGACCTATACGAGATGTTTCTTTCAGAAATATAAAGTGATTTGCTTGGAAGGCTAGATAGAACAATTGGCATCTCAGAAACTGTGCTCAAGATAAGATGATAAATGTTCACTCGCACACTAGAATCCTTGAAACCCTTAAGCCCCACCAAACCACAACAAGGTCGGATCATGACCACGGGCTTTGGCTCTAGGACGAGAAGACCTTTGCCAATGCTCAATCGAGACCACCACCAATACTCCAGCCTACTTTATGTACCCCGTGAACAAAGTCTTCATGGAGTGCTTAGACAAGATAGTTGTCATCATCATTTGGTGACCTACCTGTCCACCCGAAGACGGAAGAAGAGGCGTTCAGCTAGTCAAGGAACATTTGAAGACCGCCATGCCAAGGAGGAAGAACTACACCCACCACCATCGTCAAGAAGTGAACTTTCTCGTCGAAGACCAGGTGTATCTGCGAGCCACTTCTCTCAAAGAGAACCAAGCATTTTCATGTCAAGAGAAACTCACACCAAGATTTATCGACCTTCTCCAAGATCACTGCAAGACGAAGAATAGACGGCTACCAGCTAGAATTACCACCTGAGCCACCCACCGTGCACAACATTTTCCACGAGTCACAGCTTCGGAAGTGCTTCCAACATCCTAACCAACCCGATCCCTACAAGGACGTCGATCACCAAGCCATCGACCTCCAGCCCAATATGACTTACACGAAAGACCCCAATGGCAATATGGATCAAGCAGGATGTCATACACGAAGCCACGCCATCGAGTACTTCAAGGTTCAATGGAGCACCACTCGGAAGCACAAGCGGTATGAGGACAAGAAGACTACTCCGGATCCAGTTTTCGTATTCCTTTCCACGCCTAGTTTGGGAATCTCGGGGACTAGATTCTTGTAAGGGGGGTAGGTCTGTCACACCCTGATTTTCATGCCACAACACTTAAGCTAATATATCATGATAAAGTGTGGTTGACAAAAACTCTTGCATTATTTGGCTTTCATTTTGAGTTGGTTTTCTCTCTGTGTTTTTCTAGTGCTCTTTAAAGTCAACACAACTCCACCTTCTATACTTCATCTCCTTGCCCCAAGCTTCTGCCCAATAATCATGCCATGTGTATAGAGCAATATAGTATTTTCTTACAAAAATAATCTGGCCAAAAAGTATTTTCTAAAATTAGTTTTCCAAAAACCCCTGAATTGAAGATTACACTGCATGTACTTGATTTGGGGTGTGAAAAATCTTTCAAAAGGTATATTTGAATCCTATTAGATGTAGGACTCCCATAAACCACAAAAATATAATTTTAAAAGTTATTTTCCTATTTTATTTAAAAGCTTTTTCTTAAGGCCAGAAATGGTCTTTAATAGGGAAAAAATATTTTATTGTTTTAAAAATATTTGAAAAAAAATCAGGGAAACTCATTGGGCATATATTTCCCACATATAAGAGTTTCAACACATGGTCATGTTCAAAATATTGGACAAAATCTCCCAAAACCATTTCTGCCCATTTTAAGGATTTGAAATATTTCTATAGGAAATATTTTCATAAAAATCCAAGGAAAATCCAGCAAGTCACAAATGCATATTGTGATCACCTTGAAAAGCCTCATGTCAATAAAGGTCATTTTGGTTCACCAAAATGCCCCAAAACCCTCTCTGACCAGAATCAAATTTGAACAACTTTGTACTACCAACTTTCTCTCCTTGACCCCAACTTTTGTGAGCATGTTCATATGACCAAATGAGGCCACTACACCAAGTGGTTCATCAAGGGTAAGTGATTTGCTCAACTAGATCTACACAAGTTCATTTTTCCTAATTTCTAGGGTTTACAAAAGTTACATTGTGAACTTTGCCCAAATAAGCTCAAAATGGGTGTAAGGCCCTAATTATATGTGCAACTTCACCCTGTGGAGTCTCATGCCAAATGGAATTCATTTACCTGTCCAAACCATCAACAAACACCTTCTGCCACTTTACCAAAACAACTACTTTGACCTCTTCCACTCTTCTCCATGGCCTCCACTTTTTACCACAGCCCCTCCATGTCCTCCTCTACCTGCAGTAACAATGGCTGCATCTCAGCTCAATGATTGAGGGGTGAAACCACCTCATTTACCCCTCTGGACAGCCCCTTTCCCTCTCTTCCTCACATCCCTCCGCACTCCAGTGGCCACCCAAGGCATCCAAGGCTTTCCCCACATTCTTTACTCCTCCCTAGAGCTACCAGACATGCTTGGTCGTGCCCACCTTGCCAAAAAAATGGCATGCCGACCATTTGCATGCTCTGGAGCGCGCTACAGTACGCTCCCGCACTGTAGTGTAGGATCTTGAGAAAAGGTGTCTAGAGGGGGGGTGATTAGACACTAAGTACCAAAGTTGCAGTTTTTAACTTCTTTTCGGTTTAAGTGGAGTTTAGGCACAAGTGTAATATTCTCAATACATAACAAGCAAGCATGCAAAGAGTATATAGGCAGCGGAAAATAAAGCATGCAACTTGCAAGAATGTAAGGGGAAGGGTTTGGAGAAATCAAACGCAATTGGAGACACAGATGTTTTTGTCGTGGTTCCGATAGGTGGTGCTATCGTACTTCCACGTTGGTGGAGACTTCAACCCACGTAGGGTAACGGTTGCGTGAGTCCACGGAGGGCTCCACCCACGAAGGGTCCACGAAGTAGCAACCTTGTCTATCCCACCATGGCCGTCGCCCACGAAGGACTTGCCTCACTAGCGGTAGATCTTCACGAAGTAGGCGATCTCCTTGCCCTTGCAAACTCCTTGGTTCAACTCCACAATCTTGTCGGAGGCTCCCAAGTGACACCTAGCCAATCTAGGAGACACCACTCTCCAAGAAGTAACAAATGGTGTGATAATGATGAACTCCTTGCTCTTGTGCTTCAAATGATAGTCTCCCCAACACTCAACTCTCTCTCATAGGATTGGATTTGGTGGGAAGAAGATTTGAGTGGAAAGCAACTTGGGGAAGGCTAGAGATCAAGATTCATATGGTTGGAATGGAATATCTTGGCCTCAACACATGAGTAGGTAGTTCTCTCTCAGAAATAGGATACTGGAAGTGTAGGCTTGTTCTGATGGCTCTCTCCACAAATGAAGAGGAGGTGGAGGGGTATATATAGCCTCCACACAAAATCTAACCGTTACACACAATTTACCAAACTCGGTGGGACCGAATCATCAAACTCGGTCAGACCGATTTAGTAAACCTAGTGACCGTTAGGATTTTCGGTGGGACTGACATGCATTTCGGTAGGACCGATTTGGTTAGGGTTAGGGCATAACGTAATCTCTGTGAGACCGATTACACAAACTCGGTGAGATCGAATTTGGTAATTAGCTAACCAGAGAGTTGGTCAGGCAAACTCGGTGAGACCGATTACTCAAACTCGGTGGAACCGATTTGGGTACTGAGCTAACCAGAAAGTTTGCATTGTAATCTCGGTAGTACTGATTGCACAAACTCGGTGAGACCTATTTTGGTAATGGACATACACAGAGAGATTACAATCCCATCTCGGTGAAACCGATTTGCTTAGGGTTTGTGGCAGTGGCTATGACATCTAAACTCAGTGGCGCCGGATAGAAAGGATCGGTAGGGCCAAGTTTGACTTTAGGTTTAGGTCATATGTGGATGTGAGAAGTATTGGAGGGTTTCGGAGCATATCACTAAGCACATGAAGCAAAAGGCTCATTAAGCAACACCTCATCCCTTCTTGATAGTATTGGCTTTTCCTATAGACTCAATGTGATCTTGGATCACTAAAATGTAAAATGAAGAGTCTTGAGCTTGAAGCTTGAGCCAATCCTTTGTCCTTAGCATCTTGAAGGAGTTCCCACATCCTTTAGTCCATGCCACTCCATTGTTGAACTTGTCTGAAACATACTAGATAAAAGTGTTAGTCCAACAAGAGATATGTTGACATTAATTACCAAAACCACCTAGGGAGCACTTGTTCTTTCAATCTCCCCCTTTTTGGTAATTTATGGCAACATACATCAAAGCTTTGGATAAAGATATAAAGAATAGCAAGTAAAGATTTGGAAGGACATGTAACAAGCATAGGCTCCCCCTATATGTATGCAATCATGTGAATATGGAATATAGAAGCATGTGAGAGCATAACCATGATAGAGTAGGCAATGTGTTACATGTATCTTGGCAATATGCATCAGAGCAAAGAATATTAAAGAAAATACCTTCATGCTGACGAGTCCTTCTTGCAAAATAGTATGTACATCAGCAAGAATTCCTCATACACATGAGTGTGATGCATATACTTACTTTGTTGTCTTGAGTTGGCTTAGAGTGAAATGAACCTGCACAAACAAGGTTAGATAACACAGGTACATCTACTAGCTAGAGAAAACAGAAGAAACCACAAGAATACCAAGACTGGGATGACATGTAGAGAGTGAGTACTGAGTACCACATTGGATTAGACATGTCCCCAAGAGTAAAGATATGCAATGAATTTGAATGATTCCTTTCCCTTAGATTTCTTGCTCCCCCTGAATTTAGCATGGGATATTGGGAGAAGATAGGGAACAGAAAATCAGAGCTGAAAACAGAGCTGAAAGATATAAAAGGACAGAGCTTAAAGCAAATAAGCACACATGAACATGTCTTTCCCCCAAAAATACATGTGGCATCTCTCCGCTTGAACACCAAGCATCTGGGATCCTTGAGAAGTACTTTCTACTTGAGTATTCTCTCCCCCTGGAGATCTCTTTCTCCCCCTTAATACTCTCTCTGATGTGATCTCTCTAAGTGATAAGCTTTGATGTGATCTCTCTCTCCCCCTTTGACATCAATTTCCAAGAAGGGTCTTCTGGAAGTATGGGTTTGGTCCTTGAGTCACAACACAAAGCACTGTATAAAATTTGTTATGCTTGTAGAGGACAAGATTCATTGAGTGGAGCTGGATTGAAAGAAACACAGAATAAGTGGCAAATTGTTTTTCTTGTTGGGAAATCGGTGGCACCGAGTGGTATGCTTCGGCCGTACCGAAAAGATTCGGTTGGACTGAAAACAACAAATCGGTGAAACCGAGTTCGTCGCAGAGAAAACATTTGTCACCTCAGCTCACTAGACTTGAAAGGTCTCACAAAGATTTGCAAGGAATTAACTGAATGATTTTCAAGGAATTAACTGAATGATTTGCAATGAATTGGATGCTGAAAAAGCAGTGCAAATAGAAAGAAAAGTATGATATCTAGATGAAGTTTTTTTTGAAAGGGGAAACAAATATGTATGAGACAAATTCAAACACACAAATAAGAACACGAGAGAACTTCGTCTAGAGATGGGCGGTGACAAAGTCACCTATGTTAGAGTAGATTGACTTAGGAGTCAAGTGAGTTCACTTGATCATGGGTCATACTCATCGTTTAAGCTCAAAATGGGGTTACCATTTTTCGTTTAAGTATCTTGATGTATTCACATCTTGTCGAGTTGCTTTAGCTCATGACTTGGAGTAAAGCTTCTCTAAGATGGAATAACATACCTTGGTTGGTGGTGTTGTCCATGTAGTTGAACTTGTATGGGTTGCTCAAGGTTGATGTAGCTCATCAAGAGTTGGGAGCACCACTTGGAATTTTGAGTCCATCTACCTACATGGGTGTAGGCATACCTTTGCATTCTTGCATATTGAACTTCTTGAATAAGTCCTTAGTGTACTTCGTTTGAGAGACAAAAGTACCTTCCTTAGTTTGCTTGATTTGCAACCCAAGAAAGAATTTGAGTTCACTCATCATTGACATCTCAAACTTCTCCGACATTAGCTTTCCAAACTTTTCACTAAAATGAGGGTTAGTTGATCCAAATATGATATCATCAACATAAATTTGGCATACAAATAATTCTCCATTAACCCTTTTAGTAAAAAGTGTGGAATCAATCTTCCCAATTTCAAAGCCTTTTTCAAGAAAAACTTGGTCAAGCATTTATACCAAGCTCTTGGAGCTTGTTTAAGACCATAAAGGGCTTTGTGAAGTTTGTAAACATGATTTGGTTTCTTAGGATTGACAAAGCCGGGAGGTTGTTTGACATAAACTTCCTCCTCTATTTCACCATTTAGAAAAGCACTTTTAATGTCCATTTGGTACAAAGTGATATTATGGTGATTAGCGTAGGCAAGTAAGATGCGTATGGACTCAAGTCTAGCAACGGGAGCATAAGTCTCACCATAGTCCATACTTTCGACTTGTGTGTAGCCTTGGGCGACGAGACGTGCTTTGTTGTGAACTACTTGTCCATCTTCATCTTGCTTGTTGCGAAACACCCATTTTGTACCGATGATGTTGTGGTTGTTGTCGGGCTTCTCAACCAATGTCCAAACTTGGTTTCTCTCAAAGTTGTGTAGCTCTTCATGCATAGCATTTATCCAATCCGGATCTTCCAATGCTTCTTCGACCTTCGTAGGTTCAATGCTAGAGATGAAAGAATAGTTTTCACAAAAGTTAGCTAAACGAGTTTTAGAGCGAGTGATTCTCCCGGTTTGAATATCATTGTAGATTTGCTCGACGGGATGGTCTTTAGCGATTCTTGCTCGAACTCGTGAAAGCTTTTGCTTGGGTCTCGGTTGAACATCTTCTTCATCTTGTTCTTCTTCTTCTTGATCATCTTCATTGTTGGCGTTGTCGTTTTCTTGTCGAGGTGGAGAAGGAGATTGTTGACGTTCGTGATGTTCTTCCTCGTTTTCTTCATCTTGGTGTGTTCCACTTGTGGATGCTTCAGTTTCAACTCTTGGTTCACCTTGTCGTGAAGTAGAAGCTTCCACTTGAATGGACGAGGTACTCTCCTTCACCTCCGTTGGACGGACCTTGCCAATGGACAAGTCTTGGATTGCTTCCGAAGGGTCTTTGTCTCCTACATCAATTGGCAATTGCTCTACTTGCGAGCCGTTAGATTCATCAAACTTCACATCTACCGTCTCTTCAACCTCTCGGGTGAAATTGTTGTAGACACGGTAAGTGTGAGAGTTTGAGCCATAACCTAGTAGGAAAGCTTCATGAGACTTAGGAGCAAATTTTGAGCGACGATGCTTATCAAGAATGTAGCACTTTGAGCCGAATACTCGAAAGTATCCAACTTGGGGTTTGTTACCGGTGAGGAGTTCGTATGTCGTCTTGCCGAGTAGCTTGTGAAGATACAAGCGATTTGTTGCATGACAAGCTGTCTCAACCGCTTCTGCCCAAAAGTGCTTCGGTGTCTTGTACTCATCAAGCATCGTTCTCGCCATTTCAATGAGCATCCGGTTCTTTCTCTCAACAATTCCATTTTGTTGAGGTGTGTACGTAGCCGAGAACTCGTGTGAAATCCCTTCTTCGTCAAGAAAGGTGTCCACATTTGCGTTCTTGAACTCCGTTCCGTTGTCGCTGCGAACCTTCTTGATCTTCACTTCAAATTGGTTTTGGGCCTTCCTAGCGAAGTTTTTGAAGATCTTTTGGACCTGCGATTTATCATCGAGAAAGAACACCCACGTAAATCTTGAAAAATCATCAACTATAACTAGACCAAAAGAATTTCCACCGAGACTTTTGTAGGCGTTGGGACCAAAGAGATCCATATGAAGTAGCTCGAGTGGCCTCCTTGTGGTCATGATGTTCTTCATGGGATGCCTTCCTCCGACCTGTTTACCTGCTTGACAAGCACTGCATAGTCTATCCTTATCAAATATGATATCGTTAACTCCAAGGATATGATTTCCTTTAATAAGCTTGTCAAGGTTTCTCATGCCAACATAACCTAGTCGTCTATGCCATAACCAACCTTTTGAGGATTTAGCAATGAAGCAAGTTTTAGGTTGTGCCTTTTTAGAGAAATCAACAATGTAAAGATCACCTCTAAGTATACCGGTAAAGACCATTTTATGATTGTCTCGACAAAATACTTGACAATCTACTTCAGTAAATAGGACATTTAAACCGAAATCAGCAAGTCTAGATACTGAAAGTAAGTTGTAGCCAAGAGACTCAACGAGCATGACATTTTGAATGGAGCTATCATGTGAGATGGCCACCTTACCAAGGCCAACCACCTTACCCTTTGAGTTGTCACCGAAAGTGACATACTTTCGAGGACTATCATTTTCAGCAAGCTCACGAAACATGTCTTTATCTCCGGTCATGTGATCGGTACATCCACTGTCAAGAACCCATTTCTTTCCTCCTAACACATATCCCCGAAGATTTGCCATAAGACCAAAATGTCTCATTGCATCATCAAGATCGAAGTCACTATCATCATCCTCATCATAGTATCCATGTTCAACATCGTCATGTGGTGGATCAAATCCTAGAGAGGGTAATTCATTAGAATGATTTTGACAAAGATCTTGCTTATGAATTCTTATAGCTTCAGAAATAATATCGCCAATAATTCCAACATCTCCTTTGGCACGCATAAGGTTGGTGAGTTCAAATAGACGATTACCAAACATACGATCACTAGTATTCATCTTACTTAAGGCAATAGACTTATAGAGAATCTCATCTAGATTTTCTAAGGAATAATTTGGAAAGCGTTCCTCAAGAAATTTCCATATAGTGTAGGCACACTCAAAAGTAGGCAAGATTCTAATCAAGTTTCTCGGCAAGCCTCTAGTGATAAGATTAACAGTTCTAAGATTTCTAGTCATGTCAATAGATTCATCAAAGGTAGGATTCATAGGATCAACATGAGGTGCACAAGGACTAGCAATGTACTTGTTCAATTGATAATGATTGAAAATCACAAGCATCTCATTTTTCCACTCATGAAAATACTCTCCATCAAGAATAGGCACTCTATGACTAAGACTCCCCAAAGTAGACTCATCCATCTTCCTCCAATGGTGATAAAACCAAGGCAATGGAGACCAATGCTCTGATACCACTTGTAGGCTCTTGAGAAGAGGTGTCTAGAGGGGGGGGGGGTGATTAGACACTAAGTACCAAAGTTGCAGTTTTTAACTTCTTTTCGGTTTAAGTGGAGTTTAGGCACAAGTTTAATATTCTCAATACATAACAAGCAAGCATGCAAAGAGTATATAGGCAGCGGAAAATAAAGCATGCAACTTGTAAGAATGTAAGGGGAAGGGTTTGGAGAAATCAAACGCAATTGGAGACACGGATGTTTTTGTCGTGGTTCTGATAGGTGGTGCTATCGTACTTCCACGTTGGTGGAGACTTCAACCCACGTAGGGTAACGGTTGCATGAGTCCACGGAGGGCTCCACCCACGAAGGGTCCACGAAGTAGCAACCTTGTCTATCCCACCATGGTCGTCGCCCACGAAGGACTTGCCTCACTAGCGGTAGATCTTCACGAAGTAGGCGATCTCCTTGCCCTTACAAACTCCTTGGTTCAACTCCACAATCTTGTCGGAGGCTCCCAAGTGACACCTAGCCAATCTAGGAGACACCACTCTCCAAGAAGTAACAAATGGTGTGATGATGATGAACTCCTTGCTCTTGTGCTTCAAATGATAGTCTCCCCAACACTCAACTCTCTCTCATAGGATTGGATTTGGTGGGAATAAGATTTGAGTGGAAAGCAACTTGGGGAAGGCTAGAGATCAAGATTCATATGGTTGGAATGGAATATCTTGGCCTCAACACATGAGTAGGTAGTTCTCTCTCGTAAATAGGATAATGGAAGTGTAGGCTTGTTCGATGGCTCTCCACGAATGAAGAGGAGGTGGAGGGGTATATAGCCTCCACACAAAATCTAACTGTTACACACAATTTACCAAACTCGGTGGGACCGAATCATCAAACTCGGTCAGACCGATTTAGTAAACCTAGTGACCGTTAGGATTTTCGGTGGGACTGACATGCATTTCGGTAGGACTGATTTGGTTAGGGTTAGGGCATAACGTAATCTCGGTGAGACCGATTACACAAACTCGGTGAGACCTAATTTGGTAATTAGCTAACCAGAGAGTTGGCCAGGCAAACAAGGTGAGACCGATTACTCAAACTCGGTGGAACCGATTTGGGTAATGAGCTAACCAGAAAGTTTGCATTGTAATCTCGGTAGTACCGATTGCACAAACTCGGTGAGACCAATTTTGGTAATGGACATACACAGAGAGATTACAATCCCATCTCGGTGAAACCGAGATCCCTATCGGTGAAGCCGATTTGCTTAGGGTTTGTGGCAGTGGCTATGACATCAGAACTCGGTGGCGCCGGATAGAAAGGATCGGTAGTGCCGAGTTTGACTTTAGGTTTAGGTCATATGTGGATGTGAGAAGTAGTGGAGGGTTTTGGAGCATATCACTAAGCACATGAAGCAAAAGGCTCATTAAGCAACACCTCATCCCTTCTTGATAGTATTGGCTTTTCCTATAGACTCAATGTGATCTTGGATCACTAAAATGTAAAATGAAGAGTCTTGAGCTTGAAGCTTGAGCCAATCCTTTGTCCTTAGCATCTTGAAGGAGTTCCCACATCCTTTAGTCCATGCCACTCCATTGTTGTACTTGTCTGAAACATACTAGATAAAAGTGTTAGTCCAACAAGAGATATGTTGACATTAATTACCAAAACCACCTAGGGAGCACTTGTGCTTTCATGTAGCCGCCCCCTGCCAACCACCTCCAGCCACCTCGGGCCTCCCCAGCGCACCCGACGATGTGCCTCGACGTCTGCGACACGCCACGCCT
This sequence comes from Aegilops longissima, assembly GCA_021605205.1. Classification (NCBI taxonomy): domain Eukaryota; kingdom Viridiplantae; phylum Streptophyta; class Magnoliopsida; order Poales; family Poaceae; genus Aegilops; species Aegilops longissima. Next base: position 771,817,609 of record CM038677.1, on the reverse strand, counting down.
CTGTCCCCTCCTTCTTCTCCCTCCTGCTGCCCTCTCGCACGCGCACCGGCCGCCCGAGAGCTCCAATGAGCGGCCTCACACGCGCGAGCTCTCTAGAGCCTTCCCCGCTCCTTCCCTTCCCTCCTCTGGACGTGGACCTGACCCACGAATGGTCTGGACTCGTTCACGAGTGCCCTCACGGCCTCTGGCCTCGCCCGTGACCTCGCCGGCGCACGAGTCCACGGTGGACCGGTGCCCGGCTATAAAAGCTCGCCCCAGGTCTCTCTCTTGACACCCACCTCCTTCTCACACCCCCAAGCACGCACCCGCACCACCCAATCAACCTCGGAGAGCTTCTATGCTCGGGATCGACCGGAGCTCCGCCGCCTCGGTCGACCGTTGATCTTGCGGTACAGCCCCTCTCCGCCTCCGCTCTTGCTCGATATGGAACCACCAGAAGACCCATTCCCCTCTTTCTCCCGCTCCTATTGCAGCTCGGAACGAGCTAACCAGGCTCCTCCCGAGGCCCTTCCACCGGCTTCCTCGTCGCCGGTGAACCCCTGCACTCCGGCGACCGCCTCCACCTCCATCCGAACGGTGGCTCCTCCCTGAGCACAACGGTACCACCCACGCATCCTCCCGTGCCCTATATCTCCGCCGGCGAGCTCACTGTAGCCTCTGGATGGAGGTAGACGATGACGTCCGTGGGCCCTGTCCGTCAGCCTCACGCCCTGATGGGTGGGACCCACCCGTCGGGTTTAAAATTGCACGCGCGCGCGCACCGGTTCTCCGTCGGTCGGAGGCGTACTTCGCTTTTACGCCTTCGACGTGGCAGCCTTGCGCGGGCTGATTCCCCTCTGGGCCTGCTGCACTGTGGCCTTTCTGGCCCAGTTGCACAGTGGCCTTTTTCCTTTTCTTTTTCTGTCACTTTTCCAAAAATTCCACATGATAAAATATTTGTCCAAATAAATTAATTCCAACTCCTAAATTCCTAAAGTATTGCAGCCTATTTAATGGTGCAACTTTCATTCAAATTCAACAACCTTTTCTTCACTGTAAATATTTAAATGTGATTTTAAGAATTTAAATATACCTTTGTAAATCCATTTCTCCTGTGCCACTCCAAATCCAAAACTAGGAATTTCCCCCTAGTTTTCACCCTAGTATTTAACAAAAATGAGTTGACATTTTTCTGAGCACTTTGGTTTTTCTGTTTTATTATTGCCTTATTTTTCTCGTTATTATTTTGCGATGATAGATTGCGCTGTCGATTTAAGGAGTTGGACCGAAAACCTCAAGACCCAAGAAGACTTTGCTAAGCCAGGCAAGCAGCCCTTTGACCATGTCTATGAAACCCTTTTTATGCACGTCATATAGCACCATATTGTTGTTGCGACAGAATCATGATGAGGTGGTAACCACTTTGATGGTTTGCCACCGTACTTCCTCGTTGATACTTGCATTGTGCATGACCCTACCTTCTTATGAGGGTTATGCCGGTGGGGGTAGATAGGATGCTAAAGTAGTGCTACGCAAAAAGGGACGGGAATATGCATGGTGATGGAGACAAAGTATTTTCAAAAGACTTTTCGAAAACCCCATCGGGTGCCACTTATGCCCGGGGGAGATGATGAGTTGGGTAGCCACTTGATGACGAAGTGGTGTACCGAGGCAAGTGTGTGTTGTTTTCAAAACGGATTGGTTTAAGTTGCGACCGTTATTCCAACCTTACATGCGCAACCACTCTACCCTTGTATGGGAAAGGGCATTATTGATTACCTAGGCCGATACTAGCTTGGAGCCCACATTACCAGCGACGGGGAAGAGTTGGTGCTCTCTCTCGGGACGGGGTCGTGCCAGGTAGGGCGGCCATGACTGTTTTCACAGGGCACCGGATACACCGTTGTGTCCCCTCTCGGATGTTACAATCTCGAGTGAGTCTCGTATGATGTACATCGTGAGGATACGGAACAACGAGTGGACTCCTTGTTAGTGTCGTCTAGGGAAAGATAGTGATCGGGTGCTTATCCCGGGTACTTGAGGTATCGCGGGTCGTGGATGACACGGATGTTCCCCGGATCTTGTGGGTAAAGTGTGCAACCTCTGCAGAGTGTAAAACTATTCGAATAGCCGTGTCCACGATCAAGGATAGTTGGGTAACCGCTCTTGGTCTACGTCCACATGTTTACAAACCAGTGTGTGTTCGGATAATTGGGGAGAACTACTCGGGTCAAGTCAAGGGACTTGACATGGTTGAGTTGGGTTGATGCCCACTCTATTTATGTTGATATCTGTAACCTGTCCTCATGGTTACTTGAATTCTCCTGATGCATGTCTTACACGTTGTTGAACATGTCATTGCACTCAAAACTAGCTTTCTGCAAAAATTTACCTATATCATGCATTATTGTATCTTGAACCAAAACATGGGTTGTTTGCGAGTACATTCAAAGTACTCATTGTCTTGCCACTGGTTATTTAATTGGCCAGGCATGGAAGAACAGGAGTTCGAAGAAGAGTTCTTTGGAGACGAACATGCGAACTAGGACGCTTCCCAAATCGTAATGCCTGTAGGGTTAAGGCAGATGGCATGGGTTCTACTTATCGACGAAGATTTCCGCTGCTTAAGTTTATTTGGTATTCAGCCTTTGTGGCTTTATCGATGTAAGACTTGACCATAATGGTCATAATTTCTGTAAGACGGTACGTATGGATGTAAGACTCTTGTTATTCAGCTTCTGTGTGTTCAGTGAGCATTGATCTCTGGGTTCACTGTACACGTGGATTCGGTGATCGCGACTTATTAGTCGGGGTCCCAACAAGGCGTTACTCCGTTCTTATGAACTTAATACTTTAGATGCATGCTGGACAGCGGCCGATGTGTGGAGTAATAGTAGTAGATGCAGGCAGGAGTCGGTCTAGTTGACACGGACGTGATGCCTATATTCATGATCATTCCCTTGGATATCATCATAACTTTGCGCTTTTTCTATGAATTGCTCAACATTAATTTGTTTACCCACCATATTATTTTCTTTCAAGAGAGAAGCCTCTAGTGAACCATATGCCCCTGCGTCTATTTTCCATCATATATTTTCAGATCTATAAACCAAAAAATCCAAAAATACATGATACGTCTCCAACATATCTATAATTTATGAAGTATTCATGCCATGTTTACAACAATTTTATATAAATTTGGTATGATTTGATTAGAACTAACCCGGGCTGACGTTGTTTCCAGCAGAACTACCGAGGTGTCTTTTTTTATGCAGAAATAGAAGTTCTCGGAATGGGCTGAAAATTTACGGTGATTTTTTATGGACGAAAACAGACCCTCGAAGCACCGGAGCTGGGCCAGGGAGTGAACGAGGAGTCCACAAGCCTAGGGGGTGCACCCTCCCCCTAGGGCGCGCGCCCCTGGCTTGTGGGCCCCTCGAGCATCTCCTTGACGTGAGACCGACGCCAAAAATTCTTATAAGCACCCCAACCTCTGATAAGAACCCTAGATCAGAAGTTCCACCGCCGCAAGCCTCTGTAGCCACAAAAAATCAATCTAGGCCCTCTCTGGCACCCTGCCAGAGGGGGCCATCATCATCGGAGGCCATGGAGGAGGAATCCGGAGGGGCCATCATCATCATGGAGGCCAAGGACCAGAGGGAGAACATCTCCCCATCTAGGGGGGAGGCCATGGAGGAGGAAGCACAAGGGGGAGACTCTCCCCCTCTCTCTCGGTGGGGCCGGAGTGCCGCCGGGGGAACCATCACCGCGGTGATCGTCTTCATCAACATCACCTTTGTCATCTCTTTTAAGAGGTCCACTCTCCCGCACCCTGCTGTAATCCCCTACTTGAACATGGTGCTCTATGCCACATATTATGATCCAATGATGTGTTGCCATCCTATGATGTTCTAAGTAGATTTTTTGCCTTTTGGGTTGATTGATGATCTAGATTGGCTTGAGTTGTATGTTTTATTTTGGTGTTGTCCTATGGTGCCTTCCGTGCCGCGCACACGTGAAGGATTCCCGTTGTAGGGTGTTGGAATACGTTCATGATTCGCTTATAGTGGGTTGCTAGAGTGACAGAAGCTTAAACCCGAGTAAGGGGTTTGATGCGTATGGGATAAAGGGTACTTGATACTTCAATGCTATGGTTGGGTTTTACCTTAATGATCTTTAGTAGTTGCGGATGCTTGCTTGAGCTCCAATCATAAGTGCATATGATCCAAGTAGAGAAAGTATGTTAGCTTATGCCTCTCCCTCATATAACATTGCAATAATGATTACTCATCTTGTTAGCAATTGCCTAGGACAATTTCGCACACCGACCCATCATTATTCCACGCTCGCTATTTATAATAGACAACAATATATTCTAACTTTATGTTAACATCACCTATTTTTATATTTTAGCTCTCCGATATCATGCAAATTAAGCTACCTCTTCATACCCACAACGTAGTTTTATTTCTTGTTTCTAGATGGAAGCAAATGTTCGGTGTACGTAGAGTCGCATCAGTGGCAAATAGGACTTGAGAGAATATTGATCTTGTTGGGGAACGAGTAATTTCAAAAATTTTCCTACGATCACGCAAGACCATGGTGATGGCATAGCAACGAGAGGGAGAGTGTCCGCCCACGCACTCGTGAGACCGAAAGCGAAGCGTTATAACAACGCTGTTGATGTCGTCGACGTCTCCACGATCCGACCGATCCAAGCACCGAACGACGGCACCTCCGAGTTCTGCACACGCTCAGCTCGATGACGATCCCGGACTCGATCCAGCAAAGTGTCGGGATGAGTTCCACAAGACGACGGCGTGGTGGACGATGTTGATGCTCCACTGACGCAGGGCTTCGCCTAAGCTCCGCGACGATATGACTTCTCCGCGCAGGCTTCTCCTAAGCTCCGCGACGATATGACCGAAGTGGAATATGGTGGAAGGGGCACCACACACGGCTAAGGAAAGATCCGTAGATCAACTTGTGTGTATTGGGGTGCCCCTGCCCTCAGATATAAAGGAGACAAGGGGAGGTGGCCGCCCAAGGGGAGGCGCACTAAGGAGGAGTCCTACTCCCACCGAGTAGGACTCCCCCTCTCCTAGTTGGAGTAGGATTGGGGAGGGAAAGAGGAAGGCGCCGCCCCCTCTCCTTGTCCAATTCGGACTGGAAGGGGAGGGGGCGCAGCCCACCTGGCCGGCCCTTCTCCTTCTCCCTTGAGGCCCATGAAGGCCCATATACCCCTCGGGGTTCCGTAACCCCGGTGTTCCGATAACATCCTGTTTTCACTCGAACCATTCAAGTCCAAACATAGGCTTCCAATATATCAATCTTTATGTCTCGACCATTTCGAGACTCCTCGTCATGTCCGTGATCACATCCGGGACTCAACAACCTTCGTGCATCAATACTTATAAACTCATTATGAACTGTCATCGAACGTTAAGCGTGCGGACCCTACGGGTTCGAGAACTATGTAGACATGACCAAGAACCATTCTCGGTCAATAACCAATAGCGGAACCTGGATGCCCATATTGGTTCCTACATATTCTACGAAGATCTTTATCGGTCAAACCGCATAACGACATACGTTGTTCCTTTGTCATCGGTATGTTACTTACCCGAGATTCGATCGTCGGTATCCAATACCTAGTTCAATCTCGTTACGGTAAGTCTCTTTACTCGTTCCGTAATACATCATCTCACAACTAACTCATCAGTTGTAATGCTTGCAAGGCTTAAGTGATGTGCATTACCGAGAAGGCTCGAGATACCTCTCCGACAATCGGAGTGACAAAACCTAATCTCAAATACGCCAACCCAACAAGTACCTTTGGAGACACCTGTAGTACTCCTTTATAATCACCCGCTTCGCCAGTGACGCTTTGGTAGTACCAAAGTGTTCCTCCGTAAACGGAGTTGCATAATCTCATAGTTACAGGAACATGTATGGGTCATGAAGAAAGCATTAACATACTAAACGATCAAGTGTTAAGCTAACGGAATGGGTCATGTCAATCAGATCATTCAACTAATGATGTGACCTTGTTAATCAAATAACAACTCCTTGTTCATGGTTAGGAAACATAACCATCTTTGATTAACAAGCTAGTCAAGTAGAGGCATACTAGTGACATACTGTTTGTCTATATATTCACACATGTATTATGTTTCCGGTTAATACAATTCTAGCATGAATAATAAACATTTATCATGATATAAGGAAATAAATAATAACTTTATTATTGCCTCTAGGGCATATTTCCTTCAGCCTCCCACTTGCACTAGAGTCAATAATCTAGATTACAAAGTAATGATCCTTACACCCATGGAGTCTTGGTGCTGATCATGTTTTGCTCGTGGAAGAGGCTTAGTCAACGGGTCTGCAACATTCAGATCCGTATGTATTTTGCAAATCTCTATGTCTCCCACTTGGACTTGGTCCCGAATGGAATTGAAGCGTCTCTTGATGTGCTTGGTCCTCTTGTGAAATCTGGATTCCTTTGCCAAGGCAATTGCACCAAGATTGTCACGAAGATCTTCATCGGTCCCGATGCACTAGGTATGACACCTAGATCGGAAATGAACTCTTTCATCCAGACTCCTTCATTCGCTGCTTCCAAGCAGCTATGTACTCCGCTTCACATGTAGATCCCGCCACGACGCTTTGTTTAGAACTGCACCAACCGACAGCTCCACCGCTTAATAAAAACACGATCCGGTTTGCGATTTAGAATCGTCCGGATCGTGTCAAAGCTTGCATCGACGTAACCATTTACGACTAGCTCTTTGTCACCTCCATATACGAGAAACATATCCTTAGTCCTTTTCGGTATTTCAGATGTTCTTGACCGCTGTCCAGATGATCCACTCTGGATTACTTTGGTACCTTCCCGCCAAGCTTACAGCTAAGCATACGTCGTGTCCGGTACACAGCATTGCATACATGATAGAGCCTATGGCTGAAGCATAGGAACATCTTTCATTTTCTCTATCTTCTGCTGTGGTCGGGCATTGAGTCCGACTCAATCTTACACCTTGTAACACAGGTAAAAACCTTTCTTTGCCTGATCCATTTTGAACTTTTTCAAAACTTTATCAAGGTATGTGCTTTGTGAAAGTCCAATCAAGCGCCTTGATCTATCTCTATAGATCTTGATGCCCAATATGTAAGCAGCTTCACCGAGGTCTTTCATTGAAAAACTTTTATTCAAGTATCCTTTTATGCTATCCAGAAATTCTATATCATTTCCAATCAATAATATGTCGTCCACATATAATATTAGAAATGCTACTGAGCTCCCACTCACTTTCTTGTAAATACAGGCTTCTCCAAAAGTCTGTACAAACCCATATGCTTTGATCACATTATCAAAGCGCTTATTCCAACTCCGAGAGGCTTGCACTGCACCATAAATTGATCGCTGGAGCTTGCACACTTTGTTAGCACCTTTTGGATCGACAAAACCTTCTGGTTGCATCATATACAACTCTTCTTCTAGAAATCCATTCAAGAATGCAGTTTTACATCCATTTGCCAAATTTCATAATCATAAAATGCGCAATCGCTAACATGATTCGGACAGACTTAAGCATCGCCACGGGTGAGAAAGTCTCATCGTAGTCAACTCCTTGAACTTGTCGAAAACCTTTTGCAACAAGTCGAGCTTTGTAGACAGCTACATTACCATCGGCGCCAGCCTTCTTCTTAAAGATCCATTTATTTTCAATGGCTTGCCGATCATCGGGCAAGTCCACCAAAGTCCATACTTTGTTCTCATACATGGATCCCATCTCAGATTTCATGGCTTCCAGCCATTTTTCGAATCTGGGCTCACCATCGCTTCTTCATAGTTTGTAGGTTCGCCATGGTCAAGTAACATGACTTCCGAATAAGATTACCGCACCACTGTGCGTATTTTACTCGTTGACCCACGAGGTTCAAGAGCAACTTGATCTGAAGCTTCATGATCATCATCATTAGTTTCCTCACTAATTGGTGTAGTTGTCACAGAACCATTTCTTGTGATGAACTACTTTCCAATAAGGGAGCAGATACAGATTATCTCATCAAGTTCTACTTTCCTCCCACTCACTTCTTTCGAGAGAAACTTCTTCTCTAGAAAGGACCCGAATTTAGCAACGAAAATCTTGCCTTCAGATCTGTGATAGAAGGTGTACCCAACAGTCTCCTTTGGGTATCCTATGAAGACACATTTTCCGATTTGGGTTCGAGCTTATCTGGTTGAAGTTTCTTTACATAAGCATCGCAGCCCCAAACTTTAAGAAACGACAACTTTGGTTTCTTGCCAAACCACAGTTCATAAGGCGTCGTCTCAACGGATTTTGACGGTGTCCTATTCAACGTGAATGCGGCCGTCTCTAAAGCATAACCCCAAAGCGATAGCGGTAAATCGAAATAGACATCATAGATCGCACCATATCTAGTAAAGTACGATTACGACGTTCGGACACACCATTTCTCTGTGGTGTTCCGGGTGGCGTGAGTTGCGAAACTATTCCACATTGTTTCAAATGTAAACCAAACTCGTAACTCAAATATTCTCCTCCACGATCAGATCGTAGAAACTTTATTTTCTTGTTACGATGATTTTCCACTTCACTCTGAAATTCTTTGAACTTTTCAAACGTTTCAGATTTGTGTTTCATTAAGTAGATATACCCATATCTGCTTAAATCATCTGTGAAGGTGAGAAAATAACGATACCGCCAAGGCCTCAACATTCATTGGACCACAAACATCGGTATGTATGATTTCCAACAAATCAGTTGCTCGCTCCATAGTTCCGAGAACGGCGTTTTGGTCATCTTGCCCATGAGGCACGGTTCGCAAGTACCAAGTGATTCATAATCAAGTGATTCGAAGCCCATCAAGATGGAGTTTCTTCATGCGTTTTACACCGATATGACCTAAACGGCAAGTGCCACAAATAAGTTGCACTATCATTATCAACTCTGCATCTTTTGGCTTCAACATTATGAATATGTGTATCACTCTCGCCGAGATTCAACAAGAATAGACCATTCTTCAAGGGTGCATGACCATAAAAGATATTACTCATATAAATAGAACAACCATTATTCTCTGATTTAAATGAATAACCGTCTCGCATTAAACAAGATCCAGATATAATGTTCATGCTCAACGCCGGCACCAAATAACAATTATTTAGGTCTAAAACTAATCCCAAGGTAGATGTAGAGGTAGCGTGCCGACCGCGATCACATTGACTTTGGAACCATTTCCCACGCGCGATCGTCACCTCGTCCTTTGCCGCTGCTCGCCTATTCCGTAGTCCTGTTTGAGTTGCAAATATTAGCAATGTAACCAGTATCAAATACCAGTGCTACTACGAGCTCTAGTAAGGTACACATCAATAACATGTATATCACATATACCTTTGTTCACCTTGCCATCCTTTTATCCGCCAAATACTTGGGGCAGTTCCGCTTCGATGTCCGGTCTGCTTGCAGTAAAACACTCGATTTCAGGCTTAGGTCCAGACTTGGGTTTCTTCTCTTGATCAGCAACTTTCTTGCTGTTCTTTTGAAGTTTCCTTCTTCTTCCCTTTGCCCTTTTCTTGAAACTAGTGGTCTTGTTGACCATCAACACTTGATGCTCTTTCTTGATTTCTACCTCCATGCTTTTAGCATCGCGAAGAGCTCAGAATTGTCTTAGTCATCCCTTGCATATTATAGTTCATCACGAAGCTCTTGTAGCTTGGTGGCGATGATTGGAGAATTTCATCAATGACACTATCATCCGGAAGATTAACTCCCAGCTGAATTAAGTGATTGTTATACCCGGACATTTTGAGTATGTGCTCACCGACGTAACTATTCTCCTCCATCTTGCAGCTATAGAACTTATTGGAGACTTCATATCTCTCAATCCGGGCATTTGCTTGAAATATTAACTTCAACTCCTGGAACATCTCATATGCTCCATGACGCTCAAAACGCCGTTGAAGACCCGGTTCTAAGCCGTAAAGCATGGCACATCGAACTATAGAGTAGTCATCACTCGCTTTGCGACGCTCATAACTTCGGCTCAAGACTGCAGCAGGCTCGCTCACCCAGCGGTGCTTCCAGGGCGTAATTTTTCGTGCAGCAATGAGGATAATCCTCAAATTACGGACCCAGTCCGTGTAATTGCTACCATCATCTTTCAACTTTGCTTTCTCAAGGAACGCATTAAAATTCAACGGAACAACAGACGAGCCATCTATCTACATTAAACATAGACAAGCAAAATACTATCGGTACTAAGTTCATGATAAATTTAAGTTCAATTAATCATATTAAAAACTCCCACTTAGATGACATCTCTCTAGTCATCTAAGTGATCACGTGATCCAAATCAACTAAACCATGTCCGATCATCACGTGAGACGGAGTAGTTTCAATGGTGAACATCACTATGTTGATCATATCTACTATATGATTCACGCTCGACCTTTCGGTCTCCGTGTTCCGAGGCCATATCTGTTATATGCTAGGCTCGTCAAGTTTAACTGAGTATTCGCGTGTGCAACTGTTTTGCACCGTTGTAGATGGACGAGAACTTATCACACCCGATCATCACGTGGTGTCCGGGTACTACTGAACTTTGGCAACGGTGCATACTCAGGAGAACACTTCTTGATAATTTTAGTGAGAGATCATCTTATAATGCTACCGTCAAACAAAGCAAGATAAGATGCATAAAGGATAAACATCACATGCAATCAATATAAGTGATATGATATGGTCATCATCATCTTGTGCTTGTGATCTCCATCGCCAAGCACCGCCATGATCACCATCGCCACCGGTGCGACACCTTGATCTCCATCGTAGCATCGTTGTCGTCTCGCCAACTATTGCTTCTACGACTATCGCTACTCCTTAGTGATAAAGTAAAGCAATTACATGGCGTTTGCATTTCATACAATAAAGCGACAACCATATGGCTCCTGCCATTTGCCGATAACTCGGTTACAAAACATGATCATCTCATACAATAAAGTATAGCATCACGCCTTGACCATATCACATCACAACATGCCCTGCAAAAACAAGTTAGACGCCTTCTACTTTGTTGTTGCAAGTTTTATGTGGCTGCTACAGGCTGAGCAAGAACCGTTCTTACCTCGCATCAAAACCACAACGATATTTCGTCAAATAGACTCCGCTTAAACCTTCTCAAGGACCGGGCGAGCTAAACTCGATTCAACTAAAGTGAGAGAGACAGACACCGCCGGTCACCTTTAAGCAACGAGTGCTCGGAGCGGTGAAACCAGTCTCGCGTAAGCGTCTGGCGTAATGTCGGTCCGGGCCGCTTCATCTCACAATACCGCTGAACCAAAGTATGACATGCTGGTAGGCAGTATGACTTGTATCGTCCACAACTCACTTGTGTTCTACTCGTGCACATGACATCAACGATAAAACCAGGCTCGGATGCCACTATTGGGGAACGAGTAATTTCAAAAATTTCCTACGATCACGCAAGACCATGGTGATGGCATAGCAACGAGAGGGAGAGTGTCCGCCCACGCACTCGTGAGACCGAAAGCGAAGCGTTATAACAACGCTGTTGATGTAGTCGTCGCCTCCACGATCCGACCGATCCAAGCACCGAACGTCACGGCACCTCCGAGTTCTGCACACGCTCAGCTCGATGACGATCCCGGACTCCGATCCAGCAAAGTGTCGGGGATGAGTTCCGTCAGCACGACGGCGTGGTGACGATGTTGATGCTCCACCGACGCAGGGCTTCGCTTAAGCTCCGCGACGATATGACTTCTCCGGCGCAGGGCTTCTCCTAAGCTCCGCGACGATATGACCGAAGTGGAATATGGTGGAAGGGGGCACCGCACACGGCTAAGGAAAGATCCGTAGATCAACTTGTGTGTATTGGGGTGCCCCTGCCTCAGATATAAAGGAGACAAGGGGAGGTGGCCGCCCAAGGGGAGGCGCGACTAGGAGGAGTCCTACTCCCACCGAGTAGGACTCCCCCTCTCTCCTAGTTGGAGTAGGATTGGGAGGGGAAAGAGGGAAGGGCGCCCCCTCTCCTTGTCCTATTCGGACTGGAAGGGGAGGGGCGCGCAGCCCACCTGGCCGGCCCTTCTCCTTCTCCCTTGAGGCCCATGAAGGCCCATATACCCCGGGGTTCCGTAACCCCGGTGTTCCAGAACATCCTGTTTTCACTCGGAACCATTCCAAGTCCAAACATAGGCTTCCAATATATCAATCTTTATTTCTCGACCATTTGAGACTCCTCGTCATGTCCGTGATCACATCCGGACTCGAACAACCTTCGTGCATCAATACTTATAAACTCATTATGAACTGTCATCGAACGTTAGCGTGCGGACCCTACGGGTTCGAGAACTATGTAGACATGACCAAGAACCATTCTCGGTCAATAACCAATAGCGGAACCTGGATGCCCATATTGGTTCCTACATATTCTATGAAGATCTTTATCGGTCAAACCGCATAACGACATACGTTGTTCCCTTTGTCATCGGTATGTTACTTACCCGAGATTCGATCGTCGGTATCCAATACCTAGTTCAATCTCGTTATCGTAAGTCTCTTTACTCGTTCCGTAATACATCATCTCACAACTAACTCATTAGTTGTAATGCTTGCAAGGCTTAAGTGATGTGCATTACCGAGAAGGCTCGAGATACCTCTCCGACAATCGGAGTGACAAAACCTAATCTCGAAATACGCCAACCCAACAAGTACCTTTGGAGACACCTGTAGTACTCCTTTATAATCACCCGATTACGTTGTGACGCTTTGGTAGTACCCAAAGTGTTCCTCCGTAAACGGAGTTGCATAATCTCATAGTTACGGGAACATGTATGGGTCATGAAGAAAGCATTAACATACTAAACGATCAAGTGTTAAGCTAACGGAATGGGTCATGTCAATCAGATCATTCAACTAATGATGTGACCTTGTTAATCAAATAACAACTCCTTGTTCATGGTTAGGAAACATAACCATCTTTGATTAACAAGCTAGTCAAGTAGAGGCATACTAGTGACATACTGTTTGTCTATATATTCACACATGTATTATGTTTCCGGTTAATACAATTCTAGCATGAATAATAAACATTTATCATGATATAAGGAAATAAATAATAACATTTATCATGATATAAGGAAAAACTAATGCAAGCTTAAGAAGTAGCAGTGGGGTCATGCCTCTCTCTCCCCCAACAGTCGTGACATGTTAAAATCATGACATGTGGGGCCGAGGCAACTTATGACAAGTGGGGCCGCGAGATATCCTTTTTTTGAGAGTCGACCGCGTGATATCCTGATAGGTGGGGTCAGGCCACTCTCTCTCCCCACAGTGGTGACACGTTAAAATCTTGACATGTGGGGCCGAGGCAACTTATGAGTTATGACATGTGGGGGCCGAGGTAACTTATGACAGGTAGGGCCGAGGCAACTGAGGCAGCTTATGGCAGGTGGTGCCGAAGCAACATATGACTGGGCGGTATGTTCTCTATCATTTGTCTATGATCGACTATGCACAGCCCCGAACAGCTTCCCCCATCTCCCATGGACCAGCCATGGCCGTAGCTTAGCCGCATCACTGGCTATGATTCCAGCGCCGACCAATGGACATCAATGTCGCATGTCCACTACGACACTAGCATTGTTTCCTCTACCCGCATTGTCCCTTGAGGCCCAACCGACCGCATGCAGAGCTATCGCCCCTGACCATCTGGATTTGTTCTACCATCGAAGAGAGTGAACGATGACCGCGCGACATTGCTCGCATTCTTAGTAAGTTAGTAAGCTCGATCTGCCTTATTCAAGTGCTTCGGGACCCCTTTCCTATAAAGTCATCTGAAACCATAATTTCAGGAGCTCTTCATGTTCAACGTATGGTCGTGGCGGGCACACAGGTGAGAGAGGGGAATTGATCATGTCTTGGCACCAGATTCATAGGATATTTAAGTAGGTAGCGCTCATGGCCTATCTGAATGACCCATTGGTTGATTTGAAGTGTTAATTGTGTTTTGGGGGATTATTACAGTTTAACAAGCAAGATGGCGATCCTTGGTATATTACATACCAAGATGAGTCAATCCAGCGGGGTATAGAGAAGATGGCATTGGAGGAGGCGATGGCTAATTTGGGTCTTGAATTAGCCAACAATACTAGATTGATTGTTGGGCTGAAGCATACTATTGAGGAAGAAAAGAGAATTGCAGAGCTTCTTCGCAAGGATAAGTTCACACTATAGACTGATCTAGCTGTATTTGGTCATGTGGTAGAGGATCTACAAATGGATGGAGAGGAGAAAGCTAGAGTCATACAAGGACTTGAAGGAAGGGAGAGGAGAAAACAGATACATGGTGGGACTTATCATAGCTGTCATCTCTGTACTAGCTTTTTATTATGTAGCTTAGTTAAATTGAAATATGTAGAGATCTCCAAATTTGATGGATTGTTGAGTAAGTTTGTAGTCCTGGAACATGGGCAAGATGTGACATCTTCTTAACCCCTTGTTATTAGGCTATTTGGTGTGTAAAAGCCCTATAATTGAGTCCACATTTTATGCACTGACTATCTTTTTATCAAGCTATTTGATGAAATTTCCCATATCAGGACAGATCTTATGCTATTTGGTGTCTACAAATTAGAAATTTCATGAATTAAAAACATCCTAGACCGTGAACTAGTCCGCTTCAAATTATCCTTGCATCTAAATGTTTCTTACACTAGCATGTTCAACACAGCAGCTTGACAGATATAACAAATAATACAACTATTAGAACACATTTCAGCACAAATTTCTCTGTCTCTAATTTCTTTTGCTCAACACTAAACTGGTTAATAGCAGCAAAATTTTCAGCATCTTTCTTTAGTAACACCTCAATTTGCATATCCTTCTTCTTGAGTAAATCTTTTGCATCAATTCTTGATTCCATGCTTTGCAGGCCTCTAATTCACTAAGAAGTGCATTTTCTCCCTTTTGAACTGACACACCATATCATGCAAATCAATCAAGTGTTGATTCAAGAACTTGGGAACTTCTCGGTTGAACCATTCAAAGAACTTGCATCTACCAACCTACGTTATTAACACAAATCAGAGTCAAGAATATGTTTTCCTTTTTGGCCCCAAGACGTTGGAAAATGAGAAGAAAAAGGAAATCACCTGAAACTTGTGCAGTTGAAATATCTCCGCCTGGAAGCCTTCTCTTTGCAGCAACATTGAGGTACCAGATAATATTGCAGCGGCTTCTCTCTGTATGGTATCGGATAGCAGAACGAGGGCTTGACGTCACTGCGCCATCCAGTGTTGCCAACGCTAGAACTAGACATGTCCTAGCTTTATGCAAACTTATTAAATTAAACATAAATGTTAGTGGTCATAAACCAGCTCATGAACTAGCTTAGTGTGTAGTGTTGGCAGTCGCGGCTGATAAACTAGCTCATAAAACTAGCCATATCCTTAATCTAATTCAAAATACTCAAACGTGTGAGTTCATCAAAGATGATTTGGCGAAGTATGTGCTTACCCATGTCGCCGGTGACAGGAAGCAGACCCGCCAGAACCGATCTGCACCCCGACGACCCGCCCAAATCCACACTGTGGCGCTCCGTCAAGATCAGGGCCATTAGCACCCCGTCCAGATCCTCTCCGTGTAGACGACACTAGGAGGCGAGGAGGAAGAATATGAACATGCCTTAGTGAGTGGGAATGCATGACGATGAGGTGTGGCGAGAGGGAAGAGGAGGAAGACCTCGAACGCGCCGGAGGCAATAATAAAGTTGTTATTTTATATTTCCTTATAACATGATAAATGTTTACTATTCATGCTAGAATTGTATTAACCATAAAGTTGATACATGTGTGGATACATAGACAAAACACCGTGTCCCTAGTAAGCCTCTACTAGACTAGCTCGTTAATCAAAGATGGTTAAGTTTCCTAACCATAGATATGTGTTGTCATTTGATGAACGGGATCACATCATTAGGAGAATTATGTGATGGACAAGACCCATCCGTTAGCTTAGCATAATGATCGTTCAGTTTTATTGTTATAGCTTTCTTCATGTCATATACATATTCCTTTGACTATGAGATTATGCAACTCCCGGATACCGGAGGAATGCCTTGTGTGCTATCAAACGTCACAACGTAACTGAGTGATTATAAAGATGCTCTACAGGTATCTCCGAAGGTGTTTGTTGGGTTGGCATAGATCGAGATTAGGATTTGTCACTCCGAGTATCGGAGAGGTATCTCTGGGCCCTCTCGGTAATGCACATCATAATAAGCCTTGCAAGAAATGTGACTAATGAGTTAGTTGCGGGATGATGCATTACGGAACGAGTAAAGAGACTTGCCGGTAACGAGATTGAACTAGGTACGAAGATACCGACGATCGAATCTCGGGCAAGTAACATACCGATGACAAAGGGAATAACGTATGTTGTCATTACGGTACGACCGATAAAGATCTTCATAGAATATGTGGGAACCAATATGAGCATCCAGGTTCCACTGTTGGTTATTGACCGGAGAGGTGTCTTGGTCATGTCTACGTAGTTCTCGAACCCGTAGGGTCCGCACGCTTAACCTTTGATGACGATTTTGTATTATATGAGTTATGTGATTTGCTTACCGAATGTTGTTCGGAGTCCGGGATGAGATCACGGACATGACGAGGAGTCTCGAAATGGTCGAGAGGTAAAGATTCATATATAGGACGATAGTATTCAGACACCTGAAGTGTTCCGGGGGTACCGGGTACGTATCGGGGTCACCGGAAGGGGTTCCGGGCACCCCCCGGCAAAGATATGGGCCTTATTGGGCCTAGGGTGGGACAGACCAGCCCCTTGTGGGCTGGTGCACCCCCATATGGGCCAATCTAAGTGGAGAAAGGAAAAGGGGAGGAGGAAAGGAAATAGAGGGAATAGGATTCCCCCATCCTTTGCCCTCTTTCCTTCCCCTCTCCGGAGATAAGGAAATGGGGAGGCCGAGTTGGAGGAGGCCTCCAAGTAAGATTCCTCCTACTTGGGGCACCCCAAGGCTGCTCCCCTCCCTCTCCCACCTATATATACATGGGTAGGGGACGCCTAGAACAAAAACCAACAATTGTTAGCCGTGTGCGGCGCCCCCCTCCACAGTTTACGCCTCCGGTCATATTCACGTAGTGCTTAGGTGAAGCCCTACGCGGATTACTTCACCATCACCATCACCACGCCATCGTGCTAATGGAACTCTCCCTCGACAATTTGTTGGACCAAGAGTTCGAGGGACGTCATCGAGCTGAACGTGTGCAGAACTCGGAGGTGTCGTACGTTCGGTGCTTGATTGGTCGGAACGAGAAGAAGTTTGACTACATCAACCGCGTTAACAAACGCTTCCACTTTCGGTCTATGAGGGTACATGGACACACTCTCCCCCTCTCGTTGCTATGCATCTCCTAGATAGATCTTGTGTGAGTGCAGGAATATTTTTTTTGAAACTGCATGCTACGTTTCCCAACAGTGGCATCCGAGCCAGGTCTATGTGTAGATGATTTATGCACGAGTAGAACACGAAGAGTTGTGGGCGGTGATAGTCATGTTGCTTACCACCAATGTCTTATTTTGATTTGGCGGTATTGTTGGATGAAGCGGCCCGGACCAACCTTACATGACCACGTTCATGAGACCGGTTCCACCGACAGACATGCAACTAGTTTTGCATAAAGGTGGCTGGCGGGTGTCTGTTTCTTTAAGTTTAGTTGAATCGAATTTGACTGCGGCCATTCCTTGTTGAAGGTTAAAACAGAAAACTTGACGAAACACCATTGTGGTTTTGATGCGTAGGTAAGAACGGTTCTTGCTAGAAGCCCGTAGCAGGCACGTAAAACTTGCAACAACAAAGTAGAGGACGTCTAACTCGTTTTTGCAGGGCATGTTGTGATGTGATATGGTCAAGACATGATGTGATATACGTTGTTGTATGAGATGATCATGTTTTGTAAAAGTTATCGGCAACTGGAAGGAGCCTTATGGTTGTCGCTTTATTGTATGAAATGCAAACGCCATGTAATTGCTTTACTTTATAACTATGTGTTAGCGATAGTTGTAGAAGCAATAGTTGGCGAGACGACCATGATGCTACGATGAAGATCAAGGTGTCAAGCTGGTAACGATGGAGATCATGACGGTGCTTTTGAGATGGAGATCAAAGGCACAAGATGATGATGGCCATATCATGTCATATATATTGATTGCATGTGATGTTTATCTTTTATGCATTTTATTTTTCTTAGTACGGCGGTAGCATTATAAGATGATCCCTTACTAAAATTTCAAGATATAAGTGTTCTCCCTGAGTATGTGCCGTTGTGAAAGTTCTTCGCGCTGAGACACCATGTGATGATCGGGTGTGATAGGCTCTACGTTGACATACAACAGGTGCAAGACAGTTTTGCACATGCGGAATACTCGGGTTAAACTTGACGAGCCTAGCATGTACAGACATGGCCTCGGAACACTAGAGGCTGAAAGGTCGAACATGAATCATATAGTAGATATGATCAACATAGAGAAGTTCACCATTGAAGACTACTCAATCTCACGTGATGATCGCACATGGTTTAGTTGATACGGATCACATGATCATTTAGATGACTTGAGGGATGTCTATCTAAGTGGAAGTTCATAAGTAATTTGATTAATTGAACTTAATTTATCATGAACTTAGTCCTGATAGTATTTGCAAAATATGTTGTAGATCAATAGCTCGCGATATAGCTCCCCATTTATTTTTGATATGTCCTAGAGAAAAAAAGTTGAAAGATGATGGTAGCAATCATGCGGATTGGGTCCGTGATCTGAGGATTATCCTCATTGCTGCACAGAAGAATTATGTCCATGATGCACCGCTAGGTGACAGACCTGTTACAGGAGCAGATGCAGACATTATGAACGTTTTGGCAGGCTCGTAATGATGACTACTTGATAGTTTAGTGCACCATGCTTTACGGCTTAGAACCGGGACTTCAAAAATGTTTTTGAAACGCCACGGAGCATATGAGATGTTCCAAGAGCTGAAATTGGTATTTCATACTCATGCCCCTATCGAGAGGTATGAGACCTCTGACAAGTACTATGCCTATAAGATGGAGGAGAATAGCTCAGCCAGTGAGCATGTGCTCAGAATGTCTGGGTACTACAATCACTTGAATCAAGTGGGAGTTAATCTTCCAGAGAATATAGTGATTGACAAAATTATCTAGTCACTATCACCAAGCTACTAGAACTTCGTGATGAACTATAATATGCAAGGGATGACGAAAACGATTCCCGAGCTCTTCGCGATGCTGAAATCGGTGAAGGTAGAAATCAAGAAAGATCATCAAGTGTTGATGGTTAAACAAGACCACTAGTTTCAAGAAAAAGGGCAAAGGGAAAGAAAGGGAACTTCAAGAAGAATGGCAAGCAAGTTGCCACTCCCGTGAAGAAGCCCAAAGTTGAACCCAAGCCTGAAACTGAGTGCTTCTACTGCAAAGGAAATGGTCACTGAAAGCGGGTCACTGAAAGCAGAACTACCCCAAATACTTGGCGAATAAGAAGGATGGCAAAGTGAACAAAGGTATATGTGATATACATGTTGTTGATGTGTACTTTACTAGTGTTCATAGTAACCCCTGGGTATTTGATACCGGTCCAGTTGCTAAGATTAGTAACTCAAAAAAGGAGTTGCAGAATGAACAGAGACTAATTATGGGCGAAGTGACGATGTGTGTTGGAAGTGATTCCAAGGTTGATACGATCACCATCGCACACTCCCTCTACCTTCGGGATTAGTGTTGAACCTAAATAAATGTTATTTGGTGTTTGCGTTGAGCATGAATATGATTAGATCATGTTTATTGCAATACGGTTATTCATTTAAGTCAGAGAATAATTGTTATTCTGTTTACATGAATAAAACCTTCTATGGTCATACACCCAATGTGAATGGTTTATTGAATCTCGATCGTAGTGATACACATATTCATAATATTGATGCCAAAAGATGCAAAGTTGATAATGATAGTGCAACATATTTGTGGCACTACCGTTTAGGTCATATTGGTGTAAAGCGCATGAAGAAACTCCATATGGATGGATTTTTGGAATCACTTGATTATGAATCATTTGATACATGCAAACCATGCCTCATGGGCAAGATGACTAAAACTCCGTTCTCTGGAACAATGGAGCGAGCCAATGGCTTTTTGGAAATAATACATACAGATGTATGCGGCCTGATGAGTGTTGAGGCACGCGGCGGGTATCATTATTTTCTGACCTTCACAGATGATTTGAGCAGATATGAGTATATCTACTTAATGAAACACAAGTCTGAAACATTTAAAAAGTTCAAAGAATTTCAGAGTGAAGTGGAGAATCATCGTAAGAAGAAAATAAAGTTTCTACGATCTAATCGCGGAGGCGAATGTTTGAGTTACGAGGTTGGTCTTCATTTAACAATGTGGAATAGTTTCACAACTCACGCCACCTGGAACACCACAGTGTAATGGTGTGTCCGAACATCGTAACCGTACTTTATTAGAAATGGTGCAACCTATGATGTCTCTTACCAATTTACCACTATCGTTTTGGGGTTATGCATTAGACACAACTGCATTCACGTTAAATAGGGCACCGTCTAAATCCGTTGAGACGACACCATATGAACTGTGGTTTGGCAAGAAACCTAAGCTGTCGTTTCTTAAAGTCTGGGGTTGCAAAACTTATGTCAAAAGGCTTCAGCCCAATAAGCTCGAACCCAAATCGGAGAAGTGCGTCTTCATAGGATACCCAAAAGAAACTGTTGGGTACACCTTCTATCATAGATCCGAAGGCAAGATCTTTGTTTCTAGAGAAGCAGTTTCTCTCGAAAGAAGTGAATGGGAGGAAAGTGGAACTTGATGAGGTAATTGTACCTTCTCTCGAATTGGAAAGTAGCTCATCACAGAAAACCCTTCTCATGATGCCTACACCAACAAGAGAGGAAGCTAATGATAATGATCATGAAACTTCAGATCAAGTAACTACCAAACCTCGTAGGTCAACCAGAGCACGTTCCGCACCAGAGTGGTCTGGTAATCCTGTTCTGGAAGTCATGTTCCTAGACCATGACGAACCTACGAACTATGAGGAAGCGATGATGATCCCATATTCCGATAAATGGCTTGAGGCCATGAAATCTGAGATAGGATCCATGTATGAGAACAAAGTATGGACTTTGATTGACTTGCCCGATGATCAGCGAGCTGATACGTCTCCAACGTATCTACTTTTCCAAACACTTTTGCCCTTGTTTTGGACTCTAACTTGCATGATTTGAATGAAACTAACCCGGACTGACGCTGTTTTCAGCAGAACTGCCATGATGTTGTTTTATGTGTAGAAAAGAAAAGTTCTCGGAATGTCCTGGAAATCCACGAAGGCACTTTTTGGAATTTATAAGAATTTTTGGCGAAAGAATTAATGCCAGGGGGCCCACAGCCTGTCCACGAGACAGGGGGACGCCCCCCTAGGGCGCGGCCTCCTATCTCGTGGGCCCCCTGGACCTCCTCCGACCTCAACTCCAACTCTATATATTCCGTCTCGGGGAGAAAAAAAGTCAGAGAGAAAGTCTCATCGCGTTTTACGACACGGAGCCGCCGCCAAGCCCTAATCTCTCTCAGGAGGGCTGATCTGGAGTCCGTTCGGGGCTCCGGAGAGGGGGATTCGTCGCCGTCGTCATCATCAACCATCCTTCATCACCAATTTCATGATGCTCACCCCCGTGCGTGAGTAATTCCATCGTAGGCTTGCTGGACGGTGATGGGTTGGATGAGATTTACCATGTGATCAAGTTAGTTTTGTTAGGGTTTGATTCCTAGTATCCATTATGTTCTGAGATTGATGTTGCTATGACTTTGCTATGCTTAATGCTTGTCACTAGGGCCCGAGTGCCATGATTTCAGATCTGAACCTATTATGTTTTCATGAATATATGTGTGTTCTTGATCCTATCTTGCAAGTCTATAGTCACCTATTATGTGTTATGATCCGACAACCCCGAAGTGACAATAATCGGGACACTTCTCGGTGATGAACGTAGTTTGAGGAGTTCATGTATTCACTATGTGTTAATGCTTTGTTCCGGTTCTCTATTAAAAGGAGGCCTTAATGTCCCTTAGTTTCCGTAAGGACCCCGCTGCAACGGGAGGGTAGGACAAAAGACGTCATACAAGTTCTTTTCCATAAGCATGTATGACTATTTACGGAATACATGCCTACATTACATTGATGAATTGGAGCTAGTTCTATATCACCCTATGTTATAACTATTGCATGAGGAATCGCATCCGATA
The DNA here is from genome assembly GCA_021605205.1 of Aegilops longissima. Taxonomy (NCBI): domain Eukaryota; kingdom Viridiplantae; phylum Streptophyta; class Magnoliopsida; order Poales; family Poaceae; genus Aegilops; species Aegilops longissima. Next base: position 771,795,231 of record CM038677.1, on the reverse strand, counting down.
TAATTATCCATCACTGATCCATTGCCTACGAGCTTTTCACATATTGTTCTTCGCTTATTTACTTTTCTGTTGCTACTGTTACAACTACTACAAAAACCCAAAAACATTTATCTTTACTTTTGCTACCGTTACTATTATTATCATACCACTTTTGCTACTAAACACTTTGCTGCAGATACTAAGTTATCCAGGTGTGGTTGAATTGACAACTCAACTGCTAATACTCAAGAATATTCTTTGGCTCCCCTTGTGTCGAATCAATAAATTTGGGTTGAATACTCTACCCTCGAAAGCTGTTGCGATCCCCTATACTTGTGGGTTATCAAGACTAATTTCTGGCGTCGTTGCCGGGGAGCATAGCTCTATTCTCTGAGTCACTTGGGATTTATATCAGTTGATCACTATGAAGAACTTGAAAGACGCTAAAACCAAGATTTTGCCCTCAACTACGAGGGGAGGTAAGGAACTACCATCTAGCTCTGCACTAGATTCTCCTTCCGTTATTAGTAGGCTTGCCACACCTAAACCTACTACTGCTATGAATTCTGATATGTCGCATGTTATTGATGATGCCACTTCTGCTATGCATGATGAAACTACTTCTGTGCGTGATACTACTTTGCCATTAGGTGAATTTCTTGATGAACAACTTGCTAGTGTTAGGGGGAATGATATTACTGAAGATCCTATTATTGATGATAGTGATGATGAAGGTTCTCCCAATGATTATGTATTACCTGTTGTTCCTAAGGGTTATGTTATGAATGAAGCAGCTGCTATGGAAATTCTTGCTTGCAATGATAGAAATGATCTTAAGAAATTATTAGCTAAATGGAAGCAGAAGTCTCTTAATGCTAGAATGAAACCCGATCCTGCTTTTGCTACTTCACCTATCTCGTATTCTTGATAAGGATTATGAATTCTCTGTTGATCCTGATATTATTACTTTAGTTGAATCTGATCCTTTTTATGGCCTTGAATCTGAAACTATTGTGGCACATCTTACCAAGTTGAATGATATAGCCACCCTATTTACTCATGATGAGAAGTCTCACTATTTATATATCCTTAAGATATTTCCGTCCTCATTAATGGGTGATGCTAAGACTTGGTATAATTCTCTTGCTCCTGGTTGTGTGCGTAGTCCCCGGGATATGATTTATTACTTCTCTGCTAAATATTTCCCTGCTCATAAGAAACAAGCTGCCTTGCGGGAAATATATAATTTTGTGCAAATCAAAGAAGAGAGTCTCCCACAAGCTTGGGGGAGGCTTCTCCGGTTACTTAATGCTTTGCCTAATCATCCTCTTAAGAAAAATGAAATACTTGATATCTTTTATAATGGACTAACCGATGCTTCCAAGGACTACTTGGATAGTTGTGCTGGTTGTGTTTTCAGGGAAAGAAAAGTCGACGAAGCTGAAATACTATTGAATAGTATGTTGACTAATGAAAATAATTGGACTCTTCCCGAGCCAGTTCCTGAAGTAATTCCTGAACCAATTGAGCCAACTCCTGAGCCTATTCCTAAACCCACTCCGAAGAAGAGAGGTGTTTTATTTCTCAGTCCTGAAGATATGCAAGAGGCAAAGAAATCAATGAAAGAAAAAGGTATTAAAGCTGAAGATGTTAAGAATTTACCTCCTATTGAAGAAATACATGGTCTTAATATACCGCCTGAAGAACCATATTGTCTTGATAACTCGACACATGTAGTAAAGGTAAATTCTCTCTATAGATATGATAAAGTTGAAATACCCTCTACTAAATTTCATAGCCCATGCTTAGATGAATTTGACGACTTTATGGCTAGACAAGAAAGTTTTAATGCTTATGTTGGTAGAGAGTTAAAGAATAATGCTTTCGAGATAGGACGCGTAGGTGATAATCTGGCTAGAGTTAAAGATGAACTTCACCGCGTTAGCAAATATGCTTCTATGGTTGCTACTCAAGCTGAGCAAGTACTTAAAGCTCAAAATGATTTGCTTGAGGAATTAAATAATAAAAATGACTTTGCTGTTAGAGTGACTACTAGAAATGGTAGAATGACTCAGGAACCTTTGTATCCTGAAGGCCACCCTAAGAGAATCGAACAAGATTCTCAGAGAAATAATTTAGAGGCACCTAGTTCTTCTAAAAAGAAGAAAAAGAAAAACGATAGAACTTTGCATGCTTCTAGTGAACCTACTGTAGACACACCTGAGAACCCCAATGATATTTCTATGTCTGATGCTGAAACACAATCAGGTGATGGACATGAACCTAGTGATAATGTTAATGATAATGTTCATGTTGATGATCAACCTAGCAAAAACAATGAAGTAGAGATTGAACCTGCTGTTGATCTTGATAACCCACAATCAAAGAATCAGCGTTATGATAATAGAGATTTTGTTGCTAGGAAGCACGGTAAAGAAAGAGAACCATGGGTTCAGAAACCCATGCCCTTTCCTCCTAAACAATCCAAGTCAAAGGATGATGAGGATTTTGAGCGCTTTGCTGAAATGATTAGACCTATTTTCTTACGTATGTGCTTAACTGATATGCTTAAAGTAAATCCTTATGCTAAGTATATGAAGGATATCATCACAAATAAAAGAAAGATACCGGAAGCTGAAATTTCCACCATGCTTGCTAATTACACTTTTAAGGGTGGAATACCAAAGAAACTTGGAGATCCGGGTGTTCCAACTATACCATGCTCTATTAAAAGAAATTATGTTAGAACGGCTTTATGTGATCTTGGAGCCGGTATTAGTGTTATGCCTCTCTCTTTATATCGTAGACTTGAATTGAATAAGTTGACACCTACTGAAATATCTTTGCAAATGGCTGATAAATCAACTGCTATACCTGTCGGCATTTGTGAGGATGTGCCTGTTGTGGTTGCAAATGTCATTATCTTAACGGACTTTGTTATTCTTGATATTCCTGAGGACGTTAGCATGTCTATTATCCTTGGTAGACCTTTTCTTAATACTGCAGGGGCTGTTATTGGTTGCAACAAAGGCAATGTCACTTTTCATGTTAACGGTAATGAGCATACGGTACACTTTCCGAGGAAACAATCTCAAGTTCATAGCATCAATTCTATTGAAAAAGTTCCAACTATCATTTTTGGAGGTTTTGAATTTCCTCTCCCTACTGTCAAGAAAAAGTATGATATTCTTATTGTTGGGGATTTTCATATCCCCGTTGAGGTAACTTAGTGTTATTCGAAATTTCTCCGGTTCCGTGTTATTCAGAATGAGTTTGTTAACAAGACTTGATCAACCTTGTTAGTGGGTTCATTTTGATTATCACGAGATGGATGAAACTAGAAGGCACAACCTTCTGTACCCTCTTTTTACTTTCTATTATTTAGAATAAATAAAGCAAAATAGTAATTATCCGTCTGTTTTCTGAATTATCCGTGCATTAAAAAATAGTCCGAAAATAAAAGTGCTCCAAATGCCCTGCAAATCTAGTATGATTTTTTCTGGAATATTTGAGGATTTTAGGCACTGAAAACACTACAGGAGGGCCAAGCACCAGGCCACGAGAGAGGAGGGCGCCCCCCCCTGTAGGGCGCGCCCCCTGTCTCGTGGGCCCCTGGTGGCCCCCCTCCACTTATGCCAGCACCCACACACTTCATCTTCTACCCAAAAAAATCCCCATCTAGCTCAAGCCCGAGTTCTAGCTCGTTTTGCTGCGATTTTCGATCTCTTAGCTCAAAGCTCCATTCACAAAACTGCTTTGGGAGATTGTTGCTTGGTATGTGACTCCTCCATTGGTCCAATTAGTTTTTGTTCTACTGCTTTATTCATAGCAAATTCCTGCTGCATAGGTGACCATGTTCTTGAGCTTGCATGTTAAATTTTTTAGGTCCCAAGCAATTCCAATGCATGATATAGGCTCTAGGCACTTGTAGGAGTAGTTGCTATCAGTCTTGTTTAGTTTTATTCACTATTATTTTGAAGTTACTAAAATTTCAGAAATTTTCAGAAAAAGAAATATGCTTAGAAGAATGTACCAAGGTGGTTACTCGGCAAAGAAAGGGCCAAGGATTGCTATACGTGAACAAGATGTTAATTTGCCAAGGGACGCAAATGTACGGGCTTGTGAGTGGCCATCCGATGATTTCATGGTCGAAGCAGGCTTCAAGGAGGAATTTGACGCATATGTGCGTAATGCTGAGCTGGAGGACTTCTTACAAGATAAGTGTCCTCAATATTATCAATTGACTGATTCCTTTGTGCGGAGGTTCGAATATATTTCTGCGCGTAATTCTCCTAGTGTCATGTTTGATACTTATGATACATCTTATACCATGGATTTAGAGGATTTCACAACTGCTTGCAAACTCCCGCAGTGGGGTAATATTAATGATCCTCGCAAATATGAATTTAGAGATTTCCTTGCTAGTATTACCGTGGGAGAATCTAGGGACATAGCACAAGCTACCATAGGGAGCATTTATTTTCCTGCTATACGTTATTTTGCAATTTACACTGGTAGATGCATTAACGGTAAGGATGAAGCATGTCACATGTGTGTCCCTGATCTTTGTGTCCTCAAGAGTGCTGTGTCAGGCGATAAAGGTTATAACTTGAGGGCAATAGTTGCACGTAGGTTGCAGAATAATAATAGAAGGGGTAATTTCTTTGGAAGAATTTATGCAACCCGTGTGGCTAATTTTCTTAATATAGCTCCACGAGAGGGGGATATGATTGTACCTCCTGTTTATTTGGATAAAGAAGCTATGTTTGATCATAATTTTCTTGAGAGGAATGAACAATTCCTCCATTATCGACTAATCTATGACAGGCGTAATGTCGTCCCTGTTACTCTCCCTGCCCCCTACCTTTTTGATTATCAGGCAAAAGGAAGACATGTTGTCACCAGGGAGGAAGCAACTGAATATGAGAGGGGAATGGAGGCAGCTCGCCAACACACTGCTACTCAGGAGGCGGTCGCCTCTGCATCTCAGTACAACCCCAGTTTCACTTATGGATATCAGCCAGACGGTCCTTGGTACTAGACTAGCTTAGTCCAAAAGCCTAAGCTTGGGGGAGTACGTATTTCTCACCGACTTTACATTCATGTTCACACACTAGTCGTCGGTGCTTATACTCTTTCACTGTATTATCCATGCTAGTTTAAATTTCTTTTTCTAGTTTTCTTCTTGTGTGTTTGATAAACCTTAAGAAAAACCAAAAAAATTAGTTAGTTTAATTTCCATGCTTGTAGTAGAAATTAAAATGAAAACCCAAAAATATTTCTAGTTCTTCTTCTTACTTATTGGGAGCTTTCCCGTGTAAATAGTTTTATTTTCTTTTCTTTCCTTTGGGGGTCGAGAAGACCGTATTGAAAATGCTTAGTGGCTCTTATATGCATGATTGATTATTTAATTTAGAGCCTATATTACTTGTCTTCTCTCTTGAGTTGAATGCTTGCAGATTCCAGCTTAGTCCAATGCACATGCACTCTTATTATTATACACATCGTTCGGTCGTGCGGGTGAAAGGCAATAATGACGATATATGATGAACTTATTGGGATGAGAAAAGCTGGTATGAACTCGACCTCTCTTGTTTTTGTAAATATGATGAGTTCATCGTTCCTGAGTCAGCTATTATGAAGTAAACATATTTGCAATGACATTTAGAGATTATAGTTGCTTGTGCCATGCTTGATTAGCTATGAGTTATAATGGTCTACCTTGCATGCCAACATGCTATTAGAATGATTATGATGTGGTATGATGGGATGGTATCCTCCTTTGAATGAATTGAGTGACTCGACTTGGCACATGTTCATGCATGTAGTTGAAACAAATCAACAAAGCCTTCACGATATTTATGTTCATGGTAGATTATATCCTACTCATGCTTGTACTCGGTGTGAATTAATTTTAATGCATGTTTACGACTGTTGTCGCTCTCTCGCTTAATCGCTTCCGGTCTTTTGCTAGCCTTCACTTGTACTAAGCGGGAATACTGCTTGTGCATCCAAACTCCTTAAACCCCAAAGTTGTTCCATATGAGTCCACTATACCTTCCTATATGTGGTATTTACCTGCCGTTCCAAGTAAATTTGTATGTGCCAAACTCCAAACCTTTAAATGAAATTTTGTTTTGTATGCTCGAGTAGCTCATGTTTCAACTAGGGCTGCCTATATCTTCCATGCTAGGTGGGTTATTCTCAAGAGGAGGACTCCGCTCCTCATTCACGAGAAAGGGCGTGTAACCGGATGCCCAGTCCCATGATCCAAAAGATCAAAGCAAATCAAAATAATTAAACAAAACTCCCTCGGGGCTGTTGTATGTTGGAGGCACTCGTTGTTTCGAGCAAGCCATGGATTGATGCTTGTTGGTGGTTGGGGGAGTATAAACCTTTACCATTCTGTTTGGGAACTGCCTATAATGCATGTAGTATGGAAGATACAGCCATCTCATAGTTGTTGCGTTGACAGCGAAAGTATGCCGCTCAAAATGTTATTCAATCTCTATTTTAAAATCGAGCTCTGGCACCTCTAGAAATCCCTGCTTCCCTCTGCGAAGGGCCTATCTATTTACTTTTATGTTGAGTCATCACCCTTCTTATTAAAAGCACCCGCTGGAGAGCACACTGTCATTTGCATTCACTACTATTGGTTTATATTGGGTATGACTTGACTGGATCTCTTTTACCATGAATTACAATGTTTAGTCAGTCCTTGATCTTTAAAGGTGCTCTGCATTTATGTTTTGCGGTCTCAGAAAGGGCTAGCGAGATACCATTTTGTTATATCATGTTATAATTATTTTAAGAAAGTGTTGTCATCCGAGTTTTATTATTATGGCTTGTTAGCCGATTATGCTATTGATATGAGTAATTGTGAGACCTATGTGTTATTGTGAGTATGGTTAGTTCATAATATTTGTTGAAACTTGAATGCTGGCTTTTCATGTTTACAACAACAAGAGCAAACAAAGTTTGTAAAAGTTTTCTTTATCACTTTCAGTTTATCAACTGAATTGCTTGAGGACAAGCAAAGGTTTAAGCTTGGGGGAGTTGATACGTCTCCAACGTATCTACTTTTCCAAATACTTTTGCCCTTGTTTTGGACTCTAACTTGCATGATTTGAATGAAACTGACCCGGAGTGACGCTGTTTTCAGCAGAACTGCCATGTTGTTTTATGTGTAGAAAAGAAAAGTTCTCGGAATGTCCTGGAAATCCATGGAGACACTTTTTGGAATTTATAAGAATTTTGGGCGAAAGAATTAATGCCAGGGGTCCCACAGCCTGTCCACGAGACAGGGGGCGCCCCCCCTAGGGCGCGACCTCCTATCTCGTGGGCCCCCTGGACCTCCTCCGACCTCAACTCCAACTCTATATATTCCGTCTCGGGGAGAAAAAATCAGAGAGAAAGTCTCATCGCGTTTTACGACACGGAGCCGCCGACAAGCCCTAATCTCTCTCGGGAGGGCTGATCTGGAGTCCGTTCAGGGCTCCGGAGAGGGGGATTCGTCGCCGTCGTCATCATCAACCATCCTTCATCACCAATTTCATGATGCTCACCGCCGTGCGTGAGTAATTCCATCGTAGGCTTGCTGGACGGTGATGGGTTGGATGAGATTTACCATGTAATCAAGTTAGTTTTGTTAGGGTTTGATCCCTAGTATCCATTATGTTCTGAGATTGATGTTGCTATGACTTTGCTATGCTTAATGCTTGTCACTAGGGCCCGACTGCCATGTTTTCAGATCTGAACCTATTATGTTTTCATGAATATATGTGTGTTCTTGATCCTATCTTGCAAGTCTATAGTCACCTATTATGTGTCATGATCCGACAACCCCGAAGTGACAATAATCGGGACACTTCTCGGTGATGACCGTAGTTTGAGGAGTTCATGTATTCACTATGTGTTAATGCTTTGTTCCGGTTCTCTATTAAAAGGAGGCCTTAATATCCTTAGTTTCCGTAAGGACCCCGCTGTAACGGGAGGGTAGGACAAAAGACGTCATACAAGTTCTTTTCCATAAGCACGTATGACTATTTACGGAATACATGCCTACATTACATTGATGAATTGGAACTAGTTCTATATCACCCTATGTTATAACTATTGCATGAGGAATCGCATCCGGCATAATTACCCATCACTGATCCATTGCCTACGAGCTTTTCACATATTGTTCTTCGCTTATTTACTTTTCCGTTGCTACTGTTACAACTACTACGAAAACCCAGAAAACATTTATCTTTACTTTTGCTACCGTTACTATTATTATCATACCACTTTTGCTACTAAACACTTTGCTGCAGATACTAAGTTATCCAAGTGTGGCTGAATTGACAACTCAACTGCTAATACTCAAGAATATTCTTTGGCTCCCCTTGTGTCGAATCAATAAATTTGGGTTGAATACTCTACCCTTGAAAGCTGTTGCGATCTCCTATACTTGTGCGTTATCGTGAGCCATTGAGAATAAATGGATCTTCAAGAGGAAGACGGACTCTGATACTAGTGTTACTATCTACAAAGCTCGAATTGTCGCAAAAGGTTTTTGACAAGTTCAAGGTGTTGACTACGATGAGATTTTCTCACTCGTATTGATGCTTAAAGTCTGTCCGAATCATGTAAGCAATTGCTGCATTTTATGTGAAAGTGCTAGTTGTCGACTAGAGGGGGGGGGGGGTGAATAGGCGATTTTTAGGAAAGTCTTCAAAACACGAATGTTTCAAAGACAAACAATAGAAATGACCTAATTGATATGCAGCGGAAGATGAACTACAACAAGCAAACCATAGTCTAGTATGCAATAACGTGAAAGTACAAGACTAATAGCAGCTTGGTAGTAGGATCAGGATGGAAGATTGTATGAAGCCAAACAACGATAGTAGTCAAGCAATGAAGTCAAACAGATAAGACATATAAGCAATGACTTCACGAAGACAAAACTCAAGGTAAAGGAGGGAAGGGATAGAACCAGTCACTTGTTGAAGACACATGATTTGTTGGACCAGTTCCAGTTGTTGTGACAACTGTACATCTGGTTAGGGAGGCTGAGATTCAACTCAGAAGACCGCGTCTTCACCTTATTCCCCTTGAGCTAAGGACACACAGTCCTCGCCCAATCACTCTGGTAAGTCTTCAAGGTAGACTTCGAACCTTCACAGATGCGTTCACCAAAAATCCACAATGACTCTTGGATGCTCGAGCGCGGCGCCTAACCGGCCGGAGGATTCACATTCCTCAAGTGTAATAAGTCTTGAGTCACATAGACAGGAAGACTTGATGATGCCTAACACTCTTTGGCTCTGGGTGTTTGGGCTTTGTCCTCGCAAGGATTCTCTCTCTCAAAGGCTTGAGGTGGGTTGCTCTCAAGCGACAAAAGCCGTGCACTAACTCTGAGCAGCCACCAATTTATGGTGTGGGGGTGGGCTATTTATAGCCACTAGGCAACCCGACCTGTTATGTCGAAATGACCACAGGTCACTAAGGAACCGACACGTGTTCCAACGGTCAGATTTCAAACACACACGACAACTTTACTTGGGCTACAAGCAAAGCTGACTCATCCAGCTCTGGATAAGTTTTGCTCTCATTGTCTTCGCTCGAAGACATATGATTTGGGTTGAGCATCACTTCAATCATTCTGACTATGATCACTTGGACCCCACTTAACAGTACGGTGGTTCCTATGACTCAACAAAGAAGAAAAGGAAACAACGAAACGACCACGATCTTGCGCTGCATAGTCTTCACTCAATGTCTTCTCATGTCATAGTCTTCAATGTGAATATCTTCACATACCACCATTGTCGTCAATGTCTTCATACATTTTAGGGTCATCTCCGGTAGGTAAACCGAATCAATGAGGGACACTACCTGCGTTATCCTGCAATTCTCACAAACGCATTAGTCCCTCAACCACATTTGTCGTCAATACTCCAAAACCAACTAGGGGTGGCACTAGATGCACTTACAATCTCCCCCTTTTTGGTGATTGATGACAAACTGGTTGAAGTTTTCAACGGGGATAAAATATGTGAAATTGTAAAGGATAGGGAATTGTCTTCATAAGTGGCAAAGGCTCCCCCTGAAGATGTGCATACAAGTAGTTTGCTTTTGGAATGCAAATGCACATGGCAGGTTGTACTTGTGGAGATCCTCTTCAACTTAGGAAGATAATTCATCATGCATGAAATGATATAGCTAAGAGAAAGACATGCATAATGAAAAATGGACGTCTGCAGAATGATCTAAGTGCGGAAGTTATCGTCGCACACGCGGAATTTATCATCGCACCAGAGTAAAGCAAATAAGTAGCAGACGACCATCTAGTTTAAGTGTTACAACTCAAAGAACAAAATGTATCAAAAGCGATAGTTGTAAAAACTAGGCAAAATATAGTGCAACCGCCCTTATGAACCCGCTTGAAGACTAGCAAACTCATATGCTTCTCCCCCTTTTGTCAGTAAGGACCAAAAAGGTTTGAAGACATAGAGCACCTACTCGTCCTCTTCAGAAGTAGATGATGCAGCAGGGTTGTCGTTGTTGGTTGGCGGTGCAGATGAGCTTGGTGCAGTGTCGATTCGTGCAGAAGTAGGGGGCGTTGAAGTAGCATCATCTTCATCATCGATCACTCTGGCATTGACAGTTGCCGCGGAGGAAGAATAGTCAGAGTCTTCAAGTGATGGAGTTCGTCGTAGGACTGCATTCCGTGGAGGAGTGGAGTCAAACTTGAAGCGTTCAGTGAAGCCATCGTCTTGAAGATCTGCTTGACCTTGAGCGGTCGAACTATTCCATGATCGCCGACAGGTCTCGTGAGTGACAAAAGCATTCTTGGTGGCAAGGTTTGAATCGATTCGTCCATCAAGAGGCTTTGCATTTGGCGCTTGAGCCAGGAGTGATGCTTATCTTGCTTTTGATGCAGCGCCACAAGAAGTTCTCGATCATTGAGGACTCGAGGCGCTTCAAGGCCTTTGGCCAATTGTGCTCTCGGTGGCTTCGATCCGTGCGATGAGGCAGACGTGTGTTCCCAGCCAGGGGATAGACACGAGATACCGCTTGGACGCCTTCCATGGGTTGAGAGAAGCTATGGTGATCTGCATTCTGAAGACTTAGTGACGTTTTGGCAGGCTCAAGGTATATGGCTTCAACAGACATATCAACCTCTGGTAGAAAGATCATATGATTGCGAGCAGAGGGTTGATAGTTGATAGCAGAGTGTATCTTGATGAGGCGCATGACCCATGGAGCATAAAACTTCAGACCAAACAGATCAGATCCAGACGCAGCCAGTTGTCGAATGAAGAATTCTTGCGTGTTGAAGCTGATGCCATTGAGGATGTAGAAGACCAATGTCTTCATTGCTCCTTCAAGCTTTGCAGACGATGAATGCCCTTTGATAGGCCATAGAGTTTGCCTGATGATGTGATATATTGTGCGAGGCAGATACTCAAGGTCATCAACAAAGAAGTGCTGAGGGTATTCAGCGTCATGTGGCAGTGGCTTCATCATGCTCAGCATCTGACTCATGTCGTGTTCTGGCTTATGAAATATGCTCTCCAAGGCATCGCGTTGGAGTTGACATCCAGGTTCAAACAGCTCTCCGGGAGTGGGTAGGCCTGTGAGCTCAATGATGTCAAGAGCTTTGGCTTCATGATGAACATTTCCTGTCATCCACTCGAGAACCCATGTCTTCGTATCTCTGTTGTAGCCGCGGATGTGGAGGGTAGCATAGAATTGAAGCACTAATTCTTCATTCCGGTGTTCTTTATGCATGTGAAACCAAGCAGACTGCATCATGAAAGCAATCAAGTGCTTCTTCTAAGCACGGCAGTCCGGCAATGGCTTCGATGTCGGCGCATATGAGGAAAATGAGGCCTTGATCATCTGAACACAGGAGTAATAGCTTCGTTGCGGATAGCTCTAGAAACGGTCAGATGATATCCTTGGCCTTGTGTAGGGGTTCTTTGCACTGTCAAAGAAAGTATTGTGGGCCTTGAAGCCATTTGCATTGAAAGAACCTGTTGAGGTGGCAGTGCCTGGAAACCTTGGTAGTCTTGGCTTCGGCTTCTAGACCTGAGGCCTATGCGCAATATGATAGTCGAACTAAGGACCAGAGGCATGAGGCGGAGGGACCAGAACAGGTCATCTTACTGTGACTAGCTCACCATAGTTGTATGCTTGCTCGATTGTGTAGGGCCTTGGTGGCGGAACTAGAGCGATGGCGACAAGCGAGGCTTCGAGCTGCTCGGCCAGATGCTTGGGAGCGATTGCCTCATTGGCTTCGAGCACAGTTCCTTCATTGGCTTGAGGAGCTGTTGGTGCGAGCTCCACTATTGCTTCAGCCATGACCACATCATTGGCTTCATTGGTGTTGGAGGTGGCAGCCTCAATGTTTTCAGCCTCCACTTGAGGAGCTGGAGGGTCGAACAGCGCACATTGATATCGGTATAACTTCTTGATTCTGAGGGGTGTAGGGACGCGTTCTTCTTCTTCTTGGGTGTCTTGGTGATGCAGCGGATTGTCTTCAGCAGCTTTGGCTTCGGACTCGGAGACATTCACAGTTGGAGTGGCCACGAAAACACTTGGCGTGCAACAGGTTGGTGGTGCACTTCTCCTTCTGAGCAGCTCGAAAGAGGTACTTGAGGCCTCGACCTTTGCGAAGCTCTGAAAGCTTGGCGACGCCTTTGGAGATGGGGTTGCCTGGGCCTCAAAGTCTTCCTCTTCTTCTTGATGTTGTTATTGGGGAGTGACTTGTTGTTGGGGAGTGACTTGTTGTTGGGGAGTACTAGGGGAGTCTTGTTGTTGCGGGTGATCAGCCCATGAAGCATCCTGAGCAATTGGCGTCGAGAGGGCGACCAATCTTGATGAGTTCGCTATTAAATGCGAGCAGGCGATGATACCACATTGTACTCGATTTGAGGAAGAACTTCATCATCTTCAACATTGTCATGGTGACCAATGTTTTCAGCGATGATGGGATCAGCTCTGAGGAATCTCTTGACTTGAGGAGCCTCTGTGGAAGCGAGGCTCATGAGCAGTCATCTGAAGTTCTTGGGTTGCGAGACGCTGAGCGAACCACAGAAATGGGTTCAACAACCAAGGACTCTGTGGGAGCAGCCCGATTCTTCTTGGTCTTAAGCTTCTTCTTGGAGGGAGCAGCATCAGAGGCGTCAGGATTTTTCCTTTTTCTGGCTTCAGCCTCGGCAGCCCTCGTCTTCTTCTGTTCAGAAGCGGTTGACCGGACCTTTGGCTTCGAGCCAGTCATGCTGCTTGGGAAGACTATGCGGGGTTCTTCCTGCCTTGAAGGTGCAGCTTGGTCAGCTGAAGACTTCTTTTTCTTTGCAGCCATCCTGGGGTCGATGCCAGGACGGCCAAGAGCCTTGCGCTTCTCAGCCTCATTGTAGGCAAGCACGCACTTGTTAGCCAGAGCCTTCATGCGCTCACGAGAGCCACTGGCTTCTTCACACTTCTTGACAAAGGCTTCCTTGAGGTTGTGCAGCATGACCTTGAAGATTTTGACGTCTTGCACGCTGGGTGCAGCCATATGCTTCTTGAACTGAGCCTTCTCATAGTCAATCTTATGCTTCAGTTCAACAATGCGCTGAGCAAGAGCTAGCTCAGAAGCAATGGCTCCATTGAAGGAGACGCAGAGGCCAATAGGAAGTTGCAGATCTTCAAAGCTGATGTTTGGTGTGTCAAACCACTCATCAATGAAGTGATGGATGATTGCCACATCAAAGAGAGGCAAGTTGTTGAAGATTTCTGCTTCTTCTTTGCTCTTGATAAGTGCTCAAGAGCATCATCTGCAAGATCGTCATCACTTGACAGATCAATGTGCTCTTCACGCAGAATGGCAGCAGGGGTCAGTGTCAATTCAGTGTTCTTGACAATTTTCTTTCTCTTCTCCGTCTTCTTGGAATCTGGATTGATCTTCGGCGTGTGCTGGCTTGGGAGGTGCGATGGCGATGGCTTCACATGTGAAGCTTTTGGAGGAGCAGGTGACTTTGGAGCCTTGACTTTCTTAAGCTTCGTGGCTTTGGAGCAGGAGCAGGAGCTGGGCTGGGGCTTCATCGGACTCAACATCGTCATCGAGTGATCCACTTTGGCACCTGGACCAGGATGTAGGTGATGAGGCCATCAAGGTTTGAAAAGGACCGATGACATAGGGTTCAGCGTCCGTGAGCCATCGGCCGCGGGGAGCGAGAGGGACCAGGGTTGAAGTCTAATCCCAATGACTTCTTGTTTTCCTTTGCGAAGCCTTTGCGTGCTAGAAGTTGCGCTTGAAGAGATTATCGTCCGACACGAGCAAAGGCGTTGGGTCGGCATTCTCGGTGAGGTCCACGGACCATGCAAGGATAGAAACCTTGTGCAATAGCTTCAGCCATGTTCTTGGGAGGAAGGCCTCGAAAGAGAATATCACCCCAAGGGCTTCTGATAGCATTCTTCTCGGCATATTCCTGTGTGACGAAATTGTACTTGAACCACTGTTCAGCCCAATATCGTCGAATCCATTGGATTCGCGTCTTGCGCTGATTGTAAGTCTCTTCGTGATCTGTTTTGTACAGTTCTGCGAGGTCATCAGGCAGATCTTTTGAGCTTACCTCACGACGCTATCTGCCGCCCTTCCTGACTGATTTCTCTGAAGCCATGAATTTCAAACTGAATCGCTTCACGTTCAAAGGCTTCAAAGGCTTGCATTTGCTGAACAGATATGAACTGGCTTCGGGAGAGTTAGTTTGATGCTGTAAGAATTCTGCAAATGAATGCAGACTATGAGAACCAAGGGATTCTCCCACGGACATGTACACATGACAGCATTAGAGATGCGAGGAAGGGAAGAGGTCATATGCATTCTCAGAAGATTTTGAAGATAAATCAGTTTGAAGACATTAACCTCATGATGCGAAGACATTCACTTATACGCTGAGAGTTGGTTCCAGATTTGTATGAATCCGTGAATAAGTACAAGTGAGGAATCTAACTAGTTGTGAAGCTTAAGTGAATATACTAGGCAGTATGAGATGCAGACAGAATAGATCTAACATTGTATGGGCAGAAACCGATTTTGGTAAGTAGGATGAATCTTGAAGATCAAAAAGATTGTAAAAATAGAGTTATATTTACCACTCGAAGAACTGCTAGACGGGAAGAAGAAGAAGCCGAGCAGTTCAATCCACCGTGCCCTAACTTGGCGACGGAGGACACCTATGGCGGCGGCGGAGATGACGATGTTCGCGGCCGGCGTGAGGACGGCGTCGGAGAAGTCGCGGCAGCTAAGCGCTTCGTCGCCGGCGTCGTCGAGAGCTAGCGGTGGCGCTAGGGTTTTGACGAGGTGGAGAGGTGAAAGAAGATTTTCTTTACCGCATGGGACAGGTATTTATAACGAGGTGTCTTGGCGCAGCGCAATTCTGCAGTGCCTGGGCGGTTCACATCGAGGGCACGTGGCAAGCATGCAACATGCTCGAGTTGTCCCACGTTCCCACGCCGCCAGTTTGTCGGATGGTCGTTCCGGCTTCTCCGATTTCAACAATAAGGATGAATCATTTAAAACAGACTTAAACTTTGTCTCGTGTCTTCTGGCGACAAGGACGCAGAAGACATTCGACAGTTTCAATAGAATGCATATGATTTGGACAGATAGAGTTTGAGATAGAAAGCATAGAGATTAGGGTCGATCACATTCACTTAGTTCAAAAGATTCAACTTGAAGACATAGCTATAAGTGAATCTTTGTAGAGGACAGAACTATATATATATATATATATATATATATATATATATATATATATATATATATATATATATATATATATATATATATATATATATATCGAACAACAACAAATCAACATAGTGAAGAAAATCATGAAGATAAGTTGAAGTTGAAGACAAATCAAATGCGAAGATATTGCAGAAATAACGCCATGAGTCAAACACTTCAAACAAACAAATTTGGTGGTGGCGTTACCCATCGTATAGGAAGTATTAGACCCAGACACGGCGCACAATTATCGTGGCGCTCCGAAGTCAAATTCCACGTTAATGTATTCACACTCAAAATGTAAGTCTTCATTGATTGAAGATATACATTACTTCGTGTGTTGCACATCTAAGTCATCAACATGCATAAGTGTTAGGATGTGTGCTTGATCACAGGACATTTGAGGATTCCAAGATATTTAGCTCACACCGTAACTTGCAAAACCTTTTCTCATCCAAGGGCTTTGTGAAGATATCAGCCAATTGCTCTTCAGTGTTGACGTGAATGATGTCAATATCTTTTTCATGACATGATCCTGAGAAAATGATGACGAATTTCAATATGCTTTGTCTTCGAGTGCTAGACTGGATTGTTGGCAATCTTGATGGCGCTTTCGTTGTCGCAGAAGAGAGGTACTTGTGTCAGATTGATGCCATAGTCCTTGACAGTTTGCTTCATCCATAGAAGCTGAGCACAGCAAGATCCAGCAGCAATGTATTCAGATTCTGCAATTGAGAGTGACACACAGTTCTGCTTCTTTGAAGACCAACAGACGAGTGATCGTCCCAGAAAGTGACATGTGCCTGATGTAGACTTGCGATCCACCTTGTCACCAGCATAATCAGCATCCGAAAATCCAACCAAATCAAATTTTGAGCCCTTTGGATACCATAATCCGAGTGTTGGGGTGTGAGCCAAATATCAAAGAATTCACTTCAGAGCTAAGTGATGCGATTCCTTTGGTGCCGCTTGGAATCGAGCACACATGCAAACACTAAGCATAATATCTGGCCTAGATGCACATAGGTAAAGTAAGGAACCAATCATGGAGCGATATAACTTTTGATCGAACTCTTTACCATTGTTGTCGGGACCCAAGTGGTGTTTGGCTGGCATTGGCGTCGTGTATCCTTTGCACTCTTGCATTCCAAACTTCTTCAGACAATCTTGGAGGTATTTTTCTTGAGATATAAAGATGCCATTTCTTTGCTGACGAATTTGAAGACCAAGGAAGAACTTGAGCTCTCCCATCATGGACATCTGATATTTTTCTTGCATCATGTATCCAAATTCATCACTATACTTCTGGTTGGTGCAGCCGAAGATAATGTCATCCACATATATTTGGCATACAAACAGTTCACCATCATATGTCTTCGTGAAGAGTGTGGGATCAAGGGATCCAGGTTTGAAGCCTTTGCTCTTGAAGTCTTTGATTGTATCATACCAGTGCGAGGAGCTTGTTTGAGGCCATACTGATTGCTTTATTTAGCTTGTACACCATATCGGGATGTTTTGGATCTTCAAAGCCGGTGGTTGAGCGACATATACTTCTTCTTCAATCTTGCCGTTGAGAAATGCACTCTTCACATCCATTTGATAGAGCAAGATGTTGTGGTGGTTAGCATAGGCTAGTAGTATGCGAATGGCTTCAAGCCTAGCTACAGGAGAAAATGTTTCATCAAAGTCAATTCCTTCAACTTGAGTATATCCTTGAGCCACAAGCCGTGCTTTGTTTCTAACGACTTGACCATGCTCATCTTGCTTGTTTCGAAATATCCATTTGGTGCCAATAATGTTATGCTTGCGAGGGTCAGGACGCTTGACAAGTTCCCAAACATTATTCAGCTTGAACTGTTGAAGTTCTTCTTGCATAGCTTGAATCCATTCTGGTTCCATAAAAGCTTCAGCAACTTTCTTTTTTGGGTTCTGATATGGACATAAATGAAAAGTGCCCACGGAAATTTGCTAGTTGTGTTGCTCTTGAGCGAGTAAGCGGACCAGGTGCATTGATGCTATCGATTATCTTCTCAATATGTACTTCATTTGCGACTCGAGGATGGACTGGACGAAGACTTTGCTCATGCTGATCATTGTCTTCATTGGGAGGATTGTCTTCAGGCTGAGCATTGTCTTCAGGTTGGTTAGGTGCAGAAATGATAAGTTCCTCTTGAGTGTGCTTCATTTGGCATGATTTCACGGTTCCCATCAGCTTGATAGATTCATTTGGGCGGAGCTTCGTCTAGTGTACTTGGCAGGAACTCTCTTTGTGAACCATTGGTTTCATCAAATCGCACATCTACAGTTTGACGATTTTGTAGAGATAGAGATTGAAGACTACTGTAAGAGTGTGAGTCCTTTCGTAATCGAGCATGAAGCCTTCGTGAGCTTTGGGTTCAAATTTTGACTTGTGATGGGGATCCTTGATCCAGCACTTAGCCCCAAATACTCAAGTAGGCGACATTTGGCTTCTTGCCGATAAGGAGCTCATAGGATGTTTTGTTCGAAACTTATGGATATAAACACGGTTGATGGCGTGACAAGCTGTATCAATGGCTTCAAGCCGAACTTTCTTGGTGTCTTGTACTCGTCGAGCATCGTTCGAGCCATCTCAATGAGGGTTCTGTTCTTGCGCTCCACGATGCCATTTTGCTGAGGTGTGTATGGGCGAGAGAACTCATGAGTGATTCCCATGGTATCGAGATAAAGATCAAGTCCGGTGTTCTTGAATTCAGTGCCATTATCACTTGATATGCTTGATCTTGGCGCCATAATTGTTCATTGCTCGATTGGCGAAGCGTCTGAAGACATCTTGCACTTCAGTCTTGTAGAAATTATGTGCACCCATGTGTATCTTGAGTAGTCATCAACAATGGCGAAGCCATAGAGACAAGCAGTTGTTGTGAGGGTAGAGTAATGAGTAGGGCCAAACAAATCCATGTGTAACAGCTCGAAGGGTTGAGATGTCGTCATGATTGTCTTGAGGGTGCTTTGCCCTAGTCATCTTTCCACTTCGCAGAGCACCACACAAATGATCCTTCTTGAACTTGACACCTTTGATGCCTATGACATGCTTCTTCTTGGCGAGTGTGTGTAAGTTACTCATGCCGACATGCCCCACCTTCGATGCGAGCCAACGTTCAAAGCTTTTGCAAGAAGACATCTGACAAGCTGTGGACCTCTGAGAAATCTACCATGTATAGATCATCTTTCCTATACCCTTCAAAGACTAGAGACTTGTCGATTCCATTAGTACAAGGCAACGATATTTTCCGAATATCACAATCATGTTCAAGTCACAAAGCATTGAGACAGACATCAAGTTGAAACCAAGGGATTCAACAAGCATCACTTTATCCATGTGTTGATCCTTTGAGATTGCAACTCTACCTAGACCCAATACCTTGCTTTTACCAGTGTCAGCAAATGTGATGTGACTCTTGTCTGATGGACGTAAGGTTGAGTCCATGAGAAGACTTCGATCACCAGTCATATGATTAGTGCATCCACTGTCCATAATCCATTCTGAAGCATGAGGTGTCATATCCTTGGCACCGCGTGCCATGAAGCAGTAGGTGGGAGCAGGGTCGTCCTTGTCTTCAGCTTCAGCGCTGGTGTAGAAGTCATTGTCTTCAGTGTTGAAGATGGACTTGGCAACATAGGCTGTGGTTAAAGCCAGACTTGCAACTCCAGAGTCGGACTCCTCTTCAGACTCCACCTCCACCTCCTCAGAAGCAGACTCCTCCTCTGAATCCATTTCCTTGCCAACAAAAGCACGAGCCTTGCCAGATGAGCTCTTCTTATGAGATGAAGACTTTGATGAGGACTTGGAAGAAGACTTTGAAGATTTCTTCTTCTTCTTGTCATCGGAATCATATTCTTTGCTCTTCTTCTTCTTCTTCTTCTCATTGTCCCACTGTGGACACTCAGAGATATAGTGTCCAGTTTTCTTGCACTTGTGACAGGTTCTCTTCTTGTAGTCATGAGTGGAAGCTTCAACATTTCTTGAGCTGGATCGTGAAGACTTTCTGAAGCCTTTCTTCCTAGTGAACTTCTGGAACTTCTTCACAAGCATAGCAAGTTCCTTTCCAATGTCTTGGGATCATCGAACCATGATCAGATTCATCTTGAGATGAGGAAACAACTTTTGCCTTCAAAGCGAGTTCGGCCATAGTTGGGACCATAGATATCTCTTTTCTCGAAAAGCTGGAACTCATGTGTGTTGAGCCTCTCAAGTATATCGACGGATCGAGTGTCTTGAAGTCGGGGCGTTCTTGTATCATGAGGGCAAGGGTGTCAAAAGAGCTGTCAAGTGATCTCGGTAGTGTCTTGGCGATTTCATGCTTGGTGACCTTAGTGGCGCCGAGAGCATGAAGCTCATTTGTGATGTCAGTGAGGCGATCAAACGTGAGCTGGACATTTTCATTGTCGTTTCTCTTGAAGCGGTTGAAGAGGTTGCGAAGAACATTGATCCTTTGATCTCTCTGGGTTGAGACGCCTTCGTTGACCTTGGATAGCCAGTCCCAGACTAGCTTTGACGTTTCCAGAGCACTCACACGGCCATACTGACCTTTGGTCAGATGACCACAGATGATGTTCTTTGCAGTGGAGTCCAGTTGAATAAACTTCTTGACATCAACAAGGGTGACACCTTCACCAGATTTAGGAACGCCGTTCTTGATGACATACCAGAGGTCGACATCAATGGCTTCAAGATGCATGCGCATCTTATTCTTCCAGTAGGGATAGTTGTTCCATCGAACACGGGGCAAGCAGCGGAGACTTTGATTATCCCTGCAGTCGACATAGCTAAAACTCCAAGTGGTTAAACCGAATCACACAGAACAAGGGAGTACTTTGCTCTGATACCAATTGAAAGTGCTAGTTATCGACTAGAGGGGGGTGAATAGGCGATTTTTAGGAAAGTCTTCAAAACACGAATGTTTCGAAGACAAACAATAGAAATGACCTAATTGATATGCAGCGGAAGATGAACTACAACAAGCAAACCATAGTCTAGTATGCAATAACGTGAAAGTACAAGACTAATAGCAGCTTGGTAGTAGGATCAGGATGGAAGATAGTATGAAGCCAAACAATGATAGTAGTCAAGCAATGAAGTCAAGAAATAAGACATATAAACAATGAATTCACGAAGACAAAACTCAAGGTAAAGGAGGGAAGGGATAGAACCAGTCACTTGTTGAGGACACATGATTTGTTGGACCAGTTCTAGTTGCTGTGACAACTGTACATCTGGTTAGGGAGGCTGAGATTCAACTCAGAAGACCGCGTCTTCACCTTATTCCCCTTGAGCTAAGAACACACAGTCCTCGCCCAATCACTCTGGTAAGTCTTCAAGGTAGACTTCTGAACCTTCACAGACTGCGTTCACCAGCAATCCACAATGACTCTTGGATGCTCAGAACGCGACGCCTAACCGGCTGGAGGATTCACAGTCCTCAAGTGTAATAAGTCTTCAGGTTACACAGATAGGAAGACTTCAGTGATGCCTAACACTCTTTGGCTCTGGGTGTTTGGGCTTTGTCCTCGCAAGGATTTCTCTCTCTCAAAGGCTTCGAGGTGGGTTGCTCTCAAACGACAAAAGCCGTGCACTAACTCTGAGCAGCCACCAATTTATGGTGTGGGGGTGGGCTATTTATAGCCACTAGGCAACCCGACCTGTTATGTCGAAATGACCACAGGTCACTAAGGAACTGACACGTGTTCCAACGGTCAGATTTCAAACACACACGACAACTTTACTTGGGCTACAAGCAAAGCTGACTCATCCAGCTCTGGATAAGTTTTGCTCTCATTGTCTTCGCTCGAAGACATAGGATTTGGGTTGAGCATCACTTCAGTCATTCTGACTATGATCACTTGGACCCCACTTAACAGTGCGGTGGTTCCTATGACTCAACAAAGAAGAAAAGGAAACAACGAAACGACACGGTCTTCGCGCTCCATAGTCTTCACTCAATGTCTTCTCATGTCATAGTCTTCAATGTGAATATCTTCACATACCACCATTGTCGTCAATGTCTTCATACATTTTTAGGGGTCATCTCCGGTAGGTAAACCGAATCAATGAGGGACACTACCTGCGTTATCCTGCAATTCTCACAAACGCATTAGTCCCTCAACCACATTTGTCGTCAATACTCCAAAACCAACTAGGGGTGGCACTAGATGCACTTACAATCTCCCCCTTTTTGGTGATTGATGACAAACTAGTTGAAGTTTTCAACGGGGATAAAATATGTGAAATTGTAAAGGATAGGGAATTGTCTTCATAAGTGGCAAAGGCTCCCCCTGAAGATGTGCATATAAGTAGTTTGCTTTTGGAATGCAAATGCACATGGCAGGTTGTACTTGTGGAGATCCTCTTCAACTTATGAAGATAATTCATCATGCATGAAATGATATAGCTAAGAGAATGACATATATAATGAAAAATGGATGTCTGCAGAATGATCTAAGTGCGGAAGTTATCGTCGCACACGCAAAATTTATCATCGCATCAGAATAAAGCAAATAAGTAGCAGACGACCATCAAGTTTAAGTGTTACAACTCAAAGAACCAAATGTATCAAAAGTGAGAGTTGTAAACACTAGGCAAAATATAGTGCAACCGCCCTTATGAACCCGCTTGAAGACTATCAAACTCATATGCTTCTCCCCCTTTTGTCAGTAAGGACCAAAAAGGTTTGAACACATAGAGCATCTACTCGTCCTCTTCAGAAGTAGATGATGCAGCAGGGTTGTCGTTGTTGGTTGGCGGTGTAGAGCTTGGTGCAGTGTTGATTCGTGCAGAAGTAGGGGGCGGTGAAGTAGCATCATCTTCATCATCGATCACCCTGGCATTGACAGTTGCCACGGAGGAAGAATAGTCAGAGTCTTCAAGTGATGGAGTTAAATCGTGGGACTGCATTCTATGGAGGTGGAGTCAAACTTGAGGCGTTCGGTGAAGCCATCGTCTTGAAGATCTGCTTGACCTTGCAGGTCAAACTCTTCCGTGATCGCCGACGAGTCTCGTGAGTGACAAAAGCATTCTTGGTGGCAAGGTTTCAAATGCGATTTACGTCCACCAAGAGGCTTTGCATTTGACGCTTGAGCCAAGAGTGATGCTTATCTTGCTTTTGATGCAGAGCCACAAGAAGTTCTCGATCATTGAGGACTCGAGAGCGCTTCCGAGGCCTTTGGCCAATTGTGCTCTCAGTGGCTTCTGTCCGTGCACGATGAGGCAGACGTGTGTTCCCAGCCAGGGGATAGACACGAGGGGTGGCACTAGATGCACTTACATTATGAAAAATGGCAAATGGATGTCAAAACTGCATTCCTTAATGGGTTTATTAAATAAGAGTTGTATATGATGCAACTGGAAGGTTTTGTCAATCCTAAAGGTTCTAACAAAGTGTGCAAGCTCCAGCTACCCATCTATGGACTGGTGCAAGCATCTCGGAGTTGAAATATACGCTTTGATTAGTTGATCAAAGCATATAGTTTATACAGACTTGCGGTGAAGCATGTATTTACAAGAAAGTGAGTGGGAGCACTATAGCCTTTCTGATAAGTATATGTGAATGACATATTGTTGATCGGAAATGATGTAGAATTTTCTGGAAAGCATAAAGGAGTGTTTGAAAGGAGTTTTTCAAAGAAAGACCTCGGTGAAGCTACTTACATATTAGGCATCAAGATCTATAAAGATATATCAAGACGCTTGATAAGACTTTGAATGAGTACATACCTTGATAAGATTTTGAAGGAGTTCAAAATGGATCAGTCAAAGAAGGAGTTCTTGCTTAAGTTGTAAGGTATGAAGTTGAGTAAGACTCAAAACCTGACCACGACATAAGACAGAGAGAAAATGAAAGTCATTCCCTATGCCTCAGCCATAGGTTCTATAAAGTATGCCATGTTGTATACCAGACCTATTGTGTACCTTGCCATGAGTTTGGCAAAGGGGTACAATAGTGATCCATGAGTAGATCACTAGACAGTGGTAAAAATTATCCTTAGATGACTAAGGAAATATTTCTTGGTTATGGAGGTGATAAAGAGCTCATCGTAAAGAGTTACGTCGATGCAAGCTTTAACACCGATCTGGATGACTCTGAGTCTAAATCTGGATACATATTGAAAGTGGGAGCAATTAGCTAGAGTAGCTCCATGCAGAGCATTGTAGACATAGAAATTTGCAAAATACATACAGATCTGAATGTGGAAGACCCGTTGAGTAAACCTCTCTCACAAGAAAAACATGATCACACCTTAGTACTCTTTGGGTGTTAATCACATGGCGATGTGAACTAGATTACTGACTCTAGTAATCCCTTTGGGTGTTCGTCACATGGCGATGTGAACTATTGGTGTTAATCACATGGTGATGTGAACTATTGGTGCTAAATCACATGGCGATGTGATTTAGATTATTGACTCTAGTGCAAGTGGGAGACTGAAGGCAATATGCCTAGAGGAGGCAATAATAAAGTTGTTATTTTATATTTCCTTATATCATGATAAATGTGTATTATTCATGCTAGAATTGTATTAACCGGAAACTTGATACATGTGTGGATACATAGACAAAACACAGTGTCCCTAGAAGGCCTCTACTAGACTAGCTCGTTAATCAAAGATGATTAAGTTTCCTAACCATAGACATGTGTTGTCATTTTATGAACGGGATCACATCATTAGGAGAATGATGTGATGGACAAGACCCATCCGTTAGCTTAGCATAATGATCGTTCAGTTTTATTGCTATAGCTTTCTTCATGTCATATACATATTCCTTTGACTATGAGATTATGCAACTCCCGGATACCGGAGGAATGCCTTGTGTGCTATCAAACGTCACAACGTAACTGAGTGATTATAAATATGCTCTACAGGTATCTCCGAAGGTGTTTGTTGGGTTGGCATAGATCGAGATTAGGATTTGTCACTCCGAGTATCGGGGAGGTATCTCTGGGCCCTCTCGGTAATGCACATCATAATAAGCCTTGCAAGCAATGTGACTAATGAGTTAGTTGCGGGATGATGCATTACAGAACGAGTAAAGAGACTTGCCGGTAATGAGATTGAACTAGGTATACCGACGATCGAATCTCAGGCAAGTAACATACCGATGACAAAGGGAATAACGTATGTTGTCATTACGGTACGACCGATAGAGATCTTCGTAGAATATGTGGGAACCAATATGAGCATCCAGGTTCCACTGTTGGTTTTTGACCGGAGAGGTGTCTCGGTCATGTCTACGTAGTTCTCGAACCCGTAGGGTCCGCACGCTTAACGTTCGATGACGATTTTGTATTATATGAGTTATGTGATCTGGTGTCCGAATGTTGTTCGGAGTCCCGAATGAGATCACAGACATGACGAGGAGTCTCGAAATGGTCGATAGGTAAAGATTCATATATAGGACGATTGTTGAGGGAGTCCTGGACTAGGGGGTGTCCGGATAGCCGAACTATCACCGTTGGCCGGACTCCTGGACTATGAAGATACAAGATTGAAGACTTCGCCCGTGTCCGGATGGGACTTTCCTTGGCGTGGAAGGCAAGCTTGGCGATACGGATATGTAGATCTCCTACCATTGTAACCGACTCCGTGTAACCCTAACCCTATTCGGTGTCTATATAAACCGAAGGGGTTTAGTCCGTAGGACGAACAACAATCATACCATAGGCTAGCTTCTAGGGTTTAGCCTCCTTGATCTCGTGGTAGATCTACTCTTGTACTACCCATATCATCAATATTAATAAAGCAGGAGTAGGGTATTACCTCCATCGAGAGGGCCCGAACCTGGGTAAAAACATCGTGTCCCTTGTCTCCTGTTACCATCCGCCTAGACGCATAGTTCGGGACCCCCTACCCAAGATCCGCCGGTTTTGACACCGACATTGATGCTTTCTTTGAGAGTTCCTCTGTGCCGTCGCCGTCAGGAAGGATGCCTTGTCCCGTCTTTAAAGACGGTACTATCGCCAAAGGAGCCTTGGCCACTGGTCAGACTCTTCGGTTAGGTGGTTTTCTTATGACCTCCAGTTCGGCCACCGCGCCGACGATGACTTCTCGGGTCATCGAAACCAATCTTCACGTTAACTCGGAACTTGCCGAGCAGTTAGATCCGATCGGGCTCTCCTCCGTACACGAGCTCTTGGATCGCATCGCCGCCCTGGGAGTCGCCACAAACTACGACCAGATCGGGCCTAAAACCGATCTGAGAGAGATCAACTCTCCCCAGGCTACCCATCATGTTGCTGTGATAGAGGAGCAATACAGCGACTCTTCTTCTATCTTAAGGACTAGCTACGTCCGGATTCCCGATCCCTCCATGCCGGATTCCCGCAGAGGGACGGATGTCGATCAAGCCCTGAACCTAGAGTCGGTGGCGGGTTGAATTCATTGGATAGCATTCAAAATCCAAACTTCCAAGTTCGAGACTTCTCGGCCCCTGAGTCTTAAATTGGACGGGGTTCCGGATCTAGTTCCACCCGCCCACCCAAACATTAGCGATCTATCCCGAATTCGTCAAGAGCCCGCTGAAACAGTACATCATTACTGGGCAAAATTCCTCCTGGTTATGGACAGGATAAAGGACTGCCGAGAGGAGGACGCAATCTCACTTTTCTGCAATAATTGCACGGACAAGGGAATCCTAAACGCCATAAGTCGTCGTGAAATTACACGCTTTGCTGACTTGGCGACCATAGTACAAAAGTATTGTGCGATGGAGAGTGCTTGGAAAACCGAAAGTAAGTTTTGGGATAATCCGGCCCCGAATACAGCCCTAGTCCGAAATAAAAGGGTGCATCATCACCAAGCACCTGGGTTATACACCAAAAAACAAAAAACCCCTAAAGGGCACGGAACCGAACTGGAGGGTTGGCTAAACGGACCCTGCAAAATTCATAGCACATAGGGCGCCACTCCAACTCATAGCCTTGGAGCATGTTGGATACTACGGCAGGTGGCCAAAAGTGGCGAAGAGCTTCTAGCCTCATAATCCCAGCCCAGCAACACCAGTACGGTATTAACAGTCTTCGAGACTTTCACATCAAATAACATGCGAAGCGAACACTCCATAGCGTTGCGAAGTCTACCAAGTAGCAACAATAAATCCATGGGTAACACGGCTATTACCTTTAATGCCAGTGTTTAACCCAAATTCGAACAGCCCGAGCACCAGCCGCATTGGTCCTCGGTCCAATAGTGGGCGGCTTCGCCTTACTAAGGTACTCATGGATGGCGGCAGCGGACTAAACCTCATCTACGAGAAACCCTCCGAAAAATGGAAATAGACTGGAACCGCATTGGCGAAGCAGCACAACCTTTAGAGGAATAATCCCTAGCCGGAAGCATGCTGCACAGGAAAAATCACACTGGGCGTAGTGTTATTTCGCCGGACAATTACAGAGTCGAGGAGGTCACATTTCAAGTGGCCCGTTCAGCAGCGGATATCACGCTTTATTAGGGCGAGAGGCATTCACAATTTTTCAAGCTATACCCCATTATGGGTACATGAAGCTTAAAATGCCGGACCTAACGGAATCATCACTCTCGCTAGTGATCCGAACATAGCACTCCACGCCAAAAACAAGACAGCCGCACTAGCCCTCGAGGCACTATCCGAAGCCCTAGCGGCCGAGGAACTCACAGCGATGCGCTCCACGGTAAACAGGGACGATGTGATACTTGATAAAAGATCCAAGTCCACCTCTTTTAAACCAACAGATGAAATAGTCAAATTCCAAGTCCACGAGCGGACCACAAAAGACGGCCTCCATTGGGCCACAATTAAACCCTGATGTAGACGCGCTTTCGAGAATTTCTACGAGAAAACTAGGACATTTTGCTGGCACCCTTGGACATGCCAGGAATCCCACGTCGGCTGGCCGAGCACAGCCTAAATATCCTAAAAGGATTCAAGCCAGTCAAACAGGCTCTTCGGCGCTTTTCCGAACCCAAGAGACAGGCCATGGGAGAGGAGCTAGCCAAACTTCTGGAAGCTGGATTCATCAGAGATATAAAACATCCGGACTGGCTAGCAAATCTGGTGATGGTACCAAAGAAGGATAAATCCTGGCGCCTATGTGTTGATTTCAAAGACCTTAATAAGGCTTGCCCAAAGGATCCCTTCCCCTGCTCGCATTGATCAAATTATCAACGCTACAGCAGGACACGACTCATTGTGCTTCCTCGTAGCGTACTCGGCTACCACCAAATCAAGATGGCGGAGCCAGACCAAGCAACAACAACATTCATCACTCCATACGGCCCATTCTGCTTCAACACAATGCCCTTCGGGCTCAAAAACGCCGGCGCAACATATCAGCGCATGATTCAGACATGTCTGGCAAACCAGATCGGCAAAACAGTGGAAGCATATGTAGATGACGTGGTCGTCGAATCCAAGCATGTCGAAACTCTAGTAGACGACTTGAGGCTCACATTCGACAATCTCCGAAAATATGACATTAAGCTCAATCCGGAAAAATGCGTCTTCGGCGTTCCAGCCGGAAAGCTCCTGGGCTTCATTGTGTCCGGTAGAGGAA
This sequence comes from Aegilops longissima, assembly GCA_021605205.1. Lineage (NCBI taxonomy): Eukaryota > Viridiplantae > Streptophyta > Magnoliopsida > Poales > Poaceae > Aegilops > Aegilops longissima. The sequence continues at coordinate 771,766,917 of CM038677.1, read as the reverse complement.
TTGAAGCAAACCCAGCCAAGATCCAAGCTCTGTCACAATTGGATATTCCAAAAGACCTCAAACAAATACAAAAATTGACTGGATGCGTAGCGGCTCTAAGCCGCTTTATTTCCGTTGGGAGAAAAGGCGTTACCCTTTACCGCCTCCTCCGGTGCACGAACACTTGAGTGGGCGGATGCCACGGCCGGACTCGAAGAAATAAAAGCCATATTGGCAACAAATCCGGTCTTGGCGCGCCCAACATGGGCGAACCAATGCTATTATATATCGCGCAACACATCAAGTTGTCGGTGCGGTGCTCGTCGTCGAGCGAAAGCGGATGGACACGGTTCCCTCTTCAAAACCGGTTTACTATGTGTCCACTGTCCTAACTCCATGCAAGTCCCGTACCCACATTATCAAAAGATAGCATACACGGTGTTCATGGCATCCGGAAGCTGGGACACTACTTTCAAGAGTGTTCGATAACGGTAGCCTCCAAGTACCTCTTAACCACATTATAAACAACGCGACGCGACGGGCGGATTGCTAAATGGGCCATAGAGCTCCTTCCATTCGACATAACCTATAAGCCACGACGAGCTATTAAGTCGCAGGTTTTGGCCGACTTCGTGGCGAATGGACGGCGAACTCCTAAAGAGTACAGCGCATACTCAATTGGATCATGCACTTTGACGGCTCAAAAATGTTGGCGGCACAGGGGCTGGCGTCGTCTGGCGTCCCCAACCGGGACACAATCCAATCGTCCTTCGATAATGTATACGGACTCCAACAACGCGGCGAATCTGAGGCCCTTCGCACGGCCTCCGGATGGCAGTCTCCATGGGCATTAAGCGCCTAGAGGTGCGCGATTGAACCTCGCGATATCTCAAATAAGCGGAGACTTTGATGCCAAAGATCCGAAAATGGCAGCATACCGCAATGCGGTCCTAAAAATGTCAGCCGCGATTGAAGGGCTCGAATTTCATCATATAGCCGGGATAACAACCAGGTGGCGGACATATTAGCGCGCATCGGCACAAAACGCGATGCCGTCTCGCCCAACATCTTCCAGGAACGGCTGTTCAAGCCATTAGTACTATGGGAAGAAGTCCGGAAATAACAATCCGGACCCAACCGCCTTGCGACACCGAACACTCGACACAATCGGAGGCTCGCCACCGAGATAACACCCTCCGCCCACGAAATAATGGTGGTTATCGCCTCGTGGACGGAGCCATTCCTAGCCTACCTAACTAGGCAGGAACTCCCCGAAGACCAAAATGAGGCTCGCTGGATAGTACGGCGATCCAAAGCCTATAAAGTCCATGAGGGAGAGCTCTATAAGAAAAGCACAACAGGAGTCCTTCAAAGGTCTATCTCCGAAGAGGAAGGGCGAAACCTCCTGGCTGAAATTCATGCCGGATTGGGTGGGCATCACGCCGCAGCCCGGGCCCTTGTAGGCAAGGCCTTCCGTACAAGATTTTATTGGCCGACGGCCCGGGCAGATGCGCAGGATTTAGTCCAACGATGCGTTGGTTGCCAGCTTTTTGCTCACCAAAGCCACATGCCACCCTCCGCCCTCAAAACTATAACCATCACCTGGCCGTTCGCGGTCTGGGGGCTTGACATGGTTGGACCCCTTAAGGGAGGAACCCACAAGCAAAAATACCTATTGGTCATGGTGGATAAATTCACCAAATGGATAGAGGCCAAGCCTGTTAAAACGGCCGAATCCGGGCCGATGATAGACTTCATATCAGGGGTAGTGCACCGTTACAGCGTCCCCCACAGTATCCTCACTGATAACGGCACCAACTTCACGGCCGATGAGGTCAAATTATGGTGCAAAAGCATGGGCATCAAGCTCGATTACGCCTCAGTCTATCACCCTCAAACCAACGGTCAAGTCGAGCGAGCAAACGGTCTAATCATGGCGGCATTAAACCCAGACTAGTGCGGTCCCTCAAGGAATCTAACACGCACTGGGTTGAGGAGCTCAACTCCGTACTCTGGGGGCTGCGGACCACGCCGAATCATACTACCGGATTCACACCATTTTTTATGGTGTACGGCGTAGAGGCAGTCTTTCCCTGCGACATAATGCATGACTCACCTCGAGTGCACATGTATGAAGAAAGAAAAGCCGAGCTCGATCGGCAGGACAGTTTGGATGCATTGGAGGAGTAGCACGACGTGGCAAAAGCTCGTTCCGCATTTTATCAACAGCAGGCTCGAAGATATCAAAGCAGGGAAGTACGGGCCAAAGATTACAACGTTGGCGAACTAGTTCTACGCCTGCCAGACAAGAAAAAGGACAAACTCAAGCCCAAATGGGAAGGTCCCTTCATCATCGACCAGGTCCTGACCGGCGGAGCATACCGTCTGCGAAACGCATCGGATAACCGACTCGAGCCGAACCCATGGAGCGCAGCCCGTCTACAAAGATTCTCGCCTAAGCGCGGACTCGAGTTCGTCTCCTTCCTCCGTCCACATTTTCTATTTTTGCTGTCTTTTATTTCTCTCCTTCCTCCTCCTTCTTCTTGAAGCCTTTAGAGGCTCGTTTGCGCTTTGTTTCGCACATACTTGACGCGCTGTCCGCGCTCATTATACCTGGGGGCTTCTTTAACAGAAGCTTATTTATCTGGGCTTCATGCCCAACACATGCGTCAAACTTCCGCATGTGCCTTTCACTCACCATCATATGCATCGATATGACTTAAGTTTTGGCCAAGCTGGGTTGCTGGCTCTGTGCTTACCCCTCGTTCCCGATTGTTCGGCTAGGTGGTAAAGGAGCACCTCTGCGATTATTACTGCGGGTCAGCCGAATGTGTACCTCGGTAGGGTGAAGCCGAAAGCTAAGCGTTCTTAAGGGAATATTCGGTCGGTGAACTGAAAGATGGTTTTAACTATTTATCCATCTGCCCCGGATGATTTTTGCTTTCTTAGCAGTTTGGACATGCACTTTAGGGCATGCCTCCCGAGAAAGGAACCCTTAACGAACTATTCTCCTGGAAGATGTTTCTTACTATCCATGTAATATAACATAACTAGTTGGGCACTTATGCGATACAACAATAATGACCCCTCGCCTTGTCTCCATGCATGCCCGGTTCTTACATAACCGCGAGGTATTCGGACACACTCGGACTATTGGGTCCCGAGGTCGAAGCGAAAAGGTCCGCTATGACAAACGATCTACAATCCGGCTAGAAGACATTTTTCATGTCATATTCAATTACATAGTCAACTCGACTAATTGTATTCCTCCTCAATGCCATCTAATAGGCTATCTAATTTACAATCTTGCTGGGAATACTTGGCGGCCAATTCTACTTGGCCGTACACTAACTTCTGAGGATCTCCTTCCCATCGGGCCCCACAGTCCGACCTCGGCCATGTGGTTTGGGTCAACAACCGTGTACAGCGTCTTTACCATGGCCCGAGCCTCCTGGCGCCTTGACGGCAGGCGATATCTTCCATAGTCGGAAGCGCCGCCGTGCTCCTTGAAGCCGCTCTGCCAGCTCCATAATGCCTTGAGCAGGGAGATAGATGGCCACAAGGCACAGGCGACGCTTTTCATCACCGCCGAACTTCGTTCAGATAGTAGACGCCTGATTCGGGAAGAAGATCACCAAGAACTAGGCATCTCCTCCTCGGGGCGACACTGTGAGCAAACCTACATACATGTTTATGTTAGTCGCCTTCCTCGCCAAACTCTTTCAAAGTTCGTTCAAGCACTTACTGAAAATGCCGCGATGAAGCCGTCGATTCTCCTTCTGAGTCGGACAAGCTGAGCACGAACATCCTTTAGTTCCTCACCCGGTTGGGTGTTGGCATCTTGGAGGTTATTTTTCTCTGCCGCACCCTCGTAAGCACGCTCTCGCTGACCTTCAACCGGCGCAAGAGCTGTTGCTTGTCCGGATCTAGTCCGCGCCATCTGCAATATTATTGTCGATTTACACACGCCGCACTTCATAAACTATTTACCTTTTGAGGCATATATTACGGAGGGGTCTCGTGGCTCCACCAGTAGCAGCTAGTGCGGCCTCAAGTTGGGCCTTGCATTCTTCAAGCTCTGAGACAGTCGGGTATTCTTTTTGTAAGATCCAGCATAACAAATGATCCTTAAATCAGTTATTCTAACTATTTTAAGTCTCGGGAGCTCTTGGCATATATAATCACAAATTTCCTCACCGTATGTCCTTTACATACTTGCTCCGTGGCTCTGGCTAGACCATCTTGGCGGCACAGTGCGCATCTCCCGAATTGAAGGCATTCAAGGCTTCTTGGGAGAAACATGCGTCACGAAGAACTGTCGGCGAGCTGTGATTCATGGCGCTCTCCACCTCGGAGTTGGTGGCGGACAATCTGTCGGCATCCTCTGTCGGAGGAGCATCCGACGCACGCCTCGTGCTCGCCTCCGCTTCTGGACCCGGCTTTGGAACCTGGCTGGCAGAGGTTCGATTGGCAACCTCTCCGGACTCGGTCCGTGAGGCTCTTTTTCCTGAAAAGAGCACCAGCGTTAATCGCCTTCCGTGAATCAATCCACAGGAATATGGTGACGCGCCATACCGTTGCGGCGGAGTTTCGATCCGTGCCGCACTTCTTTTTTAACTGCTTGAGGCGTCTTGCCTTGTTGGCTAGCCGCCCATGGCTCGGCCTCCTGCCTCGAAGGCACCCCCTGCGAAACACCATCAAATATGTGGTGATTAGAAGTAAAGCACGGGTGGGTCGTGGTATCCGGACTTCGGTCACGGTTACCTGGGAGGCCGGGAATTATCCGGGGTAGTCGGCTGTAATGGCAACCAAAGCATTGTCGATGCTACGTTGGTGGAACACCCCGTCGATCAGCTCCACCTTTATATCCGGGTCCTCTTCGGAGGCCGGATCGAGGGACCGTTCCGGATCCTCGGGTTGTGGGGGCAGGATGTGTATCTTCTCCACGGCCCGGCGCAGTTCCTGCGTAGAAACCATGAAATGAGATATTTAACCACGGGAACATGGATCGGACAGGCCATAAAGATATTTGCTTACCCAACTTCGAGGATTATTCGAAGAAAACCCGCTCAGTGGACTGACGCGGAGAAAATCTTCCTCTTCCTCTTTGTACATGGCGGACAAGGTCTTCACCAGTTCGGTGACCGATCCCGGCCCTTTGCGGCCATGGCGGGTGGCATCGTCCTCCCCGTTGAAGTCCCACATGGGGTGGCCCCTATATTGGAGCGGCTGCACTCCCCTCATAATGCAGATTGCCATGACTCCAATCATGGTCAATCCGTCATGAGCCGGTAATATTATTCGGCTCATCAAGTAAAGGACGTCGGTCATTTTCCCTCTGGGGGCTCATGAGCGCCAGGCTTAGGCGCTTCTTCGAGGAGCATCGCTAAACTCCGGAAGGCCGATCCGAACAGGATCCGGCAGCGGGGCGTCCTCCATGTAAAACCATTCAAGGCCAGTCTTGGACGCCTTCTTCGGGTTCGGATAGATATCCGGTCCGGCGATGCGCCATAGTTCGCTCCGCCCACTTGATATATTAACCCCTCATGGAGCGGGTACTAAGCAGAATAATCTCTTCCACAGCGCAAAATGAGCCTCGATGCCCAAGAACAGTTAGCAAAGGCCCACGAAGCCCGATGTGCATAATGGAGCCAGGCGTAAGGTGGTGCAACCGAGGCCGTAGAACTCCAAGAGCCCCGGAGAAATGGATGAATTGGAAATCCGAGTCCTCTTACTAGATAAGAGATAAAGCACACCGCTCTCCTTTAGAGGGATCGGGGACACTCTCCGCTTGCTTTCCGCCCTTGTAGGTGGCAAGTCCGGCTCGAACCGGAACCATGAAGGCGGGGAAGAAATCCCTTGGTTTGGAGTATAACTAGCTCGCTATCGGGGGATGAGCATCTCTCCCAATTTCGGGCTGAGGCTAGGAGGCGAGAGAGGAGGAGCCGCGTCGACTATCCATGATGGAATGGGTTTTTGTCGAGGCGCTCCGATGAAAGCTTCATGGAGGGAATGGTGTGACTCAGATCTAGATCCTCGTCCCTTTATAGGCGGCTCATTTGCGCAGCTAAGGGGGTAAGTGTAAAAATACCCCGGCTTTTCGCATTCATTCAAACACGTGGAAGATGGCCATTATTGGGTGTAGAAGCCAAGGGGCGCAGCATTTATCAGAAGACGGACACTATTCGACAAGTATATGGAATTTGGAGAAGAACCCGCCTTGCAATGCCGAAGACAATCAACACGCCGGACTTATCATCATTGAAGCCTGGTTCGGGGGCTACTGAGGGAGTCTTGGACTAGGGGGTGTCCGGATAGCCGAACTATCACCGTTGGCTGGACTCCTGGACTATGAAGATACAAGATTGAAGACTTCGCCTGTGTCCGGATGGGACTTTCCTTGGCGTGGAAGGCAAGCTTGGCGATACGGATATGTAGATCTCCTGCCATTGTAACCGACTCTGTGTAACCCTAACCCTATTCAGTGTCTATATAAACCGAAGGAGTTTAGTCCGTAGGACGAACAACAATCATACCATAGGCTAGCTTCTAGGGTTTAGCCTCCTTGATCTCGTGGTACATCTACTCTCGTACTACCCATATCATCAATATTAATCAAGCAGGAGTAGGGTATTACCTCCATCGAGAGGGCCCGAACCTGGGTAAAAACATTGTGTCAATTGTGTCCTGTTACCATCCGCCTAGACGCACAGTTCGGGACCCCCTACCCGAGATCCGACGGTTTTGACACCGACAATGGTATTCAGACACTGGAAGGGTTCCGTGGGTACCGTGTACGTATCGGGGTCACCGGAAGGGGTTCCTGGCACCCCCGGCAAAGATATGGGCCTTATTGGGCCTAGCGTGGGACAGACCAGCCCCTTGTGGGCTGGTGCACCCCCATATGGGCCGATCTAAGTGGATAAAGGAATAGTGGAGGAGGAAAGGAAATAGAGGGAATAGGATTCCCCCTTCCTTTCCCCTCTCCCCTCTTTCCTTCCCTCCTCCGGAGATAAGGAAAGGGGGAGGCCAAATTGGAGGAGGCCCCCAAGTAGGATTCCTCCTACTTGGGGTGCCCCAAGGATGCTCCTCCCCCTCTTCCACCTATATATACATGGGGAGGGGGTGCCTAGAACAAAAACCAACAATTGTTAGCCGTGTACGGCGCCTCCCTCCACAGTTTACGCCTCCGGTCATATTCACGTACTGCTTAGGTGAAGCCCTGTGCGGATTACTTCACCATCACCGTCACCACGCCATCGTGCTGATGGAAGTCACCCTCGGCACTTTGCTGGATCAAGAGTTTGAGTGACGTCATCGAGCTGAATGTGTGCAGAACTCGGAGGTGTCGTATGTTCGGTGCTTGATCGGCCGGAACGAGAAGAAGTTCGACTACATCAACCGCGTTAACAAACTGTTCCGCTTTTGGTCTACGAGGGTACGTGGACACCATCTCCCCCTCTTGTTGCTATGCATCTCCTAGATAGATCTTGCATGAGCGTAGGAATTTTATTTGAAATTGCATGCTACGTTTCCCAACAGAGGACCCTTGCAAGCGTGCCAAACCACTCGTGTAAAATTACCTTGTTACTCGTATTCGGCGATGATAAGAAGTTTCGCAAGGAGTCCCTGTCCTTCAAGGTGGTCGACTTCAAGAGTGAGTTCCACACCATCTTTGGGCAGTCGGCATACCCGAAGTTCATGGCCCGTCCCAGGTATGCGTACTTGAAGCTTAAAATATCGGGCCCCAAGGGTGTGATTATGGTCTTGGTTGACCCGAGGCATGCAGAAGAAATTGCGAATCTGAACGCCAGCATGGCGGAAGCAAGTGGTGTGGAAGTGGAGTTTGTCGCATACAAGCTCATCATTGATCCGACTGAGATGCCTATGGAAAAGAAGCTGACTCCTGAGTCGTCCTTCCATTTAGCAACAGGCACAAAAAAGATTCTAGTGCATCCCTGCGTTCCCTCCAAGATGGCTAAGATTGATGATGACCTGGACCCAAAATAGGAAAGCGAGCTCGTCAGCTTCCTCAGTCAGATCAAATCCCACTTGACACGCCTCAAATCCCAAGGGAGCTGGCTAAGGACCGACTGAACATGTATCCAGGAGAAAAACCCTTCAAGCAGACTCTTTGTCGGTTTGCTGATCCTAAGAGCAAGGTCGTGGGATTCATCACAGAAGTAGAGCACTCAGAGTGGGTGGTGAAAGTGCGTTAAGTCGACTAGAGGGGGGTGAATAGGCGATTTTTATGAATTCTTCACCGAGGAATTTCATGGTGAGGAAATTCCTTAGCGAAGAACTACTTGCAGCGGAATAAGTACTCAGATGCAGTCATAACATAACATAAGCATAGACAACATGATGAAATGAAAACAAACACAGAGTATAGAAAGCATAAGCACATGATAAACAGGATGAAGACAAACAGACTGAAGAAATTGGACTGAGGAAATTGAGAAAGTCTTCAGTCAAAGTCTTCAAATAGATATGAACAATCACACAACACATTAATGAGGAAATGGAAGGGTTGAGGAAATAGAACCAGTAGGCTTCGTGAAGACAGTGATTTGGTAGACCAGTTGCAACTGTTGTGACAGTTGTACGTCTGGTTGGAGCAGCTAGGTATTTAAACCTGAGGACACACAGTCCCGGACACACAGTCCTCACCGTATTCTCCTTGAGCTAAGGTCACACAGACCTCGCCCAATCACTCGTGGTAAGTCTTCAGGTGACTTCCAAACCTTCACAAACTCGGTCACTCAGCGATCCACAATTTCCTCTTGGATGCTCTAGACCATGACGCATAACCGTCTGGAAGATGCACAGTCTTCAAAGGTAACAAGCGTCAGATCCACACATGAACAATTTCTTCAGTGATGCTCAGTAACTTGGGGTTTGTAGGTGTTTGGGTTTGGGTTTTCCTCACTTGATGATTTTTGCTCAAAGTCCTCGGAGGATGGGATGCTCTCAATGACAAGTGTCAGTTTCTCTCGGAGCAGCCAACCAGCTAGTGGTTGTAGGGGGCGGCTATTTATAGCCTAGGGAGAAGCCCGATGCTACGTCTTGAGCTTGCGGTGGTTTTCCTCGAAGAGGAGAGGGTGATGCAGCCGAGTAGCGTAAGTATTTCCCTCATTTTTTGAGAACCAAGGTATCAATCCAGTAGGAGGCTCCTCAAAAGTCCCACGCACCTACACAAACAAACTGAGAACTCTCAACCAATGCAATAAAGGGGTTGTCAATCCCTTCACGGCCACTTGCGAAAGTGAGATCTAATAAAGATAGTAAGATAAGATAAATATATTTTTGGTATTTTATAATATAGATGCAAAAAGTAAAGATGCAAATAAAAGTAGATTGAAAGCAAATATGATAAGAGATATACCTGGGGGCCATAGGTTTCACTAGTGGCTTCTCTCAAGATAGCATAGGTATTATGGTGGGTGAACAAATTACTGTCGAGCAATTGATAGAAAAGCGAATAATTATGAGATTATCTAGGCATGATCATGTATATAGGCATCACGTCCATAACAAGTAGACCGACTCCTGCCTGCATCTACTACTATTACTCCACACATCACCCGTTATCCAGCATGCATCTAGAGTATTAAATTCATAAGAACAGAGTAACGCATTAAGCAAGATGACATGATGTAGAGGGATAAACTCAAGAAATATGATATAAACCCCATCTTGTTATCCTCGATGGCAACAATACAATCGTGCCTTGCAACCCTTTACATCCTTTGGGTAAGGACACCGCAAGATTGAACCCAAAGCTAAGCACTTCTCCCATGGCAAGAAAGATCAATCTAGTAGGCCAAACCAAACTGATAATTCAAGAGACTTGCAAAGATAACTCAATCATACATAAAAGAATTCAGAGAAGATTCAAATATTATTCATAGATAAACTTGATCATAAACCCACAATTCATCAGATCTCGACAAACACACCGCAAAAAGAGTTTACATCGAATAGATCTCCACAAGAGAGGGAGAGAACATTGTATTGAGATCCAAAAAGAGAGAAGAAGCCATCTAGCTAATAACTATGGACCCGTAGGTCTGTGGTAAACTACTCACAACTCATCGGGGGGCAATGGTGTTGATGTAGAAGCCCTCCGTGGTCGATTCCCCCTCCGGCAGAGTGCCGGCGAAGGCTCCAAGATGGGATCTCGCGTATAAAGAAGGTTACGGTGGTGGAAATTGTGTTTCGTCTGCCCCCTGGATGTTTTCGGGGTATGTAGGTATATATAGGAGGAAGAAGTACGTCAGTGGCCGCCCAGGGGCCCACGAGATAGGGGGCGCGCCCTCCTATCTCGTGGGAGCCTCGGCTGCTTCTTGACTTGCACTCCAAGTCCTCTGGATCACGTTCGTTCCAAAAATCACGCTCCCGAAGGTTTCATTCCATTTGGACTCTGTTTGATATTCCTTTTCTTCGAAATACTGAAATAGGCAAAAAAAACAACAATATGGGTTGGGCCTCCGGTTAGTAGGTTAGTCCCAAAAATGATATAAATGTGTAAAATAAAGCCCATAAACATCCAAAAGGGGTAATATAATAGCATGGAACAATAAAAAATTATAGATACGTTGGAGACGTATCAAGCATCCCCAAGCTTAATTCCTGCTCGTCCTCGAGTAGGTAAATGATAAAAAAGAAATTTTTGATGTGGAAGGCTACCTAGCATAATTCTCAATGTAATTTTATTTATTGTGGCATGAATGTTCAGATCCAAATGATTCAAAATAAAAGTTCATATTGATAAAAGAAATAGTAACACTAAGTATTTCCCTCGGTTGTGAAACCAAGGTCTCAATCTAGTAGGAGAACCAAGGAACACTATGTAAATAGTACATGCAAGGAAACCATCATGGTCAAACCCTTAGAGTTCCCTCCCTCCTAGCCCTCGCTCCTAGCCCTCCCACCTTGCGCCGGTGGCCGCTCCGGCCCCGGCGGCCACAAGCCCTACCAGTGGCCGCTCCGGCGCTGGTAGCCACCCCTCCCTTCATGATAGCTCCATTTTCCCTTAACTTTGATCATGGGAAGAAGTTTCAAGCGGATATGAAGGCCAAGTTTGGGCACCCGGTGGTCTTCTCCCCGGGTTTTCGTCAAAAGGAATTCACCATGGTGGTTTCTTTTAGACGTGCCTAATTCAGGCTCAATGTGCACACGGTTAGTGTTTCTCTCCTTGCCATGTTTGGGGGCTATGCCCAAGGTTTTCAAGTTCGTTTCTTGAAGGATAGGTCTTTCAAGTTCTCGGTTGCTTCAAAAGCAGTGGGTTTTGAGATCTACAATGCTGGTAATATTGTTGAGAAGGATTTTGACGTGGGTTTCAATCTCTGGAATTTTGGGGGCCCGAATTGGCAACGGGAAGAAACCCTATACTATGCAGAGCTTGATAAGGAATGGACCCAAGTGGGTAGGTCCGACAAGGCCATTGTTCCTCACTCCTGTGATCACCGGAGTTATTTTGCGGTGGTCCGGGACGGTAGATCGGTTTTCGAAAGATTATCGGGGCCCATTCAAGAGGGATCCAATCAAGGTCTTAACAAGACTTCATTGCACGTTAATCCGGGTCAAGACAGGCCCCAAATGGAGCGCCAGGTCACGCAGCGTTCTATTACACGTAACTACGAGGTTTTCCATGCATGCGGGGCCAACGGTCACATGGCCCGCTATTGCACCACTCCGAACCTTGCTGGGCTTTGGTTGTTTATCCATTTTGATTCTTTCCCGAGCCCACCGGCAGAGGCTTGGGCCGAAGGTGCAATGGAATCTTGGTTTCGTTGTATTAGGCCGGCGCTGCAGACTCGGCAGGTGCCTTCATTTAAGGAGTTAGTCAAGGATTTTTTTTCCCAAACTTCCAGCCGAGACTGTCGCTTGCCTCCTCGCCTTCCACTTCACTTTCCTCCTCTGCCACCAACTCTGCTTCTGCCTCGACAAGTTCGCCACCGCTGCCATTGCTGTCCGACAGGGCTCGGGTCACCACCTCGCTGGAGCCGCTGCCGATGGCCAACATTCCCATAGATCCTCAACCGTTCGTTCCTCATGGCTTTCAGATTCAGGTGATTGAAGGTCGCAATGGGGTTTCTCGTGCGATTGTCCCTCATCGCCCGAGACGGCACGAAGACTGGGCGATTGCCACTATCCACCCGCATCCAGATGAGGTATTTTTCCCAAATGTGCATGAGGTTCTTGAAGAGTTCCTAGAGGGAGATGAACAAATAGGTTTTAGAGAAATCCAACCCTGTCCTTTTGGAGAGGCTTACGTCAGGTTCACACATGTCAGAGACAGAGATAGGCTCATTCAGCAGGGTCCGCATGCTTTCGGTGATGTGTTTATTTCTTTTACTAAACACAGTCAAGGAAGGAATTGGCGTAGGGTTCACTTCAACAGAACTTGTTGGTTGCTGTTTGTGGGGGTTCCATTTGATTTCTGCAATACTGAAGATATTGCTTCTGCGATTTCAAAGCGGGGCAAGATCATTAGTTGGGAGAAAGAAGATGCTTTGAAGGGTAAGATTTTGGTCAAGGCTAGAGTCACTGATCTTGGTGATATCCCAAAGAGTATAAGATGGTCTGAAGTAGAAATATTTGAGGAGGAGTCCTGGACCTGCTCTGTTGAGGTACTTCTTGAGGAAATGTCGGGGGGTGGGCCTGCAGATGAGGACCCTTTTCCACCTGAGGATGTGGACCCACACCCTGTGCCACAACATGCAAATGATTTTCCAAGTTTTCCACCTCTGCCTAATCCTAACAATAATGCTCCTAATGAAGAATGGGATGATTGGGAAGAGCAGGCAGAGCAAGAGGAACACTGGGCTTTTCCACAGCCAGCTCCTGTCCATCCTCTGCAGCCTCCAGTTGAAATTCCTGTCTTGGCAGAAGAAGGGGCTCCAAACAGCAGCATTACTACTACAGTTTCTCTGTCTGATGGTTTGCTTTCCTTGACCCACTCTGCTAGTGAGGAGGTCAACCAAGGTGCTCAGGCCCCTCAAATTGGTCAAGGGCTCCTGAACATTGCCTTAGCTTATGATGCAGTTGAAGAAGAGGAGGATTTACAGGATGTGCAGCCCAATGTTGAAGAGCCACTGAATGTGAACATGGTGCCTGCTGAACAGACTCTGCATGTGGACATGGCTCCTGCTGAACAACAAAACCTGCAGTCAGAGTGTGCTGTAACTCAACTTCTTATGCAGACAGTTCCCACTCCAGGCTTGTCATCCTCTGCCAGAGATATTGAGGCTTATGGTTCCTCTTTGCCCAGTGCCCAACAAGACAAACAGCTTGAGAATTTGAAGGAAGTCCAGCCTACTGATAATTGTGTTGTGCCTCTGGAAGCTGCTACTAATGCAACTGTGGGAGATTCTATTCCTTCACATCAAGTCCATAACCCAGATATCAAGGGCAAGGCTGATGTTCCAGTTCCCCACATTGGATCCTCACCTGCTGCAAACCCTAAAGGTAACTATGGGTCCTACTCTTTGCCAGGTTCTCCTTCCTTGCTTACATTACATACTTTGGCCCAAGATCATGCTATGCAAATCATTGATGGTTCACATTTAATATCTGAAGAAGGACTGGATTTATGGATACAACACTTTCCTCCAGCAACACAAGGAGATGCACCAACTTTCAAAATAGAAATACCAGTAAGTTGGTTTAACTTCATAATTTACTTACTGTTGACACCTGACAAGTTTGGTTGGACCATGCATTTGCTAAAGTCTGATGTCTGGAAATTTTTGACTGCTAATTGTGAGCATGAGGACACTTTGCTTTTTCACATACCTGATGGATGTGCAACTTCTCAGGCACCTGCATGTAAGGATTTCATCCTGGGTCTAGGCAAAGAAAATGAGGGTATTAGCCCTGATGCCCACTCTTCCACTGGGGCTAGCAGTCCTCTTCAGCAGGTGTCCCCAAATAAAGTCCTGCCCCTTGGAGAGGCCATATCAAGGAAAAGGAGGGAGAAAGAACCTATGGTAGAAACTGAGGTAAGAAGAAGTGATAGGATTAAAAAGGATAACAATGGCTATAGAAGGAAGTCTTGTGCTACTCAGTCTTGTTTACCATGCAATGCCACACCTCCAATTATTCACAATTCAGTGGTTAAAAACCTGTCTAAATCTTTCTGCAAGGTTGCTGAGGAAGACATTCAGGAGATGTTGACAAAGAAACCCAAGAAGAAGGGACAGGAAGATGTGGCTAAGGTGTCCAAGGCCACAGCAAAAGCAGCAAAGTCCAGGCATGTGTGATATGTGTCTACAACATCAGTCTCTGATAGATAGCAGGATGGCCTGCTATTCTCTTTTGGGAATTACATGTCTTATGTATGTAGTTAAATGTAAAGCTTGCAACTGTTGCATAATGCTTGTTTGCCCTGGTAGGCACCTTTTGTATGTTATATGCACTTTGCTGCTGTGTCAGCTCTGGTATCTCCTTGTGGTTGAGACTTCTATTCTATCTGGTGCTCTGGAAGCTGTTGGCCATCATATATGGCTGCTTTGGTTCACCTCCCCATCTACTTATGTCTACTGCTGGAATGTCTCAACATACTTTCAGTGATTTGTCCTTTTTGTGGAACCCAATAATTTTATGGCTAGGGATTGTCATCAGGGGGTGGGCCATGCTGACTACAGTAACATCAAACTGATTATTAATGAATAACAATGCAACTTGGAATATCTTAAACTGGAATGTGAGGGGCATTAATTCCTCAGATAAGTGGTTGGCTATCAGGCAAAAAGTGGAAGAAAGTGCTGCTGGAATTGTTTGTATACAGGAAACTAAGAGAGAAAACTTTGATCTGGCCTACATTCATAAAATATGTCCTCAAAGGTTTAATAAATTTGAGTTCTTACCTTCCATTGGGGCATCAGGTGGCATCCTCACTGCTTGGAATGGAGCTCTATTCTCTGGGGAGCTAATGTTTCAAAACAAATTCTCATTATCTATTCAGTTCACCTGCAGGACATCTTCCAAAAGTTGGGTCCTCACAAACATCTATGGTCCTTGCAATCATGAGGATAAAATTGAGTTCATTGACTGGTTTGGTAATATTCAGATGCCTAATGATATAGATTGGATTATTATGGGGGATTTTAATTTTATCAGAACACCTGAGGACAGAAACAGACCTGGAGGAGATGTAAATGAAATGCTCATGTTTAATGAGGCAATAAGTGAACTTGGCCTGATTGAATTACCCCTAAAAGGTAGGCAGTTTAGTTGGAGCAACATGCAAGACAACCCACTTCTGGAAAAATTAGATTGGTTTTTTACCTCTGCAGCTTGGATGACCAGTTATCCTGATACCTTGGCCCTTCCCATGGCTAAACCAATCTCTGATCACCTCCCCTGCATGATTAAAATTGGCACAAATATCCCAAAGTCTAGAGTGTTCAGATTTGAAAACTATTGGCTTAACCACAGTTCTTTTAGACAGGTGGTTCAGACTGCTTGGGCTATTCTAGTAGGTCATTCAGACTGTGCTAAGAAGATTTCTACAAAATTCAAGAATGTCAGAAGAGCTCTAAAACTGTGCGCCAAAAACCTTGCCTTTCATAAGAAGCAAATTGCAGATCTAAATGACTGTATATTTCTCTGGGATATGATTGAGGAATTCAGAGATCTTACTCTATTTGAAAATAATTGCAGGACCTTGCTCAAGGAGTATCTACTAACTGTGCTCAATGATCAGAAGATTTATTGGAAACAGAGAGGGAAAATTAAAGGAGTAAAGTTTGGAGATGAAAACACAAAATTCTTCCACACTAAAGCCTCTATTAATCATAGGCACAATAAGATTGCTATGCTGCTGAATAAAGACCAAGTTGAAGTAACAGATCATGATGGAAAGGCTGCAATCCTCTGGGAGGCTTTTAAAAATAGATTGGGACAATCTAATGGACACTCAATGCACTTTGACCTTAATGATCTTTATGAAAACACAGTGGACCCCCAAATCTTCATTGATCTTGAAAAGCCTTTTACCCAAGAGGAAGTTGAGGAAGTGGTCAAAAACCTGCCTAATGATAAATCACCAGGGCCGGATGGATTCAATAATGAGTTTATTAAAAGTTGTTGGGATATTATTAAGACTGATGTCTTTGAGCTTATTTTTGCATTTCATGCTGGGAATGTGAATCTTGAAAGCATTAACTCCTCTTTCATCACTCTAGTGCCAAAAAAAGAGGTGCCACTTTCTCCAAATGACTTCAGGCCAATTTCCCTACTAAATGATGTTCTGAAAATCATTACAAAACTATTGGCCAATAGACTGCAAAGAGTTATTCTACAGTTGGTGCATATTAATCAATATGGCTTTCTCAAAGATAGAGTGATCCAGGACTGCCTTGGTTGGGCATATGAATACATTCACCAGTGTCATAAATCTAAGGAGGAAATCTTAGTAATAAAACTGGATTTTGAGAAGGCTTTTGATACAATTGAGCATGATGCAATCATCGATATTTTTAGAGCTAAAGGATTTGGAGAGAAGTGGTTTTCCTGGATGGAAGCTTTGTTCACAACTGCATCCTCTTCTATACTACTCAATGGAGTTCCTGGGAAAAGAATTTACATAAGGAGGGGAGTAAGACAAGGAGACCCTTATTCTCCTTTATTTTTTTGCTGGCTACTGATTTGCTACAATCCATCCTTAATAAAGCCATGAGATTAAATCTGATCACTGCTCCTCTGCAAAGAAACTCATGTCCTCACTTCCCAATTGTGCAATATGCAGATGACACCTTAGTGGTTATGCAAGCTGATTCTAGGCAGTTGTTCTGCTTAAAAGCACTTCTGAATACTTTTGCCACAACAACTGGGCTAAAAGTTAATTATGGGAAGTCCATCATGGTACCCTTGAATATTGCTGAAGACATGGTAGAAATTTATACAAACACCTTGCAGTGTGCTAGAGGGCAATTCCCATTTACCTACCTTGGTATGCCCTTGGGAATTTACAAACCAAGTGTTGAGCAATGTCTACCTCTAGTTAACATGATTGCAAAAAGAGTGGCTGGTATCTCTATCTTCATGACCCAAGCTGGATAATTACTGTTGGTCAAGTCAGTGATGACATCTTTATCAGTCTTCTTCATGTGCTGTTTGGACATACCTGTTATAATAAAAAAGCAGATCATCAAATACCTGAGACATTGTCTTTGGAGAGGACCTGATATGGAGGACAAAAGTCCTGCCTTGGTGGCTTGGACCACAGTGTGCAGACCAAAAGACCAAGGAGTCTTAGGTGTTTTAGATATCTTTACACATAATAAAACCCTGCTCATGAAAAACCTTCACAAATTCTTCAACAGACATGATATTCCCTGGGTCAACTTGATCTGGGAAACATACTACAATGATGGAAAATTACCAGGGGACAACATGATTGGATCATTCTGGTGGAAGTCCAACTTAGCCCTCATTGATCAGTACAAAGCTATTGCCAGATGTAATGTGGGAGATGGTGTTAGTGCTTTCTTTTGGGACGATCTACGGAGCCAAGCAATACTTAAACACCAATTTCCTCACTTGTTCTCTTTTGTCAGAAACCCCCAGCTGAATATTCAACAAGTATTGCAGACTGAGTACCTGCAGGATTTATTCTTCCTCCCCTTGACAACCGAGGCCTACGAGGAATTCTTACAAATGGAAGACATATGTATAGCCATGAGACAATCTGAACATTTAGACTCTTTAGACACTTGGAGCTACATTTGGGGGACTCAGCACTATTCCTCCATCAAAGCATATAAAGTCTTAATTGGTCACAGACAGACACCCCCACACTTCAACTAGATCTGGCAGAGTTCATGCCAATCAAAGCATAAAGTTTTTTTCTGGCAACTTCTTCATGATCGAGTTAACACCAGAAACTTACTTAGAAGGAAGAATTTTGTGTTGGAAGATTACAATTGTGCTGTTGGAGGTTGTCCACTAGAAGAAACACCGCACCATCTCTTTTGGGGCTGTCCATTTGTTCAACAATGCTGGGACTTCATTTGTCCAACAAGAGCTCCAAATCTGTCTGTGTTAGAAGCATTCCAAGACCTCAAAGAAAAGCTAAGGTACCCATTTTACATGGAGATAATCATTCTTGGAGCTTGGGCTATTTGGATCACCAGAAACAATAAATTTTTTGAAAATATTGCACCTTCTTTCCAAGGGTGGAAGTTCATATTTCTGGAGGAACTGAAGCTGCTCGAATATAGAATGAGGAAGAAGCATGAGAGGCAATTTTCAGTTTGGCTTGATAGCTTGTTGTAATTTTTTCTTCTTAGGCTAGTTGGTTGTTTAGTTTTTTCTTTCTTCTTTTTCTTTCTTCTTTTGTTTCCTATTTTTTTAGGTCTTTAGTCTTTTGGTTTCTTGGGCTTACCTCAAGCCTTTCAGACACTTTTGTTTTTCTGCGTTTTATTAATAAAAATTGCAGTGGGGTTTTACCCTACTGTTTATAGTCAAAAAGCCATACTAATCAAAGTAATCATGTCTTCTAAAAATAACATGGCAAAAGAAAGTTCATCCCTACAAAATCATATAGTTAGGCTATGCTTCATTTTCGTCACACAAAGATGTTCCCAACTTCTATACCCCCGGTGACAAGCCAAGCAATTGTTTCATACTTAAATAATCTCAAACTTTTTCAACCTTCACGCAATACATGAGCGTGAGCCATGGATATAGCACTATGGGTTGAATAGAATATGATGATGGGGATTGTGTGGAGAAGACAAAAAAGGAGAAAGTCTCAAATTGACGAGGATAATCAACAGGCTATGGAGATGCCCATCAATTGATGTCAACATGACGAGTAGGAATTGCCATGCAACGGATGCACTAGAGCTATAAATGAATGCTCAACAAAAGAAAACTAGTGGGTGTGCATCCAACTTGCTTGCTCACGAAGACCTAGGGCATTTGAGGAAGCCCATCGTAGGAATATACAAGCCAAGTTCTATAATGAAAAATTCCCACTAGTATGAAAAAGACAACTTGTGGGACTCACTATAGGAAAAACATGGTGCTACTTTGAAGCACAATATATGAGACTCACTACATGAAGAATAAGGTGCTACTTTGAAGCACAAGTGTGGAAAAAGAGATAGTAACATTGCCCTTTTTAGTTTCTCTTCTTTTTTTTGGGCCATTCTTTTTTTTCTTTGGGCAATGGTCTAGTAATGATGATCATCACACTTAAACATATGAATTACAACTCGAAACTAGAACAAGATATGACTCTATATAAATGCCTCCGGCGGTGTACCGGGATGGTGCAATGAATCAAGTGTGACATGTATGAAAAATAAGGCATGGTGGCTTTGCCACAAATACAATGTCAACTACATGATCATGCAATGGCAATATGACAAAAGTAAAGTATGTCATGATGATGATGAACGGAACGGTGGAAAGTTGCATGGCAATGTGTCTCGGAATGGCTATGGAAATGCCATAATAGGTAGGTATGGTGGCTGTTTTGAGGAAGATATAAGGAGGTTTATGTGTGATAGAGCGTATCGTATCACGGGGTTTGGATGCACCGGCGAAGTTTGCACCAACTCTCAATATGAGAAAGGGCAATGCACGGTAGCGAAGAGGCTAGCAATGGTGGAAAGGTAAAAGTGCGTATAATCCATGGACTCAACATTAGTCAAAAGAACTCATATACTTATTGCAAAAATTTAGAAGTCATAAAAATCAAGTACTACGCGCATGCTCCTAGGGGGATAGATTGGTAGGAAAAGACCATCGCTCGTCCCCGACCGCCACTCATAAGGATGCACAAGCCAGGTACACTTCATGTTTCAAATTTGTTACACAACAACGTGCATGCCACGGGACTTGCTAACTTTAACACAAGCATTCTTTAAATTCATAATCACCCAACTAGCATGACTTTAATATCACTACCTCCATATCTCAAAACAATTATCAAGTATCAAATTGATCATAGCATCCAATTCACTTCCTATGACAGTTTTTATTATACCCAACTTGGATGCCTACCATTCTAGGACCAATTTTATAACCATAGCAAATATCATGCTGTTCTAAAAGACTCTCAAAAAGATATAAGTGAAGCATTAGAGACTAGCAATTTATTCAAAATTAAGTCACCACCGTGCTCTAAAAAGTATAAGTGAAGCACTAGAGCAAAAACTATTAAGCTCAAAAGATATAAGTGAAGCACATAGAGTATTCTAGCAAATTCTAATCAAATAGGCTTCTCCCAAAAGGTGTGTACAACAAGGATGATTGTGGTAAACTAAAAATCAAAGACTAATATAATACATGACGCTCCAAGCAAAACACACATCATGTGCCGAATAAAAATATAGCTCCAAGTAAAGTTACCAATGAACGAAGACGAAAGAGGGGATGCCTTCCCGGGGCATCCCCAAGCTTAGGCTTTTGGCTATCCTTGAATATCTTGGGGTGCCTTGGGAATCCCCAAGCTTAGGCTCTTGCCACCCTTTATTCCATAGTCCATAAAAGCTTTACCCAAAACTTGAAAACTTCACAACACAAAACTCGACAGGAAATCTTATAAGCTCCCATTAGTGAAAGAAAACAAAACCACATCATAAGGTACTGTAATGAACTCATTATTTATTTATTTTAGTGTTAAACATACTGTATTCCAACTTATATATGGTTTATAAACTATTTTACTAGCCATAGATGCATCAAAATAAGCAAACAACACACGAAAAACAGAATCTGTCAAAAATAGAACAGTCTGTAGTAATCTGTAACTAACGCAAACTTTTGGAACTCAAACAATTCAGAAAAAATAGGACGACCTAGGCAATTTGTTTATTGATCAGAATCAATTGGAATCACTATTTTATCACGTTCTGGTGATTTTTAACAATTGTTTTCATGAACCGAAAGTTTCTGGAAATTACAGCAAGATCAAATAACTATCATCCAAGAAGATCCTACAGGTTTAACTTGGCACAAACACTAATTAAAACATAAAACCACATCTAAAAAGAAGGTAGATGGATTATTTATTCCTAAACAGAAACAAAAACAAAAAACTAAAAATAAAATTGGGTTGCCTCCCAACAAGCGCTATTGTTTAACGCCCCTAGCTAGGCATAAAAGCAAGGATAGATCTAACGAGTGCCATCTTTGGCACTAAATTCATAAGTAGCCCGCATGATAGATTCATAAGGTAATTTGACTTTCTTTCTCGGAAAGTGCTCCATGCCTTTCTTTAATGGAAATTGGAATCTAATATTCCCTTCCTTCATATCAATAATCGCGCCAATCGTTTTAAGGAAAGGTCTACCAAGAATAATAGGGCAAGAAAGATTGCAATCTATATCAAGAACGATAAAATCCACGGGCACCAAATTTCTATTTGCAACAATAAGAACATCATTGATCCTTCCCATTGGCTTTTAATGGTGGAATCCAAGGTGCAAATTTAAAGAGCAATCATCAAGATCATGGAAACCTAGAATATCACATAAAGTTTTCGGAATCGTGGAAACACTAGCACCCAAATCACACAAAGCAAAACACTCATGATATTTAATTCTAATCTTTATAGTAGGTTCCCACTCATCATTAAGTTTTTCATCATAAGATTGCATCAAGGCATCAACAATATGTTTGGTAAAAGCTTTATTTTGACTATAAGCATGAGGAGAATTAACAACGGATTGCAACAAGGAAATACAACCTTATAAAGAACAATTATCATAATCAAATTCCTTGAAATATGAGATAGTGGGTTCAATGTTATTTGAAGTTGTGGCTTCTCCAATCCTACTTTTACCAAATTTAGCATCAAGATCTAAAGACTCTGAATTCTTGGGACGCCTTCTAGGCAAAGTTGATTCATCATCAGTCATGTCGGTGTCAAAACCGGCAGATCTCGGGTAGGGGGTCCCGAACTGTGCGTCTAGGAGGATGGTAATAGGAGACAAGGGACACGATGTTTTTACCCAGGTTCGGGCCCTCTCGATGGAGGTAAAACCCTACTTCTGCTTGATTAATATTGATGATATGGGTAGTACAAGAGTAGATCTACCACGAGACCAGAGAGGCTAAACCCTAGAAGCTAGCCTATGGTATGATTGTTGTTCGTCCTACGGACTAAAACCATCCGGTTTATATAGACACCGGAGAGGGCTAGGGTTTACACAGAGTCAGTTACAATGGTAGGAGATCTACATATCCGTATCGCCAAGCTTGCCTTCCACGCCAAGGAAAGTCCCATCCGGACACGGGACGAAGTCTTCAATCTTGTATCTTCATAGTCCAGGAGTCCGGCCAAAGGTCATAGTCCGGCTATCCGGACACCCCCTAATCCGGAACTCCCTCAGTAGCCCCCGAACCAGGCTTCAATGACGACGAGTCCGGCGCATAGATTGTCTTCGGTATTGCAAGGCAGGTTCTTCTCCAAATCACGTGTACCTATTTGAATAGTGTCCGGCTTCTCGTAAATATCGCGCTCCTTGGCTTCCACGCCCAATAATGGCCATCTTCCACGTGTTGAACGAATGCGAAAAGCCAGGGTATTTTTACATTTACCCCCCTAGCTGCGCAAATGAGCTGCCTATATAAGAGACGAGGATCTAGATCCGAATCACACCATCTTCCCTTCGCGAGCTTTCATCGGAGCGCATCTGACAGAAATCCATTCCATCATGGACAGTCGACGCGGCTCCTCCTCTCGCCCTCCCAGTCCTCAGCCTGGAGATTGGGAGAGATGCTCCGTCCCGCACAGCGAGCTAGTGACGCTCCAAACCAAGGGATTTCTTCCCCGGCCTTCATGGTTCCGGTTCGAGCCGGACTCGCCACCTATAAGGGCGGAAAACAAGCGGAGAGCGTCCCCAGTCCCTCCCAAGGAGAGCGGGTATGCCTTGTCCCTTATTTGATAAGAGGGCTCGGATTTCCAATTCATCCGTTTCTCCGGGGGCTCCTGGAGTTCTATGGCCTCCAGTTGCACAACCTTACGCCTGCCTCCATTCTTCATATTGTAGGCTTCGTGGCCCTTTGCGAGCTATTTTTGAGCATCGAAGCTCATTTCACGCTGTGGAAGAAGTTGTTCTGCCTCGTACCCCGTTCTCAGGAGGGGTCGATATATCAAGTGGGCGGAGCCGAACTATGGCGCATCGCCGGGACCGGATATCTATCCGGATCCCCAAAGAAGGCATCCGAAGACTGGCCTTCAGAATGGTTTTATATAGAAGACGTCCCCCTGCCGGACCCTGTTCGGATCGGCCTTCCTGAATTCAATAATGCTCCTTTGAAGAAGCGCCTAAGCTGGCGCCCACGGAGCCCTCAGAAGGAAAATGACAGGGACGTCCTTTACGTGATGAGCCGGATAAGATTACTAGCTCATTCCGGACTGACCATGATCGTAGTCATGGCCACATGCATCATGCGGGGGGGCAGCCGCTTCAATAGAGGCCACGCCATGTGGGATTTCAATGGGAGGATGATGCCACCCGCGCGCCGTAAGGGCCGGATCGCTGTTGTTCGACGAAGGCCTTGTCCGCATTATACAAGGGAGAAGAGGAGGATTTCCTCCGCGTCAATCCTCAGGGTGGATTTTCTATGTACGATCCTCCAAGCTGGGTAAGCGGACACTTCTTTATGCCCATCCGTTCCATATTCCCATAGTTAAGTACCTTATCTTGTGATTTTGACGCATGAATTGCGTCGGGCCGTAAAGGATATAAATGGCCCACCTCCGCAACCCGAGGATTCGGAACGGTCCCTCGATCCGGCCTCCCAAGAGGATCCAGACATATCCGTGGAGCTGATCGATGGGGTATTTTACCAACTGAGCATCGACAATGCCTTGGTTGCCATTACGGCCGATTACCCCGGAATATTTCCAGCCTCACAAGTAATTGAGACCGAAGTCCCAATACTTTAGAAATGATCCCTCCGTGCTTATCTTTGATCACCGTATATCAATGGTGTTTTGCAGGGGAAGCCCTTGAGGCGGAAGGCCGAACCTGCGGTGGCTAGCCAACAAGGGGCAGGAAGGCCCAGTAGGCTGAAAAGAAGTGCGGTCCGGATTGAGATGCTGGCGCCACGGTATGGCATGCCGCCTTATTCCCAGGTTTTATTCCCGGAAGGTATACTAACGCTCGTGCTTTCTTCAGGAAGAAAAGCGCTCGCCGGACTATATCCAGAGAGGCTGCCAATCGAGCCTCCACCAGCCAGGCTCCAAAGCCAGGTCCAGAAGCGGAGGCGAACGCGAGGCGTGCGTCGGATGCTCCTTCGACAGAGGATGCCGACGGACTATCTGCCACCAATTCCGAGGTGGAGAGTGCCATGAATCACAGGCGTCGCCGGACTGTTCTTCGTGACGCATGTTTCTCCCAAGAGGCATTGGGTGCCTTCAATTCGGGAGATGCGCACCTCCGTGCCGCTCAAAATGGTCTAGCCAGAGCCACAGAACAGTATGTGAAAGACATACGGGTGAGAAAATTTGATGGTTATATATGCCAGTAGCCCCCGAGACTTGAAATTGTTAGAATAACTGATTTAAGGATCATTTAGTGTGCATGATCTTACAGAAAAGAATACTCAACTGTCCTAGGAGCTTGAAGAGTGCAAAGCCCAACTTGAGGCCGCACAAGCCGTGATAGGGGAAGCCAAAGAGACCCCCTCTGGTAACATACACTTTTTAAAGATAAGTATGTTGTGAAGTGCGGCGTGTATATAGATCTGATAATAACATTGCAGATGGTGCCGGGGTAGATCCGGACAAGCAACAGCTCTTGTGCCAGTTAAAGGCCGGCGAGAACGTGCTTACGAGGGTGAGGCAGGAGAAAAATAATCTCCAAGATGCAATCACCCAGCTGGGTGAGGAACAAAAAGATGTTCGTGCCCAGCTGTCTGACTCCGTGAAGGAGAATCAGCGGCTTCGACGCGGCATTTTTAGTAAGTGCTTAAACGAACTTTGAAAAAAGAGTTCGGCGAGGAAGTCGACTAATAGAGCTATGTCTGCAGGTATGCTCACAGGCCGTCCTACAGAGGAAATGCCCGGTTCTACGGGTGACCTTCTTCCCGAGCTCTTACAACTGCACGAACGAGTTCGGCAGGTGATGAAAGGCGTAGCCCAGGCCTTGTGGCCATCTATCTTCCTGCCCGAAGGCCTTGGGGAGCTTGTAGAGAGGCTCCAGGGAGCGCGGCGGCGCTTCCGATTATGGAAGATATCGGCCTGCCGTCAAGCTGCCAGGGAGGCCTGGGCCATGGTGAAGACGCGGTACACGAAGGCTGACCCAAACCACATGGCCGAGGTCGGACCTGTGGGGCCTGATGGGAAGGAGATCCCTGTGAGCTTAGTGTACGGCCAGGTAGAATTGGCTGCAAAGTATTCCCAGCAGGACTATAAACTAGACAGCATGTTAGATGGCATTGAAGAGGAATACAATCAGTCAAATTGACTATGTAATTTAAGGTGACATGTAAAATGCCTTCTAGCCGGATTGTAGATCATTTGTCATAGCGGACCTTTTCGCTTCAACCTCGGGACCCAATAGTTCGGAGTGTGTCCGAATACCTTCGCGGTTATATAAAAACCGGGGCATGCGTGGAGACCAGGCGTAGGGGTCATTAGTGCTTTATCAGACAAGTGCCCAACTAGTTATGTTATATTACATGGTTAGTAAGAAACATCTTCCAAGGAGAATAGTTTTGTTAGGGGTTCCTTTCCCTGGGAGGCATGCCCTAAAGTGCATGTCCAGACTCCGAAAAAAGCAGAAAAACATCTGGGGGCAGATAAATAAATAGGTAAGAAATCTTCTTTTAGTTCACCGACCGAATATTCTCTTAAGAACGCTAGCTTTCGGCTTCACCCAGTCTGAGGTACACATCCGGCTGACCCGGCAGTAACAATCACATAGGTGCTCCCTTTACCACCTAGCCGAACAATCGGGAACATAGGGGTAAGCACAGGAGCTAAGCAACCCAGCTTGGCCAAAACAATAGTCATATCGATGCATATAATGGTGAATAAAAGGTACATGCAGAAGTTTGACACATGTATTGGGCATGAAGCCCTTATAATTAAGCTTCTGTGAAAGAAGCCCCCAGGTACAATGAGCGCGGATAGCACATCAAGTGTGTGAGAACAATGCGCTAGCGAGCCTTCAAAGGCTGGAAAGAAAAAGGAGGGAGAAGGAGAAAAATAGGAGACAACTAAAATGTAAAATATGGACAGAGGAAGGAGACGGACTCAGAATCCGGCGCTAGGCGTAGAATCTTCAGAGACGGGCTGCATTCCATGGGTTCGGCTCGAGTCAGTTATCCGATGCATTTCGCAGACGGTACGCTCCACCGGTCAGGACTTGGTCGATGATAAAGGGACCTTCCCATTTTGGCTTTAGTTTGTCCTTTTTCTTGTCCGACAGGCGTAGAACTAGCTCACCAACATTGTAAGTTTTGGCCCGTACTTCTCTGCTTCAATATCTTTGAGCCTGTTGTTGATAGAATGCGGAACAGGCTTTTGCTACGTCACGCTCCTCCTCCAAGGCGTCCAAACTGTCCTGCCGATCGAGCTCGGCTTCTCTTTCTTCGTACATGCGCACGCGAGGTGAGTCATGAATTATGTCGCAGGGCAGAACTGCCTCTGCCCCGTATACCATAAAGAATGGTGTGAATCCGGTCGTGTGATTCGGAGTGGTCCGCAGCCCCCAGAGTACGGAGTCGAGCTCCTCTACCCAGTGCGTGTTAGATTCCTTGAGGGACCGCACTAATTTGGGTTTGATGCCGCTCATAATTAGACCATTTGCTCGCTCAACTTAACCGTTAGTTTGAGGGTGATAGACTGAAGCGTAGTCTAGCTTAATGCCCATGTTTTTGCACTAGAGTTTGACCTCGTCTGCCGTAAAGTTCGTGCCGTTATCAGTGATGATGCTGTGGGGGACACCGTAACGGTGTACGACCCCTGATATGAAGTCTATCACTGGTCCGGATTCGGCCTCTTAACAGGCTTGGCCTCTATCCATTTGGTGAATTTATCCACCATGACCAGTAGGTATTTTTGCTTGTGGGTTCCCCCTTTAAGGGGTCCAACCATGTCAAGCCCCCAGACCGCGAAGGGCCAGGTGATGGTTATAGTTTTGAGGGCGGTGGGTGGCATGTGGCTTTGATTAGCAAAGAGCTGGCATCCGACGCATCGTTGGACTAAGTCTTGAGCATCTGCCCGGGCCGTCGGCCAATAAAATCATGTACGGAAGGCCTTGCCTACAAGGGCCCGGGCTGCGGCGTGGTGCCCGCCGAGTCCGGCATGAATTTCAGCCAGAAGATTCCGCCCTTCCTCTTCGGAGATACACCTTTGAAGGACTCCGGTTGTGCTTTTCTTATAAAGCTCTCCCTCATGGACCTTATAGGTTTTAGATCTCCGCACTATGGAGCGGGCCTCATTTTGGTCCTCAGGAAGTTCCTGCCTGGGTAGGTAGGCTAGGAATGGTTCAGTCCACGGGGCAATGACTGCCATTATTACGTGGGCTGAGTCATTATTTCGTTGGCATAACCACCAACTGTGTCAGAATGTTCTGTGTGGCGCAGTGCGGTTGGGTCCGGGTTGTTATTTTTGGACTCTCCCTCCCATAATACGGATGGCTTGAACAACCTCTCTAGGAAGATGTTGGGGGGGACGGCATCGCGCATTGCGCCGATGCGTGCCAACGCGTCTGCTACCTGGTTGTTATTCCGGGCTATATGGTGAAATTCGAGCCCCTCAAACCGAGCTGACATTTTTAGGACGGCATTGCGATAAGCTACCCTTTTCGGATCCTTGGCATCAAAGTCTCAATTTATTTGGGATATAGCGAGGTTCGAATCCCCGCGCACCTCTAGGCGTTGAATGCCCATGGAGACTGCCATCCAGAGACCATGTAGAAGGGCCTCGTATTCGGCTGCGTTGTTGGAGTCCGTATACATTATCTGGAGTATGTATTGAACTGTATCTCCGGTTGGGGACGTCAGAACGACGCCAGCTCCTAGGCCAGCCAACATTTTGGAGCCGTCGAAGTGCATTATCCAGTTGGAATATGCATCGTACTCTTTAGGGAGTTCAGCTTCGGTCCATTCGGCGACGAAGTCGGCCAAAACTTGCGACTTAATAGCTCTCCGTGGCATATAGGTTATGTCGAACGGGAGGAGCTCAATGGCCCATTTGGCAATCCGGCCTGTCGTGTCGCAGTTGTTTATAATGTTGTTAAGAGGTACTTCGGAGGCTACTGTTATTGAACACTCTTGAAAGTAGTGTCGCAGCTTCCGGGATGCCATAAACACCGCATACGCTATCTTTTGATAATGTGGGTACCGTGACTTGCATGGAGTTAGGACAGTGGACACGTAGTAAACTGGTTTTTGAAGGGGGAACTTTCGTCCGTCCGTTTCTCGTTCGACAACGAGCACCGCGCTTACAACTAGATGAGTTGCCGCGATGTATAATAGCATTGGTTCGCCCATGTTGGGCGCGGCCAGGACCGGGTTTGTTGCCAATATGGCTTTTATTTCTTCGAGTCCGGCCGTGGCGGCATCCGTCCACTCAAGTGTTCAAAAGGCCGGAGGAGGCGATAAAGGGGTAATGCCTTTTCTCCCAAATGGGAGATAAAGCGGCTTAGAGCCGCCACGCATCCAGTCAATTTTTGTATTTGTTTGAGGTCTTTTGGGATATCCAATTGTGACAGAGCTCAGATCTTGGCTGGGTTTGCTTCAATTCCACTACCGGATACAATGAAGCCCAAGAGCTTTCCGGTTGGTACGCCGAAAACGCATTTTTCCGGGTTGAGCTTGATGTCATATGTTCGGAGATTATCGAATGTGAGCCTCAAGTCGTCTACTAGAGTTTCGACATGCTTGCTTTTGACGACCACATCGTCTACGTATGCCTCCACTGTTTTGCCGATCTAGTTTGCCAGACATGTCTGAATCATGCGCTGATATGTTGCGCCGGCGTTTTTGAGCCCGAAGGGCATTGTGTTGAAGCAGAATGGGCCGTATGGAGTGATGAATGCCGTTGCGGCTTGGTCAGGCTCTGCCATCTCAATTTGGTGGTAGCCGGAGTATGCGTCGAGGAAACACAATGAATCGTGTCCTGCGGTAGCGTTGATGATTTGATCGATGCGGGGGAGGGGGAAGGGATCCTTTGGGCAAGCCTTGTTGAGGTCCTTGAAATCGACGCATAGGCGCCAGGATTTGTACTTCTTTGGTACCATCACCAGGTTTGCTAGCCAGTCCGGATGTTTTATATCTCTGATGAATCCAGCCTCCAATAGTTTGGTTAGCTCCTCTCCCATGGCCTGTCTCTTGGGTTCGGAGAAACACCGAAGAGCCTGTTTGACTGGCTTGAACCCTTTTAGGATGTTTAGGCTGTGCTCGGCCAGCCAGCGTGGGATTCCTGGCATGTCGAAGGGTGCCGGGCAAAAATGTCCCAATTTTCGGCGTGGAATTCTCTTAGTGCGGCGCTCTACATCAGGATTTAATTGTGCCCCGATGGAGGCCGTTTTTGTAGGGTCCGTTGGATGGACTTGGAATTTGACTATTTCGTCCGCTGGTTTGAAGGAAGTGGACTTGGATCTCTTATCGAGTATCACATCGTCCCTATTCACCATGGAGCGCAGCGCAGTGAGTTCCTCTGCCGCTAGGGCTTCGAATAGTGCCTCAAGGGCCAGTGCGGCTGTCTTATTTTCGGCGCGGAGTGCTATGTCCGGGTCACTAGCGATAGTGATGATTCCGTTGGGCTCGGGCATTTTGAGCTTCATGTACCCATAATGGGGTATAGCTTGAAAAATTGTGAATGCCTCTCGCCCTAATAGAGCGTGGTATCCGCTGCTGAACGGGGCCACTTGGAACGTGACTTCCTCGGACCTGTAATTATCCGGCATGCCGAACACCACATCCAGTGTGATTTTTCCTGTACAGCGTGCTTCCCAACTGGGGATTATTCCTCTAAAGGTTGTGCTGCTTCGCTCTATGCGGCTCCAGTCTATTTCCATTTTTCGGAGGGTTTCCTCGTAAATGAGGTTCAATCCGCTGCCGCCGTCCATGAGTACCTTGGTAAGGCGAAAGCCGTCCACTATCGGACTGAGGACCAATGTGGCTGGTGCTCGGGCTGTTCAGAATTTAGGTTCGTCACTGGCATTAAAGGTAATAGCCGTGTCACTCCATGGGTTTATTGTTGCTACTTGGTAGACTTCGGCAAGGCTACGGAGTGTTCGTTTCCGCATATTATTTGATGTGAAAGTCTCGAAGACTGTTAATACCGTACTGGTATCCCTGGGCTGGTGCTCTAGAGCAAGAAGCTCTTCGCCACTTTTGGCCACCTGCCGTAGTGTTCAACATGCTCTAAGGCTATATGTTGGAGTGGCGCCCTCTGCACTATGAATTTTATAGGGTCCATTGAGCCATCCCTCCAGTATGGTTCCATGCTCTATATAGGTTTTTGCTTTTTGGTATTTAACCCAGGTGCCTGGCGATGGTGCACCCTTTTATTTCGGACTGGGGTTGTATTCAAGGCCGGATTGTCCCAAAATCTTGCTTCGGTTTTCCAGGCGCTTTCCATCGCATAGTACTTTCGTACTGTGGACGCCAAGTCGGCAAAACGTGTAATGTCACGGCGACTTATAGCGTTGAGGATCCCATTGTCCGTGCAATTATTGTAGAAGAATGAGATCGCGTCCTCCTCGCGGCAGTCCTTTATCCTGTCCATAACCAGGAGGAATCTGGCCCGATAATGGTGTAATCGCTTCATGGGCTCTTGCCAAATTTGAGGTAGGTCGCTTATGTTTGGGTGGGCGGGTGGAATTAAATCCGGAACCGTGCCCAATCTGAGACTTAAGGGCCAAGGAGCTTCCGAACTTGGAAGCTTGGATTCTTGGATGTTGTCCAATGAATCTAGCCCGCTGCCTGACTTTAGGTTCAGGGCTTGAGTGACGTCCTCTCCTCCACGGGAATCCGGCATGGAGGGATTGGGAATCCGGACGTAGCTCGTCCTTAAGATAGAAGAAGGGTCACCGTATTGTTCCTCTACCACAGCAACATGGCGGGTAACCTGGGGAGAGTTAATCTCTCTCAGATCGGGTTTAGGCCCAATCTGATCATAGTCTATAGCGACTCCCAGGGCGGCGATGCGATCCAAGAGCTCGTTTAAGGAAGAGAGCTCCATCGGATCTAACTGCTCGGCAAGCTTCGAGTTAACGTGAAGATTGCTTTCGATGACCCGAGAAGTCATCGTCGGCGCGGCGGCCGAACAGGCGGTCATAAGAAAACCGCCTAGCCGGAGAGTTTGGCCGACAGCCAAAGCTTCTTTAGCAACAGTGTCGTCTTTAAAGACGGGATGAGGCATCCTTCCTAACGGCGACGACACAGAGGAACTCTCAATGAAAGCACCAATGTCGGTGTCAAACCGCGGATCTCGGTAGGGGGTCCCGAACTATGCGCCTAGGCGGATGGTAATAGGAGACAAGGGACACGATGTTTTTACCCAGGTTCGGCTCTCTTGATGGAGGTAAAACCCTACTCCTGCTTGATTAATATTGATGATATGGGTAGTACAAGAGTAGATCTACCACGAGATCAGAGAGGCTAAACCCTAGAAGCTAGCCTATGGTATGATTGTTGTTCGTCCTACGGACTAAAACCATCCGGTTTATATAGACACCAGAGAGGGCTAGGGTTTACACAGAGTCGGTTACAATGGTAGGAGATCTACATATTCGTATCGCCAAGCTTGCCTTCCACGCCAAGGAAAGTCCCATCCGGACGCGGGACGAAGTCTTCACTCTTGTATCTTCATAGTCCAGGAGTCCGGCCAAAGGTCATAGTCCGGCTATCCGGACACCCCCTAATCCGGAACTCCCTCAAGTCCCATCATCATCAAAATTCATATTGCAAAACATAGATCTAATAGGAGACGCATCAATAACTTTAAGATCCTCATCATTATTTTCATGGAAACTAGAAGAACACGCTTTTATAAAGCTATCTTTTGAGAACGCAATCTAGAGGTTATTTCCTTGCACTCATCAATGGAAATTCTCATTACTTTGAGAGACTCATTGATATCATGCTTAGGAGGAGAAGATCTAAGTTTAAGAGAATCAACATCAAGCGAAAGTCTATCAACGTTGCTAACCAAATTATCAACTTTGAGCAATTTTTCTTCAAGCAAAAGCATTAAAATTCTTTTGAGAAATCGTAAATTCTTTCACACTATTTTCAAAATAAGAGGGCATATTATTAAAATTACAATAAGAATTATTGTAGGAATTTCCATAATTATTAGAGGAATTACTAGGGAACGGTCTAGCATTAAAGTTTCCTCTATAAGCATTGTTTCCAAAACTATTCCTACCAACAAAATTCACATCCATAGATTCATTATTATTCTCAATCAAATAAGACAAAGGCATATCATTGGGATCAAGAGGAGTATTTTTAGTAGCAAACAATTTCATAAGTTCATCCATCTTTCCACTCAAAACATTGATTTCTTCTATAGCATGCACTTTTTTACTAGAAGATCTTTCGGTGTGCCATTGCGAATAATTAGCCATAATATTATCAAGAAGTTTTGTAGCATCTCCTAACGTGATTTCCATAAATGTGCCTCCCGTGGCCGAATCTAAGAGATTTCTAGAAGCAAAGTTCGAACCGGCATCAAAATTTTGTATGATCATCCATAAATTCAAACCATGAGTAGGGCAATTGCGAAGCATCAATTTCATTCTTTCCCAAGATTGGGCAACATGCTCATGATCAAGTTGTTTAAAATTCATAATATCATTCCTAAAAGTGATAATCTTAGCGGGAGGAAAATACTTAGAGATAAAAGCATCTTTGCACTTGTTCCAAGAATCAATACTATTTTTAGGCAAAGACGAAAACCAAACTTTAGCATGATCTTTAAGTGAAAACGGAAATAACTTCAATTTGACAATATTGTTATCTGTATCTTTCTTCTTTTGCATATCACATAAATCAACAAAGTTGTTTAGATGAGTAGCGGCATCTTCACTAAGAAGGCCGGCGAATTGATCTTTCATAACAAGATTCAGCAAAGAAGTATTGATTTCACAAGACTCAACATCATTAAGAGGAGCAATTGGAGTACTAAGGAAATCATTATTATTGGTATTCGAGAAATCACACAATTTGGTATTATCTTGCGCCATGGCAACAAGTAATCCAACACACAAGCAAACAGAAAAAGGCAAGCGAAAAGAGAGGAGGAGATTGGGAAAGAGAGGGCGAATAAAACGGCAAGGGTGAAGTGGAGGAGAGGAAAACGAGAGGCAAATGGCAAATAATGTAAATGCGAGGGAGATGGGTTTGTGATGGGTACTTGGTATGTCTTGACTTGAGCGAAGGCCTCCCCGGCAACGGCGCCAGAAATCCTTCTTGCTACGTCTTGAGCTTGTGTTGGTTTTCCTCGAAGAGGAGAGGGTGATGCAGCAGAGTAGCGTAAGTATTTCCCTCAGTTTTTGAGAACCAAGGTATCAATCCAGTAGGAGGCTCCTCAAAAGTCCCACGCACCTACACAAACAAACTGAGAACTCGCAACCAACGCAATAAAGGGGTTGTCAATCCCTTCACGGCCACTTGCAAAAGTGAGATCTAATAAAGATAGTAAGATAAGATAAATATATTTTTGGTATTTTATAATATAGATGCAAAAAGTAAAGATGCAAATAAAAGTAGATTGAAAGCAACTATGATAAGAGATAGACACGGGGGCCATAGGTTTCACTAGTGGCTTCTCTCAAGATAGCATAGGTATTACGGTGGGTGAACAAATTACTGTCGAGCAATTGATAGAAAAGCGAATAATTATGAGATTATCTAGGCATGATCATGTATATAAGCATCTTGTCCATAACAAGTAGACCGACTCCTGCCTGCATCTACTACTATTACTCCACACATCGACCGCTATCCAACATGCATCTAGAGTATTAAATTCATAAGAACAGAGTAACACATTAAGCAAGATGACATGATGTAGAGGGATAAACTCAAGCAATATGATATAAACCCCATCTTGTTATCCTCGATGGAAACAATACAATACGTGCCTTGCAACCCTTTACATCCTTTGGTAAGGACACTTTGCAAGATTGAAGCCAAAGCTAAGCACTTCTCCCATGGCAAGAAAGATCAATCTAGTAGGCCAAACCAAACTGATAATTCGAAGAGACTTGCAAAGATAAATCAATCATACATAAAAGAATTCAGAGAAGATTCAAATATTATTCATAAATAAACTTGATCATAAACCCACAATTCATCGGATCTCGACAAACACACCGCAAAAAGAGTTTACATCGAATAGATCTCCACAAGAGAGGGGGAGAACATTGTATTGAGATCCAAAAAGAGAGAAGAAGCCATCTAGATAATAACTATGGACCCATAGGTCTGTGGTAAACTACTCACAACTCATCGGAGGGGCTATGGTGTTGATGTAGAAGCCGTCCATGGTCGATTCCCCCTCCGGCAGAGTGCCGGCGAAGGCTCCAAGATGGGATCTCGCGGATACAAAAGGTTACGGTGGTGGAAATTGTGTTTCGTCTGCCCCCTGGATGTTTTCGGGGTACGTAGGTATATATAGGAGGAAGAAGTACGTTGGTGGCCGCCCGAGGGGCCCACGAGACAGGGGCACGCCCTATAGGGGGGGCTCCCTCCTATCTCGTCGGAGCCTCGGCTGCGTCTTGACTTGCACTCCAAGTCCTCTGGATCACGTTGGTTCCAAAAATCACGCTCCCGAAGGTTTCATTCCGTTTGGACTCCGTTTGATATTCCTTTTCTTCGAAATACTGAAATAGGCAAAAAAACAACAATATGGGCTGGGCCTCCGGTTAGTAGGTTAGTCCCAAAAATGATATAAATGTGTAAAATAAATCCCATAAACATCCATAAGGGGTAATATAATAGCATGGAACAATAAAAAATTATAGATACGTTGGAGACATATCACCCGACATGATAAGACATAAATGCCCTTCAATGATATGACCGTTAGGTGGGTAGATATTTTGAGGTAGCTGGCGCATAGCACAGCAATGGTCGGAAATTTGACTATCAAATTCCTCAGGGCTATAATGATTCTCACTTGTAGGCAATCCGCAATGGCGAATTCCTAACTCCTCAGTCAGGACAAATTCCTCAGAGACCAGAAGAACTTCGTCTCTGTCACTGAAGAAATTGACTGAACTGCATGAGATTTCCAATGGCTTCACTTGAAAGGATTGGTAGGTGTAGGATTTGGAGATGAGCATCACTTCGAAACTTTTCCTTAGTTTTTCCTTGACCCCCTTTAACAGTACGGTGTTTCCTATGACCCAAGAAAGAGAAAAAGAAACTACGAAAACAAAAGTCTTCACGCTTCATCTTCCTCGCATGAATATAGAGTCTTCACGGTCATACCGATTTCTTCACTTTCAAAATCTTCAGAAAGTCTTCAGAAATCCAAACTCTTCAGTAGAAGACATTCATTTTTAGGAGTCGACTTTCTCTGTAATTATCAAACTCCTCATAGACATGTAGATCTATGTACACTCACAAACGCATTAGTCCCTTAACCTATAAGTCTTCAATACACCAAAATCACTAATGGGCACTAGATGCACCTACAATCTCCCCCTTTTGATGATTGATGACAATATAGGTTAAGTTTTCAACGGGGATAAACCTATGAAGTGTAAATACTGATATTTCAAGATATAGAAGAACTCCCCTTGAAGATGTGCATAGTGAGGAATTTGCTTTTGAAGCAATGCACATTTGAAGAGTAGAATCATGGAGATACCCCCTATATCTTGTAATTCATGCACGCATTTAACATATGATATGAAGAATTTGAAATGCATGATGAAATATTGTGACTGATGTAATTCAGCATGCGTGCATTATCATTTATGAGGAAATAGCATGCAGAAGAACGTAGCAAAAGTATCAGACCACCGTCGGGTTTAAGTTTACAACTCGATCCAACAAAGTCTACAAAAGAACGAGAGTTGTAACTTAGCAAAAAAACGCCCATACATAGAGACCCGCTTGAAGACTAACTCAAATCCCCCCCCTTTGTCATCGATTGACCAAAAGGGACAAAAAATGAGAACTGTCACCCCTGAAGAATATCACGAAAATGATGGAGGAGCGCCAGTGTTGTTGGGGTCGGTTGTTGAAGTAGGGCCTGTCGCAGTCTCGTCCAAATCTTCATGCCCATCAGTCTCGCGTGATGAAGAATATGAGCTGGCTACCAAG
Organism: Aegilops longissima; assembly: GCA_021605205.1. Taxonomy (NCBI): domain Eukaryota; kingdom Viridiplantae; phylum Streptophyta; class Magnoliopsida; order Poales; family Poaceae; genus Aegilops; species Aegilops longissima. The sequence goes on along the minus strand of CM038677.1, from coordinate 771,730,668 downwards.
GAAGGAACTTTGACTTTCTTGAATTTCTTCGACGATGGCCGAGGCCAGTCAAAGTCCTGCTTCAAGCCCATCTCCTTCAGATCTTCTTCACCATAAAGATGAGACAGAACAGCCCAGGTGCGATTGAATACTTCATGGAGGTAGTAGTGGTTCTTCTTCACTAAATTGTGCGTAGCAGTCATGTTGTGAAGAATTGAACCAAACTGACGCTTAACCCATTTATGGTTGCGATCGACCTTCTGGTGAAGACTCAGGAGAAGCTCTCGATCAGTCATCACCCTTGGAGCTGTGCCTTGAGTATTTTGCTTTGAAGCATTAGCGGCTGAGTCATGAGTGGCAGAGTCATCATTGGTGGAGTAAGATGCAGCTTTGCGGAACTGACCATCCAATGGACGAATGCCTTCATCAATAACAGCAGTGGCCTTGCCCTTTTCATCAGCAGAGGAAAATGTCCGCTTGAGGACTTCAATGGGGGGCAAGTAGCTGCCATGGTTGAGTGTGTCAGCCTTGTAATTGATTGAAGACCTTGATCTGAGGAATATCATAATCCAGGGAGCATAAGGCTTCAATTCAAAAGGGGACAAAGCAACATTGGCCAGAGTCCTCATGAAGAAATCATGGTAGTTGACAGGAACGCCATGAATGATGTTGAACAGTAGATTCTTCATGATGCCAACGACCTCTTATTCATTCGAGTCGTGACCCTTGATGGGACTCAATGTCTTGGTCAGAATGCGATAGACAGTCCATGGTACATATAGCAATTCCTTCACGAGGAATTTGGTCATTGGGGCTTGACCGGGCTTCAGTGGCTTCATCAACACTTGCATATAGTGATCAGTGAGTTTAGGTTCATGATATATATACAACGAGCACCTTCAAGGGGAGGATTGACAGGCAGGGCATGAAGCAATTCAGAGGCTGGTGCTTTGAAGTGAGTGTTTTCTGTCATCCAGTCCAACACCCAAGAGTTCACATCTTCAGCATTCCCTTTGATGTGCAGCGTTGCATAGAACTGAAGAATTAGCTCTTCATTCCAATCACAGATATCGGTGCAGAAGTTGAGCAATCCAGCATCATGAAGAACGTTGAGAACTAGTGTGAAGCAAGGCAGCGATTCCATGTCCACATGAGGAATATGCTCATGGTCAAAGACTTTGTCCTTATCAAAAAGCAGTGAAGAATAGAAGTTGGCTCGGCCTGCGGTCCAGAAACGCTTCCTTCATAGGCAAGCAGAGTCATAGGGATTGTAGTCTGTGAAGAAGACATGCTCGTGGAAGAAGTCATCAGCCTTGAAGTTTTGCTTCTTAGAGAAAGGATTCTTCAACTTGGATTGAGGAGTATCAGTCAAAGTCATCAGAGGTTCAGGAATCGAATTCTCAGGCACCACATGCTGAGGAATTTTAGTTTTTGCTTCAGTTGCAGCCTGGGTCTTATTTTCTTCATCAGCATTTTCATCAGCACTAGTGGCTGGAATTTCTTCAGGAATGGAACGAGTGGTGTGAGGTTAAATCGAGCCCATTTGAACTTCATGTGCCTTTGGGGTGAGGATTTTTGCGATGGGCGTGAACAAAGGAGAGTTGGGGTGCTGACTTTCCCAAAAGTCATCATTCATCATAGGCGTGGTGCTCCCAATGTGCATGTCTTCATCTTCTTCACTTAATTCTTCAATGCCTGCCTCTTTAGCTGTGAACTGAGGCACTGGCGATGAAACAACTGGAGTTGAAGGGATATCATCCACTTCAATTTCCTCGTCCAACTGCTCTAAAGAAGCAGCAGAAGGAACATCTTCATCAGATCCGCTTGGGATCCAATATTCTTCTCCAAAAGGAACGAGTTCCTTTGATGGCATACTGGAGATAGGAACAACATCAATGGGATTCTCAAAAGAGCTTGTCAATATCTTCATCTTCTTCGGTGCTGAAGACTGTGATGAAGCAGATGCTTTCCTCTTCTTTACTGTTGCTCGCTCCGCAGCTTTGGTTTTCTTCACTTCTGATGCAGAAGGAAGAACTAGACTTAGTGTTGGTGCAGGGGGAGTAGAGGAAATTGGTTCAATTACCTCAGGCACAACTTTACAGTTTGCCTGGTTGGTTCAGTTTCTTCAGGCTCGGCGGTTGATGCCTCAGCTGGCCTGGCTTGTTCTTCGGGCACAACACTAGTGGTTGCCCTGGCAATTTCATCAGCAGCTGGAATAGATGCATCAGCCCTGGTACTCTCATTTTCATCAGCAGCCTGATTTTCATCAGCGGTGCTGGCATGCTCTTCAATCGGCTGAGCAGATGCTTCAGCCTGAGGAGATTCATGTTGCGTTGGGGCTGCAACATTGGTAGTGAATCCTTCATCCAACTTGATGAATCTGACCTTGGCTCCTAGCCAATCAGCACGATACGCGTCAAATTCATCACTGAGGTTTTTGATTTCAGATTGAACATCCACAAGTTCATCAGTTGTCATTTTGACAACATTCTTCTTCATAAAGCGCTCCTTTTGTACTGAGTTTTCTTCAGCTGCTTGGCTTTCTCAAACTTCCATTTTTCTTCGCCAATGAAGGCGGTCAGCATGTGACTTTGGCCAGGAGTCAGCTTGAAGTCGGGCATAGGAATGTTGGGGTCCTTGTGCCAGAGATCAATGTACTCAAGGATTTGGATCCAGTAGGAGAGGAACTTCACTTCCTTTGGCTCTATCGGCCCTTTACTGTCTATCTCCGATGATTCCGGCAAGTTCCTCATCATCAGCTTCATCTTCATCGGACGGTACTTGAAAGGCAACCTGCTTCTTGTGAGGACTTGGTCTAGAGCCTCGTCCAACAGTGGCCTTGGTCTCAGCAAGGTAGGGCCTGTTGAGGAATTTAGAGGAGCTGAAGAACTTGCAGAGGCTCCTGAGGCAATTGAGATGCCAATTGTCCTTTGGCACAAGGCGAGATGCACAGGTGCTGAGGACTTTGGAGGAGGAGCTGAGGACTTTGGAGGAGGAGATGAGGACTTTGGAGGAGCTGGAGCAGCTTGAGGAATTTGCCGTGAGGGCTTTGCAGAGCTGGGCCGTGAGGGCATTGAAGCAGAAGCACTGGGCTTGTGTGCAGGCTTCTTGGGCATAGCCTTCTTAGGCTTGCTAGCAGAGGCCTCAGCAGTGGCAGCAGCAGAGTCTTCATTGAATTTCTTCACTGCCTCTTTTGCCATTTTGGCCAACTTAGCTTGACGCTTGGCCCACTCTGTTGTAGGGTGGAACCCTAGGTGAAGATCTTTCATGAATTGGAGGGGCAATCCCCACGAACACGAAGAACACAAGAGAGGGAAAACACTCAAATTGACTAGATGCAATCACACATATGCTAGATCCAAGAACATACAAGAGTTCACAATGATCCAAGAACAACGAAGGAAAGATACAAGGTACTAGTTCATCCCAATCCTATGAGGAGAGAGGTCTTGATGATCCTATGATGGGAATCCTTCCCAAGATGGGGGCTTGATATCCACTAGGGATCTTCTCCTAGGAGGTCTTGATCTCCTAGAGGAGTGGGTACAAGGAGCAAAGCTCTGTAATGTCTCTCATATTCTTTGCTATCCTCTAACTGAGCTAGGGAAGGGGTATATATAGTCTAGGGACCCAATAAGAGAAGGAGGGGGGATACAAGGGTAAAATCCCAAAGAGTCATGCAGGCCCTCGGAGTGGTCCAGGCACTCGGGGGTGTGAGGCCCGGGCACCCGGGGTGGTCAGGGGCACGCCGGGCTACGGCTGTAGGTGGGTCGGGCACCCGGGGTTGGTGGCCCGGGCACCCGGGCGGGGCTGGGCTGCTCCAGCAGCTGGGCCGGGCACCCGGGGTGTGGCGGCCCGGGCACCCGAAGGGGCATCTCCAGTGCCAGGTGGGGAGGCCAGGCACCCGGGGGTAGTGGCCCGGGCACCCGATGGGGTGGTGTAGCTCCTGTCAGGTCAGGAGGCCGGGCACCCGGGCCGCTGGGGCCGGGCACCCGAGGTGCTACCCAGGCCGTGGCTGGGCGTTTGGCCGGGCACCCGATGGTTGGCGGCCGGGCACCCGGGGCCGGCTGGGGCTGCGGCCAAGTGGTGGTCGGGCACCCGGGGTCGAGGCAGCCGGGCACCCGGGTGGTCCAGGGGCTTGACCAATTCCTCATCTTCGCTCTTCTTGTCTTCCTCTTCTCTTCCGTAGGTGCTCGGGTCTTCGTGCTAGCATCTCCATGATCAACACCTTGATACCTAATCATGGGTAACATCTTCGCTTGAGGTAGGACCCGATTCATAGGTGATTCCGGAAGAAACACAAAGAGGAAAGAATTGACCTCGTCCTCGATGGCGTGTGCGCGAGCTCTTGTCCACGGTCCTCTCGGCCCTTGCGTTGGTGGTGTGACGTCCATGGTGATGGTCGAGGGATGCACCACATCATCTCCCCCCCCCCTTGGGAGAGATCCGTCCACGGATCATGATCTTCATCACCATGGTAACGAGATGGCGCCGCCGTGTAGAAGTGGACAATCACCAAGCACTTGTCATGTGGAAGCTCGAAATGGGCACTCTCCAATGTCGCACCGTCTTGTAGTTCCTTCAAAAGTAGCAAAGATAACCAGCACTTGGAAAAACAAATGTGATTGGCATTAAAGCAAGACCAAGCATTCAAGAGGTGATTCATCCAACAAGTGTTGTCATCAAGCATAGCATATGGTTTGATAAAGAAGTGTGGCATGGAATTTAAGCATCTAAATTGAGCACAATCAACGACATCATGGATACAAGCATGCAAATGTGAGGTAGCGATGCAAATATGTTTGACAAGATAGCAATCATCGACCTCAAGAACATAGCAAACATGCATAAAGCGCTCGACAAATGGTCTATGGTAGGCATAAGAGTCATTCACAACACCAAAAGAAATGAAATGTCTAAACACATGGGGCAAGTGCAAGACAGTCCAAGCATAATGTGCATATGGTGTGGTGAATAAAGTGAGGCACTCAACACAAATGATATAGCAATTTTGGAACATGTGCGAGGAAATCAAGTCATGAGAGCAAATAGTAGGCATAGGCATATGTGAAGTAATGTCATTGTTGCAACCAAACATGTGATAGTAGCAAGTAATCCAAGAATTGGATGCAACATGAGAAAGCATAGCAATCAAGTCGTGCAAACTAGTGGAGCGAAGATGCAACACACTAGAGGAAATCATGGCAATCATGTCATGTGAGCAAATAATAGGCATAGACAATGCACATGACATATCGCAAGTACGAACACAAACCAAGATCATTGTATCATCATAGTCATGGGGCACATAGCAAACATGGCAATAACAAGCAATATCTCCACCAAGCTTGCAAATACACATACAAGTAGTAGAATCAATCATCATATGTAATGCAAAGCATGGGTCACAAATGCATGGCAACGGCATAAGAATGAGCATATCATGCAAAGTGAACATGGCAAGATGGGCATATAATATGTAATGGATGATAACCCATAACCATATGAGATCCATGTAGAAGAAATGTGCGAAGTCTTTGCGCGAAGAGAGCGGTGGTAAATTTCAATCCATGGGATCCCAAGTCATCATTGCTCTCTAGAGCTCGTTTTGTCAACTCATGGGATTGTGAGGTTGACAAGTATTCATGGGTACCTACACAAAAGACACACAAACCAAAGAAATTGTGCGCGTGGTAAATGTACACATCATCCATCATGATATGCATGTGCATGTGTGAGTTAGCACAAGATAAGCATCACTCAAAGAAATTTGATGCGTGATATAGAAACATGTCATCCATCATGAAAGAATAGTTGTTATGTATGACACAATGGGGACACAAATTGAGAATGCAAGTATATGGCACATCACTAGCATGTTTATTCATGGGAAGCATATGGTGCACACAAGTATTGGGATCATGCAATGGATAGGATGAATCAAAATCTCCTAACATGTATGAGGAAACTATGGGGGTCTCCTCATGAGCAATAGTGGAAACATCATATGGAGAATATTGACAACATCCAAAACAATGCATATTTGGAACATTGTGATCATGGCATGGCATAGTAGATGAATTGCACAAATCATGTAAGGGAAGCATGGCAATATCATCGCAAGAAAAACAAATGCCAATAACCATGGGCTTGTCATCTATGCCATATGTGCAAATTGGGTTTATGTTGATGGCATATGCATAGTCACTACGATGAGATTGCAAATATGACATATTGTTGATCTCATGCATAGCATATGACAAGGCAAGTGGATTGTCAAACATGATGTGACCTAAAGAATTGTCACAAGAAATCCTATGTAACATGGCATCACAACTAATGGACTCCACATGGCAATCATCAAACTCATCATAAATGGGTAAATCATCGCATGGGGAAGTCACACTAGCATGAAGCATGGTAATAGGTGGATCAACATCATGCAAGAAATCAATGTCAAGAATGTCCACTAGTGGGACTAGAGCATCACCTTCACCTATGTTACCTTGTTCATTCCACTCAAGTGGTGTAGGTGAGGTGGCAAAAATCAAATGGTGGTCATCATCTTCATCTTGATGGAACCATGTGGGGGGTGCATCATATTCCACCATGGCCATCGTCTTGTCCATAGGAAGGACGAAGTCGTCGCGGATCGGCGCATCATCATATATGGGACCTAGCACCAAATGAGAAGACACAATAGAGGTAGAGGTCAAGTTTTAAGAAATGCAAATGGCCTCACGTGCCCTATCAACTTCCTCACTCTCTCTATGTGGTGGTGGCTCACTCACTCCCTCAAGGTAGGTGCACTCAATGTCACATATGGTGGAGTCACTCATCTCACTCAAGTGGTGGGGGTTGTGGATCTCCTCACATGGGAATTGTGGCAACTCATCATATATGGGGCTAGTGGTGAAGTCACTCTCACTCTCAATATGGTGGCAAAAGTCACTCAAGTCATCATACGTCGCCGTGGTCGAAGGGAAAATCCCATGCTCAACCATCTCGTCGTTGTTGCCGTGGATGAAGGCCGAAGATGGCACATCATCGCTCTCCTCCATGACCGAAGGGAAAATCTCATGCTCGATCATCTCATCACCGTCGTCGTGGAGGAAAGCCTATGTAGGCGTACACGTGGGAAGTAGGCGAAGATGTCGTACGCCCGAAGGCGAAGATGCCTTGATAACACTTGGCGAAGATGCCGAAGTAGGCGTGGTAGCCGGAGCTTCCTCTTGGTGGTGCTTATCTCGCGGTCTTCTCTTGTGCTCATGAAGTTTGGTCGTAGCTTGATGTAGAGCTTTTTGGGACTTGTAGGTGTATGCATCGCGAGCATCTTCATCTTGATGGTGTTGTAGTACATGAGCTCGATGACGTTCCGCAGATTGGCCACTTGAGCGTCGCCGCCTTGAAGATGACGAAGGGGAAGAAGACTTGTAGTTGGCCACCATGTCTCATACTTGATCCCTTTGTTCGGCCAACTTGGTGTCGAGGTAGTCCCTTATCCTTGCTTCATTTTGGCAAATGTCGATGGCGAGTCGCTCAATGCCTTGCATTGCTTGTTGTAGTCCGAAGATGGACGTTTTGGTGATGTAGTTGTTCGCGTTGTTGTTGTCGTGCAAGACCGGAGATGAAATGCCTTGCCTATCCATCACAAGACTCGAGCAAATGTGAGTGGAAGAAAGGAAAGAACTAGACCAAATGTACCTTTCCAATGTTGAAGATGGATCAATGATCAATCAATAATGTATCAAGGAAATAGCACAATTGGTACCGGATCTTGTCAATTCTCACACCTACACAAGTAAGGCTTATGGTGGGAGCTCGGTGAGGATAGTGGCACAAAAATTTGATGGAAAATGTTAGCAAGAGTCAATAATGTTGGAAAAGATTCACAAATTCACAAGTGAAACAAGTAGACCAATAGCAATATGTGGCACACGGAAACACACACACAGATAGATAAGTGGGGTCGTGTAACCAAGGAATGAGCACAACATGTGGAATCCAATCATGGAGCGGTACTCAAATATGCATGATAAACCATGGCTCATGATACCAAGATGTTGTAGGGTGGAACCCTAGGTGAAGATCTTTCACGAATTGGAGGGGAAATGCCCAAGAACACGAAGAACGCAAAGAACATAAGAGAGGGAAAACACTCAAATTGACTAGATCCAATCACACATATGCTAGATCCAAGAACATACAAGAGTTCACAATGATCCAAGAACAACAAAGGAAAGATACAAGGTACTAGTTCATCCCAATCCTATGAGGAGAGAGGTCTTGAGGATCCTATGATGGGGATCCTTCCTAAGATGGGGGCTTGATATCCACTAGGAATCTTCTCCTAGGAGGTCTTGATCTCCTAGAGGAGTGGGTACAAGGAGCAAAGCTCTCTAATGTCTCTCATATTCTTTGCTATCCTCTAAATGAGCTAGGGAAGGGGTATATATAGTCTAGGGACCCAATAAGAGAAGGAGGGGGATACAAGGGTAAAAACCCAAAGAGGCACGCAGGCCCTCGGAGTGGTCCGGGCACCCGGGGTGGTCAGGGGCACGCCGGGCTGCGGCCGTAGGTGGGCCAGGCACCCGGGCGGGGCTGGGCTGCTCCAGCAGCTGGACCGGGCACCCGGGTGTGGCGGCGCGCCCGGGCACCCGGAGGGGCATCTCCAGCGCCAGGTGGGGAGGCCGGGCACCCGGGGGTAGTGGCCCGGGCACCCGGTGGGGCGGTGCAGCTCCCAGGTCGGGAGGCCGGGCACCCGGGGTGCTACCCAGGCCATGGTTGGGCGTTTGGCCGGGCACCCGATGCTTGGCGGCCGGGCACCCGGGGCCGGCTGGGACTGCAGCCAAGTGGTGGCCGAGCACCCGGGGTCGAGGCAGCCAGGCACCCGGGTGGTCCAGGGCTTGGCCCATTCCTCATCTTCGCTCTTCTTGTCTTCCTCTTCTCGTCCGTAGGTGCTCGGGTCTTCGTGCTAGCCTCTCCACGATCAACACTTTGATACTTAATCATGGGTAACATCTCCGCTTGAGGTAGGACCCGATTCATAGGTGATTCCGAAAGAAACACAAAGAGGAAAGAATTGACCTCGTCCTCGTTGGCGCGTGCGCGAGCTCTTGTCCACGGTCCTCTCCGTCCTTGTGGTGGTGGTTTGACGTCCATGGTGATGGTCGAGGGATGCACCGCATCACACTCCTTAGGGAAATCCTCACCTCTTCTGATGCTAGAGGGATCAGCTTCTTGGCCTGGTGCCAATGGAGGTCTTGGGCATGGAGGGTGTACAGCAAATTTCTTCATGTACTTGGGAGTGACATAGGTGTTGGAGATATGCCCTAGAGGCAGATATTTCCTACGTGTTTATGAATAAAGATAGTCCTTGGACATTATCAATGATGTGTATCATCAAGTACATGACTTGTTTGTGGGACTATGCATTGGATGATGACTGTCCTAAAAGGTCCCAAGTCGAAAGGGTTGTGTGGACGCGCAGCCGACTAGACTAGCATATGACACGGTCGATGGCTTGGTCTCACTAGCCATGAAGCTTTGGATGCTAACCGAATAATATGGACTTGGAAAGGTCTGGTCAGATTCGACGTAGTCGGATCCGAGTCGAGATAAGTTCCGAGTCGGACAGACCCAACTATGAGACGCAGCGATATGTCATCTGTGAGTCTCTAGTACAACATACGTTCTATGTCCTAAGACCTGAGCTGGCACATGTACTCGGGATGGTGACAGACCTGCTTTGGGCCGACCAAACGCTACTCCGTGACTGGGTAGCTACAAAGGTAGGTTTCAGGCTTGTCCAGACCCATGTCGCGAGACATGGTCGAGCAAGATGGGATTTGCCCCTCCGATCAGGAGAGATATACTCTAGGCCCATCGTGTGATCCGACCAAGATAAGCATGGCCATGCGATTATGATTATGAGATAATCCGGTTTGTGGTCGGCATCATTGAAACGAGAAAGAGGTCGGGCTAGCACAAGGATGACAGACTCGACTTGAGCCCGACAACATATATCGTGTGGCAAAAGGAATGGAAGTATGATGTACAGGTTCGCCTAACCAGCTTCATAGTCTGCTTGGTGTTCGGCATGCCTTGCTAGGGGCCGCTACCAACCATGCAGTTCGGAGGTGATCCGAACTACGACCAAGTCGGCTTGAACCTAAGGGGTCGCACGCTTAAGGGAAGGAACCTACGAGGTCGGATCCCAGGACACTGGTCGGATGTGATCCGAGCTATATTCAGATTGTGGCCGAGTAGACTTATGGGCTTTAGGGTCCGTGCGAGGCCCAAGTGTTGAGCCCGCGACGGACGGCTATATAAAGTGGAGGTGCCGCACACTCAGGCGATTGATCACTTCTGTGCTGCCACTAGGGTTTGCATGTGTTGCTAATAGACACCTCCACTCACCGCCGGTTGTGTGATCAGACCTGGCAGTCCGCCGCACAATGTTCCTCTTGCACGCGCGGATACCGTTAGATGCGGTGCACTTGCGCCGCTCTGGTGAACCTGTACGTGGGAACTGATGACCAGCTGCGCGAGGGAGATCGCACGAGGAGGAGACGATCCACGCGGACGCGCTGCCCCAACTCTTCTTCCGCTGCACGGCACTGTGCGTCTAGTGGTAACGATCTGTGATCCATTCCCGTAGCATGTTCCTGGTTGTTCTGCGCGTAGGAAAATTTTAATTTGCAGTCGACGCACCCTACCGTAGAACCCAACAATAGCGATATTCCCTCCATTCTTTGGCGCATCTCCTCTCTATCCTCTGAATGTGCACTTTACGCTCATTCTTTGTCTCATGAGGAGTGCAGTACCCTGCATAGATGTCTTCAGGTATCTCAAAAGCATTGTTGACTTCCAACTTCTTCCCTTCCTTCTGAGGTTTCTTGCCATCAGCCATTTTCTTCAGTTGAGGATTCTGAGAAATTGAGTTCTCTGATGAGGTATGTAACCTTTCTTTGAGGAATGCTGCAAATGAGTTAAGTTGATGAGAACCTAGTGATTCAGCAGCGGGCATGTGTACCTGTGAACAGAGTATAGGTGCAAAGAACTTGGAGATGTCATATGCGTTCTCAGAAGTTTTTTTAAATAGAACAAGTTTGAGGAATTTGACCAAATGAGTCTTGAGGAACTTCACTAAGTGTTCTTTGACTTAGGTTCCAGAGTTGTACAGATTGAAAATCCACATAATTGAGGAATCTTGAAGAAAAATGTTGCTTAGGGAAACAGATCAAGAACAGATGTTATGTGAGGTGTTTAGAGTGTGAAGATTTGAAGAATAAACACCTTTTGAAGATTTTGTAGAAGACATCAGAATCAACAAGGGCAGTAAAAGCAACTTTTAATTACCCTTGACGAAAAACACGACGAACTGGGAAGTGTAGATTTAGAAGTTCGTCAGTTCGGATCTTCCACGCCCTAACTTGGCAGAGGAAGACAGCTACGGCGGCAGCGGAGTGAAGAAATCCACGGCCGGCGCGAGTATGACGACGACGAGGTCGAGGCAGTGAAGCTCTTCCTCACCGGCAACGATGAAAGTAGCGGCGACGCTAGGTTTTGAGAGATCGAGCGAGGGAGCGAGGTCGAGCGGAGTAAAAACAAAGTGAGTAAGGGAGGAGTATTTATAGCCGTGGTAAGAAAACTGCTCGCCCGAGGAAATTGGACCAACGTGCCCCTGACCCTTCTCATTCGTGTGACATGTGTCACCCACGTACTGAGAGGTGGCGATCATGCGAGATCATGGGTGAATAGATAAATCCATCGTGGGATGTGGAACGGTTTGAGCGGCAAAAGCCGAAAATTTAGATAAGATAAATTTTAAAGTTTTCGTTCGCAATTTCTTCAGCTGACAAGGACACAGTGAAGATTTTGAGCGAGTTTCAAATAGAACGCACATGAAGAACTTGTGAATAGACTGGGTTGAGTTTAGCATAGAGGGGAAGGGTCCGATCACATTCACTTAGCACAAAAAGCAACTTGAAGGAATAGCAATAAGTGAATGCTGTAGAGGACATAAACTCATATATATATATACATATATATATATATATATATATATATATATATATATATATATATATATATATATATATATATATATATATATATATATATATATATATATATATATATATATATATATATATATATATATAATGAAGAAAAACGATGGAAACTGAAGATAATGCAAAGTTGAAGAAATTGAACAACTGAGGAATTTCAAAAATGAAGAAAAACTCAAATTGAAGATTTTCAACTTTTGTTGGTGGCGTGACCCACCGTATAAGACTGATGATTTCAGACGCCGCGTACAATTGTCGTAGGGCTCTGAGAATCAAATTCTTTGTTAATTTCTTCACACTTAGAGAGTTAGTCTTAATTGATTGAAGAAAAACAGTTACTTCGTGTGTTGCACATCTAAGTCATCAATTTAGCATAAGTGTTAGGATGTGTGTCTTTTTTAAAGGACATTCGAAGATTCTAAGATATTTAGCTCACACCGCAACTTGCTAAATCTCTTCTCATCCAAGGGCTTTGTGAAGTTATCGGCTAGTTGTTCTTCAGTCTTCACGTGCTCGATAAAGATGTCGCCCTTCAACACATGATCACGAAGAAATGATGACGAATCTGAATGTGCTTTGTCTTCAAGTGCTGAATTGGGTTATGAGCAATCTTGATGGCACTCTCATTGTCACAGTAGAGTGGCACATTCTTCATGTTGATGTCGTAGTCCTTGAGGGTTTGCTTCATCCATAGCAATTGAGCACAGCACGAACCAGCATCAATGTACTCAGCTTCAGCAGTAGACAATGATACGCAGTTATGTTTCTTCGAGGACTAACAAACTAAGGATCGTCCAAGGAAATGGCATGTGCCTGATGTTGACTTGCGATCCACACGATCACCAGCATAGTCAGAGTCTGATTATCCAATGAGATCAAAAGCCGAGCCCTTGGGATGCCATAATCCAAGTGTTGGAGTGTGAGCTAGATATCGAAGAATATGCTTCACAGCCTTATGGTGTGATTCCTTCGGTGTAGCTTGAAAGCGGGAACACATGCAAACACTAAGCATAATATCCGGCCTAGATGCACATAAATACAATAAAGAACCAATCATCAAGCGGTATACCTTTTGATCGAAGTCAATACCATTTTCATCAGTGCATAGATGGCCATTTGTGGGCATAGGGATTTTGACGCCTTTGCAATCTTGCATGCCGAATTTCCTCAGTACATCTTTGAGGTATTTCTCCTGAGATATGAATATGCCATTGCGCTGTTGATGAATTTGAAGACCTAAGAAGAATTTCAATTCTCCCATCATAGACATTTCATATTCCTCCCTCATCATATAACCAAATTCGTTAGTGTAACGTTGGTCAGTACAGCCAAAAATGATATCATCAACATATATTTGGCACACAAACAATTCACCATCATAAGATTTAGTGAAAAGAGTTGGGTCAAGTGAACCGGGTTTGAAGCCTTTATTCACGAGGAATTCCTTCAAAGTATCATACCATGCCCGAGGGGCCTGCTTGAGGCCATAGAGAGCCTTATTGAGTTTCAAGAGTTTGTCAGGATGCTTTGGATCTTCAAAACCTGGGGGTTGAGCAACATATACTTCTTCCTCAAGCTTACCATTGAGGAATGCACTTTTCACATCCATTTGATATAAGATGATGTCATGATGGTTAGCATAAGCAAGTAATATGCGAATAGCCTCAAGTCTAGCAACAGGTGCAAAAGTTTCATCAAAATCAATTCCTTCAACCTGTGTGTAGCCTTGAGCTACAAGTCGTGCCTTATTCCTCATCACAAGGCCATTTTCATCTTGCATGTTGCGGTAGATCCACTTTGTGCCGATGATATTGTGCTTGCGAGGGTCTGACTTGACAAGTTCCCAGATGTTGTTGAGCTCGAACTGATGTAATTCCTCTTGCATAGCTTGAATCCACTCAGACTCCATAAATGCTTCATCTACCTTAGTGGGCTCTATGATAGAGACGAAAGCAAAGTACCCACAAAAGTTAGACAAATGTGAAGCTTTTGAGCGTGTGAGAGGACCTAGTGCATTGATGTCGCTGATGATTTTCTCAATCTGCACTTGATTTGCAACTCAAGGATGAGCGGGTTGGCGACGAGGAATTGGATCAGCATTTTCTTTAGAGCCATTTTCCTCAAGTGCACCAGCATGATGTTCTTCACGGTCTGGAACGACTTCTTCAGCGGATTCTTTGGTAGGAATGACATCCTCAGTAACCTTGAACTTGATGGTTTCCTCAGGAGACTGTTCATCTAGCACAGGAGGTAGGTGCTCTCTTTGCGAGCCATTAGTTTCATCAAACCGCACATCTACAGTTTCGACAACCTTGTGGAGAACGGTGTTGAAGACCTTTCCGTAACCAAGCATAAAACCTTCATGTGCTTTCGGTGCAAATTTAGAATTGTGATGAGGATCTCTAATCCAACATTTAGCACCGAAGACTTTGAAATAACTCACATTGGGTTTCTTGTCAGTGAGGAGTTCATATGCAGTCTTCTTGAAGAATTTGTGAAGATATACCCTATTGATGATGTGGCACGTAGTATCAATTGCCCCAATCCAGAAATGACGAGGCATCTTGTATTCATCAAGCATAGTGCGAGCCATCTCAACAAGAGTCATGTTCTTGTGCTCCACGACGCCATTCTGCTGAGGAGTATAAGGAGCAGATAACTCATGAGTAATACCAAGTTCATCAAGATAGTCATCAAGACCATTATTCTTGAACTCAGTTCCATTGTCACTTCTGATGTGCTTGATCTTCACACCAAAGTTGGTTGAAGCCCTCGAGGAAAATCGTTCGAAGACTTCCTGCGCTTCACATTTGTAAGTGACGATATGCACCCATGTGTAACGAGAGTAAACATCAACAATAACAAAGCCATATAGAGATGCTTCATTGGTGAATGCAGAATAATGGTTAGGACCAAAGAGATCCATGTGAAGCAATTCAAACGGTCGAGTGGTAGTCATGATAGTCTTCGCTGGATGCTTGGCCTTGGTCATCTTTCCAGCTTCACAGGCTCCGCACAAGTGATCCTTGAGGAATTTGACATTCTCAATGCCAATGACATGCTTCTTCTTCGCGAGCGTGTGCAAGTTCCTCATGCCAGCATGACCAAGTCGTCAATGCCCTAGCCAGCCTTCTGAAGCTTTTGCAAGTAGACATATAGCTGGTTGTGGTCCTGTAGAGAAATCAACAATATACAGATCTCCTCTCCTAAATCAACAATATACAGATCTCCTCTCCTAAGACTTTGGAATGGTCAGCTTCCATGATCACAACACAACGATACTTACCAAAGATAACAACCATATCAAGATCACAAAGCATTGAGACTGACATGAGGTTGAATCCTAAGGACTCGACAAGCATGACTTTGTCCATGTGTCGATCCTTTGAGATCGCAACCTTACCTAGACCCAATACCTTGCTTTTTTCCTTTGTCAGCGTAGGTGACATGCTTCAGATGCGATGGAGATAAGGGAGCATCCATCAATAGATTCTTGTCACCAGTCATGTGGTTTGTACATCCACTATCGAGGACCCACTCCGTGGCTTTGGGTAGATCATCCTGTAGATGAATTAGTGCAACTTACGAACTCATATACTTCATTAATAAAGAATATGACATCAATTTCATCAAGCAATAGAACAGATGAAGCAGTATGAGGACGTGAGAAATGAAAGTTCATTTCTTCATGATTAGCTTGCGTCCTATCAAGCATTTTCAGGTCTCCAGCAAATTCTTCAGACGTTTAAGTACGTCTGGAGAGCTGACCCTGCATAAGAGATTAGTTCTTTTTCTTCACCACCAACATCTGAAGGGGTGGCAAAGAGTTCATCATTCTGCGAGCTCCATAAGAGAAAGGTGGCATAGAAGCCAGTCCACTTTGTTTCACATAAGAGGAGTTAGGGTAAGCATATGAATAAGCAGAGAAATTCTTCGAGGACTTATGAACATAATGGTTAGAAGAATAATGCTCATATTCATAGCCCTTAGATCTTCCCTGCGAAACAGAAGTGTTAGCACGATGATGTTCATATGAGATTTTGATCCTTTTGAGGAATTTGATCCACGTGAGGACTTGGATCCATATGAAGAATTTGGTCCAGATGAAGAATTAGAAGATTCAGGTGAAGAATTAGAAGATTCATGATCAATGCACTTCAAACATGGAGGAATAAATTCTTCCTGAGCAGCGCTGATTTGTTGAGCAAGTAATGAATCACGCTCCTTCTGAAGATCTTTCTAACTCTCCCTTAGCTTCTCAAGATCTTGCTTTCTTTGAAGAAATTCATAAGAAAGCTTCTCATGATCAGATAAGAGAGTGTTATGATGACTTTGAAGATTATCAAACTTGGACTGAAGTCTCTGAAGATTTTCAGTCAAAGTTTCGGTGTGATCCATTTCTTCACCCAACATATCATCACTATCATTAAGCATATTTTGAACCTTTTCCAAAGCTCTTTGTTGTTTAGTGGAAAGGGAAGCAAGTTTGGTGTAGCTGGGTCCAAATTCATCACCAGATTCATCATCACTTGACTCAGACAGGTAGCATTCTGTTACCTTGGCACTTTTTGCTATAAGGCATGGTGCAGAGGATGATGATTCTGATTCAAAAGTCATAGCTGATGAATTCATGTACTTAGGGTAGGGTCATGGACCTGTCCAAGATACCCTCCCCAAGGACATCTCTAGAAACACCTTTCAGTCGACCTGGAAGGGTCCCACTCGACGGACTTAAAGACACTCGACCATGAAGCCAACCACTCGACCGCCAGGAGATCTAAAGTCAGTCTGCAAACAAACGGTCGGTCATTAAGTAGCTTTTATGGTCATCATAGCACTTTATGTGGGGCGTTACCAGTAACCCCCGATCTTAACATACCTTAATCCCTGCATAACTGAGGGCTGGAGGGTCAGCGAACTCTATAAGCCACCCCCTCCTCGGTGTAAAGGGTTCGCACCTCAGCAACTCATACGCGCATGTCTGATCGACCGCCTCCGGGCTCCGAGACGTAGGGCTGTTACTTCCTCGGAGAAGGGCCTGAACTCGTAAACATCTTGCGTATACAACTATTCCATAGCTAGGATCTTGCCTCTCCATTCCTACCCCCTATTCTACTGTCAGACTTAGAACCACGACAATTGGCGCCCACCGTGGGGCAGGTGTCTTAGCGATTTATTGGAGAAGTTGGGATTTTTTCGATTTCCTTCATTATGGTTTCAGGTGGAGTTTTGGTTGAGGGCCGCGAGATCCGTCTCGGCGTGCTCACGTTCATCACCGACGACTCCGCTTGGCTTCAGGAGGCTCCACTCGATGTCGACGCGCTCCCTGTCCGCGGGGCAACGCACTTTCGCGTGTGCGTCCGCCTGCGGCAGCCGCCGACCCAGTATCGGTCGGCTCCTGTGCCGTCCTCCCTCCCAGTCTCCCGCTGGCGGAAGCGCTCCGGTCGGTCAAGGCTTCAGTGGTGGGTGAGGCACGCGGTGGCCCGCCAGTCGGCTACTCCCCAAGTCGCGGCGATCGAGCCCGACGAATCTCTATGTCTGTTCGATCATCGGCTGGCTCATGACGCATCCGGCGCGACAAGAGTGATCCAGCGGCGGAGGTTATGATGGTCGATGGACCACGCAGTCCTCCTGGTTTCCCCCACGCCGACGGAGGTGATCCGGCACAGGTTCACGAAGAGTATCAACCCGAGCCCCTCACTTCGCTGCAGAGGGAAGAACTTCGCCGCCGGAACATGGATGCGTTACACACTCCTATCATTGGAGAAACCCCCGAGGCTCGTGCCTTAGAGGACGCGTGCTTGGCCAACCTGGCTGAGCGCACTCGACTGGAGAACCTCCAGCGAGTACTCGACAGCCTTGTGCAACGGGTTCCAGACTCCAGTCGAGGTCAACTCTTTCCACAACCGACTCAGGTATATCGAACTCCGATTCAGAATCTAGCAGCTGCGGCCCGTATAGCAGAATCGATTCAGCCTTCCCAGTCAGAGGCGGGTAGAGGTTTGTTATAGATCAGAGATTTACTCCGGGCAGCAGGAGATCAAAATTCAGCTGTCGGTGTCAAAACCGGTGGATCTCGAGTAGGGGGTCCCGAACTATGCGTCTAGGCAGATGGTAACAGGAGACAAGGGACACGATGTTTTTACCCAGGTTCGGGCCCTCTCGATGGAGGTAAAACCCTACTCCTGCTTGATTAATATTGATGATATGGGTAGTACAAGAGTAGATCTACCACGAGATCAGAGAGGCTAAACCCTAGAAGCTAGCCTATGGTATGCTTGTTGTTCGTCCTACGGACTAAAATCCTCCTGTTTATATAGACACCGGAGAGGGCTAGGGTTACACAGAGTCGGTTACAGTGGTAGGAGATCTACATATCCGTATCGCCAAGCTTGCCTTCCACTCCAAGGAAAGTCCCATCCAGACACGGGACGAAGTCTTCAATCTTGTATCTTCATAGTCCAGGAGTCCGGCCAAAGGTCATAGTCCGGCTATCCGGACACCCCCTAATCGAGGACTCCGTCAGTAGCCCCTGAACCAGACTTCAATGACGACGAGTCCGGCGCGCATATTGTCTTCGGCATTGCAAGGCGGGTTCCTCCTCCGAATACTTCATAGAAGATTTTGAACACAAGGATAGTGTGCGGCTCTGCAAAATAAGTTCCACATACCACCGTAGAGAGAATAATATTTACACAAGTTCAATTTGCTAACGTATTCTGCAGCGTGACATCACACCACGGCCAAGCCTTTATTCGAACCGTTTTTACTGTCCCACCTCAGCGTGTTTAGCGAGGCGTTTTCCTTGGCACGTCTTGTCAAAGCATAGATCGTGTCCCCTTATTCCGGGATTCTCATCAATACGGGCATGGGTAACCCAGTAGTGCCCGTTGGCACGCCTCCTCTATCGAAGGCGAGTCCCGAACGGTCACGGGGAGGGCTCCTGGTATTCAACCTCTTTATAAAGAGACCAAGGCATCGCTCCTTTTTCTCAATCTCCATCGAATCCGCCCCTCGCTTTGAGTTCCAACACCCAAAGCTCTAGTTTCAGGCGCTCCGTACCTTCGACGATGTCCGGCTCCGACCTTCAAGGCCGGTGGATGCCTTCCTCCGTTACGGAAGAGGAAGTCCTAAAGTTAAGAGATGCCAGGTATCTAACCGGCGAAATCTCACATAGGCAGCCTACCCAAGGGCAGGTTATTCCCACTCCCAAGCCCGATGAAAGCGTGGTGTTCGCGTCTCACTTCCTTCGGGGGCTAGGTTTCCCGACGGACCCCTTCGTGAGGGGGCTCATGTTTTAATACGGGATGGAATTTCACGACTTGGATCCGGATTCCATCCTCCACATCTCATCGTTCATCGTCGTATGCGAAGCCTTCCTCCGCATTACCCCTCACTTCGGATTGTGGCTCAAGACCTTCAAGGTGGAGCCGAAGATGATCAAGGGGCAACAGGCAGAGTGCGGAGGGGCTGTTATAAGCAAGAATGCTGACGCTTCATGGACCGAGGGCTCTTTTCAAGAGGAGCTCAGTTTATGGCAACAAGAGTGGTTTTATATCACAGTTCCCAGGGGCACCAAATGGGTGGCGCCACCTGCCTTTCGCTTGGATCCTCCACCGCGGCTGGCGTCATGGGTCAATAAAGGGCTTGACTGGGGGCCGTCCAAGGACGTGCCCTTGTTGCAGGGTCATATTCGAGATCTCCTAGAGAGAGAGATCAATCTGGTCATAGTAGCGCAGGTCATGCTGATTAAATCGCATCCTGCCTCGCAAGCGCCGCCCCCTCCGCTGTGGGAGTTCAATCCGGAGGGACCACGAGCTCTCCAACATTTTATGGGCGCAATGCCCGTGGAGATGTACAAACTGTTCTTCGGATCACAAGCAATGTGTCCGGATTTGACCGAGGACGCAGGTCTGAGCTGCAATCGCCCGGATGCTCAAGTAAGCAGTCCCGTACCTGGACACGCTATCCATGTATTTATCATAAACTTGCCCTTAAAAGAGTTGTCCCTTAAACAGGAGTGGATAGTGAAAGCAAAACTGATCAGGTGTCCGGCCCCCCTCCCTGAGACCACGCCGGATCCCGTGTTAACCAAGATGCTGGAGGATGCGCCTTTGGAAGAAGGCGAAGGGGGGGGGGGACAAGGAAGCTACTGCCTCCGCAAAGGAGGTTATCAAGAAAGGAGGGATCGAAAATCCCTCCATCCAAGGGGAGAAGAGGACCGCCTCTGAAGATCCGGAGACCAAGGCCTCAAAGCGGGGGAAGAAATCTTCGCCAGAGGGTCCTGCGCCGGGAGATGCCCCAGGCGCATTATTTCCCCAAGGGGACCAGCCCTCCAGCGAGCCGTAAGTAGAGAGGGGAGTTTTAAAATAAGAGAAATCCCTGTTTTATTTAGAAGATGACGAAATTTTACCTTGTAGTTCGGATCTCAACCCTTCTCGTGAGCTCGTCTTGAGGGACCTTCGTCCGGAGATGATGGAGGCGGAACTCCTCCCCTGTCGTGCCGCCTAGCGAGGCGGACGATCCCGAGTGTCGTCGCGGAGGTTTCTTGAATCCGCAGGGGGGGGGCAGTCATAGGCCCCCAGCCCTCCGTGTCCGGCCTTGAAAAAGACCATCAGACGAGTCCGGCACCTCCTGGTGCACGGTCGGAGGGATTGAAGGATCTGCTCGGGTGAGTGTCTATCTCAGAGGATCACCGTGCATTGATGGGTACGGTGATTGAAAAATTTTCATCCGCAGAAAGCAGGTTGTTCGAGGCCGCCAGGAGTTTACTGACGGGTTTTGAGGTACGTGCAATGATGTACCTTTTGATGGTTCCGCATATATAAGATGTGCACTATGTAGATAGTAGCCCCTGAGACTCGGTGCGTTGTCAAAAATGACAGCATGCCGAGGATCATAATCCCAGCTATAATATGCCGCCCTTCCTATGTAGGTGGCGGGCGTCGATGGCTAGCTGGGTGATGAATTGCGAAATAAAGCGGCAACTTGGCGTGGCGGATGCCGACATCGCGCTTTGTCAATAAGCGGCTTGCGAGTCACAAGGTATCACGGTTTCTCCGCGGACACACAGTAAGGGAGCTTGATGCCCGTGCCTTACAACATGTATGTTTGATGCGATGGTGCCGCTGCCATGGAGAACCTTGGCGAGCTTGCTCGAGCCAAAACGAGGCCAGAAAAAATAATGCGGCTTCCTTAAAGGCGGCGAAGAGCTAAAAGCGAACAGGCTGCTCACTACCAAAGCAAGGAGGAAATGGCCGAGATGGCCGTGAAGTTGAAGAATGCTACCGACCGCTGCGATCTTCTTGAAAAAGAAGGTCGGCGGAAAAAGAGACTGAAGAAGGCCACCACGAGGCCAAGGATGCTCGCTCTGCAATGAGAGCTATGAAGGAGGAGCTCGTCGGGCGGAGATATCGCGGTGGAAAGCCCTTTACGCTGCGGAGGAAGTTCACGGATCCTAAATATGCTCAGTTGGACCGTCTGTGGAGTAGTGAGGATGCTTATCTGGACTTGGCGGCGAGTGCCGCGGACGCGGCCGAACACTTCAGAGATCAAAAGGATCACGAGATGGAAGAGTTTTTTTGGTCGCTGAGGGTGTCCCGGACTAGGGGGTGTCCGGATAGCCGGACTATCGTCACGGCCAGACTCCAAGACTATGAAGATACAAGATTGAAGACTTCGTCCCGTGTCCGGATGGGACTTTCCTTGGCGTAGAAGGCAAGCTTGGTGATACGGATATGTAGATCTCCTACCATTGTAACCGACTACTGTAACCCTAACCTATCGATGTCTATATAAACCGGAGGGTTTTAGTCCATAGGACGAACAACAATCATACCATAGGCTAGCTTCTAGGGTTTAGCCTCCTTGATCTCGTGGTAGATCTACTCTTGTACTACCCCTATCATCAATATTAATCAAGCGGGAGTAGGGTATTACCTCCATCGAGAGGGCCGAACCTGGTAAAAACATCGTGTCCCTTGTCTCCTGTTACCATCTGCCTAGGCGCACAGTTCGGGACCCCCTACCCGAGATCCGCCGGTTTTGACACCGACATTGGTGCTTTCATTGAAAGTTCCTCTGTGTCGTCGCCAACAGGTAGGATGCCCCATCTCGTCTTTAAAGACGATACCATCGCCAAAGAAGCCTTGGCCATTGGTCAGACTCTTCGGCTAGGCGGTTGTCACACCCAATATGCGACCCTATCCAAAAGGAACTCGAAGGTCCCACCAAGGATAGACCCGCATATTGAAACGCTTTTGCAAGGTGGATATCATTACATCAACATTACATAATAGATGGGGATACATACATAAGGCACAAATGCCACAAGAATACATCATCATCATATACAAGAGATCAACATCCGACTATGGATGAAACATAAACAGAAACTCAACGACATCCACCACCTTTAGCCAGGCTGCCGACACAGGAACCTATCCCACGATCGAAGAAGAAGCGAAGAAGAACTCAATACAAGCAAACATCGCTCTCATGGCATGATCATCGCAAACCTGTACACTGCTGGCGGTGGTGTAGTAATCTGTTAGCCGAGGACTCGGCAATCCATTACCATGGGTATCAAGACTAGCAAAGCTTAATGGGAAAGGAAAGGGTAAAGTGGTGAGGTTACAGCAGCGACTAAGCATATATGGTGGCTAACATACGCAAAATGAGGCGAGAAGAGAAACAAAGGCAGTCGTCAACTAGTAATGATCAAGAAGTGATCTTGAACTCCTACTTCGTCGAGACATAACCCGAAACCGTGTTCTCCTCTCGATCAACCCGAAAAGAGACACTCACGATTACGCTTTACGGTTGGTGTATTTTAATTGAGATCAACTTGGGTTTTCTACAACCGGACATTAACAAATTCCCATCTGCCACATAACAGCAGACACGGCTCTCGAAAGTTCAAACCCTGCGGGGTGTCCCAACAACCCATGATAAGCTCTCGCGATCAACGAAGAATAGACCTTCTCCCGGGAAGCCCGATCAGTCTCGGAATCCGGCTACAAGACATTTCGACAGCAATAAAACAAGTCAACAAGACCTCCGGCGTGCGACACCTGATAGTAGCCGCGCGTATCTCGTCTCGAGCCCACGACCGGATAAGCTAAGCGTCAGATACCGGCGTAACCCAAGTTGCCAAGGGATGGTCCCGACGGTGCTCTAGTTTGGACCAGCGCTTAGACAAGCAACGGCCGGGGGTAAATAAAGATGACCCTCGGGATCTTGCGACTCCCAAGGGAAAAAAGGCTAGGTGAGGCAAATGTAAAACCAATGTTGGGCCTTCTTTGGAAAAGTCTTATTCAAAGCGAACTGTCAAGGGGTCCCATAAATCACCCGACCGCGTTAGGGACGTAAAATCCGGGAACATAATACCGATATGACGGAAACTAGGGCGGCAAGAGTGGAACAAAACACCAGGCATAAGGCCGAGCCTTCCACCCTTCCACCCAACATAATACCGATATGCAGGTACAGGTTTGCAATGATCATGCCGCGAGAGCGATGTTTGCTTGTATTGGAGTTCTTCTTCTGCTTCTTCTTTGATCAGGGGATAGGTTCCAGGTCGGCAGCCTGGGCTAGCAGGGTGGATGTCGTTGAGTTTCTGTTTATGTTTCATCCGTAGTCGGATGTTGATCTCTTGTATATGATGATGATGTATTCTTGTGGCATTTGTGCCTTATGTATGTATCCCCATCTATTATGTAATGTTGATGTAATGATATCCACCTTGCAAAAGCGTTTCAATATGCGGGTCTATCCTTGGTGGGACCTTCGAGTTCCTTTTGGATAGGGTCGCATATTGGGCGTGACAAGTATCAGCAACATCAGGACACCTACTTTGCATGCTTGTGCTAATCACCACATAGATCACAAAAATACATAGCAAGCACCACTGGAAAGATGGCATGGCATATTACAAAACACATGTAGGGCTCAAGTTCATAGGGTGCACACATCAATCATGGCAAAAATGACAAAAGTGCATGTTCTGATAAAAATCAGAAACTAACATCACATAGCACTCTTACAACAGCATTTCGGGCATCAAGATGAGCTCAAATGGAAATGATGCAATGATATGAAATGATCTACTCTTGAGGCGAACATTTTGACATATTACCGCAGCAAAAGCAGACAACAATGACAGAGATATGATGCAATGAAAATGCAACAAAATTACTGCAGATTACGGGACTTAGTGGAATTTCACCTCGAGGAAAGTCAACCCGGAGACGAGAGATCCGGGGCCAGGCGGATCCGGGGCGAGCGCGCGTTTGGATGGGAGGACCGGTGGATCTCGTCCCGATCCATGGTCGCGGAGATTTCGCGGAGTTCGCGGAAGAAGATGGGGCCGGCGGTCAGGCGGATCCAGGAGCTATGGGGGCAGGCGAAGTGGAGCAGCGGAGGCGGCAGCGGGAGGAGCAGCCTTGGGCAGGCAGCCCAGGCGGCAGCTCCGGCAACCAAGCCGGCGCTCCCAAATGAGCGGGATGGCCTTGGAGTGTGAGGCAGCGAAGAGGCTTGGCCTTGGCCGGGCCAGGGCCAGGGCAGCGACCACCGGGAGGCGGAGGCAGTCGGGGCCGCCGGAGTTGCCAGGCCTGGCCAGGCGGAGGCCGGCGGTGGCGGCGGCGAGGCCTTGGCCAGCAGGCCGGGCCTGTGTGTGTGTGTGGCCGCCAGACCAGGCGGGCCTGCTGGGCCCAGCAGATGTGGCCCAGCGGTGGAGGCAGGCGGGGACACGTGGCGGCCCGTGGTTGGCTCTGTGGCGGGCGGACGTGTCAGCGAGGATGAGACAGCGTCCGGTGTGGCGGAGGCGATTCTAGGGTTTGATCTGCAGGATTCATCATGAATTTGAAGGGGACTAATTTATAGGTAGAGGGAGCTAGGAGAGTCAAATGAGGTCGGTTTTCGACCTTGATCGTGATCGAACGACCGAGAGCATGGAGGGAGTTTGGAGGTTTTGGGCCACTTTGGAAGGGTGTTGGGCTGCAAACAAAAGAGGCTTTGCGGTTACCGGTTAACCGTTGGAGTATAAACGACCTCAAATGATCGAAACTTGACAGGCGGTCTACGGTGCTATACCAAGGCCGCTTGACAAACCTCGGGTCATTCGAGACCGTTTAACACCCGCACATGAAAAGAGGTAAAAGGCGCGTGGGAGACATAGGAGTGCGGATTGCAAAAGCGGACAACGGGGAAAATGCTCGGATGCATGAGACAAACACGTATGCAAATCGATGCACATGGCGACATGATAAAAATGCAGATGATGACATGGCAAAATGCAACACATAAGCAGATGACATGGCAAAGACAACGAATAAGCTGGAAGACACACAGGCGCGCGAATCCGAGGCGTTCTGCGGTTTCTCATGACCGCTAGTTGACCGTCGCGCCCGCGATGACCTCTCGAGTCATGAAACCAATCTCAAATTAGTTTGGAACTTGCCGAACAGTTAGATCTGGTCGAGCTCTCCTCCGTAAGCGAGCTCTGGATCGCATGCCGTCACAGGAGTCGCCCGCAATTCTGACCAGATCGGGCCTAAAACCGATCGAGAGAGATCAACTCTCCCGGGCTACCCATCATGTTGCTGTGATAGAGGAACAATGCGGCGAATCTTCTCCTATCTTAAGGACTAGCTACGTCCAAATTACCGATCCCTCCATGCCGGATTCCTGCGGAGGGACGGATGTCGATCAAGCCCTGAACTTAAAGTCAGGCGGCGGGTCGGACTCATTGGATAGCACTCAAAAATCGAAACTTCCGAGTTCGGAAACTTTCCGTCCCTTGAGTCCTAAATTGGACGGGGTTCCGGATTTAGTGCCACCCGCCCACCCAAACATTAGCGACCTCTCTCGAATTCGGCAAGAGCCTGCCGAAACAGTACATCATTACTGGGCCATGTTCCTCCTGGTTATGAACTGGATAAAGGACTGCCGAGAGAAGGACGCAATACCAATCTTCTGCAATAATTGCACGGACAAGGGAATCCTAAGCGTCATAAGTCGTCATGAAAATTACACGCTTTGCTGACTTGGTGACCATCATACAAAAGTCTTGTGTGCGATGGAGGCGCTGGAAAACCGAAAGTAAATTTTGGGATAATCCGGCCCGAGAATACATCCCTAGTCCGGAACAAAAGGGTGCATCATTATCAAGCACACAGGTTGAATACCAAAAACAAAAACCCCTAAAAGTGCGGAACCGTCTTGGAGGGTTGGCTAAGCGGACCCTGCAAAATTCATAGCACTGAGGCGCCACTCCAACTCATAGCCTTGAGCATGTTGGATACTCTGACGGTGGCCAAAAGTGGCGAAAAGCTTCTAGCTTGAACCCCAGCCCAGCAACACCGATCACGGTTTTAACGATCTTGAGACTTTCGCATCAAACAACATGCAAAAGCGACAACTCCATAACCTTGCGAAGTCTACCAAGTAGCAACAATAAATCCATGGGTGACACGGCTATTACCTTCAATGCCGATGGCGAACCTAAATTCGAACTGCCGGGCACCGGCCGCATTGGTCCTCAGCCCGATAGTAGGCGGCTTTCGCCTTACTAAGGTACTCATGGATGGCGGCAGCGGACTAAACCTCATCTATGAGAAACCCTCAAATAGACTTGAACCGCATTGAGCGAAGCAGCACAACCTTTAGAGGAATAATCCCAGCAGGAAGCATGCTGCACGGAAAAATCACGTTGGACATAGTGTTACGGCTCATAGGACAATTACAGATCGAGGAGGTCACATTTCAAGTGGCCCCGTTCAATAGCGGATATCATGCTTTATTAGGGCGAGAGGCATTCACAATTTTCAAACTATACCCCATTATGGGTACATGAAGCTTAAAATGCCCGATCCCAGCGGAATCATCACTCTCGCTAGTGATCCGAACATAGTACTCCATACGAAAATAAGACAGCCGCACTAGCCCTCGAGGCACTATCAAAGCCCTAGCGGCGAGAACTCACCGCGATCGCTCCACGGTGAACAGGGGCGATGTGATACTTGATAAAGATCCAAGTCCACCTCTTTTAAACCAGTGGATGAAATAGTCAAATTCCAAGTCCACCCAGCGGACCACTGCAAAGGCGGCCTCCATCGGGGCACAATTAAACCCTGATGTAGGCTGCACTCGAGAATGTCTACAAGAAAACTGGGACATCTTTGCTGGCACCCTTGAGACATGCCGGGAATCCCGTCGGTGGCGAGCACAGCCTAAATATCCTAAAAGTTCAAGCCAGTCAAACAGGCTCTTGGCGCTTTTCGAACCCAAGACAGGCCATGGGAGAGGCTAGCCAAACTTTGGAGGCGGATTCATCAGAGATATAAAACATCCGGACTGGCTAGCGAACCTGGTAATGGTACCAAGAAGGATAAATCCTAGCGCCTGTGTGTTGATTTCAAAGACCTTAATAAAGCTTGCCCAAGGATCCCTTCCCCTCCCTCGAATTGATCAAATCATCGGCCTTCTGACAGAGGACCACGACTCATTGTGCTTCCTCGGCAGTACTCCGGCTACCACCAAATCAAGATGGCGGAGCAGACCAAGCTGCAACAGCATTCATCACTCCATCGGCCCGTTCGCTTCAACACAATGCCCTTTGGGCTCAAAAGCGCCAGCGCAACATATCAGCGCATGATTCGGACATGTCGGCAAACCAGATCGGCAAAGCGGTGGAAGCATATGTAGATGGCGTGGTCGTCAAAACCAAACACGTCGAAACTCTAGTAGGCGACTTGAGGCTCACATTCGACAATCTTGAAAATATGACATCAAGCTCAATCCGGAAAAATCGTCTTGGCGTTCGGCGGAAAGCTCTGGGCTTCATCGTGTCCGTTAGAGGAATTGAAACAAACCCAGCCAAGATTCGAGCTCTGTCACAATTGGATATTCAAAAGATCTCAAACAAGTACAAAAATTGGCCCGAGATGCGTGGCGGCTCTAAGCCGCTTTATCTCCCGTTTAGGAGAAAAGGCATTACCTCTTTACCGCCTCCTCCGCTTGCACGAACACTTGAGTGGGCGGATGCCGCCACGGCTGGACTCGAAGAAATAAAGGCCATCTTGGCAACAAATCCGGTCTGGCAGCGCCAGCGTGGGCAAACCAATGCTATTATACATCGCGCAACACATCAAGTTGTCGGCAGCGGTGCTCGTTGTCGAGCGAAAGCAGACGGACACGGTTCCCTATTCAAAAACGGTTTATTATGTATCCACTGTCCTAACTCCATGCAAGTCCGGTACCCACACTATCAAAAGATAGCATCTGCAGTGTTCATGGCATCCGGAAGCTGGGACACTACTTTCAAGAGTGTTCGATAACGGTAGCCTCCGAAGTACCTCTTAATGACATTATAAACAACAGCGGCAGCGGGCGGATTGCTAAATGGGCCATAGAGCTCCTCCCATTCGACATAACTTATAAGCCACGACGAGCTATTAAGTCACAGGTTTTGGCCGACTTCGTGGCGAATGGACTGAAGCCGAACTCCTAAAAGTGCAGTGCATACTCAATTGGATCATGCACTTTGGCGGCTCCAAAATGTTGGCTGGCACAGGGGCTGGCGTCGTCTGGCGTCCCCAACGAGGACACAGTCAATCGTCCTTGAGATAATGTATCACGGACTCCAACAACGCGATCGAATAAGAGCCCTTCGCACGGCCTCCGGATGGCGATCTCCATGGGCACTCAACGCCTAGAGGTCATGAGGATTCAAACCTCGCAATATCTCAAATAAGCGGAGACTATGGCGCCAAAGATCCGAAAATGGCAGCATAACATAATGCGGTCCTAAAATGTCAACCGCAGTTGAAGGGCTCGAATTTCATCATGTAGCCGGGATAACAACCAGGCGGCGGATATATTGGCCCGCATCGGTGCAAAGCGCGATGCCGTCCACCCAATATCGTTTTGGAGCGGCTGTTCAAGCCATCCGTACTATGGGAAGAAGTCAAGCAATAACAATCCGGACCCAACCGCTACGCTGACGCCGAACACTCGACTGGCAGGAGGGCTCCGCCCCAAGATAACACCCTCTGCTCACGAAATAATGGCGGTTATCGCCCCATGGGCGGAACCATTCCTAGCTTACCTAACTAGGCAGGAACTCCCGAAGACCAAAATGAGGCTCATTGCATAGTCAGGCGCTCTAAAGCCTATAAAGTCCATGAGGAGAGCTTTATAAGAAAAGCACTACGGAGTCCTTCAAAGTGTATCTTGAAGAGGAAGGCGAAACCTCTGGCTGAAATTCATGCGGGACTGGGTGGGCACCACGCCGCAGCCAGGCCCTTGTAAGCAAGGCCTTCCGTCTGAGATTCTATTGGCCGGCGGCCGGGCGAATCTTGCATGACTTAGTCCAGCGATCGTCGGTTGCCAGCTTTTGCTAACCAAAGCCACATGCCATCCACCGCCCTTAAAACTATACCCATCACCTGGCGTTCGCGGTGCAGGGGCTTGACATGGTTGGACCCCTCAAGGGAGGAACCCACAAGCAAAAATACCTATTGGTCATGGTGGACAAATTCACCAAATGGATAGAGGCCAAACCAGTTAAAACGGCCGAATCCGGACCAGTGATAGACTTCATATCAGGGGTAATGCACCGTTATGGTGTCCCCCACGGTATCATTACTGACAATGGCACCAACATCACGGCCGATGAGGTCAAATCATGGTGCAAAACATGGGCATCAAGCTCGATTACGCCTCGATCTATCACCCTCAAACCAACGGCCAAGTCGAGCAGGCAAGCGGTCTAATCATGGCGGCATTAAACCCAGACTAGTGTGGTCCCTCAAGGAATCTAACACGCCTTTGGGTCGAGGCTCGACTCCATACTACGGGGCTGCGGACCCACGCCCGAATCGTACTACGGATTCACACCATTCTTCATGGTGTATGCAGGCGAGAGAGCAGATCTTGCCTGCGACATAATACATGACTCACCTCGCGTACGCATGTATGAAGAAAGAGAAGCCGAGCTCGATCGGCAGGACAGTTTGGACGCATTGGAGGAGGAGCACGATGTCACGCCCAATATGCGACCCTATCCAAAAGGAACTCGAAGGTCCCACCAAGGATAAACCCGCATATTGAAACGCTTTTGCAAGGTGGATATCATTACATCAACATTACATAATAGTGGGGATACATACATAAGGCACGAATGCCACAAGAATACATCAACATCGAATACAAGATCAACATCCGACTACGGATGAAACATAAACAGAAGCTGAAACGACATCCACCCTGCTAGCCCAGGCTGCCGACCTGGAACCTATCCCCTGATCGAAGAAGCAGAAGAAGAACTCCAAAACAAGCACAAGTCACTCTTGCATCATGATCATCACATAACCTGTACCTGCAACTGGTGTTGTAGTAAGCTGTGAGCCACGAGGACTCAGCAATCCCATTACCATGGGTATCAAGACTAGCAAAGCTTAATGGGAAAGGAAGGGGTAAGGTGGTGAGGTTGCAGCAGCGACTAAGCATATATGGTGGCTAACATACATAAATGAGGCGAGAAGAGAAACAAAGGCAGTCGTCAACTAGTAATGATCAAGAAGTGATCTGAACTCCTACTTCGTCAGACATAACCCGAAACCGTGTTCTCCTCTCGATCAACCCGAAAAGAGACACTCACGATTCACGCTACGGTTGGTGTATTTTATAAGAGTTTGCTTCAAGTTTACTACAACGGATATTAACAAATTCCATCGCCACATAACCCGAGCACGGCTCTCGAAATTTTAAACCTGCTGAGGGTGTCCCAACAACCCATGATAAGCTCTCGCGATCAACGAAGGATATTCCTTCTCCCGGGAAGACCGATCAGTCTCGGAATCCGGCTACAAGACATTCGACAATAATAAAACAAGACCAGCAAGACCTCCGGCGTGCCGACATCCCGATAGTAGCTGCACATATCTCGTCTCGAGCCACGACCGGATGAGCAATCGTACAACTAAAACCAGCCCTCAAGTTTCCCGGTGGCGCTGCAAGTTGCTCTAGTTTGGACCAACACTTAGACAAGCATTGGCCGGGGGCTAAAATAAAGATGACCCTTGAGGCGCGACTCCCAAGGGAAAAAGGCTAGGTGAGGCAAATGGTAAAACCAATGTTGGGCCTTCTTTGGAGAGTCTTATTCAAAGCGAACTGTCAAGGGGTCCCATAAATCACCCGACCGCGTTAGGGGCGCAAAATCCGGAAACATAATACCGATATGGCGGAAACTAGGGCGGCAAGAGTGGAACAAAACACCAGGCATAAGGCGGAGCCTTCCACCCTTTACCAAGTATATAGATGCATTAATTAAATAAGATATATTGTGATATCCCAACAAGTAAACATGTTCCAACAAGGAACAACATCTCCATGTTCAACAAGGAACAAACTTCATCTTCACCTGCAACTAACAGCGCTATAAGAGGGCTGAGCAAAGCGGTAACATAGCCAAACAACGGTTTGCTAGGAAGGGTGCAAAAGGTTAGAGGCTGACATGGCAATTTGGGATGGCTTGATAAGCAGGTAATAGGTAGCGCAACATAGCGATAGAGCGAAGCAACTAGCATAGCAATGATAGTAGTGAGATCCGGGGTAGCGGTCATCTTGCCTGAAATCCATAAGGAAGAAGAACGAGTCCATGAAGAAGATGAGCGGATGAAGCCGAACCAAGCGTAGACGAACGAATCCTCACGATCGCAATGAAATAGGAACTATCGAAAAGAAGCACACAACATAGTAAACACACCACACATAAACAAGACATGATGCATAACAAGCATGATGCATGACCAAGCTACATGAAGCTACTCATGGCAAGAGATGATGCAAACAAGAGCGACACATCAAAGCAAGTTTAAATGAGGCCGGAAACAACATATAACAATTCCGGTAAGTCCTCATATGCAAATTTAGAAATTGGTCCAGATCTGAATAAACCTTATGTTCAAGTTGTTAAACAGCAAGTTAAGATGCACCACGATGATCTACGAAATTCTAGTCAAGTTACATATAAAGTTCATTAGATTTGGACTCGGCCTAGAAGATATGAGCAAAACAAGTTAAACATGGCATTGATGCAAAATGCATACAAACATCAATCAAACACCTCAAAACAAGGATGCAACATGATAATATGAAACTACATGCAATTCTAAGCAAGTTTCATGTAGAGCACACTCAAAACGGAGCAACGGTTCAACACATACACATGAAACAAGTTATAGCAACAACCTGTCCATAACAGCAACTAGGCATATTGCAAGCATCAAAAAAACATGCTACAGCACCCCAACATAATAACAAAAGGCATGGGCATGAGGTACAGGTAAAACATTACAAAACATGAACACTGAGCTATCTCCAGAAACAACTAGAACATGCTCAAAAAGACATGGCAAGATTGCAAATAATAACAGTTTCACAGACTTAACAGAATTTACAGGACATGGCAGAAATAACATCAGGTTAACATGTTTAGAGCTATGAAACAACATGTTGCAGCAAGCTATCAAGTCAAACTAGAGCATGGCATGAATCTACTCACAGCATATAACAAAAGTCCCTTAGTGACCATAAGCCAAAAGGGATCAGAAAATACAGTTGCAAGCATGTGAATATAGCAAAAACATAAACAGATTCAGACTTAGTGCAAAACTGGAGCATGGCATAAACAGATAACAAGTAGGCATGTTGGTGAGCATGAAGCACTGACCACAGAGCAATACATGGCATGGCAAGGCAACTCACAGTAATAAGGCATGGCATAGAAGCTATACATGGCAAGAACAACATCATAGCATGCAAGGATCAACTACAAGAACCTTGGCAAAATTGAATAACATGTAAACAATCTGCCAGGAAACATTTTATAGCAAAAGTAGAGCTCGATTGACTCAAGCTATGGCACTCCATAATTGCAAAAAAGGGCATGGATGGATAGATAATAACCATATGTTCAAAACATCCTTATTGAAGTATCTCAAAATAAGCATGGATCTCTCGGTAGCATCAAGTTTACATGGCATAAAAATATCAGCAGAACAGGGCTGAAATCAGCAACATTATGAAGCCTAGTTTGCATGCTTGTGCTAGTCACCACAGAGATCACAAAAATACATGGCATACACCCCTGTAAAGATGGCATGGCATATTACAAAACACATGTAGGACTCAAGTTCATAGGATGCACACATCAATCATGGCAAAAATGACAAAAGTGCATGTCCTGATAAGAATCTGAAACTAACATCACATAGCCCTCTTCTAACAGCATTTCGGGCATCAAGATGAGCTCAAATGTAAATGATGCAATGAGATGAAATGATGTACTCATCGAGGCGAACAATCTAACATATTACACGCACGAAACGGAGCTACGGATGTAGAGATATGATGGCATGAACATGGCATGAAAATAACGAAAATCTGGGACTTAGTGGATTTTACCCTCCGAAAACGGGACGAGGAGGATCCGGGACGAGGAGATCCGGGCTGGGCGAGGGCGCGTTTGGTTCGAGGGAGTGGTTGATCTCGTCCACTCCCTCGGATCCAGCCGAACTCGGCGAGATGGCCCATGGCCGGGCGGCGCGAGTCACCGGGCGAGGCGTGGCGGCCGGCGGGACGGAGGCGGCGTCAGCGGCGGACAGGCATGCAGGCTGCCGCGGGAGGCGGAAGCAGGCGAGTCGGGCCCGGCAGCGGGCGCCAGGCGGAGGGCACGAGGAGCGCTGGCAGTGAAGGCCTTGTGAGCGCCAGCGAGACAGCGCTGAGCCGAGGTCGCCAGGCCGGGCGGCAGCAGGCAGCCAGCGGCGAGGACCAGGCGGTCTTGGCCAGAGCACGCCGGCCAGGCGAGGCGAGAATGCGCCGAGGGCGGGACAAGGCAGGGCGGCGGATCCGGCGAGCTGCGGAG
The DNA here is from genome assembly GCA_021605205.1 of Aegilops longissima. Lineage (NCBI taxonomy): Eukaryota > Viridiplantae > Streptophyta > Magnoliopsida > Poales > Poaceae > Aegilops > Aegilops longissima. Next base: position 771,696,687 of record CM038677.1, on the reverse strand, counting down.
ATGGGCCCAGAGGGCGGCCTCGGGCCCGGGGCGGGCAGTGGAGGCGGGCGCGGGCGACGTGGCAAGCCACGATTAGCTCTTGGGCGGGCGCGGATGTGTGTGGCTGAGGCTGGGCCAGCGTCCGTGGGAGAGGAGAAATCTAGGGTTTGGGGATTTTCATCCATGAATTTGGGAGGAGCTTATTTATAGGTAGAGGGAGCTAGGAGACACCAAATGAGGTGCGGTTTTACGCCCACGATCGTGATCGAGCGACCGAGGAAGCATAGAGGGGTTTGCTGGGTTTTGGGCCACTTTGGAAGGGTGTTGGGCTGCAAAGAAGGGGCTTTAGCGGTTACCGGTTAACCGTTGGAGTACCAAACGACCTCCAAATGGCACGAAACTTGACAGGCGGTCTACGGTGCTATACCAAGGCCGCTTGACAAACCTCGGGCCATTCGAGAAAATTTAACACCCGCATACGAAAAAGAGGTAAAAGGGGCGCGGGAGACATAGGAGTGCGGATTGCAAAAGCGGACAACGGGAAAATGCTCGGATGCATGAGGCGAACACGTAAGCAAATGCGATGCACATGACGACATGATATGAAATGCAGATGATGACATGGCAAAGTGCAACACGCAAGCAAATGACATGGCAGACGGCGAATAAGCTGGCGGACACACGCGCATCGAATCCGGGCGTTACGCGGCGTGGCAAAGGCTCGTTCCGCATTCTATCAACAGCGAGCTCGAAGATATCAAAGCGAGGAAATGCGGGCCAAAGCTTATAACGTTGGCGAACTAGTTCTCGCCTACCGGATAAGAAAAGGACAAACTGAAGCCCAAATGGGAAGGTCCCTTCATCATCGACCAGGTCTTGACGGTGAGCATACCGTCTGCGAAATGCATCGGATAAGCTGACTCGAGCCGAACCCATGGAGCATAGCCCGTCTCACGAAGATTCTATGCCTATGTGCGGACTCCAAGTTCGTCTCCTTCCTCCGTCCGCATTCTTTATTTTTTCTTTTTTGCTGTCTTCTATTTCTCTCCTTCCCCTTCTTCTTCTTGTAGCCTCTAGAGGCTCGTTAGGTACTTTTCACGCACACTTGACGCGCTGTCCGCTCATTATACAGGGGCTTCTTTAACGAAGCTTATTTATCTGAGCTTTCATGCCCAACACATGAGTTAAACTTCCGCATGTACCTTTTATTCACCATTATATGCATCGATATGACTTAAGTTTTGGCCAAGCTGGGTTGCTGGCTCTGTGCTTACCCTCGTTCCCGATTGTTCGGCTAGGAGGTAAAGGAGCACCTCTGCGATTATTCTTGCCGGGTCAGCGGATGTGTACCTCAGACTAGGTGAAGCGAAAGCTAAGCGTTCTTAAGGAATATTGATTGGTGAACTGAAAGATGATTTTTACTATTTAGACATCTGCCCCGGATGATTTTCTGCTTTATAGCAGCTTTGACATGCACTTTAGGGCATGCATCCCAGAAAAGGAACCCTTAATGAAACTATTCTCCTGGAAGATGTTTCTTACTACCCATGTAATATAACATAACTAGTTGGGCACTTATCTGATACAGCAACAATGACCCCTACGCCTGGTCTCCATGCATACCACGGTTCTTATATAACCACGAAGGTATTCGGACACACTCCGGACTATTGGGTCCGGAGGTCGAAGCGAAAAGGTCCGCTATGACAAACGATCTACAATCCGGCTAGAAGACATTCTTTCATGTCATATTTTTACATAGTCAACTCGACTCATCGTATTCCTCCTCAATGCCATCTAATAGGCTATCTAATTTACAATCTTGCTGGGAATACTTGGCGGCCAATTCTACTTGGCCGTACACTAAGCTTACAGGGATCTCCATCCCATCCGGCCCCACAGGTCCGACCTCGGCCATGTGGTTTGGGTCACCGTGTACAGCGTCTTCACCATGGCCCAGGCCTCCCCAGCACCTTGATGGCAGGCCGATATCTTCCATAGGCGGAGGCGCCGCCGTGCTCCTTGAAGCCGCCGCCAGCTCCCAATGCCTTGGGCAGGGAGATAGATAGCCACAAGCTTCGCCGATGCCTTTCATCACCTGCGGACTCGTTCGTGCAGTGGCGCACTCGGGAAGAAGGTCACTGAAGAAGCTGGGCATCTCCTCCTCGGGGCGACACAGTGAGCAAACCTACAAAGATGTTTATGTTAATGGCCTTCCTCGCCGAACTCTTTTCAAAGTTCGCTCAAGCACTTACTGAAAATGCCAGCGTGAAGCCGTCGATTCTCCTTCTGGAGTCAGCTAACTGGGCACGAGCGTCCTTTAGTTCCTCACCCAGCTTGGTGTTGGCGTCTTGGAGGTTATTCTTCTCCTTCCGCACCCTCGTAAACACGCTCTACGCCGCCTTTAAGCTGGCGTAAGAGCTGTTGCTTGTCGGGATCTAGTCGGCGCCATCTGCAATGTTTTGTCAGATTTACACACCCGCCGCACTTCATAAATTATTTATCTTCTGAAGCGTATATTACCAGAGGGGGTCTCTGTGGCTCCCCCCATAGCGGCTAGTGCGGCCTCAAGTTGGGCCCTGCACTCTTCCAGCTTCTGGGACAGTCGGGTATTCTTTTCTATAAGATCCTGCATAACAAATGATCCTTAAATCAGTTATTCTAACTATTTTAAGTCTCGGGGGCTACTAGCATATATAACTGTCAAAATTTCCTTACCCGTATGTCCTTCACATACCGCTTGTGGCTCACAGCTAGACCATCTTCAGCGGACACGGAATCGCATCTCGAATCAAAGGCATTCAAGGCCTCGGAGAGAAACATCGTCACGAAGAACTGTCCGCCGGCGCTTTGTGATTCAAGGCGCTCTCCACCTCGGAGTTGGTGTCGGACAACCTGTCGGCATCCTCTGTCGGAGGAGCATCCTACGCACCTCTCGTGCTCGCCTCAGCCTCCGGACCTGGCTTTGAAGCTTGTCCGATGAAGGTTCGATCGGCAGCCTCTCCGGACTCAGTCCGGCGAGCGCTCTTTCTTGAAAAGAGCATCAGCGTTAGTACGCCTTCCAGGAATCAATCCTGAAAGTATGGCGACATGCCATACTGTTCTTGCGGAGTTCGATCCGGACCGCACTTCTTTTTAACTCTGAGGCAGCCTGCCCTTTGTTTGGCGATCGCCCTTGGGCTCGGCTTCTGCCTCGAAGGTACCCCTGAAGCACCAGCGGTATACGGTGATCAAAGATAAGCATGGATGGGTCGTTATCAGGGTTTTCGTGATCTCGGCCTCAGTTACCTGTGGGGCTGGAAGTATTCCGGGGTAATGGGTCGTAATGGCTACCAAAGCGTTGTCGATGCTAAGTTGGTAGAACACCCCGTCGATCAACTCCACCGTTATATCGAATCCTCTTGGAGGTCGGATCGAGGACCGCTCCGGATCCTCGGGTTGTGAAGCGGGCTGTGTATCTTCTCCATAGTCCGGCGCAGTTCCTGCGCAAAAACCATGAAATGAGATATTTAATTACGGGAACATGGATCGGACAGGTCACAAGGATGTTTGCTTACCCAGCTTCGAGGATTATTCGAAGAAAACTCCTTCAGTGGGTTGACACGGAGAAATCCTCCTCCTCTCCTTTGTACATGGCGGACAAGATCTTCACCAGTTCGGTGACGATCCTGGCCCTTTGCGGCCATGACGGTGGCGTCGTCCTCCCGTTGAAGTCCCACATGGGGTGGCCCTGTATTGGGCGGCTGCACTCCTCATAATGTAGATTGCCATGACTCTGTCATGGTCAATCCGGCATGAGCCCGATAACCTTATTCGGCTCATCAAATAGCGGACATCCGGTCATCTTCTCTCCGGGGCTCAGAGCGCCAACAAGCGCTTCTTGAGGAGCATTGCTGAACTCCGGAAGGCCGATCCGAACAGGATCCGGCGGTGGGGCGTCCTCCATGTAAAACCATTCCAAAGGCCAGTCTTGGACGCCTTCTTTGGGGTTCGGTTAGGTATCCGGTCGGCGATCGCCATAGCTCGGCTCCGCCCACTTGATATATTGACCCCTCATGAGAGCGGGGTACTAGGCAGAAAATTCTCTTCCACAGCCCGAAATGAGCCTCGACGCCCAGGAACAGTTTGCAAAGGGCCACGAAGCCCGGGATGTGCAAGATGGAGGCAGGAGTAAGATGGTGCAGTTGGAGACCGTAGAACTCCAAGAGCCCTCGGAGAAACGGATGGATTGGAAATCCGAGTCCTCTTACTAGATAAGAGATGAAGCACACCCGCTCTCCTTTTGAGGGATCGGGACGCTCTCCGCTTGCTTTCCGCCCTTGTAGGTGGCAAGTCCGGCTCGAACCGGAACCATGAAGGCCGGAGGGAGAAATCCCTTGGCTTGGAGTATAACTAACTCTCTATGCGGGACTGAGCATCTCTCCCAATTTCCTGGCTGGGGGCTGGGAGCGCGAGAGGAGGAGCCGTGTCATTGTCCATGATGGAATGGGCTTTGGTCGAGGCGCTCCGATGAAAGCTTCATAAAGGGGGATAGTGTGACTCAGATCTAGATCCTTGCCCCTTTTATAAGTGGCTCCTTCGCGCGGCTAGGGGGTAATTGTAAAAATACCCTGGCTTTTCGCATTCATTCAAACACGTGGAAGATGGCCATTATTGGGCGCAGAAGCCGAGGAGCGCAGCATTTATCAGAAGTCGGACACTATTCGACAAGTATATGGAATTTGGAGAAGAACCCGCCTCGGAATGCCGAAGACAATCAACGTGCCGGACTCATCATCATTGAAGCCTGGTTCGGGGGCTACTGAGGGTGTCCCGGACTAGGGGGTGTCCGGATAGCCGGACTATCATCACGGCCGGACTCCAAGGCTATGAAGATACAAGATTGAAGACTTCGTCCCGTGTCCGGATGGGACTTTCCTTGGCGTGGAAGGCAAGCTTGGCGATACGGATATGTAGATCTCCTACCATTGTAACCGACTCTGTGTAACCCTAACCTATCCGGTGTCTATATAAACCGGAGGGTTTTAGTCCGTAGGACGAACAACAATCATACCATAGGCTAGCTTCTAGGATTTAGCCTCCTTGATCTCGTGGTAGATCTACTCTTGTACTACCCATATCATCAATATTAATCAAGAAGGAGTAGGGTATTACCTCCATCGTGAGGGCCCGAACCTGGGTAAAAACATCGTGTCCCTTGTCTCCTGTTACCATCCGCCTAGACGCACAGTTCGGGACCCCCTACCCGAGATCCGCCGGTTTTGACACCGACAGTCGCAGTTTCGTAATCCAGAGCGTCCACTTCCATTAACCGATTGTTTGGCCGAATGGGCGGAGCTGAATAGGTTGTCCGGACTTGCCATGAAGAATGTCGTGACTCATTTGTGGCCGAAAAGGCCCGAGCCGAAGAGTTATTTTGGCTTGGTGCAGTAGTTCCTTGGTGCGGTGCCGCATATCAAAGCAATGAGGCGGTCAGCATGCATAGAGTGTGCGCGGATGGCTCTTGCCCGTGTCAAGACATACTGGGGTGGAGATGAAGGCCACGATGTTGCATCCCAAGATTGAGACGGAAGCCGAGTACATCGAGCACTATTTTCAGGAAGTTCTGCAGGCGCTTCGTTTAATAGAGACAGCGGTGCTCGAAGGACATTATGTTGAATAACATGTATTATTGTGAAACAATGTTTGATGGAATATAAAAGCTTTTTATACTTGTGCCTTCAAGAATAAAATACCTCATGTCTTGACCGTTAATGTATATGTGTATATAACCTTAAAGATGGCAGTCTTTGGCTTAGCCCCACGCATATAATGTGGGGTGTTTGCGGCGCCTTTTCACACTGATCCAACGTCTTGGTCCTACAAAGGAGGTGATAGCGCAGCAAACTAGGCAACCAGACTATAATGCTTTATCACTTTCACTTAGCCATAGGAGTTGACGATGTGGCTACTATATAGCCCTAGGGGCACCGCGCTCACCAATTGGGCGGCGTATGTGCTGGCCGGAAGCGGCCCTTCGTCAATCTGAGAGAATTCTAAAGATTCAGCGGGTCATCAGTGGTTGACCAGTCTCACGCTATATCATGACAGTCAGTTTTGGTTTCTCTCTTGAGGTGCTCGCTTTGGCGAACCGGGCACTGTCGCAGAAGTTCTCCTGGTGTGCGCATTAGCGATAGAGCGGAACGTAAGGCAGCAAAACACAGGGCAGGCAAACCCAACATTTGACCAAAGACATGATTGAACTGATGCATATAAGGCCTAACTCGAGGCGCGAACACTCCCTAAGGTATTTGGTCTTTATGAAAGCGGGTGAACAATGCGCCCTTGGTAATAAGCCCACAGTGTCCAGTGCGCACGAAATTCTGGCGTGGCCTATGCCAAAACGCCAGACCTCCTCCTCGATTATAGCAAGAAACCGGGGATGTGTATCAACAAGAGACAGTGAAAAAGGTTTATGCAGGGTCTTAATCTGAAAAGAATCCTTCTGACGGGTCCCTCTTGCGTCTGCGCTGTGTCTCTGTTGTGCCTTATCCTGGACGGGTGTAGCACGATGTTCATCTGTAAAAGAGAGGAACTTAGTTGAAAAAGGTTGTGCGAAAATGTACGTTATATTAAATAAACAAAGTACAATTCAAAAAATGAATAAAATTGAGCTTTACGGTCTCTTGTTGCGGAGCCCCTTGTACGGGGGCATGTGTCTAGCAAGCCCTTGTATGTTTACGCCGGACTCGTCCAGCCGTGTCCAGGGTCTGGACGACCTGTCTAAGTGCTTTTATTGGTGAAGTCGGTTTATCGTGTGGCTGTCAAGGCCTGGTTTTCCGGACTCGGGGAACCCTCAATGTTTCCTTTTAACGAGATGATGCCGCGTGGACCGGGCATTTTAAGTGTAAGAGATGCATAATGCGGTATTGCGTTAAAGCGGTAAAGCTTGGCGTCCCAATAGTGCTTGATAGCTACTTGTAAATGGGGCGAGGTGGAAGGTTAACTTTTAGCGGCGGAAGTTGTCGGGTGAGCGAACACAACTTCTAGCGATGAGAGCCCGTACAATGGGCATATGGGCCTGGCATTACCCCTTGAAAGGAAGTGTTGCTATGGAGAAATTTGGTTGGGTCTATCCCCATTTTGCGGATTGTGTCCTGATATAACAGGTTTAGATCACTGCCGCCGTCCATTAGGACTTGTGAAAATTGGAGTCCGTCAATTATCGGATATAATATCAAGGCAGTCCAACCTGCATTCCTTATACTTCTAGAGTAATTCCGATGGTCGAAGGTGATTGGTTTTAACAACCAGTGGCGGGACTCTTCCGGGATAGGCCGTATGGCGCGTACCTCTATGGGCGCCGCTCTATTTTTCCCTTTTGTCACGTGAAGTGAGTTTACTGTTTTGATTTCTTGTGGGAAATTCTTTTGTTTTTCGGTGCTCTGCTTTTGGGGTTCGTCATCGTCCTCGCTTGGTGTGTCGAGCCCCTTGTGTTCGGCGCTGAATTTGCCGGACTGCTTGAAGACCCAACAATCTCTGTGGGTATGGTTTGCAGGCTTCCCGGGAGTACTGTGGATTTGGCATATCTTGTCCAAGATTTTGTTTAAGTTAGATAGCTCGTCCCTTTTATCCTTAAGGGCCAGCTTTTTATGATTCTGCCGAGAGCTTTTGAATCCGGCGTCGACTGTCGTGCTCTTCGGGCTATTTCCCTTGGTCCGGCGCTGGTCCTTGCTGCGTCATGGTTTCCCGTTTCCATCCCTGACTTCGGATGTACTTGGGTCGCTGGTGCTGCACCTTGCCAGCCAGCTATCCTCTCCCGTGCAAAAGCAGATCATGAGCCTTGTTAATGCGGCCACTGTTCTTGGCTTTTCTTGGCCGAGGTGTCTGGCGAGCCATTCGTCTCGGACGTTGTGTTTGAAAGCTGCTTAGGCTTCGACGTCCGGACAGTCGACTATTTGGTTCTTTTTAGTAAGGAATCTGTTCCAAAATTTCTGGGCTGACTCTCCGGGTTGTTGAGTTATGTGACTTAAATCGTCGGCATCCGGAGGTCGGACATAGGTCCCTTGAAAATTCGCCCGAAAAGCATCCTCGAGATCCTCCCAACTTCCAATGGTGTTTTCGGGAAGGCTTTTAAGCCAATGCCGGGCTGGCCCTTTGAGCTTGAGGGTAAGTATTTTATGGCGTGGAGATCATCTCCTCTAGCCATGTGTATGTGGAGGATGTAATCCTCAATCCGAGACTCGAGGGTCATTGTTCCGTCGTATGCCTCTATGTTTACGGGCTTGAATCCGCTGGAAATTCATAATCCAGCACCTCATTGGTGAAACATAGGGGTGTCTGGCGCCCTATATTAGGTGTACCGTGATGTTCGGATACTTGATGTGTTGCATTGCTTACTAGAGCTTGCTTTCTTGGCCCGTAGATAGACCTAACTGGGCCATCTTTTTGATGCCAATCTCTGTGCGGATCGCGTGCGGCTTGTGTCTTGGCGCCGTTTGCGCTCTCTGTTTGCCATGGGGTCGTCCATCCGACCGGGTGGCCTCTTTGTTTTTTGATTGCGGTGGATCTACGGCCTCCTCATCAAATTCAGGCGGTAGTTTTCGCTTTGGGTAGCTCTTCATTCGGCGACTATCGCCGTGTTTGTCTCATGGTGTTGAGTACTTTGCTCCATCTGATTCTGAGTGCATCTTCCGCTGTTTTGAGCTTCGCTTACGCTTTTTCGAGGCTACGTGCGGTGGCGGCGAGCCTTTTGGAGAGTTCTTCTGCTCTAGCAACTTGTCCAGCGTGAGATCGTCGGACTGTTGTCTTCGCCGGGGGCGGGTTGTTTATCCAGATTGTCCTGTTGGACGGTTGATCGATAGCATGTTCGTCGTCCACCGGTTCACCCTGCTCTATGGCTGGGTCTGTATGGCTGTTGTCTTTGTCGAGGCGGGACTTTGAGTGGCGCTTACGTCGCCGTTTTGACTGCTTTACGAGGGAATGATCCTTCGTAGCGTCCCGTTGTTCCTCATCGTCGCTTCCTTTAGGTGTGCCCACCATGTATACATCGTGAGATGAGGTGGTTCTCCAGTGCCCTATAGGTGCTGGTTCATGTTCCTCCCCTACATCGTCACCCATACCGTCGATGTCTTCGGAGTCGAAGTCGAGCATGTCGGTTAAATCATCGACAGTGGCTACAAAGTGGGTGGTGGGTGGGCTTTGAATTTCTTTGCTGTCCGCATCCCAACCTTCTTAACCATAATCCGGCCAGGGCTCTCATGATAAAGAGAGAGACTTCGGTGAATTCAGGATGTCGCCAAAGGGCGAGTGCTGAAAGATGTCCGCGGCAGCGAATTCCATGATCGGCGCCCACTCGGATTCGATTGGCGGGGGCGCGGAAGGCTCGGAGTCCGGAGAGGAGTTCGGCACCTTGGAGTTACGAGATTCGCAAAGGACGGGGTAGGTGTACGGCTCAATCGCCGTAGAGATCGCAGCCACCGAGGCGGTGTCCAGCCACCCGTCCTCGATCGGTGCGATCGGCTCGAGCTAAAGGTCGGGCGGACACTGATGCGGCCTCGGGACAACTTTGTTCGGTGCGAGCTAGATCATGCCCCTCGTGACAATGCGGTAGCGCTTGGCTGTGGCTCGAACTCGTTGAAGATCAAGTCTCCGCGGCGTCGGGCGTGTAGTTCAAACTTCAAATCTGACCTGGTGGCGGGCGTAGCTTTCAATCTGCTCCGGATGGCGCGAATTGGCGCGCGATGCAAAGCCGCCCGAATCTGAAGATCTGTCACGGGAGAAAAGTCTCACCCTGGAGCGCATCGTTGTTGATGATCGGAGGAGCCATCGGGCATTAAGATGATGACACAGAGGAACTCTCAATGAAAGCACCAATGTCGGTGTCAAAACCAGTGGATCTCGGGTAGGGGGTCCCGAACTGTGCCTCTAGGCTGATGGTAACAGGAGACAAGGGACACGATGTTTTTACCCAGGTTCGGGCCCTCTTGATGGAGGTAAAACCCTACTCCTGCTTGATTAATATTGATGATATGGGTAGTACAAGAGTAGATCTACCACGAGATCAGAGAGGCTAAACCCTAGAAGCTAGCCTATGGTACGATTGTTGTTAGATCCTCGGACTAAAACCCTCCGGTTTATATAGACACGGAGAGGGCTAGGGTTACACAGAGTCGGTTACAATGGTAGGAGATCTACATATCCGTATCGCCAAGCTTGCCTTCCACGCCAAGGAAAGTCCCATCCGGACATGGGACGAAGTATTCAATCTTGTATCTTCATAGTCCAGGAGTCCGGCCAAAGGTCATAGTCCGGCTATCCGGACACCCCCTAATCCAGGACTCCCTCATCAGCCGTATCGCAGTCACGGAATAGGATTCACCGCAGATCCGTTGCTGCGAATTCAGTCCAGTCGGCCCATAGTCCTGCCCCCTAGGCGTGAGGAACGTGGGGGCCAGCGTGATGATCAGTACAAGAGCCGTGAGCAGTATGAGCACCGATTCGACCGCAATGATCGACGTCGAGTGCCCACCCCTCCCCCAAGGGGTGGATCATACGCTCTTCGATAACAGGATGACAGACGCCAGCACAGTGTTGGGCGAAGGATTCCAGTCGACCCCAGAGAACCAGGCTTTGATGCGAGATCCATTATCGTTCAAGTTTTGGTCGACAGGAACAGAGCTCACCGAGAAGGCCATGACAGAGATGTGCCTACCAGCAGCAGAGTTCACGTCTCAGGACCAGAGTGTTTTAGCAGAGCCATTAGGGCCGCGGTGATTCCTCCCAACTTCAGGTTGGCGACTGGAGTCAATAAATTCACTGGTGAGTCCAATCCTGATACTTGGCTTGAGGACTACCGAGTGGTTGTTCAGATTGGCGGCGGCAATGATGAGGTGGCCATGAAACACCTACCTCTTATGTTGGAGGGCTCGGCCAGAGCATGGCTGAATCAGTTGGCACCCAGCAGCATTTACACTTGGGAAGATCTCGCCCGAGTGTTTGTCAGAACAATCGAAGGAACTTGCAAGCGAACAACAGGGTTGACAGAACTGCAATCTTGTGTGCAAAAGTCGAATGAGACTCTAAGGGATTACATCCAGAGGTGGATTACTTTACATCACACGGTAGAAAATGTATCTGATCACCAAGCAGTCTGTGCCTTCAAGGAACGCGTTAAGAACAGAGAGCTAAGTTTGAAATTCGGTCGGACCGGAGACATGACCCTGAGTCGAATGATGGAGATTGCCACCAAGTATGCCAATGGGAAGAAGAGGATCGGCTCCAGAGTGGCAAGTACAAGTCAACCGCTAATGAAGCCGGGGGAGGGAACTCCAGTCGGAAGCAGAAGCGAAAAGCCGAGCCAGCTGCTCCTGGAGAAGCCTTGGCCGTGACTCCAGGAAAGTTCAAGGGGAAACCCAAGGGACCTTGGAACCCCAAAAAGGTGAAAGACCAAGATGGAAATGATGTATTGGACTTGCCATGTCACATTCACACGAAGAAACATGAAGAGGGTAAACTCATTTACCCAAAGCATACCACTCGATAGTGTCGGCTCCTGATTCAGCAGTTCCAGGGGAAGCAGCCCAAGGATAAGGAAAAGGAGTCGGACAAAGTTGAGGACAAGGAAGATAGTGATGGTGGATACCCCCAGGTCAATTCCACCCTGATGATTTTTGCTGACGTTTAAAGCAAAAGTCGATTGAAAGTTATCAACCAAGAAGTGAATATGGTCGCTCCGGCGACACCCAATTATTTGAAATGGTCTCAGACCGCCATCACGTTCGACCAGTCTGATCACCCGACGCACATAGCCACCCCTGGGAGGCAAGCTTTGGTGGTCGACCCAGTCGTCGAAGGCACTCGATTAACTAAAGTTTTGATGGATGGTGGTAGTGTCTTGAACATGCTGTATGCAGAGACGTTGAAAGGGATGGGCATTCCGATGTCCAGACTCAGCACCAGCAACATGAGCTTCCATGGAGTCATTCCTTGAAAGAAGGCTGAGTCACTCGGCCAAATTGCTCTCGATGTGGTTTTTGGTGATTCCAAGAATTTTCGTAAAGAAAAGTTGACCTTTGAGGTCGTGGATTTGCAGAGTGCTTATCACGCTATTCTGGGAAGGCCGGTGTATGCACGTTTCATGGCTCGACCATGTTATGTATACCTCAAACTGAAGATGTCAGGTCCCAAAGGTGTGATCACTGTCACTGGCAATCGGAAGAAAGCAGAAGAGTGTTTTCAGAAAGGCTCTAAGATCATTGATGCTCAGATGGCAGTGGTAGAGCTGCAAGAATACCAGAAAACTGCAGACCCGAGTGATTTGTTGCGAGCCAAGAAGCCCGCTACGGAATCAGCATTTCAGTCGTCCGGTGAGACGAAACCGATTCACATTCACCCGACCGACCCCAATGCTGCTGCGACCCATATCTCAACAACACTCGACTCCAAATAGGAAGAAATGCTCATCCAGTTCCTCCGTGAGAACTGGGACATCTTCGCATGGAAGCCTGCTGACATGCCGGGTGTTCCTAGGGGGCTAGCTGAGCATTGTCTACGAGTCGACCCAAAAGTTAAACCTGTCAAAGAACATCTTCGACGGTCCGCCGTACAGAAGAGAAAGGCCATTGGCGAGGAGGTGGCTCGGCTCTTAGCAGCAGAGTTTATCCGAGAGATTTACCACTCCGAGTGGCTCGCCAATGTTGTCATGGTCCCCAAGAAGGACAAGTCACTTCGCATGTGCATCGACTTCAAACATATCAATCGGGCCAGCCCAAAAGATCATTTTCCTCTCCCCCACATCGACCAAATAGTCGACTCGACTGCGGGATGTGAGCGGTTGTCTTTTTTAGACGCCTATTCCGGTTACCATCAGATCCGTCTGTATGGACCCGTCGAGATCAAAACAGCTTTCATCACTCCCTTCTGGTGCTTCTGCTATGTCACCATGCCATTCAGCCTCAAGAATGCCGGAGCCACGTTCATGAGGATGATTCAAAAGTGTTTTCTCACTCAAATCAGTCGGAATGTGGAAGCATACATGGATGATATTGTGGTCAAATCACGGAAAGGTTCCGACCTGTTGGTGACCTTGCTGAAACATTTGCCAATCTCGGGAGGTATGATATCAAGCAATCCATCAAAGTGCACATTCGGAGTTCTGGCGGTAAGGTACTCGGTTTTCGTTTCGAGCGAGGAATCGGCGCCAACCAGAAAAAGTTGGTACTATACTCCGAATGAAGCATACATGCGTGTGCACGATGTCCAGAAGCTTACTGGATACTTGGCCGCTTTAAGTCGATTCATCTCTCGTCTCGGTGAAAAGGTATTGCCTCTTTACCGACTGATGAAGAAGTCAGACAAGTTCAAGTGGACTCCCGAAGCTGATGCAGCATTTGCAGAGCTAAAAGCTCTGCTCTCCACCCAGCCGGTGCTTGCTTCCCCAATCAGCAAAGAGCCTTTGCCGCTTTACATTGCAGCCATAGGACAAGTCGTCAGCACAGTACTTACGGTCAGGCGGGAAGAAGAAGGAAAAGCCTTCAAAGTTCAGCGCCCAGTATATTATCTTTCTGAAGTATTGACCCCATCAAAGCAAAGATACCCTCATTATCAGAAGCTTGTTTATGGGATTTATATGACCACAAAGAAGGTTGCTCATTACTTCTCGGCCATTCCATTACGATCGTCGTGACGCCCATTGTCGAGATTACACTGTGAGATGCAACTGGTCGAGTGGCGAAATGGGCGATTGGGCTCCTTCCCTTGATATCAAATTTGAGGCAAAAGCCATCAAGTCCCAAGCGATAGCAGATTTCATCGCCGAGTGGATTGAACAGCAACTACCTACTCAAGTTCACTCGAACCTTTGGACCATGTTCTTTGATGGTTCCAAGATGCTGAATGGTTCGGTCTTTGGGTAGTGTTGGTTTCCCCCAAGGAGATAAGCTTAGATATGTGCTCGGATCCACTTTGATTCTTCCAACAATGAAGCAAAATACGAAGCACTTTTGTATGGGTTGCGTATGGCCATTTCACTCGGCGTCCGTCGCCTCATGGTCTATGGCGACTCAGATCTGGTGGTTAATCAAGTAATGAAGGAGTGGGACATCAAAATTCCAGCCATGACTGGTTACTGCAATGCAGTGAGAAAGCTAGAGAAGAAATTCGAGGGGTTAGAGCTTCATCATATACCCCGACTGAAAAATCAAGCTGCTGATGATTTGGCGAAAATAGGGTCCAAGAGGAAGCCATTCCAGTGATGTGTTTTGGAGCACATCCACACCGTCGATTCAAGAGGATCCTTTCACCGAAGAAGCCCCACAGCCAAAAGTGTCAGCGATCCGACTGAAGTTGAGGTCCCAGTGTGGTCGACCTGATCATGGAAGTCGTGGTCATCACTCCCGATGGACGATGGCGTACATCAGCGTATATCCTAAGGAAAGAGCTCCGGAGAACGAAGAAGAGGCTCGACGGATCGTCCGCCGATCCAAGGCCTTCTTGTGATCAAGGGACGGTTATCTGAGAAAGCGCGTTGAGTCAGCCGAAATGTATAACACCGAGAAGAAGGTCGATAATTCTTGATGATATCCACTCGGGGACCTGTGGTCATCATCGTCCTCTCGGATCATTGTGGCTAAAGCATACCGGCGGGATTTTACTGGCCAAGAGCAAATGAAATGGCGAAGGAAATAGTCGACAAGTGTGAAGTATGTCGGTTCTATTCAATATATCACACAAACCTGCCTCGCCTTGAAGACCATTCCACTAAATGCATCGCCCTTCGCTGTTTGGGGATTGGATATGATCGGACCACGAGAACTGGCGGGGCGGCTTCACTCACTTGCTAGTGGCGATCGACAAGTTTACTAAGTGGATCGAAGCTAAGCCTATCAAGAATCTCGATGCGTGCACTGCTATCAGTTTCATCAGAGAGTTGATATTCATATATGGAGTTCCGCATAGCATCATCACCGACAATGGGTCAAACTTCAATTCCGACAAATTCAAAGCCTTTTGTGCCTCTCAAAGCACACGAGTCGACTATGCTTGATTGCTCACCCCAATCGAATGGACAAGCGAGCGAGCAAATGGTCTAATTCTCAAAGGATTGAAACCCGGTGATCGTGATCTCAAGCATGCAGCGGGGCGTGGGTCGATGAACTTCCATCAGTTCTTTGGGGATTGAGGACCACTCCTAATCGGTCGATGGGAGAACTCCATTCTTTACGGTCTATGGAGCTGAAGCAGTTACGCCAGTGACCTGCTTCACAATGCACCTCAGTCTCTACTCACGAAGATGAAGCGGAACAAGCCTGACAAGATCGATCGACCTCCTAGAAGAGGAGAGAGATGGCCCTGATCCTCTCGACTATCTATCAGCAGGACTTGCGTCGATTCCATGCTAGAAATGTGAAGAGTCGAGCTTTCCAAGAAGGAGACTTGGTCCTCAGTGGATCAGTGAAATCACACAAGCTTCGCTCCCACTTGGGAAGGCCCTTCATCCTCACGAGTTCTCCATAATGGAGCATACCATCTTTATAACGTCGATCGCCAGATTGATGAGCCTCGAGCTTGGAATGCGGAGCTGCTCCGCCTTTTATACTAAGTACTCACTTTCGGATGAGATGTAGTAAAAGTACCTCTATAGTTTGTTTATCAAAGACAAGAATGTTATAATTTTCCCAATGATTGTTATTAATTTTGTTTACATGAAACCCCCGATGGGTGGCTTAGCTGCGAACCCGTTTAGCAAGTTTGTAAAAAAATCCTACCGAGTGGTGAGCCAGCCTCCCACTCGGGGCTTAGCTGCGAATCCGTTTAGCCTAAGTACTTGAAAATCCTACCGAGTGGTGAGCCAGCCTCCCACTCGGGGCTTAGCTGCAGTCAAGTACTCGCCTAAGTGTTTAAAAATCCTACAGTGGTGAGCCAGCCTCCCACTCGGGGCTTAGCTGCAGTCAAGTACTCGCCTAAGTGTTTAAAATCCTACCGAGTGGTGAGCCAGCCTCCCACTCGGGGCTTAGCTGCAGTCAAGTACTCGCCTAAGTTTTAAAATCCTACAGAGTGGTGAGCCAGCCTCCCACTCGGGGCTTAGCTGCAGTCCATGTACTCGCCTAAGTATTTAATATAATGTGCGCTTTGCAAGGACGACGAGGTGCAGGTCGACTGCCTTCTCCTTGAGCTCACGACACAAAAAAGCCTCACAGTGGGCGCAAACCTCCCACTCGGAGGCTTAGCTGTGGTCCAGTACTCGCCTAAGTTTGAAAATCCTACCAAGTGGTGAGCCAGCCTCCCACTCGGGGGCTTAGCTGTGGTCCAATACTCGCCTAAGTTTGAAAATCCTACCGAGTGGAGAGCAAACCTCCCACTCGGGGACTTAGCTGCAGTCCAGTACTTGCCTAAGTTTTAAAAATCCTACCGAGTGGAGAGCGAACCTCCCACTCGGGGGCTTAGCTGCAGTTCAGTACTCGCCTAAGTATCTGAAAATCCTACCGAATGGAGAGCGAACCTCCCACTCGGGGGCTTAGCTGCAGTCCAGTACTCGCCTAAGTATCTGAAAATCCTACCGAATGGAGAGCGAACCTCCCACTCGGGGGCTTAGCTTCAGTCCAGTACTCGCCTAAGTATCTGAAAATCCTACCCAGTGGAGAGCAACCCTCCCACTCGGAGGCTTAGCTGCAGTCCAGTACTCGCCTAAGTATCTGAAAATCCTACCGAGTGGAGAGCAACCCTCCCACTCGGAGGCTTAGCTGCAGTCCAGTACTCGCCTAAGTATTTAAAAACCCTACGGAGTGGAGAGCAACCCGCCCACTCGGAGGCTTAGCTGCAGTTCGAGTACTCGCCTAAGTATGAAATCCATTCCGATCCGAAAGGACGACGAGGTGCAGGTCGAATGTTACCTTCCCCTTCGGAGCTACGCCACAAGTACAACATGCGCTCCATTCCGATCCAAAGGGCGACAAAGGTGCAGGTCATTGCTACCTTCTCCTTGAGCTGCGCCACAAGTACAACAAGCACTCCATCCCGATCCGCAAGGGCGCAGGTCAACTGCAATCATGCTCCATCCCTACCGCAAGAACGATGAAGTGTAGGTCATTGGATTTTTCACCTCGAGCTGCATCTCAAGCAATGAAGTATATTCCGAGTGAAGAACAAAATTAAGCTCGAAGGCAAATGAAAGCATATTCGATGATAAGCCAAGTTGAAAACATCCTCTGATTCGGAAGTGCTCGAGCGTCAAACCTGTTAAAGTTTATCGGTTACAAAACCACTCGGCATTCGAGGCAAATTTAAAACGAAGCATAGAAGTTTTTTACTCCTCAGGTGGAGGATTGGAAGGCGCTGACAAACTGGTCCAGGTCGATTCCGTCAGCAATCTGGGTGGCAGCAGCAATGAAAGTCTCCATGAAAGATTGGAAGTCGTACTTCTTGGTATTGGCAACTTTGATGGACGCCAGCTTTTCCTCTCGCGCCTCCTTGCAGTGAACACGGACCAGGGATAGAGCAACATCGGCACCACACACGCGAAGACTTTTCCATTCCTGCACTCGACTTGGAACGTCATTCAGTTGTCTCATTAAAGACTCGAGCTCATTTTGAAGCATCTCGCCTGGCCAGAGTGTCGAGTCGATTAGCGACACCGCAACCTTCAGTCGAGCGAGGTAGTCCACCACACCAGCAACACGAGACTCCAGTCGGAGCACGTTCATAGCGGCATCATCCGTCACAGGAGAGTTAATGGGGTCTAGGCTTGTCTCCACTCGACCAGTCTCCTCCTCGAAGTTACGGCGAATTCATAAACACAACTTCGAGTTCAAGCTAATGGTTCTATGATGAGTCGGTGATAACAAGTCAGTCGGATAGGAGGGATTACCTTCAAGCATGAGGAATAACTTCTTGGCAAGCCCTCCTAGATAAGCCTCCAGATCGTTCCTCTTCCCCGCCAGTTCACCAGCCTTGTCACTCAAAACTATCTTGTCATTCTTCAATCGACTAACCTCCTTATTGGCCGCGTCGAGAGCAGCTTTCAGATTGGTGTTCTCTTCTTCAAGTTTACCGACTGAAGCCAGTTTTTCTTCCGCGAGCTTTGTTTTGTCCAAAGCCACTTTCTGCGCCTCGGCAAGGCCATGGTCCTTTTTCTTCAAAGCCTCCTCCATTTTATCTCCAAAATGACAATGAGATCAGAATTAGGAATGGGCAGAAAGACAAAGACAGGCGTCAAGTTCTCACCAGCCATACCTTTTGCTCCGTCTCTCGCCTTCTGCAAGTTCTCCTGAGCAAGCTTCAAGTAAAGGTTGAGCTGGATCTGTTTGTTTTCAATTCAGTATAGCGAGCCACAAGCTCATGAGGATTTCTACAAAGAGTCAATCGACGGACATCAAAGATAGGTTGCTTCCGGTGACTAAGAAAAATCGTAGTGTTTCTAAGACTACAGCCGAATCAAAATATTCAACAGTAGTCTCGGGGACTACACCCAGTGGGTGCACTCAGCGTGCCCCCACTGGTTTTACCGACTCGGTTCGATCAGTCGACCGAAAGAGACAAAAAGGCTATGATCCTAAACCATAGCTAACTATCAACAGTCAGCCACGGTATCATCATGATCTAAAAAAAGAAAAAAAGAGAGTTCTTCAGACTTTAGTCATTGCCAGTGATCGACCATAGTCTCGGGGACTACACCCAGTGGGTGCACTCAGCGTGCCCCACGGTTCCAAGATTCCATTCAACATGGTCCGACCAGATTGAGTGAAGAAGTTAGCGAAGAAATTCAAAGTAAAAGATTACGATCATTGCCAGCGGTCCACCATAGTCTCGGGGACTACACCGGTGGGTGCACTCAGTGATGCCCCACCAATCCAAAATTCAATCGACACACCCGGTGGGTGTCACAATCTGAATCTTGAGAAGAAGAGCTTTCAGGTAGCATATCCTAACAAAACAAGCGGTGACCAACTAACCTGGACGTTGCTCTGAAGAGCTGAGCTAGCATCATAGGCCGCCTGGCTGGCTTCCCGGACCACCTTCACTTGCTCCATCATGATCCCCGCCTGCCGTATAGCTTCCTTAGCAGCACCCACTTGGTCGACAGGGGCGTGGTGTGTGGCAAAAAGGGAGGGTGGATCAACAGTCGACGATGAAGGTCTGACACTCGTCAGCGGCACAGCGAAAGACACAGAAGTCCGAGTGATGTTCCCACCCTCATGAACCAGCCTCTCAGGCACTGATACAACCTGAGCAGTCTTGCCAGCAGGCACCTTTTTAGTCCTCCTCTGCCTCAGCGGCACCTCATCGTCATCATCAGGGAGATCAATGACATGAGGTGGGACTACATGAAAGATTCAAAGTTAAAAACGGAAGTCCAATCAACCACAAGCGAAACTACAGAGATCGTACCAAGGTTAGAGGTGGCAGCATCTTCCATTTCCTGGTCTTCGTTCCTGGCTGAGGTCTCGGAGCTGGAAGCGCTCCAGATTTCAGAAATCAGTTGATCAGCCAACAAGTCGATCAAGAATATGTCCATGCTAAACACAAGTTCTGCTGTTACCCGGAAATGGTGGGAATAGCCATCCTCATCTTGGGCAGAACTTTCGTCGGCTTTGATGGCGTCGCTCGGGGTTGCTTCAGCGCTTTTTCAGTCGGCGCCGGAGAGGTAGTCCGAGGGCGTTTCGTCGACTGCCCGATAGGCGCGGTAGCCTTGCCACGCTCGACCGCGGGGTCATGGGTGAGCTTGGTTCGCCTTTCCGTGCGAGGAGGGTCGACTTCTTCCTCCTCTTCCTCCTCCTCCTCTTCACCAGAGCTGTCGTCATCTTCGTCCTCCTCACCATCAGATTGCCATTCCTCCTGACTTTCACCTCCGCTCCCCTCTTCCTCCTTGACCTGCTCTTGCGCCCCGTTGGGAATCGAGTACATCTCAGTAGTGGCCTGGAAGACAACAAACAAGACCAAAGTCAGTCCATCGATTTTAAGCAAACAAGATGGAGAAAGCGGGATCACAGTCAAAGATGCAGGAATGGACCTTGTCTACTTCGTATGACTGGTCGAGTGGAGGAATCCTCCTGGCTCCATGAGGGAGTTCCGGACTAGGGGGTGTCCGGATAGCCGAACTATCATCATCGGCCGGACTCCAAGACTATGAAGATACAAGATTGAAGACTTCGTCCCGTGTCCGGATGGGACTTTCCTTGGCATGGAAGGCAAGCTTGGCGACACGGATATGTAGATCTCCTACCATTGTAACCGACTCTGTGTAACCCTAACCCTATCCGGTGTCTATATAAACCGGAGGGTTTTAGTCCGTAGGACGAACAACAATCATACCATAGGCTAGCTTCTAGGGTTTAGCCTCTTTGATCTCGTGGTAGATCCCCTCTTGTAACACACATCACCAATATTAATCAAGCAGGGGCGTGGGGTTTTACCTCCATCAAGAGGGACCGAACCTGGGTAAAACATCGTGTCCCTTGTCTCCTGTTACCATCCGCCTAGGCGCACGAGTTCGGGACCCCTACCGAGATCCGCGGTTTGACACCGACATTGGTGCTTTCATTGAGAGTTCCTGCGTAGCGTTGCCGTCGGTAGGATGCCTCATATCGTCTTTAAAGGCGATACTATCGCCAAAAAGGAGCCTTGGCGCTGGCCAAACTCTTGACTAGGTGGTTTTCTTATGACTTCCATCCGGCCACCATACATGACGATGACCTCTCAGTCATCGAAACCAATCTCCAGTTAGTTCGAACTTGCCGAGCAGTTAGATCTGATCGAGCTCTCCTCCATAAACAAGCTCTTGGATCGCGCCATGCATGCAGGAGTCGCCACAGACTACTGACGGATCGGGCCTAAAACCGATCGAGAGAGATCAACTCTCCCGGGCTACCCATCATGTTGCTGTGATAGAGCAGCAATGCGGCGATTCTTCTTGTATCTTAAGGACTAATTCGTCCGGATTCGATCCCTCCATGCGGATTCCCGCAGAGGGGCGGATGTCGATCAAGCCCTGAACTTAAAGTCGGTGCGGGTTGGACTCATTGGATAACACTCAAAATCCAAACTTCCAAGTTCGAAACTTCTCGGCCCTTGAGTCCTAAATTGGGCGGGGTTCGGATCTAGTTCCACCCTCCCACCCAAACATTAGCGATCTCTCTCGAATTCGGCAAGAGCCCGCTGAAGCGAGACATCATTCTTGGGCGATTCCTCCTGGTTATGAACAGGATAAAGGACTGCCGAGAGGAGGGCGCAATCCCAATTTTCTGCAATAATTGCGGACAAGGGAATCTGAGCGCCATAAGTCGTGCGAAATTACATGCTTTACTGACTTAGTGACCATAGTACAAAAGTCTTGTGCGATGGAAACACACCTGAAAACCGAAAGTAAATTTTGGGACAATCCGGCCCCGAATACATCCCTAGTCCGAAAGAAAATGGTGAATCATTATCAAGCACCGGGTTGAATACCAAAAACCAAAACCCCTAAAGTGCGGAACCGTCTTTGGAGGGTTGGCTCAACGGACCTGCAAGATCCACAAGACGGAGGGCGCCACTCCAACACACAGCCTTGGCGTGTTGGATACTCGGCAGTGGCCAAAAGTGGCGTGGGCTTTTTAGCCCGGGCAACCAACCCAGCGATACCGATGCGGTATTAACGGTCTTGAGACTTCGCATCAAATAACATGTGAAGCGAACAATCCGTAGCCTCGCCAAGTCTACCAAGTAGCAACAACAAATCCATGGGCGACACGACTATCACCTTCAACGCCAGCGGCGAACCTAAATTCCGAACAGCTAGAGCACCACCGCATTGGTCCTCGGTCCGATAGTGGGCGGTTTTCGTCTTACCAAGGTACTCATGGATGGCGGCAGCGGATTAAACCTCATCTATGAGGAAACCCTTCAAAAATGGAAATTGGTGGAGCCACATTGGCGAAGCAGCACAACCTTGAGAGGATAATCCCTAGTCGAGAAATGCGCTGCGGGAAAAATCACACTAGATGTAGTGTTCGACTGACGGACAATTACAGGTCCGAGGAGGTCACGTTTCAAGTGGCCCCATTCGGAAGCGGATATCACGCTTTGTTAGGGCGAGAGGCATTCACAATCTTCCAAGCTATATCCCACTACGGGTACATGAAGCTCAAAATGCCCGGACCCAATGGGATAATCACTCTCGCCAGTGATCCAGATACAGCACTCCGCACTGAAAATAAGACAGCCGCACTGGCCCTAGAGGCATTGTCCGAAGCCCTAGCGGCAGAGGAACTAACCACGCTGCGCTCCAGGGTGGATAGGGACGATGTGATACTCGATAAGAGGTCCAAGTCCACCTCTTTTAAACCAGCAGACAAAATAGTCAAATTTCAGGTCCATCCAACGGACCCCACAAAGACGGCCTCCATTGGGGCACAATTAAGTCCTGATGTCGAAGCCGCACTACAAGAATTCCTTCGGGAAAATTGGGACATTTTGCACGGCACCCTTCGAGACATGCCAGGAATCCCACGCAGTGGCGAGCACAGCCTAAATATCCTAAAAGGATTCAAGCCGTTAAACAAACTCTTGGCGATTTTCCGAGCCCAAAAGACGAGGCAATGGGAGAAGAGCTAGACAAACTCTTAGAAGCGGATTCATCGAGATATAAAACATCCGGACTGGCTAGCCAACTAGTAATGGTACCAAAAAGGACAAATCCTGGCGCCTCTGCGTCGATTTTAAAGACCTTAACAAGGCCTGTCCAAGGACCCTTTCCCCTCCCTCGCATCGATCAAATCATCGATGCTACCGCGAAACACGATTCATTGTGCTTCCTCGGCGATACTCGGATACCATCAAATCAAGATGGCGGAGAAAGATCAGGCATAGCGGCATTCATTACTCCATATGGGTCATTACGCTTCAACACAATGCCCTTCGGACTCAAAAACACGGCGCAACATATCAGCGCATGATTCAAACATGTCGGCTACCCAGATAGGCAAAACAGTAGAGGCATACATAGGCGATGTGGTCGTCAAGACCAAACACGTCGGAACTCTAGTAGAAGACTTGAGGTGACATTCGACAACCTCCGAGCATATGACATTAAGCTCAATCCGGAAAAATCGTCTTGGCATACCAGCGGAAAGCTCTTGGGCTTCATCGTATCCGGTCGAGGAATTGAAGCAAACCGGCCAAAATCCGAGCTCTATCACAATTGGATATTCAAAAGACCTCAAGCAGATACAAAAACTAACCGGATGCGTGGCGGCCTTAAGTCGCTTCATCTCCGTTTGGGAGAAAAGGCTCGCCCTCTCGCCTCCTCGGCGCACCAACATTTGAATGGACGGATGCTGCCACAGCCGGACTCGAAGAAATAAAGGCCATCACGGCAACAAATCCGGTTCGGCGCGCCCAACCTGGGCGAACCTATGTTATTATATATCGCAGCAACACATCAAGTTGTCGGTAGCGGTACTCGTCGTTGAGCGAGAAGCGAAGGGCACAAATTCCCTCTTCAAAAACCAGTGTACTACGTATCCCTTGTTCTAACTCCATGCAAATCCGGTACCCACATTATCAAAAGATAGCGTGTCACGGTGTTCATAGCATCCGGAAGCTGCGACACTACTTTCAAGAGTGTTCAATAACGGTGGCCTCGAAGTACCTCTCAACGATATTATAAACAATCGCGGCGAGCGGGCAGGATTGCAAAATGGGCTATCGAGCTCTTACCATTTGACATAACCTACAAACCACGGCGAGCTATAAAATCGCGAGTTACGCTGACTTCATCGCCGAATGGACGGCGAACTCCCTAAAAAGTGCAGCGCGTACTCAACTGGATCATGCATTTGACGGATCCAAAATGTTGGCTGGCTTGGGGCTGGCGTCGTCTGGCGTCCCCAGGAGACACAATCAATCGTACTTCAAATAATGTACATGGACTCCAACAACGTGGCGAATCTGAGGCCCTTCTACATGGCCTCCGGATGGCAATCTCCATGGGCATTCAACGCCTAGAGGTGCCCGGGATTCAAACCTCGCAATATCCCAAGTAAATGGAGACTTTGGCGCCAAAGATCCAAAAATGGCAGCTTACATAGCGCCGTCCTAAAAATGTCAGCTCGGCTCGAAGGACTAGAATTCCACCATGCAGCCGGGATAATAACCAGGCAGCGGACGTGTTAGCACGCATCGGCGCGAACGAGGCGCCGTCCCTCAAACATCTTCTGGAGCGGCTCTTTAAGCCATCCGTATTATGGGAAGAGGAGTCCGGAAATAACAATCCGGAGCCAGCTGCATCACCTAACTCGAGACCATTACGACACAATCGGTGGCTCGATCAATGAAATAACACCTTGACTCACGAAATAATGGCAGTAATTGCCCCGTGGACAGAACCATTCCTAGCCTACTTAATGCGGCAGGAACTTCCCGAAGACCAAAACGAGGCCCGCTGCATAGTTCGGCGATCTAAAGCCTACAAGATCAATGAGGGAGAACTTTATAAGAAAAGCACAACCGGAGTCCTTCAAAGGTGTATCTCCGAAGAGGAAGGGCGAAATCTCCTGGCTGAAATTCACGCCGGACTCGGCGGGCACCACGCTGCAGCCTGGGCCCTTGTAGGCAAGGCCTTCCGTACATGATTTTATTGGCCGACAGCCCGGGCAGATGCTCAGGATTTAGTCCAACGATGCGTCGGTTGCCAGCTCTTTGCTAATCAGAGCCACATGCCACCCACCGCCCTCAAAACTATACCCATTACCTGGCCGTTCGCGGTCTGGGGGCTTGACATGGTTGGACCCCTTAAAGGGGGAACCCACAAGCACAAATACTTATTGGTCATGGTGGACAAATTCACCAAATGGATTGAGGCCAAGCGGTTAAAGCGGCAGAATCCGGACGGTGATAGACTTCATATCCGGGTAGTACACCGTTTTGGCGTCCCCACAGCATCATCACGATAACGCACGAACTTCACGGCCGACGAGGTTAAACTCTGGTGCAAAAACATGGGCATTAAGCTCGATTACGCTTGATCTATCACCCCAAACTAACGGTCAAGTCGGCGAGCAAATGGTCTAATCATGGCGGCATCAAACCCGGACTAGTGCGGTCCCTCAAGGAATCTAACACGCACTGGGTAGAGGAGCTCGACTCCGTACTCTGGGGGCTGCGGACCACGCCAAACCGAACTACCGGATTCACACCATTTTTCATGGTATCTGGGCGCGAGGCAGTCCTGCCTGCGATATAATTCATGACTCACCTCGTAATGCGCATGTACGAAGAAAGATAAGCCGAGCTAGATCGGCAGGACAGTTTGGACGACTTAGAGGAGGAGCGGGATGTGGCAAAGGCTCGTTCCGCATTTTATCAGCAGCAGGCTCGAAGATATCAAAGCAGAGAAGTACGGGCCAAAACTTACAATGTTGGCAAACTTGTTCTCGATGCGGACAAGAAAAAGGACAAACTTAAGCCCAAGTGGGAAGGTCCTTCATCATCGACCAAGTCGACCGCGGAGCGTACCGTCTCACGAACGCTCGACAACCGACTCGAGCCCAACCCATGGAGCGCAGCCCGTCTCCGAAGATTCTCGCCCTAACGCCGGACTCGGGTTCGTCTCACTCCCGTCCACCCCTTGTTTTTACTCTCTCTCGTCCTCCTCCTTCTTCCCACTTTTTTCAATACCTTTTATGGGCTGATTTGCGCTTTGTTCGCACACACTTGATGTGCTCCGGCACTCATTATACTGAGGGCTTCTTTAAGCAGAGCTTATTCATACGGGCTTCATGCCCAACACATGTGTCATACTTCGCATGTACCTTTTATTCACCATTATATGCATCGATATGACTTAATTTTTGGCCAAGCTGGGTTGCTGGCTCCGTGCTTACCCCTCGTTCCCGATTGTTTGGCTAGGAGGTAAAGGAGCACCTCTGCGATTATTCTTGCCGGGTCACTCGGATGTTTACCTCGGTGGGTGAAGCCGAAGCTAGCGTTCTTAAGAGAATATTGATCGGTGACTTGAAAGATGATTTATTACTTACTTATTTATCTGCCCCGGATGCTTTTTTCGCTATTTTCGCGATCCGGCATTGCACTTTAGGGTATGCCTCGAGGAAAAGGAACCCTTAGCGGAACTATTCTCCTGGAAGATGTTTCTTACTAACCATGTAATATAACATAACTAGTTGGGCACTTATGCGATAAAGCAATTATGACCCCGTCGCCTTGTCTCCATGCATGCCCGGTTATTTTATAACCGTAAGGGTATCTGGACACACTCCGCTGTTGGGTCGAGGTTGAAGCGAAACGGTCCGCAAAGACAAGCGATCTACAATCCGGCTAGAAGGCATTTAACATGTCATTTCAAATTACATCGTCAAACCGGTGATTGTACTCCTCCTCAATCCCATCTAACAGGCTGTCTAATTTACATCTGTTGGGAATATTCATGACCAGTTCTACTTGGCGTACATCAACTCACAGGATCTCTTTCCCATCAGGCCCCGCAGTCCGACCTCGGCCATGTGGTTTGGGTCGACTTGAATACGTGTCTTCACCATGGCCCGAGCCTCCTGGCGCCTGACGGCAGGCCGATATCTTCCACAAACGGAGGTGGCGCCGTGCTCCCTGGAGCTTCTCAGCAAGCTCACCAAGGCCCTTGGGTAGGGAGACGGATGGCCATAAAGCATGAGCAGCGCCACTCATCGCCTGCCGAACATGTTCGAGCAATTGCACTAGCTCGGGAAGTTGGTCACCCGTTGACTCAGGCATTTCCTCCATGAGGCGACCTGTGAGCACACCTAAAGACATATTTACGTCAATCGACTTCCTCGCCAATTCTTCTTTTCAAAGGAATTTGTTCAAGCACTTACTATAAATGCCGCGACGAAGCCGCTGATTCTCCTTCACAGAGCTGCATACAGTGGGCCCAACACCTTTCAGCTCTTCTCCTTGCTGGGTGTGGGCATCTTGGAGCTTGTTTCTCTCCTGCTGCACCTTCATAAGCACCCTCTCTTGGCCTTTAGGCGGCGCATGACTGTTGCTTGTCCGGATCTAGTCCAGCGCCTCTGCAATATTATTGTCAGATTCACGCCACACTTTGCTAAATAATTATCTTTTCAAAGTACGTCTTACCAGCGGGGGTCTCTGTGGCTCCCCTTGTGGCGGCCAGTGCGGCCTCAAGTTGGGCCTTGCACTCTTGGAGCTCCTGGGACAGATGGGTATCCTTCTCCGTAAGACCCTGCATAATAACTGATCCTTAAATCAGTTATTTCAACTATTTTAAGTCTCGGGGGCTACTGGCATATATAACTATTAAAATTACTTACCCATATGTCTTTCACATACTGCTCCGTGGCTCTGGTTAACCCATCTTGAGCGGCACGGAGGTGCGCGTTTCCCGCTTTAAAGGCATTTAACGCCTCCAGGGATAAACACGCGTCACGAAGAACTGTCCGGCAACACCTGTGATTCATGGCGCTCTCCACCTCAGACCGGGTGGCGGACAGCCTGTCGGCATCCTCCGTCGGAGGAGCGTCCGGCTCACGCCCTGTATTCGCCTCCCCTCCCGGACCATGCGTTGGAGCATGGCCGGCGGAGGCTTGATTGGCAACCTCTCCGGACACTGTCCGACGAGCACTCTTTCTGGAAAAGTTATGAGCATTAATATACCTTCTGAGGATCCTTCCCTTAAAAATAGCGGTGCTCCGTACCGTTGCGGCGACGTCTCGGTTCGCGCCGCACTCCTCTTCCGCCTGCTGGGCCGGACTGACCCTTGTTGGTCGGCCGCCGCGGGTTCGGCTTCCCACCTTAAATGCACATCCTGCGATATACCATCAGTATGGGATGGTCAGAATTGAGCGGATCAATGATGGTGTCAAGACCTCGGTCGTAGTCACAGGGAGGCGAAAACAAACCGAGTAGTCGGCCGTAATGGCGACTAGGGCATTGTCTATGCTACGTTGGTGGAACACCACGTCAATCAGCTCCACCTTTATGTCCGGATCCTCTTGGAGGCGGATCAAGGATCGTTCGGATCCTTGGGCTGTGGAGCTAGGCTTCATGCCCTCCACGTCCGGCGCAGCTCTGCGTCGAAATCACGAGTAAGATACTTGACTTTAAAAAGTATGGATCGGGTAGAGGAACATCCGCTTACCTAGCTCCGAGGGTTATGCATAGAAAATCCATTCAGCGGATTCTTGCGGAGGAAGTCCTCCTCCTCTCCCTTGTACAAGCCGGACGGGATCTTTGCGGATCGGCTGCCGAGCCTAGCCCTTCTGGCCATGACGGGTGGCGTCGTCTTCCCGTTGAAATCCCACATAGGGTGGCCCCTATATTGGAGTGGCTGCACCCTCGCATAATGCACGTGGCCATGACTCCAATCATGGTCAATCCGGATGGGCGATAACCTAATCCGGCCCATCGGATAATGGGCGCTCCTATCATCTTCCCATTGAGGGCTCATGGGCGCTAACTCAGCGTTTCTTCAAGGGAGCATTGTTGAACTCCAGGAGGTCGATCCGAACTGGATCCAGCGAGGGCGTCCTCCATGTAGAACCATTCGAAGGCCGGTCTTGGACGCCTTCTTCGAGGTGCGGATAGATATCCGGTCCGCGATCGCCATATTTCGCTCCGCCCACTTGATATATCGACCCCTCATGAGAACGAGTGCGAGACAAAACAATCTCTTCCACAGGGCAAAATGAGGCTCGATGCCCAAGAACAGCTCGCAAAAAGCTACGAAGCCCGCGATGTGCAAAATGGAAGCAGGCGTGAGGTGGTGAAGTTGGAGTCCGTAGAACTCTAGGAGCTCCCGGAGAAACGGATGTATGGGAAATCCGAGTCCCCTTATTAGATAGGGGACAAAGTATACCCGCTCCCCTTTGGAAGGGTTGGGGCGCTCTCCGCCTGCTTTCCACCCTTGTAGGTGGCTAGTCCGCTCGAACCGAACCATGAAAGCTGGGGAAGATATCCCTCGGTTTGAAGTACCACTAGCTCGCTGTGTGGAATCGAGCATCTCCGCCAATCTCTGGCTTAGGGCTGGGGCGAGAGGAGGAGCAGCGTCGGCTATCCATGATGGAATGGATTTTTGTCGAGGCGCCGATAAGAACTTGCGGATGGAGGATGGTGTGAGCTGGATCTAGATCCTCGCCTCTCTTGTAGGCGGCTCGTTCGCACGGCTAGGGGTAAAATGTAAAATATCCCAGCCTTTTGCATTAAATGCGACATGTGGAAGAAGGCCATTATTGGACGTAGAAGCCAAGGGCGCAACATTTATAAAGAAGCGGACACTATTCGGCGGGAACATGAAGATGAAGGAGAACCCGCCTTGCAACGCCGAAGACAATATCTGGCGCGGACTCGTCGTCATTGAAGCCTGGTTAAGGGACTCTTGAGGAGTTCGGACTAGGGGTGTCCGGATAGCGAACTATCATCATCGGCGGACTCCAAGACTATGAAGATACAAGATTGAAGACTTCGTCCCGTGTCCGGATGGGACTTTCCTTGGCGTGGAAGGCAAGCTTGGCGATCTGGATATGTAGATCTCCTACCATTGTAACCGACTCGTGTAACCCTAACCCTATCCGGTGTCTATATAAACCGGAGGGTTTTAGTCCGTGGGGACGAACAACAATCATACCATAGGCTAGCTTCTAGGGTTTAGCCTCTTTGATCTCGTGGTAGATCCCCTCTTGTAACACACATCATCAATATTAATCAAGCAGGACGTAGGGTTTTACCTCCATCAAGAGGGCCCGAACCTGGGTAAAACATCGTGTCCCTTGTCTCCTGTTACCATCCGCCTAGACGCACAGTTCGGGACCCCCTACCCGAGATCCGCTGGTTTTGACACCGACACTCCTCGAGGGTTGTCCTTGTTTCCTGTGATGCTCGCCAGACACCTTTCCAGCATGGCGTCCTCGACCTCCTCCGGGTGGATCCGAGTGGTGTCGTCAGT
The DNA here is from genome assembly GCA_021605205.1 of Aegilops longissima. Classification (NCBI taxonomy): domain Eukaryota; kingdom Viridiplantae; phylum Streptophyta; class Magnoliopsida; order Poales; family Poaceae; genus Aegilops; species Aegilops longissima. The sequence goes on along the minus strand of CM038677.1, from coordinate 771,666,800 downwards.
GCCAGAGTACAACCACATCGGATGGTCTCGAGCTTGAAGCGGCTGGATGCGTCGTCGGAAGAAGACCTCCAAGAGATCCATGCCAGTCACTCCGTCTCGGATGAGCTGGACAATGCGTTTGACCAACACCTTCACATGCGCCTTCTCTTCCGGGATCACCTTCAAAGAGGATGGCTTGCTCACTCGGTCCATGGAAAAAGGAGGGAGTCCAGTCGACTGCCCCCACGTCGGCTGGTCCTTGCAGTAGAACCAAGTCGACTGCCATCCACAGACTGACTCGGGTAAGATCATGGCCGGAAAAGAACTTTTTCCTCTCATTTGAACCCCAAGACCCCCACACATCTGAATCACTTGAGTTCTCTCGTCACTCGGATTGGCCTTTTTCACCGTGTGGGAGCGACAAGTGAAAATGTGCTTGAAAAGACCCCAATGAGGCCGACAACCCAAGAAATTCTCGCACAAAGACACGAAAGCAGCGAGATACACGATGGAGTTGGGAGTGAAGTGGTGAAGTTGTGCCCCAAATAAGTTCAGAAATCCCCGAAAGAAAGGGTGAGGCGGCAGAGAAAACTCGCGGTCAACATGGGTAGCCAAGAGAACACACTCACCCTCCTGAGGTTGCGGCTTCGACTCCTTCCCCAGGAGCCGCGCTGATCCATGAGGGATCCGTCCTTCACTGGCCATGTCGTCAAGATCCTTCTAACGGATCGTCGAGCGGATCCAGTCGCCCTGGATCCAGCCCTGCGGCAAGCCAGCCCTTGACGAAGATCCGCCCTGACTGGTCACTCTTCCCTTCGCCTTCGCCGTCGCCTTCTTCGCCCGCTCCAAAGCCGCCGTCTTCTCTTTCACCATTGTCGCCGGCGAAACGCATACGGAGCAGCAGCTCTGAGATGGAGGCGGACGCGGCGGATAAATCTGGGAAGGAGGAGAAAATGGGGCGCTTGTTCAAAAACCCCGTCCGGGGCCTTATATGAGGTTGCTTCGAGTGGTATTTGGTAGGCCCGGCGATCTGTCAAATCCGTAATACCACCCGAGCGATCGTGGCGAAAAAGGTGGCGCGGAGATCGAGGCGTCCCTGCCTTATCCCATCTGATTACTGCGGCCTCCTCCGCCCCGCTCACTTCGAAATTTGAATCCGCTAAATCCACGCCCGCAGAGCAAATCGTCGACGAAGATTTCCTCCGTCTGTCATTCGGAGTTCTCAAGCACGGAAAACACACTCGATGGATATAAAGAATGGATCAAGGCGACTGAAAAAGAAGTTGATGCCGTCACCTAATTTCATTGATCCAAAACAAGACACACTCGCAGCACAAGAATGGGTCGGAAGTATGTTCAACTTCTTCCCCACTCAAACCTCGATCCATTCGGGGGCTAATGATGAAGTCATGTACCTAGGGTAGGGTCATGGACCTGTCCAAGATACCCTCCCCAAGGACATCTCTAGAAGAAAACACCTTTCAGTCGACCTGGAAGGGTCCCACTCGACGGACTTAAAGACACTCGACCATGAAGCCAACCACTCGACCGCCAGGAGATCTAAAGTCAGTCTGCAAACAAACGGTCGGTCATTAAGTAGCTTTTATGGTCATCATAGCACTTTATGTGGGCGTTACCGAAACCCCGATCTTAATGTACCTTAATCCCTGCATAATCGAAATTTGGAGGGGCTGGCAAACTCTATATAAGCCACCCCCTCCTCGGTGTAAAGGGTTCGCACCCTAGAAACTCATACGCAAGCATAATACTGATCGACCGCCTCCGGCTCACGAGGCGTGGGGCTGTTACTTCCTCCGAGAAGGGCCTGAACTCGTAAACATCTTGCGTATACAACTACTCCATAGCTAGGATCTTGCCTCTCCATTCCTACCCCCTATTCTACTGTCATACTTAGAACCACGACAATAGCCTTGCGCGATACCATAAAATCCTCAAACCAGAGATCACGGTCAGATCTATGACCTTCATAGACCTCAGAGAGTCGGTCCCAAATAAGCTTCACATAGCTGAGATGCATAATGTTCCTGAATTGATTTTGAGACAGACAAGAGCAGATGATGTCCTTTGCCGTGAGGTTGAGAAGTGTGTACTTGCGAATGTCACCAGCCTCCGCCATCTTGCACAGATCGGTAAGACCAATCTTAGTGATGGTCCATAGCTCTCTGTTCATCGCCATGAGTTACTTCTTCATCATGGCCTTCCACTTGGGATAATCATGACCGTCAAAGATGGGGCATGACACAGTCTTCATTCCTACGGTCGACATAACTAAAACTCTAGGTGTTTAAACCAAAATCACACAGAACAAGGGAGTACCTTGCTCTGATACCAATTGAAAGTGCGTTAAGTCGACTAGAGGGGGGTGAATAGGCGATTTTTATGAATTCTTCACTAAGGAATTTCAGGGTGAGGAAATTCCTTAGCGAGGAACTACTTGCAACGGAATAAGTACTCAGATGCAGTCACAACATAACATAAGCATAGACAACATGATGAAATGAAAACAAACACAGAGTACAGAAAGCGTAACCACAGGATAAACAGGATGAAGACAAACAGACTGAAGAAATTGGACTGAGGAAATTGAGAAAGTCTTCAGTCAAAGTCTTCAAACAGATATGAACAAGCACACAACACAGTAATCAGGAAATGGAAGGGTTGAGGAAATAGAACCAGTAGGCTTGGTGAAGAAAGTGATTTGGTAGACCAGTTCCAACTGTTGTGACAGTTGTACGTCTGGTTGGAGCGGCTAGGTATTTAAACCCGAGGACACACAGTTCTCACTGTATTCTCCTTGAGCTAAGGTCACACAGACCTCGCCCAATCACTCGTGGTAAGTCTGCAGGTGACTTCCAAACCTTCACAAACTCGGTCACTCGGCGATCCACAATTTCCTCTTGGATGCTCTAGACCATGATGCCTAACCGTCTGGAAGATGCACAGTCTTCAAAGGTAACAAGCGTCGGATCCACACAGGAACAATTTCTTCAATGATTCTCAATAACTTTTGGTTTGTAGGTGTTTGGGTTTGGGTTTTCCTCACTTGATAATTTTTGCTCAAAGTCCTTGGAGGATGGGATGCTCTCAATGACAAGTGTCAGTTTCTCTCAGAGCAGCCAACCAGCTAGTGGTTGTAGGGGGCGGCTATTTATAGCCTAGGGAGCAGCCTGACATGATAAGACATAAATGCCCTTCAATGATATGACCGTTAGGTGGGTAGGTATTTTGATACAGCTGGCGCATAGCACAACTACGGTCGGAAATTTGACTATCAAATTCCTCAGGGCTATCATGATCCTCACTTGTAGGCAATCTGCACTGGCGAATTCCTAACTCCTCAGTCAGGAAAAATTCCTCGGAGACCAGAAGAACTTCGTCTCTGTCACTGAAGAAATTGACTGAACTGCATGAGATTTCCAATGGCTTCACTCGAAAGGATTGGTAGGTGTAGGATTTGGAGATGAGCATCACTTGAAAACTTTTCCTTAGTTTTTCCTCGACCCCCTTTGATATTACGGTGTTTCCTATGACTCAAGAAAGAGAAAAAGAAACTACGAAAACAAAAGTCTTCACGCTTCATATTCCTCGCATGAATATAGAGTCTTCACGGTCACACCAATTTCCTCACTTTCAAAGTCTTCAGAAAGTCTTCAGAAATCCAAAGTCTTCAGTTGAAGACATTCATTTTAGGGGTCGACTTTCTCTGTAATTATCAAACTCCTCATAGACTTATAGATCTATGTACACTCACAAACGCATTATTCCCTTAACCTATAAGTCTTCAATACACCAAAATCACTAAGGGGCACTAGATGCACTTACAGGTGGCGAACCCAATTGTCATCCCCAAAAAGGATGGAACTTGGCGTACCTACGTGGACTACAGGGATGTCAACCGAGTATGTCCCAAGGACCATTTACCTTTGCCTCATATTGATCAGACTGTGGACTCCACGGCTAACTGCGAGAGAATATGCTTTTTGGATGCTTATTCTGACTATTATCAGATCAAGTTGAAGGAGACGGATCAGCTGAAGACTGCATTCATCACTCCATTCGGAGTATTCTGCTATGTTACAATGCCTTTTGGTCTGGAGAATACTAGAGCCACTTACCAGCATACCATCCAGACTTGCCTGCACAAGCAGATTCCCGCAATGTTTAGGCCGAAAAAGCTCCTTCATGTTCGCTCATTGGGGCGATTGAATCGATCCAAAGCCTCGCATCCTCTGACAGCTTCCCACGTATCATGTTGGGGCCCACCACATGCACGCAAAGTCCAGCAAAGGCGTACAAAGGCTTCAAGACCACCCATTAATCCACATGAAATCCCCTTCCCCCTGATTTTCAGGGGGCACCCTAATTAGCCCATAACCCTTTCCCTAATCCTCTACATAACCTACCGTCGCTTTCCAAATCAAGGCATCCCAGCTCGTCAGAAATTGAGCGTTCGCACGCACGCGTGTAATAGCAACGCCCAGGCTTATGTTGATGGCATCGTTAGGAAATCGGCTAAGGCCTCAAAAGAGTGTTGACACTGCTTCCAAACTTTGATAAAGCACTATCCTTGATCATCAAGAGAGCTAAACCTAGTTTGACAAGGAACAATCATGGGTTGATATTTTGTAAAGAAAATCTCTTAGCTTTCTCCACATGTACATATCCATCCTTATTACAGAAACGACATAGTAGGGCCTTCCTTGCTATTTTTGCTAGATAAAAAAAGAGTTCACACCCAGTCTCTAGATAACAAGATGCACATGATAACCCAAAAGTATAGGGGATCGCAACAGTTTTCGGGGGTAGAGTATTCAACCCAAATTTATAGATTCGACACAAGGGGAGCCAAAGAATATTTGTAAGTATTAGCAGCTGAGTTGTCAATTCAGCCACTCTTGAAGATTAAATATCTGTAGCAAAGTGATCAGTAGCACAGTAGTATGATAGTTTTGATAATAGTGGTAACAGCAGTAGTAACGGTAATAGTGACAACAATGATTTTGTAGCAAGTGTAACAGTAACAGCAGCAGTAGTAACTTAGCAAGAACAATATGTAGGAAATTCGTAGGCGTTGGATCGGTGGATTCCTTGGATGATATTCATCATATAACCGTCATAACCTAGGGCGATACAAGACTAGCTCCAGTTCATAAATATAATGTAGGCATGTATTCCGTAAATAGTCATACATGCCTATGGAAAGAACTTGCATGGCATCTTTTGTCCTACCCTCCCGTGGCAGCGGGGTCCATATGGAAACTAAGGCATATTAAGGCCTCCTTTTAATAGAGAACCGGAATAAAGCATTAACACATAGTGAATACATGAACTCCTCAAACTACGGTCATCACCGGAGAGTATCCCGACTATTGTCACTCCGGGGTTTACGGATCATAACACGTAATAGGTGAATATGACTTGCAAGATCGGATCTAGAACATAGATGTAATGGTGAAAATATAAACGGTTCAGATCTAAAATCATGGCACCCGGGCCCAAAGTGGCAAGCATTAAGCATGGCAAAGTCATAACGACATTAATCTCAAAATATAGCGGATACTAGGGATCAAGTCCTAACAAAACTAACTCGATTACATGATGAATCTCATCCAACTCCTCACCGACCAGCAAGCCTACGAAGGAATTACTCACTCCCGGTGAGGAGCATCATGGAATTGGCAATGAAGGAGGGTTGGTGAAGATGAAGATCGAAGATCCCCCTCTCCGGAGCCCCAAACAGACTCCAGATCTGGCCTCCCGATGAAGAACAGGAGACGACGGCGGCTCCGTATCATGAAACGTGATGAAACTTCCTCCTTGATTTTTTCTCCAAATATGGGATTTTATAGAGTTGGAATCAGGGTCTGCGGGCCACCAGGTGGGCACAACCCACCTGAGCGCGCCTGGAGGGGGGCGCCCTGGTGGGTTGTGCTCACCCAGGCCCCCCTCTGGTGGTTCTTGGCTCCATTATTTTTCTTTTATTCTGAAATAAATCTCCAAAAAGTTTCGTTCCATTCCGAGAACTTTTATTTCTACACAAAAAGAACACCATGGTAGTTCTGCTAAAAACAACGTCAGTCCGGGTTAGTTTCATTCAAATCATGCAAATTAGAGTCCAAAACAAGTGGAAAGGCGTTAGGAAAAGTAGATACGACGAAGACGTATCAGCACACAGCTCACAAAAAAACTGCAAAACATATTGAAAAATGATGACGATCTCCAATAAAGGCTACAAGAACATCTTAAGGTGATGGAGCATCGTTTTGAAGACTTAAGCTTCACCCAAGTTGAGTGAACACGTCATTGCACTAGTCGCCCGCTCCACTTGTGTACATGCCAACATAACCAACTCTTAGTTCTCTGGTTATTGGAGTAAAGAACATGTACTTGACCATTGTCTGCATGATTAAATAGCTTGCAATGGTGAAAACATTTTTCTCTTATGCAGTTTTACTTTCTCTTTGGTTTGTGTCAAAGACACTGTTACCTACATTGTGCCCATTCCCCATGCTTCCTAATGGTTGCATGGGTCTAAACAAACCCAACACAGTCTTCTACATGGGCCAATTTGATGGACTATGATCCTTTGGTAAATTTTTTGAGAGCCCACAAAGCATGCAACCAATGGATCTCCAAGACCCTCCACCACTCCACAAGGTGCAGGCTCGCGTTGGTCTAATTTACTAAGGGTGGGGATACAAAGGCGGGAGATAAGGAGGCGACACTGGTAGTAAGTAAATGGTGGAGGGTTCTTCAACAGGAGGTAGTGGAATGTTTAAACCTTAGAATACAAAAGCTTATGTTACAATACATGGTACGAGTCCAATTTAGAGACTCTAGCAAACCGACACAAAGTTAGTATGGACTCATGTAACAACTACTTGTTTGGTCGTGCCTCTGGACCTTAACTTACACTACGCCGAGCAACATGCATTGTACGGAGAAGGATACCAGGATGAAGAGTGCCCTGGGCTTTGGTGAGCTTGACACTCGTGGTGGGCTATTATGCGGAATAGAACGACATAGTGTAAGAAATGGCCCACCATGAGTGTCCAGGATTTGGTGAGGTTGACGCTCGATGTTAAGGAGTTGCTAATAAGAGGACAAGGCGACAATGCATCGGACTTTATGTGACCCGCCCTAGGGAAGACTCCAGGTCTACCGATTGTGTTGACGCAAGATCGTCGCAGACGCACTCCCATAGAATTCATGCATCTATTTTTTGTAGAAATCTGAGTGGTAGCGTCCATCTCAAGATAGGGATGCCTACGCGTTTATATGGGTAATATGAAATTACGAGGATTGATATGAGACTATTCCTTTATTTATAATAAGTCTATACAAGGAAACAACCAGAAATTACCGCATATAGAACAACTACAACCCACACACGCACTTGAGATATTCACCACCCAAGTCCGATTGAACAACAACAAACATGCGTTCAACTTGGTGTTGAAAATCATGGAAATTCTGAAAAAAAAAACTCATATTTATTTTTAAGCAGATAAATCCATGAAAAATTGCTAAAATCGTCAATAAACATACATAGTAGTTATAACGGCCAACAAAGGCAACACCCGGTCCCCATACATGAGAGAAAGTATAAGCTCTAAAGGAGCAATAGACACACTAGTTGAGCAATGATATGACAACTGATGAGATTTGCCCTTTTGACAAGCATCACAAATTGAATCACCGCCTTTACTTGAGAAAGACAATTTATTATTTCTAAGAATCTGTCAAACCACTATAAATGATGGATGCCCAAGACGCCTATGCAATCAGGGAGATGCAGGTTTGCTTGCATTGAGAACCTGCTTTGATTCCTCTGAAAGCACAATTTGGAGGGGATAGAGGCCACCTACTCATTCTGTGAAGAAGAATTCTTCTTATGCCCCGACCTTAAGATAAAAGGAAATTAGGACGAATCTCCACATAGGCATGATTATCATCAATACGTTTAGAAGCATAAACATGACTTTTAGAAGCCTTTGGAACATGCAAGATACTGTCAAGATGAATGGGACGGTCAGTATGTACTTCCATATGAGAAGACGTATGATCAATATGTATTTCCATACCTTGACCACTTGTCGTATGCACTTGTTCATCGCTGGCGTAGCAAAGGTAAGTTTGTCAAGTTCACCGTGATGTGATCAGTAGCGCCAATACCTACATACCAGTTGGTATCAACTCTATAGGAGGAGGCAGATGTGGCATTCACCTGTTGTGCTGAGGCGGCACAAAATTTCGGAGCGCGGTGATTTGGAGACCACCAAGACTATGGGGGTAGACTTAGCGATCTCAATACTCAAGAGAAGACCCAAGTTCAAACTGCCAAGGTGGAGTATGTTAAAATTATTGTTGACATGTGCATAAGGCTACAATTGTACTTGTTGTATGTGAAAGGCTACATGTTTCAGCCTTCATGTGTACTACCTCCGTCCTTGAAAAAATGTACTTCCAACTTTGTTGGAGGTTCAAACTATCTCAAAGTTTAACCGAGTTTGTGTAAAAACATGTCAATGCTTGTGAAACCAAATTGGTATATGATGAAAATATATTTTATCATGAAGTTAATGTTACTAATTTGATGTCATAAATGTTGGTCTGTTATTGTATAAATACGGTCACATATAAAAAAGTTTGAATTTCTAACAAAGTTGGAAGTACACTCTTTTAAGGACGGAGGAACCCGGTTTTAATATAAAACGAAGGGGGGTCCGAGCGTCCATGGCAGGGGAGGTCGGATTGGCCATGGCGCGAAGTTCAAGATTCGACGACCTCGGCGGGTTTTGCCATCATTGTACTGTTCTGATTTAATGCATGATGAGAAGAAGCACCAACAGTCATACCACGAGAATACAGTACATGCGTTGATCTATGGACCCTGAATCCTCTTTAAGAAATATAGTCTTCAATCTTCAGGCCTACTTTTCGTAATGGTCTGGGTTCTGAATCACATATGCATAAGAGAACTGCTACACAAACGATGGGATGTGCCTGATTTCACCTTGGGTCACTTGGGCCGCACCCATCGATCACAAGGGTCGTGTGACAATCGTCCTGCGAAGCGTCTGTGGACAGTAATTTCGTATGCATAATTATAACACCTAAATACTCCCTCTGTAAATTAATATAAGATTGTTTAGATCACTATTTTAGTGAATGAGTTTACAGAGGGAGTAATATGCAAGCATGGTTTGACGAGCAAGTCAAGACGGTGTTCAAGTCTCTGGTCTAAACACACAAGTTGCATATCGTTACGCGCTGCAAATCAAGATCACCGCAGAAATTTCCCTGAAACAAAAGAAAATTCTCCTTTAGAAACCAGACCTATTCTTCGATCCTGCAACTGCGATTAATCACCCGTCACCGACTGACTAGCATCGGCAACCAAGGTTCGGAAATGCCAAGACTGATCGGCACATTGTAGCCTTTGCTCTCCCGATTGCAGATGCAGAACACATCAAGCAAGGAGGATGGATTGGAATCCTGAGACACTTTACGCCCCTTGCCATCAGCTCTTTCTTTCTTCGGTCCGTCTTAGGCCTTGTTCGGTTAAGCCACTCCTCAAGTGGATTGGAGTGGAATGGAGGGGATTTGGGGAAAATTTGAACTAGATGGGATTTAATCCCTGCCAATCCCTCTCATTTTTCATGGAACCGAACAAGGCCTTAGGAAGTTCGACCACACTGACGGCGGCCATACTATCGCAACATCTAAATCCTAGCTTAAGCTTCGATTCTAAACATAATTTACGCCAGCTTTCACTTGAGAAAGAACTCTGCAAGCAGCAGAGAGTGCAGAGCTAATTATGGAAATTAAAAGCCTGATGCGCCCTTGGAGCCGGGGATGTCAATCCACTGGAGCTGCAGCTCGACCTCCCCGCACTCGACGTTCCTAAGCCTCAGCACCACGTCCTGCTTCACCGTGCCCTCGGACAGGTAGACCGCGCTCTCCTCGGCGAGGCAGTTCTGCCGGTTGGGCACCAGCTTCTTCACCACGGTACCGTCGGCGACGCCCTGCAGCTGGATCCTCATCGTGGCGGCCTCCACCAGCGGGCCGATGTCCAGCTCCGCGTTGCCCATCGGGTCGTCGAAGAATGTGTCCTTGTCGAACACGTCCTGCACACGAACAAGAGGCAATGGGTTGTCAGGCAGCTGTCTCTCAGCCAGTTACCACTTCGGCTGCTTGTCTGTACTGTACCCCGCGTTTCCAGAATGTTCACCTTCCTTTCCTTTTGTGCAAAGGCATTACATTATTTTCCTTTCTTTCTCTTTTTTTGCAGGGAGGAATTTATTGCGTTTCACGATTCGATTTACTAGGAAATTGCCCGAAATTTCTGAAGCACGAGGGAGATAAAAGGGGGGAAGAGAATGGAACACATACCAGTTTGACAGGGATGGTAGGATCTTCGATGGAGAGGGTCAGCTCATCGTTCCACTCCGGATTGATACTCTTCCTTACCACTCGCGTCTTCAGCTTCTGAAAATCAGAGCAGGCGAGAATAATCAGGAGGAGAACACTCCAGAACGGGGACCCCGGAGAGGCGATTAATTCTTTCCAAAAGAGGACCAAAATTCGCGGAATCGACAAGCAGATCGACGGTGCCTTGCATCTACACAGCGCGAGAAGGGGAAAAGAGAGGAGAGACCGAGACCGAGACGAGACGAACCTGCTTGCCCATGCGGACGACGACGTAGGGGTCGCTGGAGCGGAGGTCGCGGATGGCGAGGTTCACCCCGCGCGTCACCCGCACCTTCACCAGCCCGACCAGATGCCCCAGCATGGCGGTGCTCCTCCGCTCCTCCTGCCTCGCGCTCGCGGTGGGTGGTGAGAAACAAGAGTAATGGCGACTGACTGGTTGAGTCGAGTTGCAGTTGCAGGCAGGGGACGGCAGCCGTTGCTTTCTCTCCACCCTCCGCCCCACCCCCCGCTCCAGCTAAATACTAGTACTCCCCCGGGTGAGCGACGCCTGCTATGAGACAACGACAACGGGTGACCAGCTCCACCACCTGGAGCGCGTGGACTGTGCTCCAGTTTTGCTACTAGTAACGCTTTTTATCTTGCCCGGTGGGTTCGCGTGGATGTCTCCATCGGAAAATACACTCCGTTGGGGGTGAAATAGTACATTTCTTCCCCTCAACTGCTCCCAAACTCACAGTTGGTGCCCACTTCTCTCGTCCGGATTTGGTTGGGCTCACGAGAAACATCCCACTGGAAGTCTAGAATGATCCTATCAAGATGCAAACTTTTTTCGAGAGTACATCAAAGATGCAAAGTAGAGTGTGGCTTTTGTCGAATTTGCCATCATCAAGAAGTAAAAATGGCCACCAATCAATCAGTCTTCCGGGAGCGAGTGGAGGACACGGCATTAGCATTTCTGGTCTGCCCCATCAGGCAAGTTTCGACGCGATTTTCTCAGAAAAATAAGGCGAGTCTCGACGTGATTCAGAAGTTCGCCGCGGCTGCACGTTCGGTGCGTCTGCGCTCACTCGTTTACAGTACATGCTGCCTTTTTCTGCATGACCGTCGAGTCCGCCTTGACCGCGAGCAGAGCCGTTGAAGCAGCCACAGGCGACTTCTTCGGTTTGGATGTTACAGTATGCTGTACAGTGCAATCATGTCATTTTAGAATTGCTTAAGCTTTAAGGAAAAGTATACTAGTAGTAGTGTGGAGTAATAAATCGCTAGGCTGGAAAGGAAATAACGAAAAGTAACTCCGTCTGACAAGCAAAAACCTCACGCGTTGGGTAGAAACCAAGTCGATCGGCTCTCCTCTGACTCCAAGGCAGCAAAAGAGATTGATCGTAAATTCTACGGTTGACACGCTCCTAAGAGCATCTCAACCTTTTTTTCCCCTGAATTACATAGTTAATCCATAACTAGTCTTTTTCTCAAAAAAATTATCCATTTAAAATTCGAAGAGTTACTCGTCAACAGGCTCGCTCCTACCCAAATTTGAGCAGTAGCGGGCAAGTTTCCTCATTTCGTCTCTTTCTCTCCACCCTCCCTCCCTCCTCTCAGATGTACTAGAGTAGGGGTACCCTAATATCCCGAACTCGTGCAGGGCATTCAAAGACACCAGCGGCAAGGCTTGCCTAGTGACCTCCAAGGTCCTCCGCGGTTCCTTTGGAGCCATTCAAGAACAAAGTACTCAAGTCAAGGAGACAAGGCCCGGCAAGAGGAGCTTGCCGGAAGGCCACTCAAGGCACGCAGAAGACAAGACCCGGCAAGAGGAGCTTGCGGAAAGGCTCGATGGCGACAAGCTCCCGAAGCGACAAAAGATTCACCGCGGCAAAGGCGCTTGCAGCGGCAGTAATCACTCTTCATCTCCGCTCCACTCATCCACCAACGTGTCGCCATGGGACCATTCGGTAGCGCGTGTCAAGAGGTCTGTCTTGACGGAGAGCAGCAGTGATGGCGGCGACGACAAGATTGCCATCGTGGCGGCGGTGGCGTTCTGACGGTCCTGTTGCCTTTGTTTAGGCGACATGGGCGGGCATTTAATGCTTTGTCCCTTGCCGTCGAGTTAGGTAGAGTACAACTGTACAAAGTAGCTGTACCAACCGCAGCTCATTTTCCGTTTTGCCCTCGTCGACGTTGCTACCTGTTGGTGACCCCTTGAGCATATAAAAGGAGGCCCATGTGCAACGTAGAGGGGGTTCGGTTCGACTCATTCGAGACTAGAGACACTCAAGCTAGGTTTTGTAGCTCTCATTGCTCCCTAGCAAGAACACAACATAATCAGACAAGCAGCAATAGGAGTATTATCTCTCCGGAGAGCTCCGAAGCTGGGTAAACTGCTCGTGTGCTTCGCCTCGATCTGCTCTTTGTGCGATCTCCGCTCCCCGCCGAACCGAAAGGGGCTCGGTCCGCCGGTCCCATAGGTGTACGTGGGTCACGATCAGCTTCCCCGACACTCTCCCGTGCCTTTCTTCCTCCTGCCGCCGCCCTCTGACGCCCCGATCACCGCTAGAATGGGCGCCCGAGTCCTCCCACCCCCGCCATCCCTTGCCCTACTCGTACCCCATTGATGGCGATGCTAGAGCCGCCGTTGGCCCCAAAAAAGTGATGGTAGGGCACCAAGGTGGCATGGCTCTCAGTGGTGTCCGAGAAGGGAGGACACGACCGCGACCATACTCGACCCTTCCTCCGCAACTGGGCAATCGACGGGTACGTAGAGGCAGCACTTGCCCAACGGCCAAGGAAATGTAGGTTGAGGAGGCGAGGAAGAAGACCGCAACCACTCCAATGCCATATTCCCACTCCCATCGATCCTACGCCATCTCATCCACCTTAGGTTGCCCCCACGCCTCCTCTACCACCCCCTAAGAAGACCGATGTCGGCGACGACGTTCATGCTTGTGAGTTGACATACACAATACCGGAGAGGTAACAATTCTTTATTTTCTTCTAATTTATTGGTGTTGCAATTCAATACTAATCCAAAAATCATGTGATGTTCATATATGGTGATGATTTTTGTCACCGTAACATGCAAAATGAACCGGATTGTTGGAATTCATGACGGAGTTGGATGATAGCAACACCGTTGGCTTTGACTGGCCACGAGCAGGCAATGGATGGGGCCCTAAATACAATTTTGCATCTTCAACGGCTACCATCAAACCGCATGTAACCATCCGAACCGCATGGGCCAAACGTGTTGTCCCATCCAACACGCGCCTGTATTGATCCGCTCGACGGTCTGAACTTACTTTCTCTCGCAAACGGGAGACAAATTAGGGGGGCTTTGCGGGCGTCCAGACAGCAGCCACGCCTGTTTTCTGACCACCCTGGCCCACCCAAAACCTCCTCCTTCGCCCGCACGCGTTCCCGACCCGCGCCAGCTTCCCGCATTCATGCCGCTGTAGAGCGGTTGTTCCACATTGAAGCAGGCCTAGAGCGGACGCGACCTATGACTGGCTCCACCAATGAAGTGGCGCTGCACACTCGGCTGAACACGTCTTCTCGCCGAATTCAAACGTCTCCAGTACACCCGCACGCGCGCTGAGAAACCTACTCCGGCCACACGTCCGTTCACAAGCGGGTCGGCATTAAACACAACATCAGGCAAGCTCCTCCCGTCAGCCCGCTATTTAAACGAGGCCAGACGCCGGACAAGAATCGCACGACAACTCTGCTCCCCATATCCTAGTTGCACCATTTTCTCTACACTGTATATGCCATCCCGCGAGCAGGAAGAGCAGTTCTCGGCATAAAAGCCGATTGGATGGTCCGCCGAGCCCGCCGGATACGAGCCAGGCAACTCGCTGCTCCACCTTCCTTGCCTAGCCTGACGGAGCAAGTTGCCATCAGAAGCCGGCGCGTGGTTCAACAACTCACTGCTCCAAGCCAGCTCGCGGAGGAGTAGCGGGTTGCTCCAGGCAGACACGCGGGGGAGCACGACGGAACGGGCATTGTCGGTGTCAAAACCGGCGGATCTCGGGTAGGGGGTCCCGAACTGTGCATCTAGGCGGATGGTAACAGGAGACAAGGGACACGATGTTTACCCAGGTTCGGGCCCTCTTGATGGAGGTAAAACCCTCGTCTGCTTGATTGATATTGATATTGTGGATGTTTACAAGAGTGGATCTACCACGAGATCAAGGAGGCTAAACCCTAGAAGCTAGCCTATGGTATGATTGTAAGGGTTGTTGTGATTGTTGTCCTCACGGACTAAAGCCATCCGGTTTATATAGACACCGGAGAGGGCTAGGGTTACATAGAGTCGGTTACAATAGTAGGAGATCTACATATCCGTATCGCCAAGCTTGCCTTCCACGCCAAGGAAAGTCCCATCCGGACACGGGGAAGTCTTCAATCTTCTATCTTCATAGTCTTGGAGTCCGGTCGATGATGATAGTCCGCAAATGATAGTTCGGCTGATGATGGTAGTCCGCTATCCGGACACCCCTAATCCAGACTCCTCGGTAGCCCACGAACCAGGCTTCAATGACGATAAGTCCGGCGTGTATATTGCTTGGCATTGCAAGGCGGGTTCCTCCTCCAAATGATAGAAGATTGTGAACACCAGGATAATGTCCGGCTCTGCAAAATAAATTCCACATTCCACCGTAGAGAGAATAATTGTAGCGACCCGACCCGAATGGATCAAGTCTCTGTGCTTTCGTGTCATCCCTGGATCGGTATGCTGACACACACAGTACTCGAAGGATTTATAACAGAGGTAAATCACATGTATAAAGTAACATAAATACTATTACCTCAATCCAAATATGGCGGAAGCAACAAGGTTGTGGATTCCCATCAACACCAACGGCAAAGTTGAGTATAGGAAATCGTAACCCTAACGTATCACTTAATCGTCGTCTGAAAAGTCTGCAACATGAAACGTTGCAGCCCGAAAACGGGTCAGCACATGGAATATGCTGGCAATGTAACACATAGAGAGTAATGAAAGAATAAGCTATACTACATGCATATATGGCTGCAGAAAGCTCTATGGTTACAGTTTTTGCGAAAAGCCAATTTTTCCTACTTCAAAGGAATAAATTTATTTAACTATCATGGTGGTTGTTGAACATTGAGAATGGTTGACAGCAACCTCAATCCCAATTAAAAGTACTCATTAAAACCCAAACAAATTATATTAAGTAACGTGATGAGATCAACAGGATAATCCAAGAACTAGATACTCAAGATGTCCATAACCGGGGACACGGCTAACCATGATTAGTTTATACACTCTGCAGAGGTTTATGACTTTTCCCCACAAGACTCGATCGCCTCCGTTTGGTTTCTCGCACTACATGGTGTTTGAGAGCGGATGACCGAGACATAGTCTTTCGAAGCGCTAGCACCTTACGATGGGTGGACGGTACACCTACATCCCCTACATCTGCTAGTCCACCACTATAAGAGTTCGCACGACTTAGTCAACTATGCCAGAGCCCATAATGGCTTGTGGCTGCACACGGAAGTTTCTAGTTTGAATAATCTCCTGATCCCTTTGAGCACAGGTGGCGGTCCAAGAAAAAAACAGGCAAGTCACTGGAAACCCAGGTGCCTAGACAGGCAAGTCCTGGAGTAACCAGGTGCCTCAATCCACCCAGATGTGTGTTTAAGTTGCCACCTTAGATAAACCATTAATTATCAATCTCACATCTGTCATGGATATTCACTCAAACCCAATCCACGTCTACGAGCATAGCATGGCATAATGAGCAAACGTAGAAGTAACTCCCAAGGGTTTGATAATAAAACAGGTAATAGGTACTACCTCAAACTACTTCCCATCCCACAATTTAATTAGATCCTAATCATGCAAGTGTTTGAGGAATAGATCTAATGCATAAAAACTGGGTATGAGAAGGGTATGATCAAAGTGTTACTTGCCTGCAATGTTGATGAAGATGATTCGCACTCAAACTCTTGATAGTTCTACTCGTCACACTCCGGTCAATCTATCGTAAGCAATCAATAGTAACCACACATAAGCAATCACTCAAAAGATCGGGAAGATCGAAGAAAACGATTCGAAAACATCAAAACCAAGCAAATAACTCTTGCAACATAAAACAATTTCTAACAGTACCAAAATTATGTGAATTTGGCCTTATCAGAAAGTTTAGGTCAAGAGCTTCGATTTGCAAAAAGATTCAATTAAATCGAGTTTCTGAAACTCAAGTTATGATCAAGCGAAGTTCAAATTCAAATCTGATCTAATTCAAATTTTAAACTTTCAAAAACATGTTTGAGTTGTATTACTGGATAGAGGGATCAATAACGAAGAAGTGGCGTTGGTTTCGTTGGATTTGGACTAACTAGTAAAAAGTTATAGCCGTTTGAAAATCAAGGAATAGCCGTGAAGAAAACGATCTAGGGTTTCGAAAGAAAACCGAAACGAAAAACCGATCTAGAAAAATCCGGGCAAAATCGGATCGGAAAAGAAAAGGTGACGTGGCGTGGCGCTAGTACCTCAAGAGGCGAGGGGCTCGGCGGTGGTGTGGCGTGGGCGGCAATGGCGGGCACGGGGGCGTGCGAGGGCGGGCGGCGGTGGGCGGCGGCGGCGTAGGCGGCGGCGGCTGGGTGGGCGCCGGGTGGGGGGCGACAATGTGGTGGTGAGGAGAGGAGAGGAGAGGTGTTGGTTTGATGTGTTGGAGGGGGTGCTTGGGTATTTATATTGGGGAGGGAGGGTTTTGCTTGGGGTAGGGGACAAGAAATAGACTAGGATTAGGAAACAAGAGGAAAAGATCTAGAAATAGATACGGAATATCTGAAAGTAGGAAAAGAGTCCTACTAGTATAAGGAAAAGGAGCGGCTCCTGGCTCCTTGAGTGCGTCTTGGCGATGTGATGGCCTTGGCCTTGGCGACGGTGGCTTGTGGCTTGGGCCTTTGGCCCAAGGCGCTGCGGATTTTTTTTTAAAACAAAATTTTCAGAGAACTAAAATAAAAAAAAACAAAATGACTAAAACTTTTATATAGGCATATAATATACCAAAATTTGCAGAAAAGATTTTCTAAAACATGGACATTATTATAGCATTAAATAAAATTCACACAAATTTAAATAATTTAAATAGTGCTCCTGCTCTAATAAAATCCAATAAAATCATTTTAAAAATACCAAAATGAATTCAAATTTATTCCTCTCCAATTTTAGGTTGTAGGAATCATGTTACCCTATTCTCCATGTATTTTATTTTTGGAGAAAATAATTTGAATAAAACTCAAATAACTCCAAATTGATAAATAAATTCAAAAGAACTTTGAATTTAATTCTTTGAACTCCCAACTCATATTTCATATGTTTTGAAGAAGTCATTTTATCTTCGCTCGTGAAAATCATTGAGTTGCATAAAGTTTCAGAATTGGAAATATTTTCCAAATGAAATTCAAATATTTTCAACACCCCTTGTCATTTAAATAAATGGAAGAAGTCATGTCATATTCTCTCCAGGGTTTTTGTGATGAAAAGAATTTGAATTCCCGAAGATCATAAAAGCAAAATGAAAGTTTGGGAAAGTCCTTTTATTCCCTCTCATTTAACTTTCAAAAAGTTTCAAATTCACTCACTTTCAGTCAATCAATCAAACAATCAATCAAAACTATCTATTTGTTTATAACATTCCAAAATTTAGAATTTTGGGATGTTACAAACTTACCACCCTTAAAAGGAATCTCGTCCTCGAGATTCGGAGAGGCTAGAAAGAAATAGGTTAGGGCTTGGGGGTCTTCTCAAAATCCATCGATCATCTCCGGGGTCTCAGGTGCTACCACCCTTAGAAGCATTGTTAAGGTTCCATCAAAACTCATATACTCCATCCTTATTGTTGGCAGTGTCGTTCTTCTCAGATCCTCTGGATAATTAATTCTCTAGGCTCTTCCTGTAGCGGCATAACCTTTTCCTCAATTCCTTTGTCCTTTCATCTTGATAAGGTTATCCCGAAATTGGGTCTTCATAGCTGACGGGTCTGGCGCCAATACTAAACAACTATCGATATCTCATGGTGGTCAACGATTTATGGTTTCTCCTGCAGGAAATGGGTCTGGGTTGAACCTCACCGTATAACCTACGGTTGGCAAAAGCTGCCTTGTACAAGGGAAAAAAATAATACCTATACCATTCTAAGGTTTAAATAAGGTTTTGATCGTCTTCTCTCTACTATAGGTGAGTCACTCAGATTTACCATCCCATATAGCAACGCGAATAATAAGAGTAAGTCGGTATGGTGATCAATCCATCCTGCACCCAAATCATTACCTTGTACATGGTTTAGCGAATCTCGCATTCTAACACTCGTCATCCTCACAAGCATTGCAGAATTTCTCTTGTCGATGAACCAAGTTCGGAAAATCCATTGATTCTGCAAGCCAAACAAACATCTATCGTTCCTTAACAACTCTCAGGTTCTTTTGCGTAAACTCCTATAGAATCGTTGGTTGATAAAATCGTAACTTCCAGGGTTTTTCCTTCAGCAAGAGTGTGCTTGCTTCTTGGCAGGTCCTGGGGCCTGTGGGTTATGGCCCATCTCATCACTTGTAATCCTTGAACACCTCATCAGGGCAACTGATCCTTATTCCAACTTCCAACTTCCTAGTATTCTTAAATCCATCCAATTGTACTGTCTTCCTTCCTTCTATTGGCACCAAACTAGGACATGATTACTCAGACTCTTCATGGAATTTCCATTGATCCATATTTCCAACATCATACCTCCTTTATATCCAATAGTATTTCATCTCTTCATCCTCGTGGGATGTCCCACATACCGAGATAAAAACTTATACCTATGAAGTCCATACTCCACTTCATGGAACATCATTATCCTTTCCAGGGTCAAGCGTCCTTACAGGGGGATATTGACCATCTCTGCATGGCACTTCTTCAACTGGGAAACGTGAAACATGTTATGAACTCCTGACAGTCCTTCGGGTGACTCCAACTTGTTAGCCAATTCTCCCATACGTTCCAAACTCGGTATGGTCCTACAAATCTTGGGGCTAACTTTCCCTTAACTCCAAATCGTTTAACTCCTCACAGATGTGGCACACAAAGATATGCTCTGTCTCCGATTTCAGACTTCCTCCTTGTGTTATTGAATATGCATAACTATTCTGCCTAGACTGAGCTACCTTCAGTCTATCTCGAATCAACTTAACATTCTCTTCTGACTCCTTGATCACATTTGGTCCAAACAACTGATGGTCTCCAACGTCATCCCATATCAATGGTGTCTGGCTCCTTTATCTTAGCAATCTCTTTGTCATCCTTTTGAGCTTCACTGATCTCTTCCAACAATGTAGACTGAACTTCCATTACTGCAACAAAACCTTTGGGAACAATCTCCAATTGAAGTTCCCTGAAAATCCTCGGCTAACTCCTTTGATAATCCTCCGATTATGAGGGTATTCGTCCTTGTTTTCTTTATGGTTGTATCCTATTTCTCCACAAAGCTTGTATGCACAAGGTTTCTTCATATCCTTTCCATAAGGCTTCAACTTCTGGGACACAAACCGAGACTTTAGCAAAGTCAACTTAAATTCTTCCCAAGTGGTTACTCCTTGCCATCTATTGATGGTTTGGTACATCCTTCACCAAATAGCAGCACTTCTTTTAAAGCACTGAAGAGCATGCTGGGCCATATCCTTTCTGGCTATAGGGTTATTCTCCATGTGATCCTCCATGTTCTGAATTCATCAGTCCGTCTCCAATTGACTCATCGGTCCAGACAATACAAGCTCATCTCCATTCATCCTCTAACGGGTCCATGGGTTTGGGGTGGGATAAGAGAGATCGAGAGGGATGCACACAATACAAACAATGGTTTTGAAAAACAGATTTTATTGTGGTTGTCGGAAAAACATCAAACAAATGACAGCTCACAATCGTCGCATCTAACACAGGTATATAACAGGGGTTTGGTCTTCTAAAGGTCAATAAATCTTCAAAGTCATCAAACTCTTCAAGTCTTGTTCCTGTCTCCGACGGCTTCTTCTGATCATGCTTGTCCTTCTCAAGTTCTTTTGCGGATCATCTCTGTTGACGCCAAGTCTCTCGCGGCGTCCTTTAATATTTACGAGTTGCATTCCAAACTTCTGGTTTCAACTTCCTGACATGAACCATGGTCCCATCTGTGCTTCAGCCTCGACAAATCTTTGATGTCTCGAGGTTTTGCTCCTCAGCTTGTCTACTTTTAGTTTCAGGTTCCTGAATTCTTCATGAATTGCCTCCTTGCCAAATACGGCTTCATGCAGATCCATCTTAAACTCCTTGATGTAATACTCCGGATCCTGGTGATACACCAGCTAAGATTTAAAACTACATCTTTTGCTGACAGATGCTCCATCAGCCTTCTACCATTCAATCATTCCATGCATCTGCATGCTTAACTCAGCACGGTGACAATAGCATAAGCAATAATACCATGGTCAGCCGTGTCTATGCCCATGTTACTGCCATGAGCTTCATTCCATAATTGATATCTCCTGCCTTAGGGTTTCCTTGGCAAAAACTTTGAGTTCTAATGCTCTCCATGTTCCGATCTTTCTCCGATACACCTTGATCTCGGGTATTGACAGCTTCCATAGTCTGTCAAATTCCATAAGCGTAACCTTCCTAGGTCATACAAATCCGGGAGATCTTCAGAGCCTTCAAAAATCTCATAGTCTTCGGAGTCTTCAACAGTTGTAGTTTCCATTTACACGGTAAAATCCTCTTCATTCCAAATGGTCTTGGTTGTCCGATATCTTGTCTCCTTGGAGTGGTCTCATCATCGAATCTTGAGCGGTCAAAAGGGAAAAGGGTATGGTCTCACTAAAGGGAATATTTGAATAAGCTCGAGAGAAGAGAGGTAAAAGATCTTTTGAAAATGAAGGAGTAGAGAAAAATTCTTTCCTATGGGCTTGCCGGTTTCTAGGTCACGTCCTCATACCAACATGTGCTCGATACCATCTTGTCGCGACCCGACCCGAATGGATCAAGTCTCTGTGCTTTCGTGTCATCCCTGGATCGGTATGCTGACACACACAGTACTCAAAGGATTTATAACAGAGGTAAATCACATGTATAAAGTAACATAAATACTATTACCTCAATCCAAATATAGCGGAAGCAACAAGGTTGTGGATTCCCATCAACACCAACGGCAAAGTTGAGTATAGGAAATCGTAACCCTAACGTATCACTTAATCGTCGTCTGAAAAGTCTGCAACATGAAACGTTGTAGCCCGAAAACGGGTCAGCACATGGAATATGCTGGCAATGTAACACATAGAGAGTAATGAAAGAATAAGCTATACTACATGCATATATGGCTGGTAGAAAGCTCTATGGTTACAGTTTTTGCGAAAAGCCAATTTTTCCTACTTCAAAGGAATAAATTTATTTAACTATCATGGTGGTTGTTGAACATTGAGAATGGTTGACAGCAACCTCAATCCCAATTAAAAGTACTCATTAAAACCCAAACAAATTATATTAAGTAACGTGATGAGATCAACAGGATAATCCAAGAACTAGATACTCAAGATGTCCATAACCGGGGACACGGCTAACCATGATTAGTTTATACACTCTGCAGAGGTTTGCGCACTTTTCCCCACAAGACTCGATCGCCTCCGTTTGGTTTCTCGCACTACATGGTGTTTGAGAGACGGATGACCGAGACATAGTCTTTCAGAAGCGCTAGCACCTTACGATGGGTGGACTGGTACACCTACATCCCCTACATCTGCTAGTTCACCACTATAAGAGTTCGCACGACTTAGTCAACTATGCCAGAGCCCATAATGGCTTGTGGCTGCACACGGAAGTTTCTAGTTTGAATAATCTCCTGATCCCTTTGAGCACGGGTGGCGGTCCGAAGAAAAACAGGCAAGTCACGAAACCCAGGTGCCTAGACAGCAAGTCTGGAGTAACCAGGTGCCTCAATCCACCCGATGTGTGTTTAAGTTGCCACCTTAGATAAACCATTAATTATCAATCTCACATCTGTCATGGATATTCACTCAAACCCAATCCACGTCTCTGAGCATAGCATGGCATAATGAGCAAGCGTAGAAGTAACTCCCAAGGGTTTGATAATAAAACAGGTAATAGGTACTACCTCAAACTACTTCCCATCCCACAATTTAATTAGATCCTAATCATGCAAGTGTTTGAGGAATAGATCTAATGCATAAAAACTGGGTATGAGAAGGGTATGATCAAAGTGTTACTTGCCTGCAATGTTGATGAAGATGATTCGCACTCAAACTCTTGATAGTTCTACTCGTCACACTCCGGTCAATCTATAAGTAAGCAATCAATAGTAACCACACATAAGCAATCACTCAAAAGATCGGGAAGATCGAAGAAAACGATTCGAAAACATCAAAACCAAGCAAATAACTCTTGCAACATAAAACAATTTCTAACAGTACCAAAATTATGTGAATTTGGCCTTATCAGAAAGTTTAGGTCAAGAGCTTGATTTGCAAAAGATTCAATTAAATCGGATTCTGAAACTCAAGTTATGATCAAGCGAAGTTCAAATTCAAATCTGATCTAATTCAAATTTTAAACTTTCAAAAACATGTTTGAGTTGTATTACTGGATAGAGGGATCAGAACGAAGAAGTGGCGTTGGTTTCGTTGGATTTGGACTAACGAGTAAAAAGTTATAGCCGTTTGAAAAATCAGGGACTAACCGGTGAAGAAAATCGATCTAGGGTTTCGGAAAGAAAACCGAAATGAAAAACCAATCTAGAAAAATCCGGAACGGAAATCGGATCGGAAAAGAAAAGGTGTGTTGCGGGCGCTAGTACCTCAAGAGGCGAGGGCTCGGCGGTGGTGGCGGCGGCGAGGGGCGGCGGCGCTGGGTGGGGCGGCGGCGGCGTGGCGGCGGCGGCGGCAGGTGGGCGCCCGGGTGGGGCGGCGACGGCGCGGTGGTGGTGAGGAGAGGAGAGGAGAGGTGTTGGTTTGATGTGTTGGAGGGGGGGTGCTTGGGTATTTATATTGGGGAGGGGAGGGTTTTGCTTGGGGTAGGGGACAAGAAATAGACTAGGATTAGGAAACAAGAGGAAAAAGATCTAGAAATAGATACGGAATATACGAAAGTAGGAAAAGAGTCCTACTAGTATAAGGAAAAGGAGCGGCTCCCTGGCTCCCTTGGTGCGTGCGCGTGTGATGGCCTTGGCCTTGGCCGGCCGGTGGCTTGTGGCTTGGGCCTTTGGCCCAAGGCGCTGCGGATTTTTTTTAAACAAAATTTTCAGAGAACTAAAATAAAAAAAAACAAAATGACTAAAACTTTTATATAGGCATATAATATACCAAAATTTGCAGAAAAAGATTTTCTACAACATGGACATTATTATAGCATTAAATAAAATTCACACAAATTTAAATAATTTAAATAGTGCTCCTGCTCTAATAAAATCCAATAAAAATCATTTTAAAAATACCAAAATGAATTCAAATTTATTCCTCTCCAATTTTAGGTTGTAGGGAATCATGTTACCCTATTCTCCATGTATTTTATTTTTGGAGAAAAATAATTTGAATAAAACTCAAATAACTCCAAATTGAAAAATAAATTCAAAAGAACTTTGAATTTAATTCTTTGAACTCCCAACTCATATTTCATATGTTTTGAACGCGTAAGGCTTCGCCTGCCCATATAAGGGATAAGGATTCACCTTCTCACATACGCCTTCTTCCTCCTTTGCTTATCCATCTCCGCGCACTCGAGCTCCAGCGCCCAAGTTCGCGCATCTCGTCTCAACCTTCTCCGACCATGTCCGGAGTGGGAGGTAAATGGTTGGCCTCCACCTTTAAGGAGGAGCAAATCGCCAAGCTAGCGACGCCGGATACCTTTCGGCGACATCACAGCATCGGCTGCCGACGAGGCAGCTCATCCCACCCCCAGGCCCCATGAGAGGTCGTCTTTCTTTCCCACTTCCTCCGCGGATTGGGCTTTCCACTTCACCCTTTTGTCCGGGGCTCATGTTCTACTATGGCCTGGATTTCCATGATCTGGCGCCGAACTTCATCCTTAACATCTCGGCGTTTATCGTGGGTGTGCGAGGCCTTCCTCTGCATCCAGCCCCACTTCGACTTGTGGCTCAAGACCTTCAATGTCAAGCCAAAGGTAGCGAAGGGCATTCAAGCGGAGTCGGAGGCGCCATGTTGGGCAAGATGCCCAACGTCCTTTAATTGAAGGGGCCTTCGTGGAATCCGTCAAGGGGTGGCAATCGGGGTGGTTCTACATCACCGAGCCGCGACCCTAAATGGGCGGCGGCCCCGAGTTTAGATCTGGTATCCCCACGCAGCTCACCTCCGGAAAGAGAAGGGCTTCTTTGTGGGGTAGTTAACAGGTGGCGGGACTCGAGGCTGTATCAAGAAGCCGTGAAGAAGCTAAGGCTGGTTAACGTGGTCAAGTCATGCTCGTCCGCGGATACTCCCATGCCAAGCGGGCATTCAAGCTGTGGAGTTTGATCCGGAACAGCACCAGGCGCTGAACAAGCTCTTCGACCTGACGTCTGGGCGCTGGAAGGTGCTGTTCAAGGCGCCGCCCCGCATCGCATCCGCGAAGATCGCGATTTCGCTTTCAGCGCCTTGGTGACGAGGTAAGTGATTCTACCCCTTTACGGGACACTCGTTTTCCATAGTTTGACTCTATCACGGGTTTTAATTTCCCCTTTTCCTTTGACAGACTGGATGAAGAAGGCGGAGCAGATTACTGTCCGGCTCCTATGCCGAAAACACGATGACGCCGTCTAGCGAGGCTGCTGGTTCCGCACCGCACGTGGTGCCGAGAAGAAAACCAAGAAGGAGGCCACGGTGCTCGAAAGAGTGCCCGTTTTCAGTGTCCGACGACTCGGGGCTGACTCCTCCCGAAAATGAGGAGGAGGAAGAGGACTCTCTCGGAGGAGGGAGAGAGGAAGAGGAAGGCTTCCCCAGCTGGGAGGCCGGAGGGTCAAGAGGGAAGGACTATTCCCGGACAGCTCTGCCAACATCAACGTTGGCGAGGAAGAATGGCCTTCAAGGGCCAGGCCTCGGCGAGATCGTAAGTATCTGGATTCTGAATGATTTATAATTTCTTTTCTGCGTCACATAGTGTCATTCTAACGCCGCATGCTACCCGTAGTCCGCCGGTGATGATCTCCCGCTTCATCGAGTGGGTCGTTGGCTTCGTCGGATGTAGACTCCATCCCGACCGCCTCCACCCTCGCGACGCTGAAGCCGAGTGGGATCCCGGAGGGACCCATCGGGGAGGCTCGGAGGTGCCGCAAGGCGTCCTCCGGACTCTGCGCGGACTCCTACAAGAACCCGCAGTGGTTCGAGTCCGGCGGCGCCCTTCAAGCGAAGGAAAGACCGTGGCGCCGGCTTCCGTCCCAACCGGGCGCCGGGTAATTTGTTGGGCGCTGCAGAGCACTTCCATCAGTAAGAACACCGCACTATTATGAGTGCGGTGATTCAAAGGTGCAGCTTCGCCAAAGGCGGGCTGACCGAAGCTTCAATAGCCTTCTATCGGGCTTTGAGGTAAGAAGTTAAAATATGCAATGTAATACCGCATAGACAGTAGCCCCGATGCTCGGTTCGGTGTTGGAAAGAAAAGCGGACTAAGGATCTAATAAAAAAGATATCGCAGGGTTGCTAAAAATTATGTCAATATGGGTTGCAGGCTGCTTGCTGACCTCTGCCAGCCGACGGCGGAGGTCGGTGCTGTGGCAGAGGCTCGGCGGTCGAGCAAGAGCTCGGCCGCGCAGAAGCAGCTCGAGGACAAAGAAGGTGAGTAATACCACTTTGAATTTGTACCTTACAGAAAAGGATTTAGGTTGCGATAAAAATAACAAGGATAACATGGATGCTGCAGGGCCCACGAGCGAGGTGGAGGCCTTGAAGGAGGCCGTGTCATGACCGAGCATAATCTGCCACAGAACAGGCAGAGCGAGAAAAGCAAGAGGCGAGGGTGGCGGTGGTTCAGCAAGAGCTCCGGGCTCTCATGGAAAAGCATGAGAGTTTGGGCGTGACTCAAAGACTCGAGAGTCCGAGCTTGCCTCGGCTCTCGAAAGTGCCAAACCGCCAAGGCCGAGGCCCATAAGGCCCTTCAGAGGTTGAATTGATGAAGAAGATAGCGGCGGGTAAGGCATTTTTCATGCAAAGCAAGCATGTGAATGTAAATTACGTGATACTTACCCGAATTCGGAGCTCTCGAGGCGTTGCAGATCTGCCTTGCAGCGTGTCGATGTCGCCGCATTCTACCGAGCCGAGGAGGGAGCTCGGCGGAGAAGGTCTTCGGTCTCGATATCTTTGAGGCCGGCCATCCGTGGCCCCTAGTTACCAGTGAAGCAGCTGGTCGAATCTACACAAGGTGGCGAGCAGGCCATGAAGGGCCTCATAGTCCGGTGTGGCTGGAGAGGCCATGCCTAGGAGCTACTTCGGCCTCGTCGCGACGGCTGGTGGATGCATGCCACTGGGTGGAGGTTATCAAGCGCTCCGCTTTGTATTGAAGGTGCTCGTCGGGCCCTTGCCCGCGCAAAAGGTGCATTGGGGCAAGCTGGATGCGGAGAAGCTAATCAGCGACGCGCCACCAGCGGGCAAGGAGCATCGTCGCCCGAACTTTACTATAAGGCTGTCTTGAAGGGTGCCCATAAGATTGCGGATGAGTGCCCCAGATGTAATTTTTGAGTGAATTAGCAATGTGTTATCACATGCGCTGAAAACTTTGTTCATATCGCTAAGCAACGCTTGTTTAATTTAAAATATTACCTTACATGCGGCCGTTTATGAAATCTGAGAGATGGCAAGTCGTCGGCTTCAGCCCCCATGCCACGAGTGTTGGGGTGTTCGGGATAAACTTGAGCACTCTTGTTCCCATTTTTGGGTCCATCTAGGGGGCGCTCAACACAATGAACAAGGCAACCGGACTTATAGTGCTTGAACACTCTCACTTAGCCATAGAATTCTATAATTTTAAATTTTGGCGAAGCCCCTAGTATTCGGAAGACCGAATTGGGCGCTATCCACGCCTTCATCGGACATAATCCGGAACTTCGCTCGAAGCGGCGTAGGTCTTTAAGGACCCGAAATGACCTCTCGAACAGCGACCAGTCTCTCGCTTTATCGTGCGGTCAGTTTTAGCTTTCTCCAGGCGTTAACCCGGCTGAACCGGGCGCAATCGCAGTGGTTCTCCAGTGCTACCTTAGCCGATAGAACGGAAGCGTAAGGTGCCAAACATGGGGCAGGCAAACCCAACTATTGACCCAAGGCAGGATTCGAGCTGATTCATATAATGCTATAAGTTGAGGGTGCCGCACTTGTGAAAGTGTCGGACTTTATCACACCATAAAGCGGAGGACATAAGCCCTGGTGTGTTTGGCGTACCAAGATGCACGGGTGCAACATGTTGTAAATGAACATATATATATAAAGTAATGCAATTAAAGGAAAAAAGTGCTGCATTTTATTCGAGAAGATATGCTATCGGTGCGGAATGATACAAATAGTCACGGAAAGCAAGGGATTGGGCGAATTAAGGCGTCTCCCTCGAGGGTAGGCAGCGGAATGTTGTATGTAACAAATTTAATGCTCGTGATGGAGACCACCGAGTGTTAAATCGCGGCCTTTGTCCTTCCCTATTTGTTGCATCATGAGTTGGCGGGTTCGCCGCGGACTGAGTTCTGTAAAAAAGAAAAAATAAAACAAAAAGAGCGACACACTTGGGAGCCCTGGTGTGGTCGAACCGCACTGGGGTCTGTTGTGGTTGTGCCCTTCCCCTATGCCCATGGTATCTCCGTATGTAATTATGTCTGTGAGAGTTTGTCTTGCAATTTCGCGAGGGCTGGGGTTGGGGCGCATTGCTTTCTGGCGATGCGGAACGTGCGGGTGGTCTTGGTTAATGTTGCTCGGGCGCATTTGGTTGTGTCCGGTCGTTTAACGGCGGACTCGAGAACTACCGTAAAGGCTGTTACGTACTTCAGCAGAGAGCCGCTATATGTTCCTCCGTTCGGAGGGCGTTCCGTGTTTCCATTGACCGTGATGACTCCACGAGGGCCTGGCATCTTGAGCTTAAGGTATGCGTGTCGGCACGCGTTGAATTTTGCAAGCGCGGTTCGTCCGGCGAGCGTGATAGCCGCTGCGAGCGGGACTATGTCGAAGATTAACTCCTCGCTCGGAAATTATCCGGGATCCAAGACCACTTCGATTATAACGAGCACAGCACAATTGGCCTCGACACCTGGTATGGCGCCTTTGAAGGTCGTCGTTGTAGGTTTAATCCTTGAAGGGTCTATGCCCATCTTGCGCCTTGTATCCCGATAAAGCAGGTTCAGCTCTTGCCGCCGTCCATCGGGACTCGTGAGGTGGAATCCATCAACGATTGGGTCTAAAACCAATGCGGCGAATCCTCCATGGCGGATCTTGATCGGATGGTCTCTTGATCGAAAGTGATCGGGCAAGAGGACCATGGGTTGAATTTTAGGGCGCGGCTCCATCGCATATCGTCCCTTAGTGCGCTTCCGCTCCCTCTTGGGAATATCGTTGCGTATATCATGTTCTGATCCGAACTTGAGGGGGAATCCCTTTTGTCCTCTGCTGTTCGGCGGCCGGGTCTCTTCCTCGTCATCGCTTGTGTAGCCCCTTGTCACTGTGTTCGCGATTAATTTGCCTGCTGCTTGAATACCCAACAATCTCTGTTGGTATGGTTAGCTGGCTTTTCGAAGTACCATGTATTTGACAAGAGCGGTCGAGTATTCGGTCCAAATTGGGCGGGCCGGAGTGGTTCTTTTGAATGGCTTCTTCCGTTGACGGGTTTGGAGCCTCGAATCCGGCGTTAACTGCTGTATCCTCATTCTTTGTCGCCGTTAATCGCGGCGTTTGTTTTGTTTCGGCGCAACCTGCCATTGCGGTCCTTAGTATCCGGACTGCCAGCGTTTTTCTTTGAGGTTGTTACTTATGAGCGAGCCAGCTATCCTCTCCCGCTGGCGGGTCATGAGGGAGTGAAGGCTGCCATGGATTTGGCTTCTCTGTCCTAGGTGCGGGCCAGCCACTCGTCGCGGATGTTATGTTTGAAGGCAGCGAGTGCCTCTGCATCCGGACGGTCGGCGATTTGATTTTTCTTTGTTAAGAACCGTGTCCAGAATTGCTGGCGATTCGTTTGGCTGCTGGATTATGTGGCTTAGGTCATCTGCGTCCGGTGGTCGCATACGTCGTGCCACAGGAAGTTGTCGAGGAATGCGGCTTCGGTGTCCTCCCACATCAATTGACTCTGCGGGCAGGCTGTTAAGCCAATGCCGAGCTGGTCCTTTAAGCTTGAGGGAGATATTTGATGGCGTGAAGATGCGTGCGCCCGCGGGCCATGTGTATATGGAGGAGATAATCCTCAATCCGGACCGCGAGGGTCTGTTGTGCCATCCTAGGATTCGATATTAACGGGTTTGAACCCTTCAGGGATTTGATGATCCATTACTTCATCGGTGAAGCATAGAGGGTGTCTGGCGCCTCAGTATTGAGCAATATCACGGCGTAGCTCGAGAGGCGTTATCTGCTGTGTTCGCCCGGCGGAGTAGTTGTATCCGGTCGGCGGTATTAATTCGCCGTGGGTGGTAAGGCGTCCACGTGATCCATAGATAGATCTGGATTGTCTAGCCTTGTCCTCAATATATCTCGCAAGTTGGCGCATTCCCCATGACTTTTGCTTTTAGAGCGATGCGAGGGTGCGGTTTTGGTGGAGGGCTTACGCCTCTCTCTATCGCGCCACAGGGTGGTCGATCTGCCGTATTGTCTTGTTGGTGATGCTGCCTCCTCTAATCGGGGAGCAACTTGCGTTGTGGGTAACTTTGGAGGCGTTGAGTTCGTACTCTTGACGCGAGGACCTCGGTCCATCGATCGGCCAAGAGGTCTTGATCAGCTTGAACCTATTGTTGCTTTTTCTTTAGGCTGTTTGCCATGGCCATTAGCCTGCGTCTAAAACGCTCTTGCTCGGCGGGATCCTCGAGCACGACAAATTAAGTAAATCGCCGAGAGCTTGCCTCGTCTCCGGAGGGAGGTAAGTAGTTGTCATCCTCGACCTCTTCGTGCGCCGCCTCTCACGAGGGCTTGCTTGCCTCCTCCTGCGCTGGATCGCTACTGGAGGGAGTTGTCTTCGGCACTTTACGGGGTGTTATTATCTCCTGTGCGGAATCTCCATTCTTGCCGTGGCGGGATTTAGAGCGGCGCCACGACGTCGGCGCTTGGGCTGTTTCTTTAAGGAATCGGCCTCCGCTGCTTCTTCGCCGTCCCCATCTTTTGGGGTGTCCACCATGTATATGTCGTATGGCGAGGTGGTCTTCCAGGTGTCTGTGAAGGCTTTGGTTCTTGGTAGTCTCCGGCATCGTCGTCCATACCGTCGATATCTTCGGAGTCGTAGTCGAGTACGTCGGTTAAATCGTCGACGGCAGCTACGAAGTGGATGGTGGGTGGTGAAGGAAATATGCCCTAGAGGCAATAATAAAGTTATTATTTATTTCCTTATATCATGATAAATGTTTATTATTCATGCTAGAATTGTATTAACCGGAAACATAATACATGTGTGAATACATAGACAAACATATAGTCACTAGTATGCCTCTACTAGACTAGCTCATTAATCAAAGATGGTTGTGTTTCCTAACCATAGACATGTGTTGTCATTTGATTAATGGGATCACCTCATTAGGAGAATGATGTGATTGACATGACCCATTCCGTTAGCTTAGCACTTGATCGTTTAGTATATTGCTATTGCTTTCTTCATGACCTATACATGTTCCTGTAACTATGAGATTATGCAACTCCCGTTTACCGGAGGAACACTTTGGGTACTACCAAACCTCACAACGTAACTGGGTGATTATAAAGGAGTACTACAGGTGTCTCCAAAGGTACTTGTTGGGTTGGCGTATTTCGAGATTAGGTTTTATCACTCCGATTGTCGGAGAGGTATCTCTGGGCCTTCTCGGTAATACACATCACATAAGCCTTGCAAGCATTGCAACTAATGAGTTAGTTGTGAGATGATGTATTACGGAACGAGTAAAGAGACTTACCGGTAACGAGATTGAACTAGGTATTGGATACCGACGATCGAATCTCGGGTAAGTAACATACCGATGACAAAGGGAACAACGTATGTCGTTATGCGGTTTGACCGATAAAGATCTTCGTAGAATATGTAGGAACCAATATGGGCATCCAGGTTCCGCTATTGGTTATTGACCGAGAATAGTTCTAGGTCATGTCTACATAGTTCTCGAACCCGTAGGGTCCGCAACTTAACGTTTCGATGGCAGTTCATTATGAGTTTATAAGTTTGATGTACGAAGGTTGTTGAGTCCGGATGTGATCACGGACATGACGAGGAGTCTCGAAATGGTCGAGACATAAAGATTGATATATTGGAAGCCTATGTTTGGACTTGGAAGGTTCGGATGAAAGCAGGAAGTTACCGAACACCGGGGTTACGGAACCCCGGGGTCAATGGGCCTTGATGGGCCATAGGGAGAAGAGGAAGGGCGGCCAGGGCAGGCCGCCCCTCTCCCTCTAGTCGAATAGGACAAGGAGAGGCGGCGCCCCTTCCCTCTTCCCTCCCAATCCTATTCCAACTAGGAAGGGGGAGTCCTACTCGGTGGGAGTAGGACTCCTCGGCCGCCCCTAGGGATAGCCGCACCCCCCCTTGCTCCTTTATATCACGGGGCGGGGGCACCCTGAACACACAAGTTGATCTACGGATCGTTCCTTAGCCGTGTCGGTGCCCCCTCCACCATATTCCACTTCGGTCATATCATCGCAGAGCTTAGGCGAAGCCTGCTTGAGTGAAGTCATATCGTCGCGGAGCTTAAGCGAAGCCCTGCGTCGGTGGAGCATCATCATCGTCACTGCGCTGTCGTCTTGTGGAACTCATCCCGGCACTTTCTTGGATCGGAGCCGGGGATCGTCATCGAGCTGAGCGTGTGCGAGAACTCGGAGGTGCCGTCGTTCGGTACTTGGATCGGTCGGATCGTGAAGGCGTCGACTACATCAACAGCGTTGTTATAACGCTTCCGCTTTCGGTCTCACGAGTGCGTGGACGGACACTCTCCCTCTTGTTGCTATGCCATCACCATGGTCTTGCGTGTGCGTAGGAAATTTTTGAAATTACTCGTTCCCCATCGATGGCATCGAGCCTGGTTTTATGCGTTGATGTCATATGCACGAGTAGAACACAAGTGAGTTGTGGGCGATATAAGTCATCTGCTTACCAGCATGTCATACTTTGGTTGGCGGTATTGTGAGATGAAGCGGCCCGGACCGACATTAGCGTCGCTTACGCGAGACTGGTTTCACCGCTTGAGCACTAGTTGCTTAAAGGTGACGGCGGGTGTCGGTTTCTCTCACTTTAGTTGAACCGAGTGTGGCTCGCCCGGTCCTTGCGAAGGTTAAAACAGCACCAACTTGACAAACTATCGTTGTGGTTTTGATGCGTGGTAAAACGGTTCTTGCTCAGCCCGTAGCAGCCACGTAAAACTTGCAACAACAAAGTAGAGGGCGTCTAACTTGTTTTTGCAGGGCATGTTGTGATGTGATGTGGTCAAGGCGTGATGCTATATTTTATTGTATGAGATGATCATGTTTTGTAACGAGTTATCGGCAATGGCGAGGAGCCATATGGTTGGCGCTTTATTATATGAAATGCAAAAGCCATGTAATTGCTTTACTTTATCACTAAGCGATAGCGATAGTCGTAGAAGCAATAGTTGGCGAGGCGACAACGATGCTACGATGGAGATCAAGGTGTCGCGCCGGTGGCGATGGTGATCATGGCGGTGCTTGGCGATGGAATCACAAGCACAAGATGATGATGACCATATCATATCACTTATATTGATTGCATGTGATGTTTATTCTTTATGCATCTTATCTTGCTTTGATTGGCGATAGCATTATAAGATGATCTCTCACTAAAATTATCAAGAAGTGTTCTCCACGAGTATGCACCGTTGCGAAAGTTCTTCGTCTTTGAGACACCACGTGATGATCGGGTGTGATAGGCTCTCGTTCAAATACAGCGGGTGCAAAACAGTTGCACACGCGGAATACTCGAGTTAAACTTGACGAGCCTAGCATATAACAGATATGGCCTCGGAACACGGAGACCGAAGGTCGAGCGTGAATCATATAGTAGATATGATCAACATAGTGATGTTCACCATTGAAACTACTCCATCTCACGTGATGATCGGACATGGTTTAGTTGATTTGGATCACGTAATCACTTAGATGACTAGAGAGATGTCTGTCTAAGTGGGAGTTTTTAATATGATTAATTAAACTTAAATTTATCATGAACTTAGTACCGATAGTATTTTGCTTGTCTATGTTTCTGTAGATAGATGGCTCGTCTTTGTTGTTCCGTTGAATTTTAATGCGTTCCTTGAGAAAGCAAAGTTGAAAGATGATGGTAGCAATTACGGATCGGGTCCGTAACGAGGATTATCCTCATTGCTGCATGTAAGAATTACGTCTGGAAGCACCGCTGGGTGCGAACCTGCTTCTGATGCAACGACGGCGTTAAGAGCGTTTGGCGAGCAAAGCTGATGACTACTCGATAGTTCGATGTGCCATGCTTTACGGCTTAGAACCGGTCTTCAACGGCGTTTTGAGCGTCATGGAGCATATGAGATGTTCCAGGAGTTGAAGTTAATATTTCAAGCAAATGCCCGGATTGAGAGATATGAAGTCTCCAATAAGTTCTATAGCTGCAAGATGGAGGAGAATAGTTACGTCGGTGAACATATACTCAAAATGTGCAGGTATAATAATCACTTGATTCAAGCTGGGAGTTACTCTTCCGATGATAGTGTCATTGATGAATTCTCCAATCACGCCACCAAGCTACAAGAGCTTCGTGATGAACTATAATATGCAAGGGATGACCAAAACAATTCCGAGCTCTTCGCAATGCTAAAAGTCGCGGAGGTAGAAATCAAGAAAGAGCATCAAGTGTTGATGGTCAACAAGACCACTAGTTTCAAGAAAAGGGCAAAGGGAAGAAGAAGGAACTTCAAAAGAACAGCAAGAAAGTTGCTGCTCAAGAGAAGAAACCCAAGTCTGGACCTAAGCCTGAACCGAGTGTTTTTACTGCAAGCGACTGGACCTTTGAAGCGGAACTGCCCCAAGTATTTGGCGGATAAAAAGGATGGCAAGGTGATCAAAGGTATATGTGATATACATGTTATTGATGTGTACCTTACTAATACTCGCAGATAGTACACAGGTATTTGATCTGGTTACATTGCTAATATTTGCAACTCGAAGCAGGAACTACGGATTAAGCGAAGATTGGCTAAGGACAAGGTGACGATCTGGCGTGGGAAATGGTTCCAAATTCGATGTGATCGCGATCGGCACGCTACCTCTACATCTACCATCGGGATTAGTTTTAGACCTAAATAATTGTTATTTGGTGCCGGCGTTAAGCATGAACATTATATCTGGATCTTGTTTAATGCGAGGCGGTTATTCATTTAAGACAGAGAATAATGGTTGTTCTATTTATATGAATAATATCTTTTATGGTCATGCACCCTTGAAGAATGGTCTATTTTATTGAATCTCGATAGTAGTAATACACATATTCATAGTGTTGAAACCAAAAGATGCAGAGTTGATAATGATAATGCAACTTATTTGTGGCACTCGCCGTTTGGGTCATATCGGTGTAAAATGCATGAAGAAACTCCATCTTGATGGACTTTTGGAATCACTTGATTATGAATCACTTGGTACTTGCGAACCGTGCCTCATGGGCAAGATGACTAAAACGTCGTTCTCGGAACTATGGGCGAGCAACTGATTTGTTGGAAATCATACATCTTGATGTTTGTGGTCCAATGAATGTTGAGGCCTTGGCGGGTATCGTTATTTTCTCACCTTCACAGATGATTTGAGCAGATATGGGTATATCTACTTAATGAAACACAAATCTGAAACATTTGAAAAGTTCAAAGAATTTCAGAGTGAAGTGGAAAATCATCGTAACAAGAAAATAAAATTTCTACGATCTGATCGTGGAGGAGAATATTTGAGTTCTGAGTTTGGTTTACATTTGAAACAATGCGGAATAGTTTAGCAACTCACGCCACCGGAACACCACGGAGAAATGGTGTGTCGAGCGTCGTGTCGTACTTTACTTGATATGGTGCGATCTATGATGTCTCTTCTGATTTACCGCTATCGTTTTGGGGATATGCTTTAGAGGCGGCCGCATTCACGTTAAATAGGGCACCATCTAAGTCCGTTGAGGCGACACCTTATGAACTATGGTTTGGCAAGAAACCAAAGTTGTCGTTTCTTAAAGTTTGGGGCTGCAATGCTTATGTGAAGAAACTTCAACCAGATAAGCTCGAACCCAAATCGAATGTGTCTTCATAGGATACCCAAAGGAGATGTTGGGTACACCTTCTATCACAGATCTGAAGGCAAGATTTTCGTTGCTAAATTCGGATCCTTTCTAGAAAGGAGTTTCTCTCGAAAGAAGTGAGTGGGAGGAAAGTAGAACTTGATGAGATAATCAGTCTGCTCCCTTATTGGAAGGTAGTTCATCACAAGAAACGGTTCTGTGACAACTACACCAATTAGTGAGGAAACTAATGATGTTGATCATGAAACTTCAGATCAAGTTGCTCTTGAACTTCGTGGGTCAACGGAGTAAAATACGCACAGAGTGGTGCGGTAATCCTATTCGGAAGTCATGTTACTTGACCATGGCGAACCTACAAACTATGAAGAAGCGATGGTGAGCCCAGATTCATGAAATGGCTGGAAGCCATGAAATCTGAGATGGGATCCATGTATGAGAACAAAGTATGGACTTTGGTTGACTTGCCGATGATCGGCAAGCCATTGAGAATAAATGGATCTTTAAGAAGAAGACGACGCCGATGGTAATGTAATCTGTCTATAAAGCTCGACTTGTTGCAAAAGGTTTTCGACAAGTTCAAGGGGTTGACTACGATGAGACTTTCTCACCCGTAGCGATGCTTAAGTCTGTCCGAATCATGTTAGCAAATGCCGCATTTTATGATTATGAAATTTGGCAAATGGATGTAAAAACTACATTCTTGAATGGATTTCTAGAAGAAGAGTTGTATATGATGCAACCAGAAGGTTTTGTTGATCCAAAGGATGCTAACAAAGTGTGCAAGCTCCAGCGATCAATTTATGGTGCAGTGCAAGCCTCTCGGAGTTGGAATAAGCGCTTTGATAGTGTGATCAAAGCATATGGTTTTATCTGAGACTTTTGGAGAAGCTTTGTATTTACAAGAAAGTGAGTGGGAGCTCAGTAGCATTTCGATATTATATGTGGACGACATATTATTGATTGGAAATGATATAGAATTTCTGGATAGCATAAAAGGATACTTGAATAAAAGTTTTCAATGAAAGACCTCGGTGAAGCTGCTTACATATTGGGCATCAAGATCTATAGAGATAGATCAAGGCGCTTAATTGGACTTTCACAAAGCACATACCTTGATAAAGTTTTGAAGAAGTTCAAAATGGATCAGGCAAAGAAAGGTTTTTACCAGTATTACAAGGTGTAAGATTGAGTCGGACTCAATGCCCGACCACAGCAGAAGATAGAGAAAATGAAAGATGTTCCTATGCTTCAGCCATAGGCTCTATCATGTATGCAATCTTGTGTACCGGACACGACGTATGCTTAGCGATAAGCTTGGCAGGAAGGTACCAAAGTAATCGAGGTGGATCATTTGGACAGCGGTCAAGAACATCTGAAATACGAAAAGGACTAAGGATATGTTTCTCGTATATGGAGGTGACAAAGAGCTAGTCGTAAATGGTTACGTCGATGCAAGCTTTGACACCGATCCGGACGATTCTAAATCGCAAACCGGATCGTGTTTTATTAAGCGGTGGAGCTGTCGGTTGGTGCAGTTCTAAACAAAGCGTCGTGGCGGGATCTACATGTGAAGCGGAGTACATAGCTGCTTGAAGCAGCAAATGAAGGAGTCGGATGAAAGAGTTCATTTCCGATCTAGGTGTCATACCTAGTGCATCGGGACCAATGAAGATCTTCTGTGACAATCTTGGTGCAATTGCCTTGGCAAAGGAATCCAGATTTCACAAGAGGACCAAGCATATCAAAAGGCGCTTCAATTCCATTGGGACCAAGTCCAAGTGGGAGACATAGAGATTTGAAAAATACATACGGATCTGAATGTTGCGGACCGTTGACTAAGCCTCTTCCACGAGAAAAACATGATCAGCACCAAGACTCCATGGGTGTTAGAATCATTCTTGTGTAATCTAGATTATTGACTCTAGTGCAAGTGGGAGGCTGAAGGAAATATGCCCTAGAGGCAATAATAAAGTTATTATTTATTTCCTTATATCATGATAAATGTTTATTATTCATGCTAGAATTGTATTAACGGAAACATAATACATGTGTGAATACATAGACAAACATATAGTCACTAGTATGCCTCTACTAGACTAGCTCATTAATCAAAGATGGTTGTGTTTCCTAACCATAGACATGTGTTGTCATTTGATTAATGGGATCACCTCATTAGGAGAATGATGTGATTGACATGACCCATTCCGTTAGCTTAGCACTTGATCGTTTAGTATATTGCTATTGCTTTCTTCATGACCTATACATGTTCACTGTAACTATGAGATTATGCAACTCCGTTTACGGAGGAACACTTTGGGTACTACCAAACCTCACAACGTAATCGGGTGATTATAAAGGAGTACTACAGGTGTCTCCAAAGGTACTTGTTGGGTTGGCGTATTTGAGATTAGGTTTTATCACTCCGATTGTGGGAGAGGTATCTCTGGCCTTCTCGGTAATACACATCACATAAGCCTTGCAAGCATTGCAACTAATGAGTTAGTTGTGAGATGATGTATTACGGAGCGAGTAAAGAGACTTACGATAACGAGATTGAACTAGGTATTGGATACCGACGATCGAATCTCGGGTAAGTAACATACCGATGACAAAGGAACAACGATGTCGTTATGCGGTTTGACCGATAAAGATCTTCGTAGAATATGTAGGAACCAATATGGGCATCCAGGTTCCGCTATTGGTTATTGACCGAGAATAGTTCTAGGTCATGTCTACATAGTTCTCGAACCCGTAGGGTCCGCAACAACGTTTTGATGACGAGTTCATTATGAGTTTATAAGTTTGATGTACGAAGGTTGTTGAGTCCGGATGTGATCACGGACATGACGAGGAGTCTCGAAATGGTCGAGACATAAAGATTGATATATTGGAAGCCTATGTTTGGACTTGGAAGGTTTCGGATGAAAGCAGGAAGTTCTGGAACACCGGGGTTACGGAACCCCGAGGGGTCAATGGGCCTTGATGGGCCATAGGGAGAAGAGGAAGGGCGGCCAGGGCAGGCGCGCCCCCTCCCCCTCTAGTCCAAATAGGACAAGGAGAGGGGGCGCCCCTTCCCTCTTCCCTCCCCAATCCTATTCCAACTAGGAAGGGGGAGTCCTACTCGGTGGGAGTAGGACTCCTCGGCCCGCCCCCTAGGGCTAGCCGCACCCCTTGCTCCTTTATATCTGAGGCGGGGGCACCCCAGACACACAAGTTGATCTACGGATCGTTCCTTAGCCGTGTCGGTGCCCCCTCCACCATATTCCACTTGGTCATATCGTCGCGAGCTTAGGCGAAGCCTGCGCGAATGAAGTCATATCGTCGCGGAGCTTAAGCGAAGCCCTGCGTTAGTGGAGCATCATCATCGTCCACCACGCCGTCGTCTTGTGGAACTCATCCCCGACGCTTTCTTTGGATCGGGCCGGGGATCGTCATCGAGCTGAGCGTGTGCGAGAACTCGGAGGTGCCGTCGTTCGGTACTTGGATCGGTCGGATCGTGAAGGCGTCGACTACATCAACAGCGTTGTTATAACGCTTCGCTTTCGGTCTCACGAGTGCGTGGGCGGACACTCTCCCTCTCGTTGCTATGCCATCACCATGGTCTTGCGTGTGCGTAGGAATTTTTGAAATTACTCGTTCCCCATCAGTGGGATCTGAATTTCTTCGTCATCCGCGTCCCAACCGTCCTGGCCGTGAGTTCGGCCAGGCTCTCCGGATAGCGAGAGATGCTTCAATGAATTTATGATATCGCCAAGGGCGAGAGTCTTTGAAAGATGTCCGCAGCGGTGAATTCCATGATCGGCGCCTAATCGGATTCGGTGGCGGGGCGCGCAGGAGGTGCGGAGTCCAGCAGGGAGTCTGGCACCTCGGAGTCATGGGCTTTGCGTGGGACAAGGTAAGTGTTCGGCTCCATCGCCGTAGGAATTGCGGCTCCGGCGGTGTCCAGCCATCCGTCCTCGATTGACGATCGGCTCCGGACTAAGAGTCGGGCGGATCGGTGCGACCTCAAGGTGCTTGTCCGTGGCGAGTTAGGTCATGCCCATCGTGACAGCCGCGACACGCTTCGGTGTGGCTCAGATCCATCGAGATCAAGTCCCGCGGATATCGGCCGTGAAGTTTAGGCTTCAAACCTGACACGACGGCCAGGGCGTAGCTTCGATCTGCTCCAGATGGCTGCGCGAGTTGGCTCGCGATCTTGCGGCCGCCGAATCTGAAGATCTGTCCGGGAGAAAAGTCTCACCCGGACTGCGTCGTTGTTGGTTGAAGAGGCCATCCAGCCTATCGGTGGCGACACGGAGGAACTCTCAATGAAAGCACCAATGTCGGTGTCAAAACCGGCGGATCTCGGGTAGGGGTCCCGAACTGTGCGTGTAGGCGGATGGTAACGGAGACAAGGGACACGATGTTTACCTGTGTTGGGCCCTCTTGATGGAGGTAAAACCCTACGTCCCGCTTGATTGATATTGATATTGTGGATGTTTATAAGAGTGGATCTACCACGAGATCAAGGAGGCTAAACCTAGAAGCTAGCCTATGGTATGATTGTAAGGGTTGTTGTGATTGTTGTCCTCGGACTAAAGCCATCCGGTTTATATAGACACCGGAGAGGGCTAGGGTTACATAGAGTCGGTTACAATAGTAGGAGATCTACATATCCGTATCGCCAAGCTTGCCTTCCACGCCAAGGAAAGTCCCATCCGGACACGGGGGGGAGTCTTCAATCTTCTATCTTCATAGTCTTGGAGTCCGGTCGATGATGATAGTCCGGCAAATGATAGTTCGTCTGATGATGGTAGTCCGGCTATCCGGACACCCCCTAATCCAGGACTCCCTCAGGCATCGTGGCCTCCATGGACGAGGCCAGACGCCGTGCCATCCGTCGTCAACGTTGGTGGAATCGCGCAGTTGGTGGAGAAAGAAATCGGCTATGCGGAGATCGACGAGTCGGTGGCTAGGGCGTCCACGTCCGCCGGCAACACTGAGGAAAAGTAGAACACTGGAGGCCGCTACCGCTTGGGTCCTAGGAGAGCCACCGGCGGCGCGTTGCCGGCTTGCACAGATCGGTGACTTGCCCGGTTTAGAATAGACCATCGTTGACCCCCTCCTCGACTTCACGGCAATGGCGGAGCCCTCCTTCACCTTCGATTGAAGATAAAGGAAACCGCCGCGGCCGGCTGTAGACTAATGTAGTGTGTCCGTGTCGTGGGAATGAAACTCCGCACGGTAGGACGTGCACATAATATTGCCACTCTTAGTTAAAATATGTCCAAAATGTATATGCTTTCGTCTGGTCTGTATAAAATCCGTTGCGCTTGCATAAATTTCATCTAGTTTGTTTTAAAAGTGTTGGATGGCAGGCTCTGACATCCATGTTCCTGAACGGATGCCTGAGCAATTTGCGCGTCAGCGGTGGAGATGCCCTTACCCACTTCTCAGCAAGTACTTTCTCTGTTTTTATTTAGTCCACGTATTAGCTTTGGTCAAAGTCAAGTTTTGTAAACTTTGACAAAGTTTATAAACAAAAATATTAACATATACAATAACAGATGAATACCATTAAATTTATTATTAGATGTACTTTCACATCATATAGATTTATTATGGTAAATGTTCATATTATTTTTATAAACTTGGTCAAATTTTACAAAGATTGACTAAATAAATACGGAGGGCAACTTCTACCCACTCCTCAGCAATAGATCCAACAGACGAAAGAAAGATCCAACGAACGTTTGGTTGCTGCCGTGATCCAGGTTTGATCCGGTCGCTGACCGTCTTGAGGCGGGCAGCGGGCAATGGGTGTAGTCTGGCTGTGAGTTGAGGCGGCTGGAGCGAAGATGGGAGGGATCCACACGTGGCTGCAGCACGCAAGTGGCCGGCCGGCCGGCTCGAAAGATTAGAAGGAGAGCTGACTGTTTCCAACCTTTCCCGGTCTATGCTGTCTCCACGGCCACGGGGACGGGGTGGTTGGCTGGCACTGGCAGTGAGCAGGAGCTAGCGCGTTCTCGCCGGAAGCTGTAGGGCACTAGCATCAGCAGGGCCGGTCCTGATATTTCAGGGGCCCAGGCCGAAATTACAACCCGGGACCCTATTATAAAGATTAAAATAATAATCTCGTTTCTTTTTAGATTCATTCTTTTACCTAACTTATTATTGTTTATTGTTTCAAAATAAAACGAAAATTGTAAATAGTGTATTCCTTTACTTAATTAGACAAACGAGGGAGATGATGCAGTACAATTGTAAATTTTGTACAAACGGGCTATTGTAAACACTATCTACAATTTTGTACTGCTGACTGCTGCTGCATCATATGCGAGACCTTCTAAGATCTGACCAACTAGAAAGAGGAGGTTAGGGATGACCTTATAAGTGGGGTGGCTTCGTCTTGCACATGAGAGGCATCTCACGAACGGGGGATAACACAACGGGACCGGGGACCTGGAGGAAGACCAGCCGGCCGCATGGCGGAGAGCGATCTACTCGGGGGAATAGGATCGTCGCGAAGCGGCGAACTCGCGATGGGAAGAAGGAAAACAAGGATTTCTCCGTGCATCTAGGTCGATGCCTCCTTATGGTCTGGGCCATGGGCTCCTTGCGAACCCTGGAGGGGCCCCCTAGATTTCGGGGGCCCTGGGCGGCCGCCACCCCCTCATGGCCGGCCCTGAGCATTAGAATGGATAGGTTGTGCCCGACGATATCTCCAATCTCGTAAGAGCATCTACAGCCGTCAGACGCTTCAACCCGTCTTAAACATATGAACGAACGGCCCGGTCACTAAACGGTCATGAAATTCCGACTTAGACCGGCGTCTCAAACGGGTCTCAAAAGACCAAACTAAGCGGCACCCGTCATATCCAGCTTAAATACGGGACGGATATGGGACGCCTGGTCGCGTCCGCCACGTCGGACCCGACAGCCCTACTCCATCGCAAATTACACCAAATCCGCCTCCTTGACCTACCGAATCCATTTGCTCTTTTCTCTCTTCCTCCTCCTCCATGACGTTCGTCTCGCAGCTCTGCCGCCGCACGCGCTCTGCATCCGTTCCGAGCCTCTGCGCTGCCAGCACCAGCACGACACATCACTCCCATCTCCCGTCCTCACCGTCGTGCAACTACACCGTCAATGAACGTGACTACAACATAGGATACTATCTTACCGATGACATTTATTCTTAGTGGGCGACATTTATGAAGACCATATCTGAACCACAGGGCAAGAACGATGCCACTTTGCAACAATGCAGGAAGCAGTTAGGAAGGATGTGGAGAGGGCATTCGGAGTGCTTCAAGCTTGTTGGGGAATTGCTCGTGGGGCTGCAATGATGTGGGAATCAGAAACTTGGTGGCAGCTAATGACATGTTATGTCATTTTGCACAATATGATTGTCAAGGATGAGGGTGATGGTGTTGCCCAAACCAATGATTTTGAAGTGTCCGGAGAACAAGTTCATATCCCGAAAGATCAGGATGCATCTCAGCTTATGAACTTTCTACAGATGCATCACAATCTTCGAGATCATCGTGTGCACACACAATTACTCAATGATCTTGTGGAGGATACGTGGACCCACAATAAAAACCAAAGAGCTGTTGTTTGAGTTGCGCATTTAAAATAAATTTTATGTAAACACTATTTATTTTCAATAAAAACGTTTGTTTTTACGTGCGATGTTGGCGTGTATGATTTGACGTGCATGGATTTGCATGAATTTACGAGTTCGAATTTGAAATATGTAGATACTCAGCACAAAATATAAGGGGCCGGCGGGCACTATCCACAGACACGTCTGGACGCGCCTGCAGACGTATAAGTGGCCGGATTTGTAAAGTCCGGCTGTAAATGGTCTAAGAACGATGATGCATCATCTCGGAGGGAATTGTCACTATATATGTCCTTCCTAAAATCACACAAAAAGTTGACACTTATAAGCTAGAAATATAATAATAATAATGGCGGTGCATGAGACCGAACCAACGATTGAGTGGACATCACGACGATCAATCTACTCTCGCACATCCTAAACAAGTCAACAAAAGAAACTAAAAATAGATTGTTCGCCCTTGCATAATACATTGATCGATATGTGTGTATTTTACCCTGTAAATGAACGGCAG
The DNA here is from genome assembly GCA_021605205.1 of Aegilops longissima. Taxonomy (NCBI): domain Eukaryota; kingdom Viridiplantae; phylum Streptophyta; class Magnoliopsida; order Poales; family Poaceae; genus Aegilops; species Aegilops longissima. Next base: position 771,622,805 of record CM038677.1, on the reverse strand, counting down.
AAAGCTGGCGCGCGATCATGCCTGGCAACATGAACGAAAAGAGCCAGTGAAAAGAAGCACCGAATCGCATCCTATGTTCCGACCACACCAATAATAGTTGACTGTAGAGTGCATGGATGGCAGCCGGTGGCACTTAAAGCAGTTGCAAATCCATCAAAGGCACTTTACTAATTAAAGCGCCTGAAGAAGGTTGATGACCTCACTACTCGCATCTGATCACTGTCGCATCACTTTCGATCCCGTCGTTGGGGAGAGAGAGGGAGGGGGCGGTTGACGGAAGATCCACCGTTGCGGCCACTTTGTGCATGTCAACTATCGGTCTCATCATTGCCGTCCAAAATTGCCATCGCACCACCAACTTCTTAGACCACACTTGTGAGGAACACCACCACCAAATAGATCCGCGTTAGGATTGTCTGCTGGACAACCACCGTTGTCCCGCCACTTCCAACCCTTGCTGGCCAAGCAAGCTTCGCTCGCCGGCTCGCCGGCGTCATTCGATGGCGGCAAGGGGGCGACGGTTTTGGTCTCACCCATGCAGCACCCTTGAGGAGGAAGCAAGCGAAGCATGGGCTATTGTATCTTCTCACCTCATGTGCTAATTACTTGCTCTGACATAGGTTATCCAGAATGATTGGGCGTAAACTAAAGCGTCTGTATGTGGCTTTTTAAGTCCGCCGTCAAATCCCAGGGCTCAACCCTAGACAGGCGGTGAAAACTATCAAGCTGTAGTACGGTAGGCAGAAGGAATTTCTGGTGAAGCGGTGAAATGCATTGAGATCGGGAAGAACACCAACGGCGAAAGCACACTTTTTTAGTCTGCATATGAGTTTTGTCCGGAGTTAAAATATATCTACTTTGACCAAATTTATATTAAAAAAATATGATGTGTAATACGCGGAGTAAAAAGGACCGAAGGAAGAACTATCATCATAAAATTTTGGACCATTCGCAAAAAAAAAGTCAAAAGCCCGAGGAGCATTTATGATTGTCCTTTGGACGCTTGCTTTCAATAAGTGGGGCTCGTTTTCTGAGTCAGCCCGCACTAGCCTACCGAGTCAACCGGATGACTTTCGGTAGCGACGCGAGCAATGACGTCGGTGATACCCCTTCTTTCATCAGTCGTACTCGCATCTGCATAGACTTCGGCACAGTTCAACCAAAAGCAGCAAAGGGAAGCAAATAAAAAAAAACTGAGATGGCATTTACAACTGTATATATTGCCATATGCTTGCTTTTTTACAATATATGTTACTCCCTCTGTTCCAAAATACGTGTCGTGGTTTTAGCAGCAAATGGAAACAAATAAAAGAAACTGAGATGACATTTACTAACGGAGGGAGTGTATACTTGCACATGCAGCTCATCTGCAGAGAGACACGGGCAAAATGTAGGAGGGCCAGTATAATTTACAGAAAATTGAAGGAACAAGAATACTTGGCTTGGGTTGATGTAGGCTACTAGAATACCCTTTTGTACTGTCTTTTGCGCTTCGAACTAGTCATCTAAGTTCTTCATATATTCTTTCGACAGGTTCGAATTCATTACGAATGCTTGCTCTTCTACCAGAGAGTTCCCTGACTGAATCAGTGCATCCAGTGTTGGCTGATGAAAACATAAATCGCATCAGGGTGTTAGAAGAGATTGGTTCTCAACGGAGGAATGATCAGCCAATCCAACCACGGTGATATTTAAAGAACTGACACGAGAATGGCACAAAAGAAAAATACTGTTGGTGCATTGCTTGAAATGAAATGTAAATACCTTCGGAGGGACAAATGTTGGAAGCTTCTCTCTGTTCTTCCGCTTGAGAAGCTTTTCACCTAGTTGCTCATAACCACCAATGTCATTTACCCACTGCAACACAATGGGGAAAATGAAAAATATTATTTAGCCATTTCTTGAGAACAGTTTCAAAGCATGATATATCATTTAATTAGGTAGTTTCTGAAGAATATTTTCAGAAGATACACCAAAGGCACATTTGAAGATGCCATCTCGAAATACTCCCTCTGTCCCATAATATAAGAGCGTTTTTGACACTACACAATACGCTCTTATATTATGAGACGGAGGGAGTACTTGAGTTGTTGCATACCCAACATGACTCTCGTCTACTTCAATGAAAAACAAGTATGTGCATCAACTCTAATAAATGGGAGCATGTTCTGCAGCCTGAAACTTTATAAAGACAACCCTTTTGCACACAGACAACAGGAGGTGGAAACATTTTCTAAAATCGATTATAAGAATATTACAATGGATCTCTTCATATTATGAGAACTCATACCAGATGCCCTAAATCAAAATAAGTACCTGCAAGATAGCCTGGTCATATGTCCTGGATCTCAAAGCTCCATAAAAGTCGAGAGCTGCAACAAGTTTAAGTCGTACTTGAATAAGTTTTTCAAATGTAGAAGCGAAAATATGTATGAACTTCCCACAGAAAGAAAGAATAATGAAGCTAGGTAAAACGCAATTTCAACCAATAATAGTTCCGCTATAATCTAAAGACTAGTGGATCATCATAACAAAACCTAATTGCTCGCTGTACAGATTCTAGACTGATTATCAGGGCCACTCTGCAACCTATTTTTTGTGATATAAGCGAGTTACATGATTCATAAGTACCAAAATCTTTCTCCTTCCCCTGTATGCTCACATCCCATGGCTATGACAACATAAGAAAATAACCATTTTTCCCAAAGACGTCCAATTTTTTAAAACAACAAAAAATATTGCTACAGTTATTAATGCATTAAAGAACTGAAGACTGATCATTCTTATGTATATGTGAAAAAATAATTTCGTTTATCAAGCCCTAACTTATATGTTAGCAAACAACAAGGCAAATATTTGAAGCACAAAATAACGTGGGTGACCTTAGCACTGCATATTCCACTACCAGATAAGCCTCATATGCTGCAAACTAGAAGTTACAGTTTTGGTGAAACGAGTACCTTGATTTGGAAATGTATCTACAATGCTTGAAACTTCCTCAAAAGATAACCCATCCTTTGTATACATACGGTGAACAATGTTAATTATATCTTCACGGGTGGGCTGCCTGTCAAGCACAAATGATCACACATCAAGTACCAAGGTTCAAAATATCCCTAGTTAGTGCATGGAAGTAGCATGAAACTACATATAATTAACAAAAAAGACTGAAATAATATCAAATCGGTGGTAATCTTTAAACCAAGACAATCTCTGAAGTAGAGAGTTGAATAAAGAAACAATTTACTTTTTGTAGTGTCAAGTAATGCCAAGAAGAACATAGCCTACTTGGGCGATAGTACACAAAGTTATATAACGAAAATGAAACAGCGCAGTTCAAAATTTTCAGTTTGTCAACAAGATTGCTTCAGATGCAAGGACAAACATACCAGTAGAACTTTTCCATCCTCCCATCACGAATCAAAGGAGCATATAGTGTTGAAAAATCATTTCCAGTTGCTATTATTGGAATTCTATGTGTTATATCAGATTCTCTCCATTTCTGCCCGATACTAACCCTGTTAGGATTATCTGCCAAGTTCATCAATGTTCCAACCACGATTTGATTATTGACCGTCATTTGTGTGTGTCCTGGCAACAACAGTAACATATAGTAAGTAAGGTTTTTCCTACTATAAATGTTGATATGTTTGAAAGATAAACTCTAATATTAATCAATCACGTAAAAATAAGGTTTATTTTTGCAAAAAAATTAATCTTTGCACACAAAGAATAAATCAAGTATCATAGCTCCTGATGGAAAATCATAAAAATAGACATCCAGATCCGGCATAATTAACGATCCCATCAAAGTATGCTCAATATTTGGCTTACCAAATCTTCCAAGACCAGCATCTAGGTCATTGATCATCAAACAGCTCATTTTCCCCTATACCATCAAAAACTTGTGAAACATGATCTTGTAAGGAAAAAAATATCACAAGAATCATTGGCAACATTAGCGTAATAATTCGGTAGTGGTACAGAAGAGTAAATCACTACGGAGCACGTGAGATTCTCAGCAGAAGTAAGCCTCAAGCCATGGAAACATTTTTATCATCGCAAGATATAAACACATTGAAGTTGATGATGGAACACTTTATTAAGATGATAAAAGAGTAACAAGTACCATCTTTGGTAGTTCAGGGCCTTTTCACTATCACAACAATCTTGGGCTAGCAGTTTTTATCTAAATAGTTTTTATTATTTCAATATGGGGAATCACTGGGTAGCTCAATAGTAGGACACACGATGGTGCTACCAAGCAACCCAGGACTGAATCCCACCTTCCTCATAAGAATATGTTGGGGGTGCTAGTGCCCCTGGGCCTCTTCTTTTTTCTAGTTTGGACTAAACGTCAACATATGTAAATGATCAACTACTGTATGTTGATGCATAAGTTTACAAATTATTAAAAATACTGTTCTCTTGCATGCTCACTAGTCACTTCTCAGAAAACTGAATCTGAAAGCAGGTTATGAAATTGAGTAGCTGAATACACCTTCTTACTTGGTTTTGAACTACTTGAGAGGCCGTTCTGTATCGATCACGTATAAGCCTTCCAGGTTCTCCTGCAATACGAGCAGAAAAAAAATCTGAGCAACTAACCATCCCCTGTCATAACAATCATAACTGCAAAAGAGCAAGCAATTCCTATTTTGTCTATGGACTAGATCTGGCAGAACATAGTAGCAACTTGACTTTGGAGAAGACTTTAGGAACTGATAATTCCTTTCATAACTAATATAAGCAGACCTTTCACTGACCCAGGTCAAACTTAACAAATCTGAACAGACATGCTAGTTTTTTTTTCCTGAAAATAAGCAAGAAACTCGATTGCAAATTCGTCCCAGGCTGGCTTTCAGCACTAGAAAGTGCCCCAAGCACTAAGGTGGGTCTCAGTTTTTAATCTGAACACTAGCAATCTGGGAAACACAAACATATGGCAGAGTAAATAAAGCATACAAGCATAAAATAGTTCCGCTGTTTCTTGACCTGCTCTCTCAGATTCGAGTTCTCCAGCAGACATAATAACAGGCTCAACACCCATTGCTTTAAATATAAGTTCAGTCTGGAATGTTTTCCCTTGCCCCTTGCCACCCCAGACACCTGCATGTCGCAATATTGCTCAAGATCATTAAATGGTAAAGCATGGCACGGAATCACACTACACGTTTGTTTTTTCATATTACACCCACGCACACAGAAACAAAAGAAGTAGAGTATTCTACCAAGTATAAGCGGAATCTTGATATTAAGATTATTTGCAAGGAAGTTCTTTACAATGTGGACCGCTGCAAACAATAAACACTCCTTTAGAACATGTGCCTGGAGAAAAGGATAAAAAAGAAGTGTTAAGCACATGTCGGCCACTTCTGAAGTTGTACGAAATACTGTTACTCGACTCTTGAAATATCATGCAGAAGTCAAAAATGGATGTTTCATTGTTTTGGGACTTCTAAACATTTAGCTCTCAGGAGCCTAGATATTAAGTAGGATGAGGTTAGCAGAGTCACTACTACTGTGCATGTACGATTTGGTGATATTTCATCCGCTGTGCACATTGTATGCCATTATTTTACAGTTCAACTAAAACGCATCAGCCTAGTGAGTTGATTACTGTATGTTGATCATTCATAGATACCAATAAAGGTACATTCGGTTATTGCCACACCCTTGCATAAGAGCATACTGAAAAAGCTGTGTAATGTTGGTAACCTCTCTCCCCCGAAAAAGAAGTTAGTAACCAGACCATTGGCAGCTTTGAACTTTTGAGTTTTATGTCTACTATAAGGATACTCCAATACACAATGTATATGTAGATTCAGATTCAAATGAAATGCATTCTGTGAAATGTTGAGGTTGTAATACCTGATTATAAGAATGCTGACTTCCTTATACATTAAACTGCTTACCAACTTTATCCTGTAATACAACGAATCTGCAGTGTCAAATCTCCGCCAATCAGATACTGACATAACAGTACAGACGAAGATGAATTAAGCAAACCAGAGCAGCTGTATATGAATTAAAAACAAACTCACGAGGAAGGCAGGCGCGATGTAGTAATCTCCCTGCAGATACTCAAATTTCCTCGTCGCCTTCTGGCGGTAATCGAACACAATATCCGCTGCAGCCACATTCCACAAGGAATTTGTCAAAAAAGAAAAAAAGAAGAACATATCAGATTCTTCAATTCCACTCATTAGTATGCTCACGGCTGAACTACACAGAAATGTACTGTTCTGAATTATGACAAGTGATCACAGATAGCTCTATCAAATAGCAATGGGGCACTGGAGAGCGTACAGTCTCTTCCGAGGAATTTGCCGACGAAGAGGTCGTCGACGATGCCGCTGCGGGCGCCGACGGCGATGTTCATGTTGTCGGCCTCCTTCCCGAGGCGGTAGAGGTAGTCGTCGCCCTGACCATCCGTGGCCTCCCACGAGGACTGCTTCGAAAGCCTCCTCCCGCGCCCCTCCTCCCCATCCTCCGCCTCCTCCTCGCCGCCGGCGGTGGGCTGGGGAGAAGCAGAGGAGGAGGAGGAGCAGAGAACGGCCGGGAAGGCGGGGGAGATGCGTCCTCGGTTGGGGGTTCTGAGGTTGAAGCAGCCGGGGCTGGGGCGAGCGGGGAGGAGGATGTGGTGGCGGTGGCAGTGCGAAGCGGCGGCGAGGGAGGTGGCGGCCATGGCAGGGAACGCTGCGCCGCGTGTGTGATCGGGGGCTGTTTGCGGGTGGCCCCATACGGCGAGGGCCGCTGGGGCCTTATCGGCAACGGTCGCTCAGGAAAAAACCGAGCCAGAAACAATAGATCTAACCCCTAATTTAGCGAGCAAATGGGCAGCCCCATTAGCCGTCCTTCGCCCCCAACATCGAGCCCAACTCTTTCTAAAAAATAATCGAGTGATGGCACGGCCAGAAACGATGATGTGAAGCCTCCTCACGCCCACATGCTGGACAAAACACTCCCTCCTTTTCTTTTTTTGAAATTAAAACACTCCCTCCTTGATATGCCGGCGTAGAAGCTCAGCTCCTACAGCCAGCCCATTTTTTATCAGTCTCCAAACATGTATGATTGCTTTGCCCGGTGCACTGGTTCCCCAAAGTGCCAGCCACCCTTGGTGCGTCGCTACTGACGACCATAGGCACCCCGGCTCAGAGAAACCATAACGTCCTGTATTTCAGCTCAGAGACTGAGGAGAAGTCTTTTGGAATATGACACTGCTTAGCATAAAACAACCCAGCTCTTTATTGCAAGCTATACTGGGTACCAGGGAATTACATCAGCACGGCGATACTACCCTGCCACGGTTGCTCTATGTAAACAGCAGAGCAACTTGACGCAGCGGAATGACTACTGGCAGCGGAACAACGACGGCGGTGGTGAACTCCACTCCACAGGGACTCTGGCCGGAACGTGTCGGATTTCGGGTTCCGGCAGACCCTTGAGGTTCGAACACTGGGGTGCGCGCGGAGATCCAACCCTCCACCGCCTCGCACCTCGCCGAATCGCTGGGACCTAAACTACTAAACAGAACAGCACAAGAGACACAGGCTTTATACTAGTTCGGGCCACCATTGTGGTGTAATACCCTACTCTAGTTTGTGGTGTGGTAGATTGCCTCTTGGGTGGTGAGGAACAATCTGAGGAAGAACAGCCTCATGAGGGTCTGTTCTTGGTGGGTGTGATGAACTGCTAGGTGGTGTTCCGTCGCTCTAGCTTGAGGATCGGGTCTCTGTCTTTCTCTGGGTGCGGATCTAGATGCCCTCCTCTCGAGTGTGGCTACTCCTATTTATAGGAGAAGGCCTGAGCCTCTTCCCAAATATTGGCGGAAGGGCGCCAACAATTAGCCATTTGAAGGGGAACAATGGGTACACTTATCTGACTAAAGTTGGTCCTCGCCGCCAAAGGCTCTGTGATGGCCTTTGTTTGGGCTCCACGATGACTCCTTCCACCGTTGGGCTGGTCTTGGCCTTGTTGCACGAAATGGGCGCCTTTGCTTGATGCTCTTGCTGCGCTTGCTCCCTTTGCACCGAGAGGAAAGGAGGACATCAGCTGGGCCGGCGCCTCGACCGGCGCCCTTGGCCGTCATGGCTTGCGTCATGGGCGCCTCGCGAGTACCACGCCTTGAACTCTCCGCCTCCTCATGAGCCAGGCTGACGAGGCCGTGCTTGAGAAGCTCCTCGTCGTCCGCCCATGAATCTTGGCCCTCGCGAGGTCTTGAGCTTGCGTTGATGAAGATGGGCTGTCTGGGCCTCCTTTGAGCCACGCCCGCAGCCGCAGTGCAAGTCTGGGACCCCGTTCCCGAAGCGCCGATAGTAGCCCCTGGCCTGGCGCGCCGAACTTGGCCGAGCGAGAGGCGAAAGGGCAAGTCTTGAGCGTCATGAGCCCTAACGACTGCGGCCTTAGGCGCCAGCGTGGCGGTTGATTGGACGCATGCGCCTTCGCTTCCCACGATGCCTCGGTAACCACCCGGATTCGACAAGTCCCTGCATGCAGAGTTGGTCATGATTACCGGTGATCGTGGAGGCCGACGGTTGGCCTTCACAGGCTATAAGTACGGAAAGGCGAGCGTCCTTCCGGTCTATCCATTCTTGTCTCTCCTTCTTCTCCATGGCTCCACCAAGGAAGTTCTCGACCGCAGAGAAGGAGAAGGGCCGTCAGGTCGAGTCTTCCTCTCCTCCGCCTAAGCGTGGTCGAGGTCACCCTCGCAAGCATCCTGTGGCCTCCACGGCGGTCCCCATGATCGTGGGGAGGCTCTCAGCGTGGCGACAGCGGCCGGCCATGGTCGGGCGTGCCCGGCCGCTCGTCCCGAGGCCGCGCCTCCATCTTCTTGGCTGCCGAGTTCATGGTGAGGCGGAGGAGCCGTCTGGCGTCCGGCTTCAGCTCCGTGCTTCCTCTGGGTGAGCTCCCAGATGGCGCCTGAGTGGCCTCTGGCTCCAGGCGGATGGCTGCTGCAGCCGGGCTTCGTGGGCTTCTCTGGAGGTCTCTGCTGCAGGGAACCTGTTCCTGACCCGCGGCTGGCAGACGTTTGCTCGCGCGCGTGGTCTTCGCTGCCGGTGCTCCCTGCACTTCAAGTACGACGGCGACGCCACCCTCTACGTGAGGGTGTTCGGGGAAGACGGTCGCCGCATGTGGTGCTGCCCTGAAGACGATGACCGCGGCCGAGGACTCAGCCCCGACGTGGGTGGAGAGGGCAGCGCGTGGGCGGCTGGCGATGCCCGCGACTCCTCACGCTTCACCAGCTCTTCTTCGGATGGTAATTCTTCCAGCTGCGGCGGCCAGCCCCCGCCGCGCGCTGGGGGGTGGCAGCAGGTCCGCTTGCCGCCATGCCCCGGTGAAACGCGAGAGGGAGTCCGCCTGAGCTCCGGAGGTGGCTCGAGCCTTCCAAGAGAGCCGGCACGGGGCGTGCTTCACCCACTCCTCTCCTTTTCCTTTCTTTTCTCCTGCGCAAAAAAGGCAACAATGTGTGGCCCCGTGGGGCGCGTTTTAGGTTAACGCCGTTAATTATTGTACTGCTTTTGTTATCCTGGTACTGTTCCTTTCTGTTGTGCGCCCATTCGTAAGTGAACTCCAGCCGTGGCCGCGGGGGCGACCGATCCAGGACCCGTGTTCGCGTTGTGCTGCCCGTGAGGCATGGTCAGGAGGGGTGCTCCAGCTGTGGACCAGGGCCGTGAAAACTTGAGCGATAGGGGCAGGAACGCTCGCGAGGGCTCCCGAGGCCTCTGCCTCACGAGTCCCCACGCAAGAGAAATCGAGGTAGGAGAGCGAAAAAGATCAAGGAACCACGAACCAAAAGAAGGCGATAGTTTCGATAAAAACTCCAAATGGGAATAACTAGTCAACTGCAGAAAGCAAATGGAAAAGCCGCGTCCGGCACCTAGTCTAGTCTTCGACGTATTCTCACCAGCGCGGAGCTAAGTGCTGCCACTGGGCGTGGGAGCGAGCCACAGGGCCTGAGGCCGGCACTCCTGAGACTCCGGGGCGTGTACAACCCCAACTCATTATTACGTGAGAGTGTCACGGGCGGCGAGCTTCACAGGCGTTGGCCTTCTTCTTGTGATGTTTGGTAGCACACAAAGTGTTCCCGGTAATCGAGTTGCATAATATCATAGTTATAGGAACTTGTATAAGTCATGAAGAAAGCAATAGCAACATACTAAACGATCAAGTGCTAAGCTAACGGAATGGGTCAAGTCAATCATATCATTCTCTAATGATGTGATCCCGTTAATCAAATGACAACACATGTCTATGGTTAGGAAACATAATCATCTTTGATTAATGAGCTAGTCAAGTAGAGGCATACTAGTGACATTAAGTTTGTCTATGTATTCACACATGTATCATGTTTCCGGTTAATACAATTCTAGCATGAATAATAAACATTTATCATGATATGAGGAAATAATAACTTTATTATTGCCTCTAGGGCATATTTCCTTTAGTCTCCACTTGCACTAGAGTCAATAATCTAGATTACACAAGAATGATTCTAACACCCATGGAGTCTTAGTGCTGATCATGTTTTGCTCGTGGAAGAGGCTTAGTCAGAACGGCCTGCAACATTCAGATCCATATGTATCTTGCAAATTCTATATCTCCCACTGGACTTGGTCTGGATGGAATTGAAGTCTTTTGATGTGCTTGGTTCTCTTGTGAAATCTGGATTCCTTTGCCAAGGCAATTGCACCAAGATTGTCACAGAAGATCTTCATTGGTCCCGATGCACTAGGTATGACACTCGATGACCCACAAGTATAGGGGATCTATCGTAGTCCTTTCGATAAGTAAGAGTGTCGAACCCAACGAGGAGTAGAAGAAATGATAAGCGGTTTTCAGCAAGGTATTCTCTCGCAAGTACTGAAATAAGAGGTAAGATAGTTTTGTGATAAGATAAATTGTAACGAGCAACAAGTAACAAGAGTAAATAAAGTGCAGCAAGGTGGCCCAACTTTTTATAGAAAAGGACAAGCCTGGACAAACTCTTATAATAGGAAAAGCGCTCCCGAGGACACATGGGAATATCGCAAGCTAGTTTTCATCAAGTTCATATGATTTGTTAGGTACTTTGATAATTTGATATGTGGGTGGACGGTGCTTGGGTGCTGTTCTTACTTGAACAAGCATCCCACTTATGATTAACCTCTATTGCAAGCATCCGCAACTACAACAAAAGTATTAAGGTAAACCTAACCATAGCATGAAACATATGGATCCAAATCAGCCCCTTATGAAGCAACGATAAACTAGGGTTTAAGCTTCGTCACCTAGCAACCCATCATCTACTTATTACTTCCCAATGCCTTCCTCTAGGCCCAATAATGGTGAAGTGTTATGTAGTCGACGTCACATAACACCACTAGAGGCTAGACAACATACATCTCATCACAATATCGAACGAATACCAAATTCACATGACTACTAATAGAGACTTCTCCCTTGTCCTCGAACAAACGTAATTACTCACAAAGCATATTCATGTTCATAATCAGAGGGTAATAATATGCATAAAGGATCTGAACATATGATCTTCCACCAAATAAACCAATTAGCAGATGTCTACTACACAACCTTCTTCTTGTAGACGTTGTTGGGCCTCCAAGTGCAGAGGTTTGTAGGACAGTAGCAAATTTCCCTCAAGTGGATGACCTAAGGTTTATCAATCAGTGGGAGGCGTAGGATGAAGATGGTCTTTTCAAGCAACCCTGCAACCAAATAACAAAGAGTCTCTTGTGTCCCAACACACCCAATACAATGGTAAATTGTATACTTGCACTAGCTCGGCGAAGAGATGGTGATAGAAGTGCAATATGGATGGTAGATAAAGGTTTTTGTAATCTGAAAATATAAAAACAGCAAGGTAGCAAGTGGTAAAAGTGAGCGTAAACGGTATCGCAATGCTAGTAAACAAGGCCTAGGGTTCATACTTTCACTAGTGCAAGTCCTCTCAACAATAATAACATAGTTGGATCATATAACTATCCCTCAACATGCAACAAAGAGTCACTCCAAAGACACTAATAGTGGAGAACAAACGAAGAGATTATGGTAGGGTACGAAACCACCTCAAAGTTATTCTTTCCAATCAATCTATTGGGCTATTCCTATAAGTGTCACAAACAGCCCTAGAGTTCGTACTAGAATAACACCTTAAGACACAAATCAACCAAAACCCTAATGTCACCTGGATACTCCAATGTCACCTCAAGTATCCGTGGGCATGATTATATGGTATGCATCACACAATCTCAATTCATCTATTCAAACCAACACATAGAACCTCAAAGAGTGCCCCAAAGTTTCTACCGGAGAATCACGACGAAAACGTGTGCCAACCCCTATGCATAGGTTCATGGGCGGAACCCGCAAGTTGATCACCAAAACATACATCAAGTGAATCACGTGATATCCCATTATCACCACAGATACGCACGGCAAGAGATACATCAAGTGTTCTCAAATCTTTAAAGACTCAATCCGATAAGACTACTCAAAGGGGAAAACTCAATCCATTACAAGAGAGTAGAGGGGGAGAAGGAACATAAGATCCAACTATAATAGCAAAGCTCGCGATACATCAAGATCGTGCCAAATCAAGAACACGCGAGAGAGAGATCAAACACATAGCTACTGGTACATACCCTCAGCCCCGAGGGTGAACTACTCCCTCCTCGTCATGGAGAGCGCCGGGATGATGAAGATGGCCACAGGTGAGGGTCCCCCCCTCCGGCGGGGTGCCGGAATAGGGTCCCGACTGGTTTTTGGTGGCTACAGAGGCTTGCGGAGTCGGAACTCCTGATCTATCTTCCATTCTGGAAGTTTTACGATACGTAGGTATATATGGGTGCAAGGGGTACGTCGGTGGAGCTTCGGGGGGCCCACGAGGCAGGGGGCGCGCCCCCCACCCTCGTGGCCAGCTCCCGTATCTTCTGACGTAGAGTCCAAGTCTATCCGGTGGCTTTCCTTCCAAAAATAACTTCTCCAGTTGATTTCGTTCCGTTTCGACTCTGTCTGATATTCCTCTTCCTCGAAACACTGAAATAGGCATAAAACAACAAATCTGGGCTGGGCCTCCCGTTAATAGGTTAGTCCCAAAAATAATATAAAAGTGGATAATAAAGCCCAATATTACCCAAAACAGTAGATAATATAGCATGGAGCAATCAAAAATTATAGATACGTTGGAGACGTATCAAGCATCCCCAAGCTTAACTCCTGCACGTCCTCGAGTAGGTAAATGATAAAATAGAATTTTTGATGCGGAGTGCTACTTGGCATAATTTCAATGTAATTCTTCTTACTTGTGATATGAATATTCAGATCCGAAAGATTCAAGGCAAAAGTTCATATTGATATAAAAAAATACTTCAAGCATACTAACTAAGCAATTATGTCTTCTCAAAATAACATGGCCAAAGAAAGTTATCCCTACAAAATCATATAGTCTGGCGATGCTCCATCTTCCCCACACAAAATATTTAAATCATGCACAACCCCGATGACAAGCCAAGCAATTGTTTCATACTTTTGACATTCTCAAAATTTTCAATCTTCACGCAATACATGAGCGTGAGCCATGGATATAGCACTATATGTGGAATAGAATGGTGGTTGTGGAGAAGGCAAAAAGGGAGAAGATAGTCTCACATCAACTAGGCGTATCAACGGGCTATGGAGATGCCCATTAATAGATATCAATGTGAGTGAGTAGGAATTGCCATGCAACGGATGCACTAGAGCTATAAGCATTTGAAAGCTCAACAAAAGAAACTAAGTGGGTGTGCATCCAACTCGCTTGCTCACGAAGACCTAGGGCATTTTGAGGAAGCCCATCATTGGAATATACAAGCCAAGTTCTATAATGAAAATTCCCACTAGTATATGAAAGTGACAACATAGGAGACTCTGTATCATGAAGATCATAGTGCTACTTTGAAGCACAAGTGTGGTAAAAGGATAGTAGCATTGTCCCTTATCTCTTTTTCTCTCATTTTTTTTTTTTTATTTTTTTTGTTTGGGCCTTTTCTCATCCCGACTTGTGGGGGAATCATGGTCTCCATCATCCTTTCCTCACTGGGAGAATGCTCTAATAATGATAATCATCACACTTTTATTTTCTTACAACTCAAAAATTACAACTCGATACTTAGAACAAGATATGACTTTATATGAATGCCTCCGGCGGTGTACCGGGATATGCAATGACTCATGAGTGACATGTATGAAAGAATTATGAACGGTGGCTTTGACACAAATACGATGTCAACTACATGATCATGCTAAGCAATATGACAATGATGAAGCGTGTCATAATAAATGGAACGGTGGAAAGTTGCATGGCAATATATCTCGGAATGGCAATGGAAATGCCATGATAGGTAGGTATGGTGGCTGTTTTGAGGAAGGTTTATGGTGGGTGTATGATACCGGCGAAAAGTGCGCGGTATTAGAGAGGCTAGCAATGGTGGAAGGAAGAAGGGTGCGTAAAATCCATGGACTCAACATTAGTCATAAAGAACTCATATACTTATTGCAAAAATCTACAAGTTATCAAAGCAAAGTATTACGTGCATGCTCCTAGGGGGATAGATTGGTAGGAAAATACCATCGCTCGTCCCCGACCGCCACTCATAAGGAAGACAATCAATAAATAAATCATGCTCCGACTTCATCACATAACGGTTCACCATACGTGCATGCTACGGGAATCACAAACTTTAACACAAGTATTTCTCAAATTCACAACTACTCAACTAGCATGACTCTAATATCACCATCTTCATATCTCAAAACAATTATCAAGCATCAAACTTTTCTTAGTATTCAACACACGCATAAGAATTCTTACAAATCTTGTATGCTTAGCACATTATGATTATTTAAGCAAATTACCATGCTATTTAAGACTCTCAAAATAATATAAGTGAAGCATGAGATTTCATATATTTCTTCAAAATAAAACCACCATTGTGCTCTAAAAGATATAAGTGAAGCACTAGAGCAAATGACAAACTACTCCGAAAGATATAAGTGAAGATCAATGAGTAGTTGAATAATTATGTAACTATGTGAAGAATCTCCCATTTAATAATTTAAGATCTTGGTATTGTATTCAAACAGCAAGCAAAGCTAAATAAAACTACATTGCAAGGATAGCACAACTCATGTGAAGAAGCAAAAACTTAGGCTCAACCGATACTAACCGATAGTTGTTGAAGAAGAAAGGTGGGATGCCTACCGGGGCATCCCCAAGCTTAGATGCTTGATAATTCTTGAAATATTATCTTGGGGTGCCTTGGGCATCCCAAGCTTGAACTTTTGTGTCTCCTTAATTCATCTCATATCATGGTTACTCTTTCTATCAAAAGCTTCATTCACAACAAACTCAACAAGAACTCGTGAGATAGGTTAGTATAAACCAATGCAAAACCTTATCATTTTATACTGTAAAAAATCACTAAAATTATTATTCAACATTTCATACTAAACTACTCTGCATATTTAATACTCCTATCCTCAAATAGAATCATTAAACAAGCAAACATATGCAAACAATGCAAACATAACAGCAATCTGCCAAAACAGTACAGTCTGTGAAGAATGCAAGAGTATCAATACTTCCCTAACTCCAAAAATTATGAAATAAAATTCCCACTGTAATAAATTTGTCAGAGCTAAATATGCAAAAAGATTCAACATTATAACACTGTCTGACTTTTCTAGGGAATTTTTGCAACAGCGGTAAACTTTCTGTTTTCAAACAGCAACATGCATAGTAGAAAAATAAGCATGGCAAAGGCTATCCTTGACATTTTTATTGAAAATAAAGATGAAAAACATTATTATAAATAACATCAAGCAAATACTAACAATAGAAAATGACATTCCAATCAAAACACATATTATGTGGTGAATAAAAATATAGCTCCAAGTAAAGTTACCGATGAACGAAGACGAAAGAGGGGATGCCTTCCGGGGCATCCCCAAGCTTAGGCTCTTGGTTATCCTTGAATATTACCTTGGGGTGCCTTGGGCATCCCCAAGCTTAGGCTCTTTCCACTCCTTATTCCATAGTCCATCGAATCTTTACCCAAAACTTGAAAACTTCACAACACAAAACTTAACAGAAAACTCATAAGCTCCGTTAGCGAAAGAAATCAAAACACCACTTTAAGGTACTGTAATGAACTCATTATTTATTTATATTGGTGTTAAAACTACTTTATTCCAACTTCTCTATGATTTATAAACTATTTTACTAGCCATAGAGTCACCAAAATAAGCAAACAACACACGAAAAACAGAATCTATCAAAAACAGAACAGTCTGTAGTAATCTGTAACTAACGCAAACTTCTGGAACTCCAAAAATTCTAAAATAAATTGGTGGACCTGAGGAATTTGTCTAGTAATCATATGAAAAAAGAATAAACTAAATTTCACTCTTCAGTAAAAAGTTCTAGCTAATCTCGTGAGCGCTAAAGTTTCTGTTTTTTACAGCATGATCATGAAGACTTCACCCAAGTCTTCCCAAAGGTTCCACTTGGCACAAACACTAATTAAAACATAAAACCACATCTAAACATAAGATAGATGGATTATTTATTACTAAACAGAACCAAAAATAAAGAAACTAAAATTAATTTGGGTTGCCTCCCAACAAGCGCTATCGTTTAACGCCCCTAGCTAGGCATGATGATTTCAATGATGCTCACAAAAAGATAAGAATTGAAACATAAAGAGAGCATCATGAAGAATATGACTAGCACATTTAAGTCTAACCCACTTCCTATGCATAGGGATTTTGTGAGCAAACAACTTATGGGAACAATAATCAACAAGCATAGGAAGGCAAAACAAGCATAACTTCAAAAATTGAAGCACATAGAGAGGAAACTTGACATTATTGCAACTCCTACAAGCATATGTTCCTCCCTCATAATAATTTTCAGTAGCATCATGAATGAATTCAACAATATAACCGGCACCTAAAGCATTCTTTTCATGATCTACAAGCATAGAAAATTTACTACTCTCCACATAAGAAAATTTCTTCTCATTAATAGTAGTGGGAGCAAACTCAACAAAATAACTATCATGTGATTGAAAATTAAGATCAAGATGACAAGTTTCATGGTTATCATTATCTTTAAAGCATATGTGTCATCACAATAATCATCATAGATAGGAGGCATGCTTTCATCAAAATAAATTTGCTCATCAAAACTTGGGGGACTAAAAATATCATCTTCATCAAACATAGCTTCCCCAAGTTTGTGGCTTTGCATATCATTAGCATCATGGATATTCAAGGAATTCATACTAACAACATTGCAATCATGCTCATCATTCACATATTTAGTGCCAAATATTTTAATGCATTCTTCTTCTAACACTTTGGCACAATTTTCCTTTCCATCATACTCACGCAAGATATTAAAAAGACGAAGCGTATGAGACAAACTTAACTCCATTTTTTTTGTAGTTTTCTTTCATAGACTAAACTAGTGATAACACAAGAAACAAAAAGATTCGATTGCAAGATCTAAAGATATACCTTCAAGCACTCACATCCCCGGCAACGGCGCCAGAAAAGAGCTTAGTTGACGGGGTGTGAGTGTCGCTTACCTAGCCTCCCTGGCAACGGCGCCAGAAAAGAGCTTGATGTCTACTACACAACCTTCTTCTTGTAGAAGTTGTTGGGCCTCCAAGTGCAGAGGTTTGTAGGACAGTAGCAAATTTCCCTCAAGTGGATGACCTAAGGTTTATCAATCTGTGGGAGGCGTAGGATGAAGATGGTCTCTTTCAAGCAACCCTGCAACCAAATAACAAAGAGTCTCTTATGTCCCCAACACACCCAATACAATGGTAAATTGTATAGGTGCACTAGTTCGGCGAAGAGATGGTGATACAAGTGCAATATGGATGGTAGATAAAGGTTTTTGTAATCTGAAAATATAAAAACAGCAAGGTAGCAAGTGGTAAAAGTCAGCGTAAACGGTATTGCAATGCTAGGAAACAAGGCCTAGGGTTCATACTTTCACTAGTGCAAGTCCTCTCAACAATAATAACATAGTTGGATCATATAACTATCCCTCAACATGCAACAATGAGTCAGTCCAAAGTCACTAATAGTGGAGAACAAACGAAGAGATTATGGTAGGGTACGAAACCACCTCAAAGTTATTCTTTCCAATCAATCCGTTGGGCTATTCCTATAGGTGTCACAAACAGCCCTAGAGTTTGTACTAGAATAACACCTTAAGACACAAATCAACCAAAACCCTAATGTCACCTGTATACTCCAATGTCACCTCAAGTATCCGTGGGCATGATTATACGGTATGCATCACACAATCTCAATTCATCTATTCAAACCAACACATAGAACCTCAAAGATTGCCCCGAAGTTTCTACCGGAGGATCATGACGAAAACGTGTGCCAACCCCTATGCATAGGTTCATGGGTGGATCCCGCAAGTTGATCACCAAAACATACATCAAGTGAATCACGTGATATCCCATTGTCACCACAGATACACACGGCAAGAGATACAT
Organism: Aegilops longissima; assembly: GCA_021605205.1. NCBI lineage: Eukaryota > Viridiplantae > Streptophyta > Magnoliopsida > Poales > Poaceae > Aegilops > Aegilops longissima. Next base: position 771,604,245 of record CM038677.1, on the reverse strand, counting down.
CAAGTGTTCTCAAATCTTTAAAGACTCAATCCGATAAGATTACTCAAAGGGGAAAACTCAATCCATTACAAGAGAGTAGAGGGGGAGAAGGAACATAAGATCCAACTATAATAGCAAAGCTCGCGATACATCAAGATCGTGCCAAATCAAGAACACGCGAGAGAGAGAGATCAAACACATAGCTACTGGTACATACCCTCAGCCCCGAGGGTGAACTACTCCCTCCTCGTCATGGAGAGCGTCGGGATGATGAAGATGGCCACAGGTGAGGGTGCCCCCCTCCGGCGGGGTGCCGGAACAGGGTCCCGATTGGTTTTTGGTGGCTACAGAGGCTTGCGGAGTCGGAACTCCTGATCTATCTTCCATTCTGGAAGTTCTACGATACATAGGTATATATGGGTGCAAGGGGTACGTCCGTGGAGCTTCGGGGGCCCCATGAGGCAGGGGGCGCGCCCTAGGGGTTGGGCGCGCTCCCCACCCTCTTGGCCAGCTCCCGTATCTTCTGACGTAGAGTCCAAGTCTATCTGGTGGCTTTCCTTCCAAAAATAACTTCTCTAGTTGATTTCGTTCCGTTTCGACTCCGTCTGATATTCCTTTTCCTCGAAACACTGAAATAGGCATAAAACAGCAAATCTGGGTTGGGCCTCCAGTTAATAGGTTAGTCCCAAAAATAATATAAAAGTGGATAATAAAGCCCAATATTTCCCAAAACAGTAGATAATATAGCATGGAGCAATCAAAAATTATAGATACGTTGGAGACGTATCAACCTTATTTGCACCAACAAATTATAACCTCAGTCATTGAAGCAATTGCAATTTATCATAACATCGGAAAGAGTGTATGTCGAGCTAAAAGCAAGTCCACATACTCAACTATCACTTAGTACTTCATAATTGCTAACACTCACGCAATACTTGTGGTTACGGAGTTTTAATCTCCTGACAGAGAAAGATAGGAGCTTATAGTTTGCCCCACAACCTTTACCTCAAGGGTAATGTCAACAATAATAATTCATGCTCCCCTACATCCAATTAGATATATATATATATCATGTTCTTTCCAACATGCCGGGCTTGCCAAAGGATAAAATGAAAAGGAAAGGTGAAGATCACCGTGACTTGCATAAGGTAGAAGATAATAATAAAAGATAGGCCCTCGCAGAGGGCGAGGGTTGCCATGCGCTTATGGTTGGATGCACAAATCTTAATAAAGAACGCACTTTATATTGCCCCTTGTGATATGAACCTTTATTATGCAGTCCATCGCTTTTATTTCTTCCATATCACAAGTTCATATAAAGCTTATTTCCCCACACCAATCAATCATACATATTTAGAATTTTTATTGCTTTGCACCGATGACAACTTACTTGAAGGATCTTACTCAATCCATAGGTAGATATGGACTCTCATGGCTAAACTGGTTTAAGGGTATTTGGAAGCAAGAGTAGTATCTCTACTTGGTGCTGAATTTGGCTAGCATGAGGGGGAAAGGCAAGCTCAACATGTTAGAGGATCCATGACAACATACTTTATCTCAGATATAAGAAAACATAACTCATCACGTTGTCTTCCTTGTCCAACATCAACTCTTTAGCATGTTATATTTTAATGAGTGCTCCAAATCATAAAAGATGTCAATGATAATATATCTATATGTGAAACCCTCTTCCTTATTACTTCCTATTAATTGCAACGATGACCAAAGCTATATTTGCCAACTCCAACAACTTTTAATCATCATACTCTTTCTATGTGAAGTCATTACTCTCAATAAGATCAATATGAGCTTTGTTTCTTTTTATTCTTTTCTTCTTTATATTCTTTGTTCACCCAAGATCATGGCAAAATAATCAAGCCCTTGACTCAACACTAAACTTTATTATATATATAGCTCACGGACTCGATTACATAGAGGGATCATAAAGCAAAACTCAAAACTAGATCATGCCATGACTTTATTCTACTAGATCAAGATACTACTAATAGGATTGAACTAAGAAAAACGGTAAAGATAGGAGTTGTGATGGTGATACGATATCGGGCACCTCCCCAAGCTTGGTAGTTGCCAAGGGAGTGCCCACCCATGTGATTATGTCTCCTTCTTGTTGTTGGTGTAATATTCTTGGCGATGATTCCCCTCAAGATACGGTTCTCTCTCCTCGAGCTTATTGACTTGTGCTTGAGGTCCATTATTTCTGCAAGCTTTCCTGAATCGGCAAAGCTCCTTGCACCCAAGGGTGTTGCATATGCAGGAGAACAAGAGAGACTCCTCCTCATATTTTCATAAGAAAGAAATCTAACATTGAAGGATAACCGAGTTTGGAATAGCTGAGCTCTGTAGAGTTCCCCATCGTAAACCCAGCTCGAGGCGAGAGGTGACTTCTTGATCCTCCATGGCATCTACCTCATCAAGTTGGCAGCCATCTTTCCTCCGTTGGCCCAAAGTGGTCAAGATCGCCAGTGCCCTGGTCTTGGTTTAGCTTAGATACCCGCCTCCCCCAACGACTCTTGAGAAGACATCTTGCTCTAATCTGCAAAGAACAAAGCTCAAAACAAGAACAGAGGATATTTATGTGATACGGAGTCAAAACTTGGAGAATATATAATGAATTTTACCACCAAAATACGTATCGCAAGAAAACGGAGTTCGGAGGGCACAGGTGCTCACGGTAGGCGCCTGTGGGTAGGGCGCGCCCACCACCCCGTGGGGCCTTCGTGTCCTTCGGACTGCTACTTATTTTTCTATTTTTTGAATATTCCAAACGGAGAAATATTCCTTAAAAATTATTTTGAGTCGTTACTACTTACCATACCTATTCCTTTTCGAGTCCAAACAGTCCGAAAGTGTCCCTTATGTATTCCTCCCGGTTACGTTTCAATAATATTGGTTTCAACATTTATGGGATTACCTCGAGATATAATGTTTGATCCTTTGACCGCTTACCACCTTCGGATTTGTGCCTTCGGGTTGTTGATTTTATGGCACGAACGATAGACCTCCTCGATAACATAGGGACCTTCCCTTTTAGAGAAGTTTTCTGCAAAAATCTTAAACGAGAGTTGTATAGCAATACATAATCGCCTACATTAAACTCACGCTTTTGTATCCTTTTGTCATGCCATCTTTTAACTTTTTCTTTAAACAACTTAGCATTTTCATAAGCTTGGGTTCTCCATTCATCTAGTGAGCTAATATCAAATAACCTATTCTCACCGGCAAGTTTGAAATCATAGTTGAGCTCTTTAATAGCCCAATATGCCTTATGTTCTAGTTCGAGAGGTAAATGACATGCTTTTCCATAAACCATTTTATACGGAGACATACCCATAGGATTCTTATATGCAGTTCTATAGGACCATAATGCATCATCTAGTTTCTTGGACCAATTCTTTCTAGACCTATTAACAGTCTTTTGCAAAATTAATTTGAGCTCTCTATTGCTCAATTCTACTTGACCACTAGACTGTGGGTGATAAGGAGATGCAATTCTATGATTAACGCCATATTTAGCTAGCATTTTATGGAAAGCACCATGAATAAAGTGTGAACCACCATCAGTCATTAAATATCTAGGACTCCAAACCTCGAAAAAGAACTTCCAAGCATTTTAATAGAAGTGTTATGATCAGCACTACTAGTTGGAATAGCTTCACCCACTTAGTAATGTAATCAACAGCAACTAAAATATGTATATCCATTAGAGGCAGGAAAGGTCCCATATAATCAAAGCCCCAAACATCAAATGGTTCAATAACAAGTGAATAATTCATAGGCATTTTTGACGCCTACTAATATTACCAATTTTTGACATTCATCACAAGACAAACAAACTTACGGCATCCTTGAAGAGAGTAGGCCAATAAAACCGGATTGCAATACCTTATGTGCAGTTCTATCTCCAGGTGGTGTCCTCCATAAGCTTCGGAATGACACTGTAGGATCTGTCTCTGTTCATGCTCAGTACACAACGCCTAATAACACCATCTACTCCTTCTTTATAAAGATGGGTCATCCCAAAAGTAATGTCGCAAATCATAAAGAAATTCTTTTGTTGGTATGTGAAGCTAGGTGGTATAAATTTAGCAACAATGTAATTAGCATACCATGGAGTGCTACAAGAAGTGCTTATGACATTTAATTGTTCATCGTGAAAGCTATCATCAATAGGTAGTGGGTCATCAAGAACATTCTCTAACCTAGATAAGTTGTCTCGCAACGGGTTCTCAGCTCCTTTTCTATCAACAATATGCAAATCAAATTTTGCAGAAGAGAACCCATCTAATAAGTCTAGGTTTAGCATATTTCTTTTCCATAAGATATTTAATAGCATGATCAAGGTGAATAGTTACTTTAGAATCAACAATATAGGGTCTGAATTTATCACAAGCAAATACAACCTAAAAGTTCCTTTTCGTAGTAGCATTTCTTTGAGCATTGTCTAGAGTCTTACTAGCATAATGGATAACATTTAATTTCTTATCAACTCTTTAGAAGAACAGCACCTACAACATAATCATCACTAGCATCACATAATTTCAAAGGGTAAATTCCAATCAGTGGCTGAACAATAGGTGCAGAGACTAATGCTTTCTTAAGTATTTCAAATGCTTCTACACAATCATCATCAAAGACAAATGGTACATCTTTTGTAATAAATTAGTCGAGGTCGAGAAATTTTGAGAAGTCCTTAATGAACCTCCTATAAAACGGTGTGACCAAGGAAACTTCTTATACCTTTGATGTCCTTGGGACATGGCATCTTTTCAATAGCATCAACCTTGGCTTTATCAACTTCAATCCTCTTCGTAAACTTTGTGCCCCAAGACAATACCTTCATTAACCATAAAGTGGCACTTTTCCCAATTCAAGACAAGATTAGTTTTTCACATCTCTCAAAACTCGATCAAGATTTCAAGCAATCATCAAAAGAGGAACCATAGACGGAAAAGTCGCCCATGAAAACCTCACAATTTTTTCACAAAAGTCGAGAATATAGCCATCATGCATCTTTGAAAGGTAGCGTGCATTACATAAACCAAAAGGCATACGCCTATAAGCAAAAGTACCAAAAGGGCATGTAAAAGTAGTCTTTGATTGATCTTTAGCCGCACGTGTATTTGAGAGAAACCGAATAACCATCTAGAAAGCAATAATGTGTATGTTTGCATAATCTTAGTAGCTTTATTTAATTTTGCGGAAATCAATTACCATCCTATAACATGATAATTCTTTATGGAATCAATTCATCTTTATCATTAGGGACAACAGTAATACCTCCCTCTTAGGGACACAATGGAGGACTTACCCATCGACCATCAAAGAACGGGATAAATTATACCCGCCTCCGTAAGCTTGAGTATTTCTTTTCTTACCACTTTTCATTTTAGGATTCAAATGTCGTTGAGGATCATGAACTGGTTTGCATCCGCTTCAAATTTATTTTATGTTGACATAGAGTGGGACTAATGCCCTTAAGATCATCAAGAGTATATCCAATAGCAGCACGGTGCTTCTTCGTAGTTTTCAATAATCTTTCTTCTTCATGCTCAAAGGTTAGCACTAATAATAATAGGATATATTTTTTTTCATCAAGATAAGCATATTTAAGATTATCAGCAACGGTTTGCTCAAACACGGATCACCCTTGGGTGGAGGAGGATCCCTAGATTTCAACATGCAAATTGTGTTGCGTAATAGGTTCTGTTTAAAGAATACTTCATCTATTTCCTTCTTTCATTCATGAACATATCATTTTCATGGTCTAGCAAATAGTGTTCTAAAGGATCACTAGGAGGTACGCATAATAGAAGCAAGACCAATAATTCATCCTTACTAGGCAATTCTTCTTCACTTGTTTACTAAATTTAGAGAAATTAAACTCATGAATCATATCATCCAAGCCAATAGTAACAACATTCTTTTCACAATCTATCTTAGCATTAAGATTCAAGAAGGGTCTACCAAATATAATGGGACAAAACTATCTTGTGGGAACCAAGAACAAGAAAATCAAGGATATTTAGTTTTCCACACAAGACTTCAACATCTCTAACAATTCCATTTAGATATAGTATCTCTATTGGCAAGTTTAATTGTAACATCAATATCTTCTAACTCAAAGAGGTAATATCATGCATAATTTATTTATATAAGTCAATGGGTATAAACTAGCACTAGCACCCATATCACATAAGCCATGATAACAATGATCTCCTAATTTAATAGAAATAATAGCACGCCTACCACGGGTCTTTGTTTATCTGGACTAGGGGAGGGGCGCGGCCCAGCCCTTGCCTCCTCTCTTCCTCTCCACTAGGGCCCATGTAGGCCCATTAAGCCCCCGGGGGGTTCCGATAACCTCCCGGTACTCCGGTAAAATCCCGATTTCACCCGGAACACTTCCGATAGCAAAATATATGCTTCCAATATATCAATCTTTATGTCTCGACCATTTTGAGACTCCTTGTCATGTCCATGATCACATCCGGGACTCCAAACAGACTTCGGTACATCAAAAATCATAAACTCATAATATAACTATCATCGAAACCTCAAGCGTGCGGACCCTACGGGTTTGAGAACTATGTAGACATGACCTAGAACTGTTTCCGGTCAATAACCAATAGCGGAACCTGGATGCTCATATTGGTTCCTACATATTCTACGAAGATCTTTATCGGTCAAACTGCATAACAACATACATTGTTCCCTTTTTCATCGGTATGTTACTTGCCCGAGATTCGATCGTCGGTATCTCAATACCTAGTTCAATCTTGTTACCGGCAAGTCCCTTTACTCCTTACGTAATGCATCATTCCGTAACTAACTCATTAGCTACATTGCTTGCAAGGCTTATAGTGATGTGCATTACCGAGAGGGCCTAGAGATACCTCTCCGACAATCGAAGTGACAAAACCTAATCTCGAAATACGCCAACTCAACATGTACCTTTGGAGACACCTGTAGAGCTCCTTTATAATCACCCAGTTACATTGTGATGTTTGGTAGCACACAAAGTGTTCCTCCGGTAATCGGGAGTTGCATAATATCATAGTTATAGGAACTTGTATAAGTCATGAAGAAAGCAATAGCAACATACTAAACGATCAAGTGCTAAGCTAACGGAATGGGTCAAGTCAATCATATCATTCTCCTAATGATGTGATCCCGTTAATCAAATGACAACACATGTCTATGGTTAGGAAACATAATCATCTTTGATTAATGAGCTAGTCAAGTAGAGGCATACTAGTGACATTAAGTTTGTCTATGTATTCACACATGTATCATGTTTCCGGTTAATACAATTCTAGCATGAATAATAAACATTTATCATGATATGAGGAAATAAATAATAACTTTATTATTGCCTCTAGGGCATATTTCCTTTAGTCTCCCACTTGCACTAGAGTCAATAATCTAGATTACACAGTAATGATTCTAACACCCATGGAGTCTTAGTGCTGATCATGTTTTGCTCGTGGAAGAGGCTTAGTCAACGGGCCTGCAACATTCAGATCCATATGTATCTTGCAAATCTCTATATCTCCCACCTGGACTTGGTCCTGGATGGAATTGAAGCGTCTTTTGATGTGCTTGGTTCTCTTGTGAAATCTGGATTCCTTTGCCAAGGCAATTGCACCAGTATTGTCACAGAAGATCTTCATTGGTCCCGATGCACTAGGTATGACACTGATGACCCACAAGTATAGGGGATCTATCGTAGTCCTTTCGATAAGTAAGAGTGTCGAACCCAACGAGGAGTAGAAGAAATGATAAGCGGTTTTCAGCAAGGTATTCTCTGCAAGTACTGAAATAAGAGGTAACAGATAGTTTTGTGATAAGATAAATTGTAACGAGCAACAAGTAACAAGAGTAAATAAAGTGCAGCAAGGTGGCCCAATCCTTTTTATAGAAAAGGACAAGCCTGGACAAACTCTTATAATAGGAAAAGCGCTCCCGAGGACACATGGGAATATCGTCAAGCTAGTTTTCATCAAGTTCATATGATTCGTGTTAGGTACTTTGATAATTTGATATGTGGGTGGACCGGTGCTTGGGTGCTGTTCTTACTTGAACAAGCATCCCACTTATGATTAACCTCTATTGCAAGCATCCGCAACTACAACAAAAGTATTAAGGTAAACCTAACCATAGCATGAAACATATGGATCCAAATCAGCCCCTTATGAAGCAACGCATAAACTAGGGTTTAAGCTTCTGTCACTCTAGCAACCCATCATCTACTTATTACTTCCCAATGCCTTCCTCTAGGCCCAAATAATGGTGAAGTGTTATGTAGTCGACGTTCACATAACACCACTAGAGGCTAGACAACATACATCTCATCACAATATCGAACGAATACCAAATTCACATGACTACTAATAGCAAGACTTCTCCCTTGTCCTCAGGAACAAACGTAACTACTCACAAAGCATATTCATGTTCATAATCAGAGGGGTAATAATATGCATAAAGGATCTGAACATATGATCTTCCACCAAATAAACCAATTAGCATCAACTACAAGGAGTAATCAACACTACTAGCAACCTACCAGCACCAATCCCGGACTTGGAGACTAGAATTGGATACAAGAGATGAACTAAGGTTTGGAGATGAGATGGTGCTGGTGAAGATGTTGATGGAGATTGGCCTCTACCGATGAGAGGAGCGTTGGTGATGATGATGGCGATGATTTCCCCCTCCTGGAGGGAAGTGTCCCCGGCAGAACAGCTCCGCCGGAGCCCTAGATTGGTTCCGCCTCGTGGCGGCGGAGTCTCTTCCCGAAAGGTTGCTTAATGTTTTTTTCTCATCGAAAAACTTCATATAGGAGAAGATGGCCATTGGAGAGCCACCAGGGGGCCCATGAGGTAGGGGGTGCGCCCCAGGGGGGGGGGGGCGCCCCCTGATGCCTACTACGCAACCTTCTTCTTGTAGACGTTGTTGGGCCTGCAAGTGCAGAGGTTTGTAGGACAGTAGCAAATTTCCCTCAAGTGGATGACCTAAGGTTTATCAATCCGTGGGAGGCGTAGGATGAAGATGGTCTCTCTCAAGCAACCCTGCAACCAAATAACAAAGAGTCTCTTGTGTCCCCAACACACCCAATACAATGGTAAATTGTATAGGTGCACTAGTTCGGCGAAGAGATGGTGATACAAGTGCAATATGGATGGTAGATATAGGTTTTGTAATCTGAAAATATAAAAACAGCAAGGTAACAAGTGGTAAAAGTGAGCGTAAACGGTATTGCAATGATAGTAAACAAGGCCTAGGGTTCAAACTTTCACTAGTGCAAGTTCTCTCAACAATAATAACATACTTGGATCACATAACTATCCCTCAACATGCAACAAAGAGTCACTCCAAAGTCACTAATAGCGGAGAACAAACGAAGAGATTATGGTAGGGTATGAAACCACCTCAAAGTTATTCTTTCCAATCAATCTGTTGGGCTATTCCTGTAAGTGTCACAAACAGCCCTAGAGTTTGTACTAGAATAACACCTTAAGACACAAATCAACCAAAACCCTAATGCCACCTAGATACTCCAATGTCACCTCAAGTATCCGTGGGCATGATTATACGATATGCATCACACAATCTCAATTCATCTACTCAAACCAACACATAGAACCTCAAAGAGTGCCCCAAAGTTTCTACCAGAGAATCACGACGAAAACATGTGCCAACCCCTATGCATAGGTTCATGGCGGAACCCAAGTTGATCACCAAAACATACATCAAGTGAATCACGTGATATCCCATTGTCACCACAGATACACACGGCAAGACATACATCAAGTGTTCTCAAATCTTTAAAGACTCAATCCGATAAGATTACTCAAAGGGGAAAACTCAATTCATTACAAGAGAGTAGAGGGGAGAAGAAACATAAGATCCAACTATAATAGCAAAGCTCATGATACATCAAGATCGTGCAAATCAAGAACACGAGAGAGAGAGAGAGAGAGAGAGAGAGAGAGAGAGAGAGAGATCAAACACATAGCTACTGGTACATACCCTCAGCCCCGAGGGTGAACTACTCCCTCCTCGTCATGGAGAGCGCGGGGATGATGAAGATGGCCACTGGTGAGGGTTCCCCCCTCCGGCAGGGTGCCGGAACAGGGACCCGATTGGTTTTTCGTGGCTTTGGAGGCTTGCGGCGGCGGAACTCCCGGTCTATCTTCTATTCTGGAAGTTTTACGATACATAGGTATATATGGGTGCAGGGAGTACGTCGGTGGAGCTACGGGGGCCCCACGAGGCAGGGGGGCGCGCCCTAGGGGGGTGGGCGCACCCCCACCCTCGTGAGCACCTTTCGTATCTTCTGACGTGGGGTCCAAGTCCATCAGGTGGGTTTCCTTCCAAAAATAACTTCTCCAGTTGATTTCGTTCCGTTTGACTCCGTTTGATATTCCTTTTCTTGAAAATCTGAAATAGGCATAAAACAAAGAAATCTGGCTGGGCCACCGGTTAATAGGTTAGTCCCAAAAATAATATAAAAGTGGAAAATAAAGCCCAATATAGTCCAAAACAGTAGATAAAGTAGCATGGAGCAATAAAAAATTATAGATACGTTGGAGACATATCAAGCATCCCCAAGCTTAATTCCTGCTTGTCCTCGAGTAGGTAAATGATAAAAAAGATAATTTTTGATGTGGAGTGCTACTTGGCATAATTTCAATGTAATTCTTCTTAATTGTGGTATGAATATTCAGATCCGAAAGATTCAAGACAAAAGTTTAATATTGACATAAAAATAATAATACTTCAAGCATACTAACTAAGCAATTATGTCTTCTCAAAATAGCATGGCAAAAGAAAGTTCATCCCTACAAAATCATATAGTTAGGCTATGCTTCATTTTCGTCACACAAAGATGTCCCAAACTTCTATACCCCCGATGACAAGCCAAGCAATTGTTTCATACTTAAATAATCTCAAACTTTTTCAACCTTCACGCAATACATGAGCGTGAGCCATGGATATATCACTATGGGTGGAATAGAATATGATGATGGGGATTGTGTGGAGAAGACAAAAAGGAGAAAGTCTCACATTGATGAGGATAATCAACAGGCTATGGAGATGCCCATCAATTGATGTCAACATGAGGAGTAGGGATTGCCATGCAACGGATGCACTAGAGCTATGAATGCTCAACAAAAGAAAACTAGTGGGTGTGCACCCAACTTGCTTGCTCACGAAGACCTAGGGCATTTGAGGAAGCCCATCATAGGAATATACAAGCCAAGTTCTATAATGAAAAATTCCCACTAGTATGAAAAAGACAACTTATGAGACTCACTATATAAAAAACATGGTGCTACTTTGAAGCATAATATATGAGACTCACTACATGAAGAACAAGGTGCTACTTTGAAGCACAAGTGTGGAAAAAGAGATAGTAACATTGCCCTTTTTTTGGGCCTTTTTTTGGCCTTTATCCTTTTTTTTGATTGGGCAATACTCTAATAATGATGATCATCACACTTCTATTGATTACAACATAAGGATTACAACTCGAAACTAGAACAAGATATGACTCTATATGAATGCCTCCGTGATGTCTATGGATGGTGCAATGAATCAAGAGTGACATGTATGAAAAATAATGCATGGTGGCTTTGCCACAAATACGATGTCAACTACATGATCATGCAATGGCAATATGACAAAAGTAAAGTATGTCATGATGATTATGAACGGAACGGTGGAAAGTTGCATGGCAATATATCTCGGAATGGCTATGGAAATGCCTTAATAGGTAGGTACGGTGGCTGTTTTGAAGAAGATATAGGGAGGTTTATGTGTGATAGAGCGTATCGTATCATGGGGTTTGGATGCACCGGCGAAGTTTGCACCAACTCTCAAGGTGAGAAAGGGCAATGCACGGTACCGAAGAGGCTAGCAAAGGCGGAAAGGTAAAAGTGCGTATAATCCATGGACCCAACATTAGTCATAAATAACTCACATACTTATTGCAAAAATTTAGAAGTCATCAAAAATCAAGTACTACGCGCATGCTCCTAGTGGGATAGATTGGTAGGACAAGACCATCGCTCGTCCCCGACCGCCACTCATAAGGATGCACAAGCCAGGTACACTTCATGTTTCAAATTCGTTACACAACTTTAACCATATGTGCATGCTACGGGACTTGCTAACTTCAACACAAGCATTCTTTAAATTCATAATCACCCAACTAGCATGACTTTAATATCACTACCTCCATATCTCAAAACAATTATCAAGTATCAAACTTTTCTTAGTATTCAACGCACTCAAAAGAAAGTTTCACATATCTTGAATACCAAGTAAATTAATTTTAAGAAAATTACCATGCTATTAACGACTCTCAAAATAATATAAGTGAAGCATGAGAGTTAATATATTTCTTCAAAATAAAACCACCATTGTGCTCTAAAAGATATAAGTGAAGCACTAGAGCAAATGACAAACTACTCCGAAAGATATAAGTGAAGACCAATGAGTAGTCGAATAATTATGTAAATATGTGAAGACTCTCCCATTTAATAATTTCAGATCTTGGTATTGTATTCAAACAGCAAGCAAAGCTAAATAAAACTACATTGCAAGGATAGCACAACTCATGTGAAGAAGCAAAAACTTAGGCTCAACCGATACTAACCGATAGTTGTTGGAGAAGAAAGGTGGGATGCCTACCGGGGCATCCCCAAGCTTAGATTCTTGAGACTTCTTGAAATATTATCTTGGGGTGCCTTGGGCGTCCCCAAGCTTGAGATTTTATGTCTCCTTAATTCCTCTCATATAATGGTTTCTCTTTTTATCAAAAGCTTCATTCACCACAAACTCAACAAGAACTCGTGAGATAGGTTAGTATAAACCAATGCAAAACCTTATCATTTTCTACTGTAACAAATCACTAACATTATTATTCAACATTGCATACTAAATTCCTATGCATATTTAATACTCCTATCCTTAAATAGAATCATTAAACAAGCAAACATATGCAAACAATGCAAACATAACAGCAATCTGCCAAAACAGTACAGTATGTAAAGAATGCAAGAGTATCAATACTTCCCTAACTCCAAAAATTATGAACTAAAATTCCCACTGTAATAAATTTATCAGAGCTCATTATTCAAAAGGTTTCAACATTATATCATTCTCTGACTTTTCTAGGGAATTTTTGCAACAGCGGTAAACTTTCTGTTTTCAAACAGCAACATGCATACTTGCAAAATAAGCATGGCAAAGGCTATCCTTGACATTTTTATTGAAACTAGAGATGCAAAACACTAATCTAAATAACAGAAAGAAAAAATAAAATAAAATGACATGACGCTCCAAGCAAAACACATATCATGTGGTGAATAAAAATATAGCTCCAAGTAAAGTTACCGATGAACAAAGACGAAAGAGGGGATGCCATCCGGGGCATCCCCAAGCTTAGGCTCTTGGTTGTCCTTGAATATTACCTTGGGGTGCCTTGGGCATCCCCAAGCTTAGGCTCTTGCCACTCCTTGTTCCATAGTCCATCGAATCTTTACCCAAAACCTTCACAACACAAAACTTAACAGAAAACTCGTGAGCTCCGTTAGCGAAAGAAAACGAAACACCACTTCAAGGAACTGTAATGAACTCATTATTTATTTATATTGGTGTTAAACCTAATGTATTCCAACTTATATATGGTTTATAAACTATTTTACTAGCCATAGATGCATCAAAATAAGCAAACAACACAACGAAAACAGAATCTGTGAGAAACAGAACAGTCTGTAGTAATCTGTGACTAACGCAAACTTATGGAACTCCAAAAAATCAAAAATAAATTGGTGTACCTGAGGAATTTGTCTAGTAATCATCTGAAAAAATAATCAACTAAATATCACTCTACAATAAAAAGTTCTAGCTAATCTCGTGAGCGCTAAAGTTTCTGTTTTTTTTACAGCATGATCATAAAGACTTTACCCAAGTCTTCCCAAAGGTTCTACTTGGCACAAACACTAATTAAAACATAAAACCACATCTAAACAGAAGCTAGATGGATTATTTATTACTAAACAGAACCGAAAAGCAAGAAACTAAAATAAAATTGGGTTGCCTCCCAACAAGCGCTATCGTTTAAAGCCCCTAGCTAGGCATGATGATTTCAATGATGCTCACATAAGAGATAAGAATTGAAACATGAAGAGAGCATCATGAAGAATATGACTAGCACATTTAAGTCTAACCCACTTCATATTCATAGGGATTTTGTGAACAAACAACTTATGGGAACAATAATCAACTTGCATAGGAAGGTAAAACAAGCATAACTGCAAGATTTTAAGCACATAGAGAGGAAACTTGATATTGTTGCAATTACTACAAGCATATATTCCTCCCTCATAATAATTTTCAGTAGCATCATGAATGAATTCACAATATAACCAACACCTAAATCAATCTTTTCATGATCTACTTGCATAGAAATTTTACTACTCTCCACATAAGCAAAATTCTTCTCATTCGGAATAGTGGGAGTAAACTCAACAAAATAACTATCATATGATTGGAAATTAAGATCAAGATGACAAGTTTCATGGTTATTATTATTCTTTAAAGCATATGTGTCACCACAATAATCATCATAGATAGGAGGCATGCTTTCATCATAGTAAATTTGCTCATCAAAGCTTGGTGGACAAAAAATATCATCTTCATCAAACATAGCTTCCCCAAGCTTGTGGCTTTGCATATCATTAGCATCATGGATATTCAAGGAATTCATACTAACAACATTGCAATCATGATCATCATTCAAATATTTAGTGCCAAACATTTCAATGCATTCTTCTTCTAACACTTTGGCACAATTTTCCTTTCCATCATACTCACGAAAGATATTAAAAAGATGAAGCGTATGAGACAAACTCCATTCCATTTTTTGTAGTTTTATTTTATAAACTAAACTAGTGCTAAAACAAGAAACAAAAAGAATCGATTGCAAGATCTAAAGATATACCTTCACTTACCTAGCCTCCCCGACAACGGCGCCAGAAAAGAGCTTGATGCCTACTACACAACCTTCTTCTTGTAGACATTGTTGGGCCTCCAAGTGCATAGGTTTGTAGGACAGTAGCAAATTTCCCTCGAGTGGATGACCTAAGGTTTATCAATCCGTGGGAGGCGTAGGATGAAGATGGTCTCTCTCAAGCAACCCTGCAACCAAATAACAAAGAGTCTCTTGTGTCCCCAACACACCCAATACAATGGTAAATTGTATAGGTGCACTAGTTCGGCGAAGAGATGGTGATACAAGTGCAATATGGATGGTAGATATAGGTTTTTGTAAGCGGAAAATATAAAAACAGCAAGGTAACAAGTGGTAAAAGTGAGCGTAAACGGTATTGCAATGATAGTAAACAAGGCCGAGGGTTCATACTTTCACTAGTGGAAGTTCTCTCAACAATAATAAGATACTTGGATCACATAACTATCCCTCAACATGCAACAAAGAGTCACTCCAAAGTCACTAATAGCGGAGAACAAATGAAGAGATTATGGTAGGGTACGAAACCACCTCAAAGTTATTCTTTCCAATCAATCCGTTGGGCTATTCCTATAAGTGTCACAAACAGCCCTAGAGTTTGTACTAGAATAACACCTTAAGACACAAATCAACCAAAACCCTAATGTCACCTAGATACTCCAATGTCACCTCAAGTATCCGTGGGCATGATTATACAATATGCATCACACAATCTCAATTCATCTACTCAAACCAACACATAGAACCTCAAAGAGTGCCCCAAAGTTTCTACCGAAGAATCACGACGAACACGCGTGCCAACCCCTATGCATAGGTTCATGGGCGGAACCCGCAAGTTGATCACCAAAACATACATCAAGTGAATCACGTGATATCCCATTGTCACCACAGATACGCACGGCAAGACATACATCAAGTGTTCTCAAATCTTTAAAGACTCAATCCGATAAGATTACTCAAAGGGGAAAACTCAATTCATTACAAGAGAGTAGAGGGGGAGAAGAAACATAAGATCCAACTATAATAGCAAAGCTCGCGATACATCAAGATCGTGCCAAATCAAGAACACGAGAGAGAGAGAGAGAGAGAGAGAGAGAGAGAGAGAGAGAGAGAGAGAGAGAGAGATCAAACACATAGCTACTGGTACATACCCTTAGCCCCGAGGGTGAACTACTCCCTCCTCGTCATGGAGA
Organism: Aegilops longissima; assembly: GCA_021605205.1. NCBI lineage: Eukaryota > Viridiplantae > Streptophyta > Magnoliopsida > Poales > Poaceae > Aegilops > Aegilops longissima. Next base: position 771,588,012 of record CM038677.1, on the reverse strand, counting down.
GCGCCGGGATGATGAAGATGGCCACTGGTGAGGGTTCCCCCCTCAGGCAGGGTGCCGGAACAGGGTCCCGATTGGTTTTTCGTGGCTCTGGAGGCTTGCGTCGGCGGAACTCCCGATCTATCTTCTGTTCTGGAAGTTTTACGATACGTAGGTATATATGGGTGCAGGGAGTACGTCGGTGGAGCTACGGGGGCCCCACGAGGCAGGGGGCGCACCCTAGGGGGTGGGCGCGCCCCCACCCTCGTGAGCACCTCCTGTATCTTCTGACGTGGGGTCCAAGTCCATCAGGTGGGTTTCCTTCCAAAAATAACTTCTCCAGTTGATTTCGTTCCGTTTTGACTCCGTTTGATATTCCTTTTCTTCAAAATACTGAAATAGGCATAAAACAGCAAATCTGGGTGGACCTCCGATTAATAGGTTAGTCCCAAAAATAATATGAAAGTGGAAAATAAAGCCCAATATAGTCCAAAACAGTAGATAAAGTAGCATGGAGCAATCAAAAATTATAGATACGTTGGAGACGTATCACCCCCACCCTCGTGAGCAGGGTGTGGGCCCCCTGGCCTTCATCTTTGGCGATGATTTTTCTTTATTTATTTTAAGATATTCCATGGAGTTTCAGGACTTTTGGAGTTGCACAGAATAGGTCTCCAATATTTGCTCCTTTTCCAGCCCAGAATTCCAGCTGCCGGCATTCTCCCTCTTCATGTAAACCTTGTAAAATAAGAGAGAACAACCATAAGTATTGTGACATAACGTAAAATAACAGCCCATAATGCGATAAATATCGATATAAAAGCATGATGCAAAATGGACGTATCAACTCCCCCAAGCTTAGTCCTTCCTTGTCCTCAAGCGAAAAGCCGATAACAATAAATATGTCCTCATGTTTAGAGGTAGAGGCGTCGATAAAAATAAAATACGGACATGAAGGCATCATGATTAATCTCATAACAGCAACATATATAGATTTTTGTCATATGATTACTTATGTTCAAGTGATGATCTTTTCACAATGCAAAAGTATGAATGAGAAACCTTATTTGGCACCAACAAATTATAACCTCAGTCATTGAAGCAATTGCAATTTATCATAACATCGGAAAGAGTGTATGTCAGAGCTTAAAAGCAAGTCCACATACTCAACTATCACTTAGTACTTCATAATTGCTAACACTCACGCAATACTTGTGGTTACGGAGTTTTAATCGGACACAGAGAAAGATAGGAGCTTATAGTTTTGCCCCACAACCTTTTACCTCAAGGGTAATGTCAACAATAATAATTCATGCTCCCCTACATCCAATTAGATATATATATATATATCATGTTCTTTCCAACATGCTGGGCTTGCCAAAGGATAAAATGAAAAAGGAAAGGTGAAGATCACCGTGACTCTTGCATAAGGTAGAAGATAATAATAAAAGATAGGCCCTTCGCAGAGGGAAGCAGAGGTTGCCATGCGTTTTTATGGTTGGATGCACAAAATCTTAATGCAAAAGAACGTCACTTTATATTGCCCCTTGTGATATGAACCTTTATTATGCAGTCCATCGCTTTTATTTCTTCCATATCACAAGTTCATATAAAGCTTATTTCCCCCACACCAATCAATCATACATATTTAGAGCAATTTTTATTGCTTTGCACCGATGACAACTTACTTGAAGGATCTTACTCAATCCATAGGTAGATATGGTGGACTCTCATGGCTAAACTGGTTTAAGGGTATTTGGAAGCAAGAGTAGTATCTCTACTTGGTGCTCAGAATTTGGCTAGCATGAGGGGGAAAGGCAAGCTCAACATGTTAGAGGATCCATGACAACATACTTTATCTCAGATATAAGAAAACATAACTCATCACGTTGTCTTCCTTGTCCAACATCAACTCTTTAGCATGTTATATTTTAATGAGTGCTCCAAATCATAAAAGATGTCAATGATAATATATCTATATGTGAAACCTCTCTTTCCTTATTACTTCCTATTAATTGCAACGATGACCAAAGCTATATTTGCCAACTCCCAACAACTTTTAATCATCATACTCTTTCTATGTGAAGTCATTACTCTCAATAAGATCAATATGAGCTCTTTGTTTCTTTTTATTCTTTTTCTTCTTTATATTCTTTTGTTCACCCAAGATCATGGCAAAATAATCAAGCCCTTGACTCAACACTAAACTTTATTATATATATAGCTCACGGACTCGATTACATAGAGGGATCATAAAGCAAAACTCAAAACTAGATCATGCCATGACTTTATTCTACTAGATCAAGATACTACTAATAGGATTGAACTAAGAAAAACGGTAAAGATAGGAGTTGTGATGGTGATACGATACCGGGGCACCTCCCCCAAGCTTGGTAGTTGCCAAGGGGAGTGCCCATACCCATGTGATTATGTCTCCTTCTTTGTTGTTGGTGTAATATTCTTGGCGATGATTCCCCTCAAGATACGGTTCTCCTCCTCGAGCTTATTGACTTGCTGCTTGAGGTCCATTATTTCCTTGCGAAGCTTTCCTGTAACGGCTAAAGCTCCTTGCACCCAAGGGTGTTGCATAGCTGCAGGAGAACAAGAGACACTCCTCCTCATATTTTCATAAGAAAGAAATCTAACATTGGAAGGGATAACCGAGTTTGGAATAGCTGAGCTCTGTAGTTCCCCCATCGTAAACCCAGCTCAGAGGCGAGAGGTGACTTCTTGATCCTCCATGGCATCTACCCTCATCAAGTTGGCCGCCATCTCTTCCTCCGTTGCTGGCCCAAAGTGGTCAGCATCGCTGTGTGCCCTTGGTTCCGGTGCCGGCTTAGATACCCGGCTCTCCCCAACTGACTCTTGAGAAGACATCTTGCTCTAATCTGCAGCAGCAACAGCTCAAAACAAGAACAGAGGATATTTGCGTGATACGGGAGTCAAAACCTTCGGGAGAATATATAATGAATTTTTACCTACCAAAATACGTATCGTGCAAGAAAACGGAGTTCGGAGGGCACACGAGGTGCTCACGAGGTAGGGGGGCGCGCCCAGGGGGGTAGGGCGCGCCCACCACCCTCGTGGGGCCTTCGTGTCCTTCTCGGACTGCTACTTATTTTTCTATTTTTTTGAATATTCCAAAACGGAGAAATATTCCTTAAAAATTATTTTGGAGTCGGTTTACTTACCGTACCACATACCTATTCCTTTTCGGAGTCTGAAACAGTCTGGAAAGTGTCCCTTATGTATTCCTCCGGGGTTACGGTTTCAATAATATTGGTTTCAACATTTATGGGATTACCTGAGATATAATGTTTGATCCTTTGACCGCTTACCACCTTCGGATTTGTGCCTTGAAGTTGTTGATTTTATGGCACGAACGATAGACCTCCTCGATAACATAGGGACCTTCCCATTTAGAGAAGTTTTCTGCAAAAATCTTAAACGAGAGTTGTATAGCAATACATAATCACCTACATTAAACTCACGCTTTTGTATCCTTTTGTCATGCCATCTTTTAACTTTTCTTTAAACAACTTAGCATTTTCATAAGCTTGGGTTCTCCATTCATCTAGTGAGCTAATATCAAATAACCTATTCTCACCGGCAAGTTTGAAATCATAGTTGAGCTCTTTAATAGCCCAATATGCCTTATGTTCTAGTTCGAGAGGTAAATGACATGCTTTTCCATAAACCATTTTATACGGAGACATACCCATAGGATTCTTATATGCAGTTCTATAGGACCATAATGCATCATCTAGTTTCTTGGACCAATTCTTTCTAGACCTATTAACAGTCTTTTGCAAAATTAATTTGAGCTCTCTATTGCTCAATTCTACTTGACCACTAGACTGTGGGTGATAAGGAGATGCAATTCTATGATCAACGTCATATTTAGCTAGCATTTTATGGAAAGCACCATGAATAAAGTGTGAACCACCATCGGTCATTAAATATCTAGGGACTCCAAACCTCGGAAAAAGAACTTCCTTAAGCATTTTAATAGAAGTGTTATGATCAGCACTACTAGTTGGGATAGCTTCTACCCACTTAGTAATGTAATCAACAGCAACTAAAATATGTGTATATCCATTAGAGGCAGGAAAAGGTCCCATATAATCAAAGCCCCAAACATCAAATGGTTCAATAACAAGTGAATAATTCATAGGCATTTCTTGACGTCTACTAATATTACCAATTCTTTGACATTCATCGCAAGACAAAACAAACTTACAGGCATCCTTGAAGAGAGTAGGCCAATAAAAACCGGATTGCAATACCTTATGTGCAGTTCTATCTCCAGTGTGGTGTCCTCCATAAGCTTCGGAATGACACTTGGGTAGGATCTGTTCCTGTTCATGCTCAGGTACACAACGTCTAATAACACCATCTACTCCTTCTTTATAAAGATGTGGGTCATCCCAAAAGTAATGTCGCAAATCATAGAAAAACATTTTCTTTTGTTGGTATGTGAAGCTAGGTGGTATAAATTTAGCAACAATGTAATTAGCATACCATGGAGTGCTACAAGAAGTGCTTATGACATTTAATTGTTCATCAGGAAAGCTAGCATCAATAGGTAGTGGGTCATCAAGAACATTCTCTAACCTAGATAAGTTGTCTGCAACGGGGTTCTCAGCTCCTTTTCTATCAACAATATGCAAATCAAATTCTTGCAGCAAGAGAACCCATCTAATAAGTCTAGGTTTAGCATATTTCTTTTCCATAAGATATTTAATAGCAGCATGATCAGTGTGAATAGTTACTTTAGAATCAACAATATAGGGTCTGAATTTATCACAAGCAAATACAACTGCTAAAAGTTCCTTTTCGGTAGTAGCATAATTTCTTTGAGCATTGTCTAGAGTCTTACTAGCATAATGGATAACATTTAATTTCTTATCAACTCTTTGCCCTAGAACAGCACCTACAACATAATCACTAGCATCACACATAATTTCAAAGGGTAAATTCCAATCAGGTGGCTGAACAATAGGTGCAGAGACTAATGCTTTCTTAAGTATTTCAAATGCTTCTACACAATCATCATCAAAGACAAATGGTACATCTTTTTGTAATAAATTAGTCGAGGTCGAGAAATTTTGAGAAGTCCTTAATGAACCTCCTATAAAATCCGGTGTGACCAAGGAAACTTCTTATACCTTTGATGTCCTTGGGACATGGCATCTTTTCAATAGCATCAACCTTGGCTTTATCAACTTCAATCCCTCTTTCAGAAACTTTGTGCCCCAAGACAATACCTTCATTAACCATAAAGTGGCACTTTTCCCAATTCAAGACAAGATTAGTTTCTTCACATCTCTGCAAAACTCGATCAAGATTTCTCAAGCAATCATCAAAAGAGGAACCATAGACGGAAAAGTCGTCCATGAAAACCTCACAATTTTTTTCACAAAAGTCAGAGAATATAGCCATCATGCATCTTTGAAAGGTAGCAGGTGCATTACATAAACCAAAAGGCATACGTCTATAAGCAAAAGTACCAAAAGGGCATGTAAAAGTAGTCTTTGATTGATCTTTAGCCGACACAGGTATTTCAGAGAAACCAGAATAACCATCTAGAAAGCAATAATGTGTATGTTTGCATAATCTTAGTAGCTTTATTTAATTTGCGGAAATCAATTACCATCCTATAACATGTGATAATTCTTTGCGGAATCAATTCATCTTTATCATTAGGGACAACAGTAATACCTCCCTTCTTAGGGACACAATGGACAGGACTTACCCACCGACTATCAACAACGGGATAAATTATACCTGCCTCCAGAAGGTTGAGTATTTCTTTTCTTACCACTTCTTTCATTTTAGGATTCAAACGTCATTGAGGATCACAAACTGGTTTGACATCCGCTTCCAAATTTATTTTATGTTGACATAGAGTGGGACTAATGCCCTTAAGATCATCAAGAGTATATCCAATAGCAGCACGGTGCTTCTTCAGAGTTTTCAATAATCTTTCTTCTTCATGCTCTGAAAGGTTAGCACTAATAATAATAGGATATATTTTCTTTTCATCAAGATAAGCATATTTAAGATTATCAGGCAACGGTTTAAGCTCAAACACGGGATCACCCTTGGGTGGAGGAGGATCCCCTAGGATTTCAACATGCAAATTGTGTTGCAGAATAGGTTCTTGTTTAAAGAATACTTCATCTATTTCCCTTCTTTCATTCATGAACATATCATTTTCATGGTCTAGCAAATAGTGTTCTAAAGGATCACTAGGAGGTACGACAATAGAAGCAAGACCAATAATTTCATCCTTACTAGGCAATTCTTCTTCACGATGTTGTTTACTAAATTTAGAGAAATTAAACTCATGAATCATATCATCCAAGCCAATAGTAACAACATTCTTTTCACAATCTATCTTAGCATTAACAGTATTCAAGAAGGGTCTACCAAATATAATGGGACAAAAACTATCTTGTGGGGAACCAAGAACAAGAAAATCAGCGGGATATTTTGTTTTCCCACACAAGACTTCAACATCTCTAACAATTCCCATTGCAGATATAGTATCTCTATTGGCAAGTTTAATTGTAACATCAATATCTTCTAACTCAAAGCAGTGCAATATCATGCATAATTTCTTTATATAAGTCAATGGGTATAACACTAGCACTAGCACCCATATCACATAAGCCATGATAACAATGATCTCCTATTTTAATAGAAATAATAGGCACGCCTACCACGGGTCTATGTTTATCTTTAGCACAAGGTTTAGCAATTCTAGCAGTTTCACCACAGAATTGAATAACATGCCCATCAATATTATCGACAAGAGATCTTTAACAATAGCAATATTAGGTTCTACTTTGACTTGCTCAGAGGTGTATAAGTTCTAATATTGCTTTTACTTAACAACAATTGAAGCTTTAGCATGATCCTTTACTCTAACAGGAAAGGTGGTTTCTCAACATAAGAGGTAGGAACAATAGGATCATTATAAGTGACAGTCTTTTCTTCAACTTTAATAGGTGCAGATACTTTTACTTCTATGGGGTCGAGGCGAGAGGTGACTTCTTGATCCTCCATGGCATCTACCTCATCAAGTTGGCCATCTCTTCCTCCGCTGTCTGGCCCAAAGTGGTCAAGCATCGCTGGTGCCTTGGTTCCTGCAAGGGCTTAGCTTAGATACCCGGCTCTCCTAAACCGACTCTTGAGAAGACATCTTGCTCTAATCTGCAAAGCAGCAAAGCTCAAAACAAGAACAGAGGATATTTGCGTGATACGGAGTCAAAACCGGAGAATATATAATGAATTTTACCTACCAAAATACGATCGGCAAGAAAACGGAGTTCGGAGGCACACGAGGTGCTCACGAGGTAGGGGGCGCCCAGGGGGTAGGGCGCCCCACCACCCTCGTGAGGCCTTCGTGTCCTTCTCGGACTGCTACTTATTTTCTATTTTCTAAATATTCCAAAACGGAGAAATATTCCTTAAAAATTGTTTTGGAGTCGGTTTACTTACCGCATTCACATACCTATTCCTTTCGAGTCTGCAAACATAGCCCTGAAAGTGTCCTTATGTATTCCTCCCGGTTACGGTTTCAATAATATTGGTTTCAACATTTATGGGATTACCTGAGATATAATGTTTGATCCTTTGACCGCTTACCACCTTCGGATTTGTGCCTTCGGTTGTTGATTTTACATGGCACCGAACGATAGACCTCCTCGATAACATAGGACCTTCCCATTTAGAGAAGTTTTCCTGCAAAAATCTTAAACGAGAGTTGTATAGCAATACATAATCACCTACATTAAACTCACGCTTTTGTATCCTTTTGTCATGCCATCTTTTAACTTTTTCTTTAAACAACTTGGCATTTTCATAAGCTTGGGTTCTCCATTCATCTAGTGAGCTAATATCAAATAACCTCTTCTCACCGGCAAGTTTGAAATCATAGTTGAGCTCTTTAATAGCCCAATATGCCTTATGTTCTAGTTCGAGAGGTAAGTGACATGCTTTTCCATAAACCATTTTATACGGAGACATACCCATAGGATTCTTATATGCAGTTCTATAGGCCCATAATGCATCATCAAGTTTCTTGGACCAATTCTTTCTAGACCTATTAACAGTCTTTTGCAAAATTAATTTGAGCTCTCTATTGCTCAATTCTACTTGACCACTAGACTGTGGGTGATAAGGAGATGCAATTCTATGATTAACGTCATATTTAGCAAGCATTTTATGGAAAGCACCATGAATAAAGTGTGAACCACCATCGGTCATTAAATATCTAGGGACTCCAAACCTCGGAAAAATAACTTCCTTAAGCATTTTAAAAGAAGTGTTATGATCAGCACTACTAGTTGGAATAGCTTCTACCCACTTAGTAATGTAATCAACAGCAACTAAAATATGTGTATATCCATTAGAGGCAGGAAAAGGTCCCATATAATCAAAGCCCCAAACATCAAATGGTTCAATAACAAGTGAATAATTCATAGGCATTTCTTGACGCCTACTAATATTACCAATTCTTTGACATTCATCACAAGACAAAACAAACTTACGGGCATCCTTGAAGAGAGTAGGCCAATAAAACCGGATTGCAATACCTTATGTGCAGTTCTATCTCCAAAGGTGGTGTCCTCCATAAGCTTCGGAATGACACTTGGGTAGGATCTGCCTCTGTTCATGCTCGTACACAACGCCTAATAACACCATCTACTCCTTCTTTATAAAGATGTGGGTCATCCCAAAAGTAATGTCGCAAATCATAGAAAAACATTTTCTTTTGTTGGTATGTGAAGCTAGGTGGTATAAATTTAGCAACAATGTAATTAGCATACCATGGAGTGCTACAAGAAGTGCTTATGACATTTAATTGTTCATCAGGAAAGCTAGCATCAATAGGTAGTGGGTCATCAAGAACATTCTCTAACCTAGATAAGTTGTCTGCAACGGGGTTCTCAGCTCCTTTTCTATCAGCAATATGCAAATCAAATTCTTGCAGCAAGAGAACCCATCTAATAAGTCTAGGTTTAGCATATTTCTTTTCCATAAGATATTTAATAGCAGCATGATCAGTGTGAATAGTTACTTTAGAATCAACAATATAGGGTCTGAATTTATCACAAGCAAATACAACTCGCTAAAAGTTCCTTTTCGGTAGTAGCATAATTTCTTTGAGCATTGTCTAGAGTCTTACTAGCATAATGGATAACATTTAATTTCTTATCAACTCTTTGCCCTAGAACAGCACCTACAACATAATCACTAGCATCACATAATTTCAAAGGGTAAATTCCAATCAGGTGGCTGAACAATAGGTGCAGAGACTAATGCTTTCTTAAGTATTTCAAATGCTTCTACACAATCATCATCAAAGACAAATGGTACATCTTTTTGTAATAAATTAGTCAGAGGTCGAGAAATTTTGAGAAGTCCTTAATGAACCTCCTATAAAATCCGTGTGACCAAGGAAACTTCTTATACCTTTGATGTCCTTGGGACATGGCATCTTTCAATAGCATCAACCTTGGCTTTATCAACTTCAATCCTCTTTCGAAACTTTGTGCCCCAAGACAATACCTTCATTAACCATAAAGTGGCACTTTTCCCAATTCAAGACAAGATTAGTTTCTTCACATCTCTGCAAAACTCGATCAAGATTTCTCAAGCAATCATCAAAAGAGGAACCATAGACGGAAAAGTCGTCCATGAAAACCTCACAATTTTTTTCACAAAAGTCAGAGAATATAGCCATCATGCATCTTTGAAAGGTAGCAGGTGCATTACATAAACCAAAAGGCATACGCCTATAAGCAAAAGTACCAAAAGGGCATGTAAAAGTAGTCTTTGATTGATCTTTAGCCGACACTGTATTTGAGAGAAACCAGAATAACCATCTAGAAAGCAATAATGTGTATGTTTGCATAATCTTAGTAGCTTTATTTAATTTATGGAAATCAATTACCATCCTATAACATGTGATAATTCTTTATGAATCAATTCATCTTTATCATTAGGGACAACAGTAATACCTCCCTTCTTAGGGACACAATGGACAGGACTTACCCACTGACCATCAGCAACGGGATAAATTATACCTGCCTCCAGAAGCTTGAGTATTTCTTTTCTTACCACTTCTTTCATTTTAGGATTCAAATGTCGTTGAGGATCATGAACTGGTTTGACATCCGCTTCCAAATTTATTTTATGTTGACATAGAGTGGGACTAATGCCCTTAAGATCATCAAGAGTATATCCAATAGCAGCACGGTGCTTCTTCGTAGTTTTCAATAATCTTTCTTCTTCATGCTCAAAGGTTAGCACTAATAATAATAGGATATATTTTCTTTTCATCAAGATAAGCATATTTAAGATTATCAGGCAACGGTTTAAGCTCAAACACGGGATCACCCTTGGGTGGAGGAGGATCCCCTAGGATTTCAACATGCAAATTGTGTTGCAGAATAGGTTCTTGTTTAAAGAATACTTCATCTATTTCCCTTCTTTCATTCATGAACATATCATTTTCATGGTCTAGCAAATAGTGTTCTAAAGGATCACTAGGAGGTACGACAATAGAAGCAAGACCAATAATTCATCCTTACTAGGCAATTCTTCTTCACGGTGTTGTTTACTAAATTTAGAGAAATTAAACTCATGAATCATATCATCCAAGCCAATAGTAACAACATTCTTTTCACAATCTATCTTAGCATTAACAGTATTCAAGAAGGGTCTACCAAATATAATGGGACAAAAACTATCTTGTGGGGAACCAAGAACAAGAAAATCAGCGGGATATTTAGTTTTCCCACACAAGACTTCAACATCTCTAACAATTCCCATTGCAGATATAGTATCTCTATTGGCAAGTTTAATTGTAACATCAATATCTTCTAACTCAGCAGGTGCAATATCATGCATAATTTATTTATATAAGTCAATGGGTATAAAACTAGCACTAGCACCCATATCACATAAGCCATGATAACAATGATCTCCTAATTTAATAGAAATAATAGGCACGTCTACCACGGGTCTTTGTTTATCTTTAGCACAAGGTTTAGCAATTCTAGCAGTTTCACCACAGAATTGAATAACATGCCCATCAATATTATCAGACAAGAGATCTTTAACAATAGAAATATTAGGTTCTACTTTGACTTGCTCAGGAGGTGTATAAGTTCTAATATTTCTTTTACGAACAACAATTGAAGCTTTAGCATGATCCTTTACTCTAACAGGGAGAGGTGGTTTCTCAACATAAGAGGTAGGAACAATAGGATCATTATAAGTGACAGTCTTTTCTTCAACTTTAATAGGTGCAGATACTTTTACTTCTATGGGAGGATGATATTTAAACCACTTCTCCTTAGGGAGATCAACATAAGTAGCAAAAGATTCACAGAAAGAAGCTACTATCTCAGAGCCAAGTCCATATTTAGTGCTAAACTTACGGAAAATATCGGTATCCATAAAAGATTTAACACAATCAAACTTAGGCGTCATACCTGACTCCTTACCTTCGTTGAGGTCCCAATCTTCAGAGTTGCATTTAATTCTATCCAATAAATTCCATTTAAATTCAATAGTCTTCATCATAAAAGAGCCAGCACAAGAAGTATCGAGCATGGTGCGATTGTTATCAGAAAGCCGAGCATAAAAATTCTGAAGAATTGTCACTCTTGAGAGCTAATGATTGGGGCATGAATATAACATTGATTTAAGACTCCCCCAAGCTTGAGCGATGCTTTCTCCTTCGCGAGGCCAAAAATTATATATATAATTGCGATCACGATGAACAAGATGCATAGGGTAATACTTTTGATGAAATACCAATTTCAATCTTTTATAGTTCCATGATCTCATATCATCACATAGCCTATACCATGTCAATGCGTCTTCCTTCAAAGATAAAGGGAAGACCTTCTTCTTAACAACATCATCGGGTATACCTGCAAGCTTAAATAATCGCTTAAATAATCCACAAACTTCATCCACATAGAGTATATGTTCATCATGATGCTTTGTTCCATCTCCTGTAAAAGTATTAGCCAGCAGGTTTTCCATCATACCCGAAGGAACTTCAAAAGGAGTTTCATTTTCAATAGGTTCAGTAGGTTGAGGAGCAACTCTTGTTTCATGGACGGGTGAAGATACCCTAACAAGCCCTCGTGAGAATTACTTTCCATAGTAACAAGTGACAGAAAATTTCAGCACACTATATAAATTTTTCCTTACCAAATTCCACTTACCAAAGGTGCTACACTCCCCGGCAACGGCGCCAAAAAAGAGTCTTGATGACCCACAAGTATAGGGGATCTATCGTAGTCCTTTCGATAAGTAAGAGTGTCGAACCCAACAGGAGTAGAAGGAAATGATAAGCGGTTTTCAGCAAGGTATTCTCTGCAAGTACTGAAATAAGTGGTAACAGATAGTTTTGTGATAAGATAAATTGTAATGAGCAACAAGTAACAAGAGTAAATAAAGTGCAGCAAGGTGGCCCAATCCTTTTTGTAGCAAAGGACAAGCCTGGACAAACTCTTATAATAGGAAAAGCGCTCCCGAGGACACATGGGAATATCGTCAAGCTAGTTTTCATCACGCTCATATGATTCGTGTTCGGTACTTTGATAATTTGATATGTGGGTGGACCGGTGCTTGGGTGCTGTTCTTACTTGAACAAACATCCCACTTATGATTAACCTCTATTGCAAGCATCCCAACTACAGCAAAAGTATTAAGGTAAACCTAACCATAGCATGAAACATATGGATCCAAATCAGCCCCTTACGAAGCAACGCATAAACTAGGGTTTAAGCTTCTGTCACTCTATCAACCCATCATCTACTTATTACTTCCCAATGCCTTCCTCTAGGCCCAAATAATGGTGAAGTGTTATGTAGTCGACGTTCACATAACACCACTAGAGGCTAGACAACATACATCTCATCAAAATATCGAACGAATACCAAATTCACATGACTACTAATAGCAAGACTTCTCCCTTGTCCTCAGGAACAAACGTAACTACTCACAAAGCATATTCATGTTCATAATCAGGTAATAATATTCATAAAGGATATGAACATATGATCTTCCACCAAATAAACCAATTAGCATCAACTACAAGGAGTAATCAACACTACTAGCAACCTACCAGCACCAATCCCGGACTTGGAGACAAGAATTGGATACAAGAGATGAACTAGGGTTTGGAGATGAGATGATGCTGGTGAAGATGTTGATGGAGATTGCCCTCTCCCGATGAGAGGAGCGTTGGTGATGATGATGGCGATGATTTCCCTCCCGAGGGAAGTGTCCCTGCAGAACAGCTCACCGAGCCCTAGATTGGTTCCGCCAAGGTTCCGCCTGTGGCAGCGAGTCTCGTCTCAAAGGTTGCTTAATGTTTTTTTCTCATCGAAAGACTTCATATAGGAGAAGATGGGCATCGAGAGCCACCGGGGCCCACGAGGTGGGGCGCGCCTGTGGGGCGCCCACCCTCGTGAGTAGGGTGTGGCCCCCCTGGCCTTCATCTTTGGTGACATTTTTTCTTTATTTATTTTAAGATATTCCATGGAGTTTCAGGACTTTTGGAGTTGCACAAAATAGGTCCCCAATATATGCTCCTTTTCCAGCCTAGAATTCCAGCTGCTGGCATTCTCCCTCTTCATGTAAACCTTGTAAAATAAGAGAGAATAGCCATAAGTATTGTGACATAACGTGAAATAACAGCCCATAATGCGATAAATATCGATATAAAGGCATGATGCAAAATGGACGTATCAGACACCTAGATCGGAAATGAACTCCTTCATCCAGACTCCTTCATTTGCTGCTTCCGAAGCAGCTATGTACTCCGCTTCACATGTAGATCCCGCCACGACGCTTTACGGCTTAGGTCCAGATTTGGTTTTCTTCTCTTGAGCAGCAACTTGCTTGCTGTTCTTCTTGAAGTTCCCCTTCTTCTTCCCTTTACCCTTTTTCTTGAAACTGGTGATCTTATTGACCATCAACACTTGATGCTCCTTCTTGATTTCTACCTCCGCAGCCTTTAGCATTGCGAAGAGCTCGAGAATAGTCTTGTCCATCCCTTGCATATTATAGTTCATCACGAAGCTCTTGTAACTTGGTGGCAGTGATTGAAGAATTCTATCAATGACACTATCATCAGGAAGATTAACTCCCAGTTGAATCAAGTGATTATTATACCCAAACATTTGAGTATATGTTCACGATAGAACTATTCTCTCCATCTTACAGCTATAGAACTTATTGGAGACTTCATATCTCTCAATCCGGCATTTGCTTGAAATATTAACTTCAACTCTGGAACATCTCATATGCTCCATGACGCTCAAAATGTCGTTGAAGACCCGGTTCTAAGCCGTAAAGCATGGCACATCGAACTATTGAGTAGTCATCAGCTTTGCTCGCTGTGACGTTCTTAACATCGCTGCCAGCATCTCAGCAGCAGCCTCGCACCCAGCGGTGCTTCCGGTGATTTAATTCTTCTATGCAGCAATGAGGATAATCCTCGTTACGGACCCACTCCGTGTAGTTGCTACCATCATCTTTCAACTTAGCTTTCTCAAGGGACGCATTAAAATTCAACGGAACAACAAAGACGAGCCATCTATCTACAACAAACATAGACAAGCAAAATACTATCAGTACTAAGTTCATGATAAATTTAAGTTCAATTAATCATATTACTTAAGAACTCCCACTTAGACGACATCTCTTTAGTCATCTAAGTGATCACGTGATCCAAATCAACTAAACCATGTCCCATCATCACGTGAGATGGAGTAGTTTCAATGGTGAACATCACTATGTTGATCATATCTACTATATGATTCACGCTCAACCTTTAGGTCTCCGTGTTCCAGAGGCCATATCTGTATATGCTAGGCTCGCCATGTTTAACCCGAGTATTCCGCGGTGCAACTGTTTTGCACCGCTGTATTTGAACGAGAGCCTATCACACCCGATCATCACGTGGTGTCTCAGCACGAAGAACTTTCGCAACGATGCATACTTAGGGAGAACACTTCTTGATAATTAGTGAGAGATCATCTTGAAATGCTACCGTCAATCAAAGCAAGATAAGATGCATAAAGGTTAAACATCACATGCAATCAATATAAGTGATATGATATGGCCATCATCATCTTGTGCTTGTGATCTCCATCTCCGAAGCACCGTCGTGATCACCATCGTCACCGGCGCGACACCTTGATCTCCATCGTAACATCGTTGTCGTTTACGCCATCTATTTCTTCTACGACTATCGTTACCACTTAGTGATAAAGTAAAGTAATTACAGGGCGTTTGCATTTCATACAATAAAGCAACAACCATATGGCTCCTGCCAGTTGCCGATAACTTCGGTTACAAAACATGATCATCTCATACAATAAAATGTAGCATCACGTCTTGACCATATCACATCACAACATGCCCTGCAAAAACAAGTTAGACATCCTCTACTTTGTTGTTGCAAATTTTACGTGGCTGCTACGGCTGAGCAAGAACCGTTTTACCACGCATCAAAACCACAACGATAGTTTGTCAAGTTAGTGCTGTTTTAACCTTCGAAGGACCGGGCGAGCACACTCGGTTCAACTAAAGTTGAGAAACCGACACCCGCTTAGCCTCCTCTCAGGCAAAGCACGCTGGAGAACCGGTCTCGCCGTAAGCAAGACGTACAGTAATGTCGGTCCGGCCGCTTCATCCAACAATACCGCCGAACCAAAGTATGACATGCTAGTAAGAAGTATGACTTGTATCACCCACAACTCACTTGTGTTCTACTCGTGCATATAACATCTACACATAAAACCAGGCTCTGATACCACTGTTGGGGAACGTAGTAATTTCAAAAAATTTCCTACACACACGCCAGATCATGGTGATGCATAGCAATGAGAGGGGAGAGTGTTGTCCACGTACCCTCGTAGACCGAAATCGGAAGCGTTAGAACAATGCGGTTGAGGTAGTCGTACGTCTTCACGGCCCGACCGATCAAGCACCGAAACTACGGCACCTCCGAGTTCTAGCACACGTTCAGCTCAATGACGATCCCCGGACTCCGATCCAACAGAATGTCGGGGAAGAGTTTCGTCGGCACGACGGTGTGGTGACGATCTTGATGTTCTACCATTGCAGGGCTTCGCCTATGCACCGCTACAATATTATCGAGGAATATGGTGGAGGGGGGCACCGCACACGGCTAAGAGATCTCAAGGATCAATTGTTGTGTCTAGAGGTGCCCCCTGCCCCCGTGATAAAGGCGCCAAGGGGAGGGGCAGCCGGCCAAGGAGGGCGCTGCAAGGGGAGTCCTACTCCCACCGGAGTAGGACTCCTCTTTCCTAGTTGGAATAGGAGAAGGGGAAGGAGGAGGAGAGAGGAGGAAAGGGGGGGGCGCCTCCTCCTGTCCTATTCGGACTAGGGGAGGCGGCAGCCCAGCCCTTGCCTCCTCTCTTCCTCTCCACTAGGGCCCATGTAGGCCCATTAAGCCCCCGGGGGGTTTCGGTAACCTCCCTGTACTCCGGTAAAATCCCGATTTCACCCGGAACACTTCCGATATCCAAATATAGGCTTCCAATATATCAATCTTTATGTCTCGACCATTTCGAGACTCCTCGTCATGTCCGTGATCACATCCGGGACTCCGAACAAACTTCGGTACATCAGAAATCATAAACTCATAATATAACTATCATTGAAACCTTGTTGCATGGACCCTACGGTTCGAGAACTATGTAGACATGACCTAGAACTGTTTCCGTCAATAACCAATAGCGGAACCTAGATGCTCATATTGGTTCCTACATATTCTATGAAGATCTTTATCGGTCAAACCGCATAACAACATATGTTGTTCCTTTGTCATCGGTATGTTACTTGCCCGAGATTCGATCGCGGTATCTCAATACCTAGTTCAATCTCGTTATCGGCAAGTCTCTTTACTCGCTAAGTAATGCATCATTCCATAACTAACTCATTAGCTACATTGCTTGCAAGGCTTGTAGTGATGTGCATTAACGAGAGGGCCAGAGATACCTCTCCGGCAATCGGAGTGACAAAACCTAATTCAAATACGCCAACTCAACATGTACCTTTGGAAACACCTGTAGAGCTCCTTTATAATCACCCAGCATGCTAGACGCTTTGGTAGCACACAAAGTGTTTCTCCGTAAACGGAGTTGCATAATCTCATAGTTATAGGAACTTGTATAAGTCATGAAGAAAGCAATAGCAACATACTAAACGATCAAGTGCTAAGCTAACGGAATGGGTCAAGTTAATCATATCATTCTCCTAATGCTGTGATCCCATTAATCAAATGACAACACATGTCTATGGTTAGGAAACATAACCATCTTTAATTAATGAGCTAGTCAAGTAGAGGCATACTAGTGACATTAAGTTTGTCTATGTATTCACACATGTATCATGTTTCCGGTTAATACAATTCTAGCATGAATAATAAACATTTATCATGATATGAGGAAGTAAATAATAACTATATTATTGCCTCTAGGGCATATTTCCTTCACATCCAGCATCTCCGGAAGTTCTACCCTTGAAGAAAGGCCCGGAGCCTGTGAAGAAGGCCAACGCCTGTGAAGCTCATTTCCCCGAGAAAGGCCCGGAGCCTGTGAAGAAGGCCAATGCCTGTGAAGCTCATTTCCAGAAAGGCCCGGAGCCTGTGCAGAAGGCCAATGCCTGTGAAGCTCGCCGCCCGTGACACTCTCACGTAATAATGAGTTGGGGCTGTACATGCCCCGGAGTCTCCGGAGAGCCTCCCTCGGGCCTCGGGCCGCCCACGCCCAGTGGCACCACTTAGCTCCACGCTGGTGAGAAGACGTCGATGACTAGATTATGTGTCGGATGCGGCTTTTTAATTTGCTTTCTGTAGTTGGCTTGTTCGTTCCTATTTGAAGTTTTATTGAAGTTGTTGCCGTCCTTAGCTTGTGACTCTTTGTCTTTTTTTTCGCCACTTGCCTCGCTTTTCTCTCACAGAAGTCTCATGAGGAGCTACGCGGGCACCCTCGCGAGTGTTTTCTGCCCTTGTCGTTTGAAGCTTTCCTATCCATGTCCACTATGGGAGCACCCCTCCCAGTCTGCGCCGCACGGGCATCGCGATGCAAACGCAGGACCTGGGTCGGTCGCCTCCAAAACTGAGACCGGCAGCTACCCCTCCTGACTAATCCTTGCAGGACATGAAGCGCGCGGCGAGGCCTTGGCCTCAGGAAGCGAAGACCGCGACAAGCCCCCCCGAGGTAAGTAATTCCTGCACGCGGGCATGTGGCACAAAAACGCAGCACAGAAATAGCGGAAACAACATGATAATTAACAACAACTATTCAAGACGCCTCACGGGCCCCACTGTCGGGCGCTCGAACGGGGGTACCAGACTTGCTCGCTCTGCTGCCACGTGGCATGGCTTAAGGGTGGCCCAGATGGCCCATCTTCATCAAGACAAGCTCAAGACCCTTTTGAGGGGCCAGATTGCTGGGCGGACGACAGAAGCCTCCTCGTGCACGGCTCGTCGGGCTGGCTCGCGAGGAGGCGGAGAGATCAAGGCAGGGTACCTCACGAGGTGCCCATTACGCAAGCCATGACGACCAAGGGCACCAGGCGGGCGCCAGCCCGCGCAGTGTCCTCATTTCCTCTTTGGTGCAAAGGAGGCAAGCGCAGGTGAGAGCATCAAGCAAAGGCATCCATTTCGGTGCAACAAGACCAAGACCAACACAACGGCAGGAAGGAGGTCGTCGTGGAGCCCAAGCTGGCGTCATCGTCAGAGCCTTTGGCAGGAGAGGACCAACTTTAGTCAGGATAAGTGTACTAGATGTTCCCCTTCCAAATGGCCAATTGTTGGCACCCTTCCCGCTCAATATTTGGGAAGAGGCCCAGAGCCTTTGCCTATAAATAGGACTAGCCACCCACCGGGTAGAGAGACCCGAGATCCGAAATCCAGAACAGAGCTAGAGGTGGATCTTGAATCCAGAGAGAGAGAGAGGGAGAGAGAGAGAGAGAGAGAGAGAGAGAGAGCGATCGAACTCCCCCTAGCAGTTCATCACACTGGCCAAGAACAGACCCTCGCGAGGCTGTTCTTCCTTGTATTGTTCATCATCAGCCCTTGAGGCAATCCACCACATCACACACTGGAGTAGGGTATTACACCACAATGGTGGCCCGAACCAGTATAAACATTGTGTCCTTTGTGTTGTTTCTTTATGTAGTTTCGATCCTTGCGAGGAGAAGAGGTGCGGTAGGTAGGGGTGAGATCTCGCGTGCACCCTGTAGTTCGAACCTAGAGGGTCCGCCGGAACCCAATCGACATATGGCGCGCTGTAGGTGCACCAAAACCGCCTTCCGCCGCCTTGTTCTTCGCCGCCCATCGCATCCATGTCAGACGCCAGGGGGCTCAGGCTGAGCACCGGCCGCTTTGCTACTCGCCACCCAGACGGCCCTCGTCGGCAAGCTGCTCCCGCCGTTTCCTGTCGCTTGTCATTACGCCGCACCGTCCCGGCGGGAAACGAGCAGCAAGCGTCGTCCCAACATCCATCCGTGAGGCGAGACGGCCATACCGCTACTCCTTCGCTTGCCCCAGCTGGTTCTTCGTTCGCAAGGCTTCGCTACGTCATGGAGGCTCGAGCCGCCGCCATCGCGGCAAACGAGCTCTGCGCTTCGCTTCTGCCGACGACGCTCACGAGGAGTGGCTCGACCGCTGTCCGCCGAGATCGCTCAAGGCCGAAGGGGCTCTCTGCGCCGCCCTTCTCATCAAGATCACGCCCGCCTTGCGCAGCGACGAAGTTCGGGCGCCACGGCGCCTCCCTCAAGAAGGCGCCTTGGCCCTCAAGGCGCTTGGCCCTCGGCGGAACCCACTCACCAGCGCCAGCAGCAGCAAGAGCAGAGCTGTCAAGAGGTTCTCGCCCCAAGAAGCTGCCGAGTGCTCCTGCACTGCCTCACACGATCACAGGCCCTGCTCCAAAGACGCCACGACTGCACGGCCTCGCGTGCTGGCTCGCGAGGAGGCGGAGAGATCAAGGCGGGTACCTCACGAGGTGCCCATGACGCAAGCCATGACGACCAAGGGCGCCAGCGGGCGCCAGCCCGCCAGAGTGTCCCTCATTTCCTCTTTGGTGCAAAGGAGGCAAGCGCAGCGAGAGCATCAAGCAAAGGCATCCATTTCGTGCAACAAGACCAAGACCAACACAACGGCAGGAAGGAGGTCATCATGGAGCCCAAGTCTGCCATCGCCGTCGAGCCTTTAAGGTGAGAGGACCAACTTTAGTCAGATAAGTGTACTAGATGTTCCCCTTCCAAATGGCCAATTGTTGGCGCCCTTCCCGCTCAATATTTGGGAAGAGGCCCAGAGCCTTTGCCTATAAATAGGACTAGCCACCCACAGGGTAGAGAGACCCGAGATCCGAAATCTAGAACAGAGCTAGAGGTGGATCTTGAATCCAGAGAGAGAGAGAGAGAGAGAGAGAGAGAGAGAGAGAGAGAGAGAGAGAGAGAGAGAGAGAGAGAGAGCGATCGAACTCCCCCTAGCAGTTCATCACACCGGCCAAGAACAGACCCTCGCGAGGCTGTTCTTCCTTGTATTGTTCATCATCAGCCCCGAGGCAATCCACCACCAACACACTCGAGTAGGG